>CAWUFW010011632.1:0-599674 GCA_963921515.1 Calotriton arnoldi
CCCCCATGGGTAGGGGTAGGTAGTAGTGAAGTAGGCATACAGCCCCCATGGGTAGGGGTGGTAGTAGTAGTAGGCATCCAGCCCCGCATGGGTAGGGGTGGTGGTAGTGGTGGGCATCCAGCCCCCTGAGTAGGGGTGGTAGTAGTGACAGGCATCCAGCCCCCATGGGTAGGGGTGGTAGTAGAGACAGGCATCTAGCACCCCTGGGCAGGGGTGGTAGTAGTGGTAGGCATCTAGCACCCCCTGGGTAGGGGTGGTAGTAGTGGTCGGCATCTAGCCCCCCATGGGTAGGGGTGGTAGTAGTGGTAGGCATCTAGCACCCCCTGGGTAGGGGTGGTAGTAGTGGTAGGCATCCAGCCCCCAATGGGTAGGGGTGGTAGTGTTGGTAGGCATCTAGCACCCCCTGGGTAGGGGTGGTAGTAGTGGTAGGCATCTAGCACCCCCTGGGTAGGGGTGGTATTAGTGGTTGGCATCCAGGCCCCTATGTGTGTATGTGGCATTGGTGATAGCCATCCCGCCCCTATGGTGCTGCTGTTGCTGGTGTGAGTAATTTCTGCATCCCTATGTGTGTGTGGTATATGTCGGGTACGTGTGGTTTGTTTGTGTGGTGGGTGTCTGACTTACCTTCTGCGCCGTACGCGTCCGTACCAGTTCCGGTAATAGATGTAGAGTATTGGTAGGATCTGCGCGATGGGATTCATGGTTGGTTCGTCTCGTTCGTCTTTCTCTTTGCATCGCCTCGTCGCTGGCTTGTTCATCTCGTAGCCGTGGATCGTCTTGTGGCGCGAATCGGAGCTTATGTGCGCCTCTCCCAGATGCTTTGACGTGCCGTGCGTAGCAACGGGTTCGGCACGTACGGAAGGCGCATCGTACTAGTCCGGCTGGACGGGGCTGCATTTGGGCTTCCGTGCGACTCGATTCTGCGTTTCCGGATCCGCATCGCTCGGAGAACAGGAGCTGGATTGGGTGAGTGCGACTGGGTCGGGATTTGGGCAGTTATGCGCATGGTACTTGCTCGTTCGGACGTATGTGCGAATCGGTCGGGGAACACGCATTCGCCTGGTTTTTTTCCCGGGCGAATGGTGTTAGGTGCGCCTCCGACCGGGATCGGAATCGACCCCATATAATTTACTATTCCCACTCCAGTTAATATATATTCATGGAAGGTGCTTAACACTAAAGATATATAATTTACTATTCCCACTCCACTTAATATATACTCAGGGAAGGTGCTGGACAGTAAACATATATAATTGACTATACCCACTACAGTTAATATATACTCAGGGAAGGTGCTGGACACTAAACATATATAATTAACTATTCCCACTCCAGTTAGTATTAAATAAACAAATATGCTGGTTAATAAAACTATATAATTTACTATTACCACTCCAGTTACTATTAAATAAAGGAAGGTGCTGGACACTACACATTAATAAATTTAATTATAACATATTATACATAATTAATAATTGATAAAACCACTACTCTCAAATTTTAATTATTTAAAATTTGTTAAATATTTCTTAAAATAAAATATTACTAAGAATATATAATAAATAATTATTATTAAAAAAAACAACTTAGGGGTCTATTACGATGGCGGTCGGATGTCCACCTCTGGGCCGGCGGTGGTGCCCGCCGGACCGGCGGAGGACATCCGACCGCGATCGCAAGCCAGAAAACCGCCGGTCAGATTAGGATGGCGGTGGTGACCGCGGCGGTGGGAAATTCCGACCGCCGCTTTTCCGCCAGTTGCCATCCGCACTCCTGCCTGGCGAATGGAGCAGGACCGGGATAATGGTGGCGGTGCAGAGCAGGCTCCGCCCGGCACGATTATGATGCCGGAGGTAGCCAGCCTTTCCTCAGCGGTCAGACCGCCATGGAAAGGCATGCAGAGATTGTCTTCCGGGGGCCCGTTGCGGGCCCCAATGTTTTGGGGGTGTGGGTGCACTGGGGGTACCCATGGTCCTCTCACATTCCCTGTACCAGGTGGCAGGCACTGAGCAGTGCCTGCCACGCAGTGCAGGGAAATGCAGGACATGCTCCTTTGGACATCGCGGCGGTGCTGCGGGCAGCAGCAACCGCCGCAATGTTAAGGCCCGCAATCCGACTGCCGCGGTCAGATTTCGACCGCGGATCATCGTAATTCGACCGGCGGTGATGTCGCGGTCCATGCGGGCGGTCTTTTCCCGCTACCATGGCGGTCGGGGAGGTTTTACGACCGCCATCGTAATAGGCCCCTTAGTTTTTTCTATTTGTAATATATAAATTATATCAAATGCAATATTTTAATCTATTAATAAACTCAAATATATTCACTAAATATAGTTAATAAATCAACATTTAAAATAATTATTTTCAAAAATCTTTTTATCTTTCATATTACTTAAAAAGAAAAATGTATTTAATTTTTTATAATCAAAATTCCATTAATTCATAAATTTTACACACATTAACTATTAAAACTTATATAAAATAAATAATTGTAAATGTTTTGTACATTTTTTAAAAAGAAATATAAATTTAATAAAATATTACAATATATTTTAATACACTCCCCAGCCCTCTTCCGTATAAACACAATTTTGCACTCATAAATTAAGTATTTCAAGTCAAATTTTTAAATTTCAATTTAATTTTTAAATTTATTTGACAAATTTAAAATTCTCCCCACCCTCATCCCCTATAAACCCAACATCTCATTCCTAATAACTCATTTTTTAAATTTACAATTTAAATTTTAATTTATTTATAATTTTTTTTTTTTTAAATACTCCCCACCCTTATCCCCTAAAAACCCAACATCCCACTCCTAAGACAAATTTTTTATTTCAATTAATTCATTTTTAAATTCTCAAAATGTATTTATTAAATTTTAAAAACACTCCCCACCCTTATCCCCTACAAACACAACATCCAGCTCCAAAAACAACATTTCATAATTTAAATTATCAAATATTTAAAATTTAAATAATTCATTTTTGATTATTTTAAAACACTCCCCACCCTTATCCCTAAAAACCCAACATCCCGCTCCTAAAACAACATTTCATAATTTAAATGATCAAATATTTTAAATTTAAATAATTCATATTTGATTATTTTAAAACACTCACCACCCTTATCCCCTAAAAACCCAACATCCCGCTCCTAAAATTTCTATTACAGAAATTATTTTTTACAATATTCAACAAGTATTATTACATAAAATACAGCAATATTTTAATATAAAATAATACTATAAAGATATTTAAAAAAAGGATATTTTATACATTCTATATTTTTTTCACGATATTTTACACAACAGTAAAAAACGATATTTTTTTATTACGATATTTTTGATTTGATATTTTATACTTGATATTAAAAAAACAAAAAACGATATTTTTAACATCGATATATATAACATCGATATTTTAGTATTGTCGATATACTAAACTCGATATTATAGTATATCGATTTTAAAAATTCGATATTATGACTAGTTACCATATTAAAAAATGCGATATTCAGTCGAATCGGGATGTTGATGAACAAATAAAGAAGTTTTGGCAGAATCGTCATTTTGACGACTGCTATTCGATCCGCTAGTGAAAGCGGTAGCTTAGCCCATCGTGCCGCCTGGTCTGTTACCTTAGTGATGACACGGCCATAATTCGAAGAGATCACCACATCGGGGTCTCTGTGCAGCCAGATACCTAAATACCGTACCGGGTCAGTGGACCACGTCAGGGGGAAGTCCAACTCCACTTCACGGGTACCGGCCGTCAGCGGGAACACCGTCGACTTTGCCCAATTTATGCCTAGACCTGAATATCTTTCAAACTTCACGTATTCACGGAGTAATTCCGGCAAATACGTAGCAGGCTCGCGGACATACAGCAGCATATCGTCAGCGTACAGCGAGACCACCAGCGGCCGCTGATGAAATCGCAGCGCCGCCTGAGCATGCCGCTGGCGCAATTTACAAGCTAAAGGCTCTAATGCGAGCGCAAAAAGGATTGGCGACAGGGGGCAGCCCTGCCACGTGCCTCTGTTTATCGGGAAAGCTTCAGGACCCAGCCGTTCACGCATATCCGCGCCACTGGCGCAGCATAGAGTAGGTGGATCCATTTGAGGAAGAATGGTGGTAGGCCCATGCGCAGCAACACAGTGAACATATACTCCCACTGCAGAGAGTCGAACGCCTTTGCGGCGTCAAGCAGCACCGCAACCGCCTGAAAATCTGACTCAAAGTAATGCAAGGTGGCGAAGACTGTGTGTAAGTTGTGCGTCGTCGATCTGGTAGGCACAAATCCCGACTGGTCTGGGAGTACCAGGTTGGGAACTAGGGGCTGGAGTCTACTATCTATCATTTTTGCCAAAATTGTGGCGTCAATATTAATGATGGAAAGGGGCCTGTAGGAATCGCACGCATTTGCCGCTTTGTCCAGTTTCAAAAGCATGACAATGAGCGCCTCTTGGAGTGTGGGAAGGAGGTGTCCAGTTTCATACGCCTCCGCAAATACATCTAATAATCGAGGGGCCAGTTCTTCGGCATACACCTTGTAGAACTCGCTCGGAAGCCCATCAAGGCCCGCTGCCTTACATGTCGGGAGAGACGTGATAGCCAGTTTGACATCCTCGACGTCAAAGGGCTGCGTGAGATATTCTCGCTGGTCAACTGATAAGCAACCTAGCGCAATATCATCCAAATAAGAGTTGATGTCAACTGCCGGGACCTGAGTCCGACCCCCGTAAAGACCAGAGTAAAGGTCTAGCACCACCCTACTGATCTCTGGAGTGGTGAAGTGTGTCTCGCCCACCTCATCTAACATTTCAGTGATGTATTCCTGACTCCGGGGCGCCGCTAACATCTGGGCAAGTGAACGTCTAGGCCGTCCCCCCTCCCCATAGTAACGTGCCATGCTTCAGCATGATCTATGTGCCATCTCTTGGTCTACAGTTTCATTGTGCTCTGAAACCAAGTCCGGTATCGCAGCCAATTTTTCTGGGACAGGGCATCACTCATAGTCCCACTCCAGAGAGCTTATATCCGCAGCGAGCTTACTAATTCTGCGACGTAAATCTTTCAATACCCCAGCTTGCGCCCCTATACACACACCCCGTATCGTGGCCTTGAATGCTTCCCACAGGACTCCCGCACTGTCCACCGTGCCCTCATTCTCCTTAAAGTAGTTGCGAATCGCCTCACCCACAGTGCTCTTAAAAACTTGATCAGTCAGTGAAGCCGGTTGCAATCGCCACACGAACGGGGGCCTCTCGCACTCAGGTACGCGCATTTCAAGCAGTACTGGGGAGTGATCAGACAGCGTCTTGGCCAAATGGTTAACGTCAACCACCTAGGTGCAAGCTATCTCAGAGATAAGCCAGTAGTCCAAGCGGGACCACGTACCATGCACAGTGGATATAAAGGTACTTACTTGTGCCCCAGGGTGCCGCATTCGCTAGATGTCGCGGATGTTCCCAGCCTCCAATAACCCCAGTAAAGCATCCGTCCCCAGCCTGCGTCGAGGGACCCAGCTTCCCAGTCTGTCTACAGTTACATCGAGGCAGGTGTTAAAGTCGCCCCCCCATAGGATTTCGGTGGGAGGAAACTTTGATATACGGTGCCACACATCAGCAAAGAAGGAATGGTCATCGACATTCGGGCCATACACATTAACCAGTAGCACTCCCACACCGGCAAGCTTGCCATGTATAATAGCCAATCCACCCTGATCATCCGTCTCTGAACTAAGGACAGTAAAGGGAACACCCTTCTTAACAAGTATTAGCACCCCTCGGGAGTAGGAGGAGTAGGAGGAAGCAATCCTAACCCCAGCCCATCGCGTGCCAACATTTTTCTCAGAGAGCTGTGTAAGATGTGTCTCTTGCAGGAATGATACCTGGACATCCAGTCTGTCCAGATAGGCCAATACAGAGCGGATTTTCTTGGGACTCTTTAAGCCACGTACGTTCCAAGTTAGGAACTTTATATTACCACCATTGCCATGCATTTAACAGGATATGTTTATGTTTATGTTTATGGGATTTGTAAAGCGCATGACTACCCATGGGCATCTCAGCGCTGGAGTGATACAGGACGGAGACTGTTTAGAACTTGGGTTTAAGGAAAGAGCCAAGTTTTCAGTCTTTTTTTAAATGCCACTTCATTGACAATTAGTCGGAGTTCTGGGTCCATACTATTCCAGAGTTTTGGCACCAGATGGGTAAATGACCTTCCACCCCATCTGGCTCTCTTAATTGTGGTGGAGTTCATCAGGAAGTTGGAGCTTGACCTGAGTTGTCGACAGGGGAATAGTGTGAGACCAACTTTTGAATCAGGGCGGGTCCTCTCCCATACATGGCTCTGTGGGCTAGGCTTAAGGACTTGAATTTGATTCTGGCTTGGACCGGAAGCCAGTGAAGCTCTCTGAGTGCAGGTCTAACTGAGTGATGTCTGGGTATGTTCAACAGCAGTCGGGCAGCTGCATTTTGGACGACCTGCAGTCTGTTCGTGACATATTTAGGGGAGCCCAGAAAGAGAGAGTTGCCGTAGTCCAGCCTTGATACCACCAGGGCTTGGACTATGGTTTTCCTAGACTCCTCTGGAAGCAGGGACATTATTTTTTTAATCATGTGGAGTATCCCAAAGCAGGTACCTGATAATTTTCTGGCCTGAACCTCCATTGTCAGATTCTGGTCCAGCCACATACCTAAGTTTTTTATGGCTGTTTTTGGAGGAGGAGGCGATCCCCAATTAGAAGGCCAGGAAATCTCTGCGCGGGGGCTAAAATTGTTGCCTAGGATCATTAGCTCCGTTTTGTCCCCATTCAGTTTGAGGCTACAATCCGCCATCCAAGATCCGATTTTTCCAGGCAGGGGACGAGTTGTCTATGGTCCGAGTTAAGTGAGTCTGAGATTGAGAACACTAGTTGAGTGTCATCGGCATATGACACGATGGAGAGACCAAATTCCTGTATTATATGTGCCAAGGGGCTAAGAGAAATGTTAAAAAGTGTTGGACTCAGGGAGGATCCCTGAGGGACTCCCCAAGGTGCTGAGAGGGAGTCTGACTTAAATCCGGCCTCCATACATTGGAAGGATCTATCCCTCAGGAATGACGCAACCCATTGGTTGGCTGCTCCTCTGATTCCAACATTCTCCAGACTATGGATTAGCACTGTATGGTCTACCGTATCAAACGCTGCGCTTAAATCCAAAAGTACTACGGCCGCGGTTCTCCCTTGGTCTAAGATGGATTTGAGTTTTTCAGTGACCACCAGCAGGGCTGACTCAGTGCTGTGGTTTGGTCGGAAACCCATCTGGGTCTGGTGTATAATGTTATTGTTTTCGAGGAAACTAGAGATCGTGCTGTTCGCGTGTTTCTCAGCAATCTTGCCTAAGATAGGCTATAGGGATATTGGGCGATAATTGGCCAAATCTGCGGGGTCAAGATGTGTTTTTTTTAGCAAGGGTTTAATGATGGCGTGTTTCCACTCTTTAGGCACCTTGCCCTTTTCAAAGGAAAGATTGATAAGATTGGATAATTGGTTGAAAACAGCGTTCCCCCCTTGGGCTAGGATATGAGGTTGGGCTGGGTCAAGCGGGGAGCCTGATTTGATTTTCTGTAATATGGAGCATCCCTGATCTACCTTCATTTTCGGGAAGGACAAGAGGGCAGGTGTGGAGGGGTGGGGCAGTTCCAATTGTTCACTCTTCCTTGGGGGGTTTAAAGTACTATGGGGGCCCTCTATAGCACCTGGCATCGTGGTGGAATTGGGGTGGAGGGAATTGTAGATGTTTTCCACTTTACTCTTGAAAAATGAGGCTAGCCCATTGCATCTTTCTTTGGAATATTGGGAACTGTTTGTTCCTGGGACTATTGTGGTGAGTGATTTGATAATTTTAAAAAGCTCCTTAGAGGAGTTAGAGGACCTTGCAATTTTTCCTTCAAAGAAGGCTGCTTGAGCTTTCCTAATGCTCTTGTGGTAGAGCTGTATGGCTAGTTTGTAAGCTCTTTTGAGCTCTGGATCATATGATTTCCTCCAATTACGTTCTAGTCTTTTACAGCTCTTTTTTTGAGCGACCAGCGTGGGGCAGAACCAGGACGATCTATTCGAGTGTTTATGCGTTAGTGGACCTGGCTTCCTAAAGTTCCGATCAATGGAGCTATTTATCCAGGTTCGCCAGTTGTCATAGGCCTCTTCCAGGTCCTTAGTGTCCGGTGGAGTGGAGGATTCCAGATCTTTAATCCACTCCTCCGGAACTTTCCTGGGCCATTTGCGCCCCACTACTATAGGTTCTTTTCTTTGCTCACCTATATGAGGTTTACGGAGGCGCAGCGGAATCATGGCGTGATCTGTCCATGGCACCCACTTGGGTGCAAGCACCTCCAATCTGGGGTCGTTTGAAAAAATGGGGTCTAGGAGGTGACCTTTTTCGTGGGTAGCTGACGGTGTCAGTTGTAAAAGCTGTAGGGCCTCCAAGTCAGCTAGGCATCTCCTAGCTGACGGGTCATTAGGATCATCCAGATGGATGTTGAGGTCCCCTAACACTGTGAGGGCACTTTTCCCTATTAACATGCTCGCCAGCATGTCAGGGGCCGAGTCTAAAAATTGTGTACAGGCCCCTGGAGGTCTGTAGATCAATCCGCCTGAGAAGGAGCTTGAAGGCGAAAGTGATAGACTAAAAGCAAATGCCTCGGATTTTGCGATGTTAAGAGGGAAATAGTACACCCTAGCTGTGTTTTGCAAATAATAGCAATACCCCCTCCTATCGCTCCAACTCTATCCAGGCGGTAAATTTCATAGCCCTGAGGTAGGGCTTCTAAAATTTCCGGGGTTGAACTTTCTCGAAGCCAAGTTTCGGTTAAAAACAGGACCTCCAATTCCTCTTCTTCTATTAGAAGTCTAATCTCCACCGCGTGCTTGGGAAGGGATCTGCAGTTAATTAGTCCCATCTTCCAAGCTTTGCAGTGACCCGTCCTATTATCCAATCCTAGTACAATAGGCATAACAGGCATAACAGTGTGATGACCAATTACAGTAGCGTGTTGCCAGCATTCAGAATCTATGCAATAACAGAGTGCCATCCATTCCCCCCCACCGCCCCCCACCAACCCCCCACCCACTTAAGCAAACCCAACGTGCCAAAGCCATCCCATCCCTGAGTAAACAGACCCCAACATAGAAAACAAACAGCTCGCAACTTGTGGGGTACTCCCATGTGGGGAACGTCAGAGAGCTACTTGCCTACCACAATGTAGGAGGTGACTGATCAGGTCTAGTACCTGTGCTAGGATACAATAAGCATATGAATGAACATAGTGCATCAATGCAGTCCGTCCTGCAGTAATGATCCGCATACAACAGGGATGTATCAACAACAAGGAGCCATATTACATGATCCCACAGTGAGACCGACATATGAACAGAAAGTAAAATCGCAGCCTGGCAGCCACCAGCCAGCCTACTGGTCCAGCCTACTGTTCCTCATCATCAGGATCATCCGGGGCCCCCTGGCATCGCCGTTTCAATGTCTTCGCGTGGTCCATCGCCGCTTTCGGGGTGGTAAAAATGTTCGAGTCCCCATCCTGACCAATACGCAGACGAGCAGGATACAGCATAGCATATGGGATGCCCTCATATTGTAGCAGCTTCTTCACGGACCCAGACTCCCTATGCGCCGATTGGACTGCAACAGTAAAATCAGGGAAGAAGGACAGCGAGTTGCCCTGATGATCAATGGTGCCCTTTTCTCTTGCTAGCTTCAAAAGGGTGTCACGGTCCCTATAATTTAAGAGCCGGGCGATTATAGGGCGAGGCAGAGCACCAGGCACCGGCCTCGCTGCCAGAGAGCGATGAGCCTGCTCAATGATGAACATATTGGATAGGTTCTCTGGGCCAAAAATGTCTCTGATCGGATTCTCCATGAAGGTCTCCATTCTGCCGGTATTGGTGAACTCCGGCAGGCCCGTAATTCTAATATTGTTGCGCCGTGAACGGGCTTCTAAATCCTCATTTTTCGCTTGAATGAGCGCAAGGACTTTTTCTATATTAAGTGCTTTGCCAGAGACCTCACTGAGACCATCTTCTGTGGTGGAGACCCTCTGTTCGACCTCCCCCATCCTCGTGTTTTGCTTCTGAAGTTGTGCAGACATGTGGTCCAGTCTATGATTCAGGGCAGCCATAGTCCCTTCTATGGATTGGAGGCTTTTTTGCATGGCCAACAGTGTCGTTTCTAGTGTGGATGGGCCGTCACATGGGGCGTCCGCCTCCGAATCAGAGGCCGCCTTCTGCTGCATTTTACCGTCTTTTCGTGCCTCAAACGTAAGGTTGGGACTTATCCATTTTCCCCATGGTGTGTGGCGGGTAGGGCTATAGCAAAAGAGCAGGGGTGCACTTGGAATCATCTGACCAGCAATACTTTCGTCCCTGATTGCCAAATACTAGGCCCTCAGACCCAAGTAGCTATTGTGCCTAGAGGGGCAGCTATGCCTACGTCTCCGCAGTCACTGGCAGATAATCCCACTGCTCGTGCTCTCAGAAATACTATGGCGCAGCTCAGTAGTGCTCACTAGGGTCCCACGCGCCAGCAGGCCAGAAGCAACCAAAGAACTTCAGGATGTCCTGTGCACTTCGCCCTACGTGTGACAAGAAATCAGGCAACCAGCAGTGTCAATGCAAGCCAGGAGAAACTATGCCAGCCCGTAAACGTATTTATGCAGGTATGAAGCAGCTGTATAGTGGTTAAGGGGCAGCTAAGCAATGTAGCAGTGATCCAGGCACACCTGTATTGACATCGGCAGTTCAAAGAGAGCGCCTAGTGCCCCAAATGCAGACCGCTCTTGTGACCGCTGCTCAATGATGTCGGGCACGCTGCCGAAATAATCAGGCCCCCGCTCCTCTCTCGCCCCGGCCGCCAGCCACAGCTTGCAGGCCGCGGCCCACCCCAAGGCCCACACCCGCCTCCGCAGCTATAGGCCTAGGCCAGGCTGCGCCCCACTTACCGCAACCGGCACCAGGCGCATTAATGGTGCTGTCGGGCCGCCCTGGAACTCACACAAGGCGTCGGCAGTGCCCGTCAGGCCTCCGCACCTCGCCACGCTCCGTCAGCGGCTCCGATTCAGTGTGGAGAGCGCTGGCAGCCCTCCCGACAGATCAGGCAGCTCCAGGGGCCGCAAAGCACAAGCAGTGCCAAAGCAGTCGATCACACGCCGCTCCTGCACAATCCGCTGTAAAGCAATCGCCGCCTGCCTCCGGCGTCAGGATCGTCAGTGGGCGATCTCCGTCACTGTGGCTTGGTGGCGGCCGCCATTTTGCGAGGTCGCAACCGGGTCCACACCCGTCTGGATTCTGGTCATTGTGGCGGCCCCCAGAATTCTGCGATACCCCCGATGTGAGAGGGGAAGTTCACACTGCAGGCCAGGCTGTTTCGAGGCAATGAAGCAGCAATTGTGGGCGGATTTTTGGCGGATTGGAGATCAGCCGGGAAGAGCTACACTAGGGTGCGGCCATCTTGCCGTGCGCCCTCTAGCGCCCCCCGAGGCAAGCAAACCTTGCAGTCACTTGGGTCATTGCTTCCTTATGAATGCCTGAAAATTCCTTCCTTCTCTCCACCTTTCTGTCAGTCTTTAGCCCTTTCTTCCTTCTCCCCATTTTTTAGGTCGAGCATTCGAGACCTCTTGTATATACTTTAGTATATACTTATATGTGTATCTACTTTGTGGGCTCTGGAGATCAGTCCTAGGACTTGTCTGCTTCCGCTTAGGGACTTTTTTTCTGTTCAACTGCCTCTATTTAACTGTCTTGATAGAAAACGTCCAGTAGAGGTCAGTAAAATACCAGAATTACTTTCTGCTTGTTCAACTGCCTCTATTTAACTGTCTTGATATAAAACAACCAGTAGAGGTCAGTAAAATACCAGAATTGCTTTCTGCAGAGGGACTTTCTTTTTTAATTTTTCTGGCAACTGCCTCTAATTAACTTTTTTGATAGAAAACGACCAACAGAGGTCAGTAAAATACCAGAATTACTTTAGCATTCTCTAGATTCCAGTCCATAGAAATTGTCTTCCACCAGCACCCGTAGACAATAATATTTTTTTCAAATCTTGTATTTTCATTGATATGACCACCGAAGGCCCTGATTTTATATTAAAAACAGAGCTCTGGACTATGCCATTTCCCGCTGAAAGGCAATATTTCTCTCCATGTGTTCCCATACCTGGGGTGCCACGCAGTTTGGTGCTTACTTTCCCTCCATGTTAAACACCAGTAGATGTTTCAGCACCCAGGCTAATGTGCTGCATAGCTAAATACATACAAGGTCCCAAAGGCGAGATCGATTGCATTGCAAATGCTTGTCTTTCTCACGTTTTCCATCTTTCTTTCCTTCCATCCTTCCTACACATTTTTACATCCAGCCATCCTTCTTTTTTTATCTATCATTCTTTCTATTCATTCTTCTGTTTCCTTCCTTTTTTATCCATCCACACTTTCTTCTCACTGTGCATCCACACATCCTTTCTTCTCCAGTCCATCCATCCATCCTTACCTTTATCATCTTCCTTCCTTCTTTTCACCCATCATTCCATTCATCCTTCTCTATTTCTACACTCTTCTCTGCATCCATCCTTTTCCCAATACCGCCTTCTCTCCACGCACCCTCGATTCATCCATCCTCCTCTTTAGCCATCCACCTCTGCAGGTAGCCATCCATCCCTGCATCCACCATCTCTCCATCCTTCTCCACATTGCTCCTTCACCCCATCTTCTCTATTCCTCTCTCCCACTCATCATTCCTCCCTTCCTTCCATTGCAAGAGCAGGGCACCAGAAACTGGCAAGACATCATAACTGCACCATCAAACATCTGAGGGTATAAGTGTGGTTGAGCAGTTATGCCATCTCTGGGGCACCTCTATGTATTTTGTATGGTGACACCATTATTGAATGATGTGTTTGTGCACCTAAGTGCTACACACCATTCCTAAAGCTTGTTCAGGTCTACCACCCGCCTTGTAAAGTGTCTAGAGTTCTGAGGAACCTTCTGCAAAACACTGGTTTCAGTGGTATTAAGAGGCAATTTTTCAAGGCGAACACCAGGATAAACGAAAATGCAAAGTCCACCAGAATGTATCATCCAAAGATATATTCTGCATACTACAGCTGAGGCATCACCTACATGATGAAGACCATGTGCTCTGATTATTGCCTTGGTAAGGACTTTAGAAAACGTTGCTCCCTTGTTTTGGTTGCTGGTAGAGGTGGAAGAGAAGAGGGGTGCAAGCAGCCAATCAACTGTCATTGTTATTTGATAAAGAATATCTAACGTTATCTTAGGGCTTTCATAAAATACTGGGCAATTAGGTCTTGTCCATGGATGCCTGAAGATTTTGACAGTGTGGCGAAAGTTAAGTGTAATTAGCTGTGAAGTGCTGATGCATTCCTAATAAGGTGCTATATTTATTTATACGAAGAAAAATGTGAAAGGCCAGAACTGAACCTCTGACAAGAAACTGATGCAATTTAAAGAAAGTTACATGTCATGAACCTCTTTGATTCACACAGATCTCACAACTCTAACTCGATTGTTGAGTTGAATCCCAGCTGTTGAGCTCCCAGTGCATCCCACGATCTTTGGATTGAAGTTACCATTGAAGTAGAGACCCAACACAAGCACGTCGAAGATGTAAGAACACACAACTCACAGTTCCTGTTCACATTCAATCACATCCAATCAAGCACTAGCTGGAGTCAACACGTAATGGCAAAAATGACACTAATATTTTCCTTGGTCGTCATAGTTCTGTAAGCACGTGCCAATATACTTTGTGTAAAACAAAGGATCCCGATTTACAAACAGGGTACAAATTCCCATCTGTGGGCTTACATCTAAGTGCAAATTATATATCAGTATGAGAAGCTTCCTGCACCGGTTTTGGGAATACTCAGCAACTTGTGAGGTTTTTGTGTTCGCCAGCTCTAGCTCACAGACCCAATCAGAAAATCCCACAAAGTCAACCTGAAAACAAATTTGCCTCATGGAAATTCCAGCATCTTGGTGCAATTTTCTTGCGGGTAAATCCCACTGAGCAGAGCAAAATCACACTATTCATGATCCTATGAATGAAAAATGTGACTTTCATGTTGAAAATGCAGTTATTTCACACCTTAGTTAAGTTAGCAAGTACCTTTGTGAATTAGGCCTTCTGTTTAGCAGATAGGCCTTCTGTTGTTATGAGATAGGCAGAAGAACTGATATTTTCCCGACTCTATAAAGGTGTTGGAACATCTTGTGGATATGTTGTTGGCCGTTCCTTATAGCCTCATATAATAAATAATGTGCACTTCGTATGTACTTTGTTTGGAGGTGCAACATAACCAACTAACGTGTTAGATTTTCAACCTTGTTATATCTCTTCAATTAGCAGTTGACAATTGTTCTACAATATCAATATTAGCAAAAAATAATAGGCATGATTAACCCAGGACCAGTACTTCATACAAGAAAAATGTATTAGCAGCAGAAGTGAGGAGGAGATTAAAGAAAGGGAATAAGAGCGTAGGAAGTCATCAATAACATCTTGCACAAAGTGGTTGTGCAAAACGAGATTTGGCAAAGCCAAATGGACTCTGTATAAAATGGCTGAGCAATTGGCTTTGACAATGCTTGTTTGCACCAATTCCAAAGCCCATTCCAAGAGGGTCGCTATGTGTAATGATGCACGTGTAAGCATGTGTCACAATGCACGCATCCCCTTCTTGATGCCTGTGTCATGATGCATTTGTATTCATGCTTTGTGAGAAGTGTGAGCACATGCATCCCGTTGCAGGTATGCACATTCATCATGAGGCATGTGTGTGCATATATCATGACATGCGCGGTTATTTTAAATTTACCTTTCTATTATGGTGAATGGCCATGTTAGAATGGTCAATTAAAATGTTAAAAATACAAAATAAAAGAGCACGTTTTGCATGAAAAATATGTGAGCCGTTAAGCAGCAGTTGGAAGCTGCCAGACCCTATTAAAAAATAAATAAACAAAAATGAAACCACATGATAGGGATTTGGTGGGGTGTAGGGGGGAAGCATAGGGGAGCGCAGTTGAGTGGCACATTATAAAAAGGAAATGGGGAGAGAGCGGAGAAACATATTCACTCCAATGTAGTGGCCCAAATCCCATAAAAAAAAGAGTTCCCCAAGAAGGCAGTGCAAAGATACAACTTATCCAGTCAGAACACTGTGAGACTGAAATGCTCCTGTGTAAGACAAATTCAAGAATAGCGAAGAAAAAGACAACTGAGATTGACAATAAAGTCATCCAATCATCACCAAGGGGCTAAGAACACTCTGTGTATGTTGGAAGCAATAAACATACAGCTAAAGTTGCATGAAGCCAAAACCTAAAATGGGAGAACAATTGCCTTCCTCCCAAGTCCATCTAGCTATTACTGCAGTGAATGTAACTGATTTTTCTTCTACGTAACAATATTTGTTTACTGTAACCTAGGGTCAGGCCCTCGACACAGGCATTGACACATTACAAATAAATTAGCACAACCTCCTTATGATAGAGGTAAGTTGAATCACAGGCTATACCAAAGTTATACAATACAAAATGTGTGTGCAAAGACAGACTATAGTCAGGGCCGGACTGGCCGTAGCGGGCACCGGGCGTTTCCCTGGTGGGCTGCTAGGGTGGGGGCCGTTTTTGTTACCGGGGATCTGCATTATCGGCCCCCTGTAACAAAAACGGCCGAAACCGGCCCTCGCAAACTGCTCGGCTGCACCCCCCCTCACCCCAGGGGGGGCCGGCCAAGCAGTTTGCCAGGGCCGGTTTCGGTTCCCAGTCCGGCCCTGACTATAGTACAGAAACCTACCTCTCTAGTTGAAAAAGCACTAATGACAACACCTGAGACACTCACTGTACTTTTTAAAGAAGAGGCTCTAGGGTGCACCTGAAGATATCCTAATGTGCTGTACATTGATATTTGGACATTTTGATCAATTTTAGATAAGAGACTAGGCTTCCACACCATTTATTGATGTGTAAGATAATTTTATATCAGGGCCAAAAACATTGTCATACAAGAATATTGAGGATAAAATATTGATTATTAAAATATTGCAAATGTAAGTATATATAGTTAAGTATATACATATATATATTCACTGACAAAAACAAAGGTTAAAAGGACGTTACAGTTAGGTGAAAATGTTGGTTAAAATATACCATTTTAAACAAAAAAAAAACACTGAAATTCACCAGTTATAGTTATCTCAAGTAACTATAACTCATGCCCTAAGGTAACTATAACTCCCGCCCCTGCCATGCACAGTTTTCTCATCAATAATTGAGTCGAAAATATGGCAGTGTAATTATCAATGATGACATAGAAGATATCATGGGTGATGTAATATGTGGGGTAATTAGCAGTGCATGGTGAGGGTGCAAGTTATAGTTAACTTAGGGAAAGAGTTATAATTAATTGAGATAACTATGACTGGTGAGTTTCAGTGGTTTTGCTTGTTTAAAACAGTATGTTTTAACTGACATTTTCACCTAACTACAATCTCATCTCCTGGGGCCTTTGCTTTTTTTTATTAAGGAAGGGGGTTTATGCGACCCTCTTCCCCAAGCTTTAAAAGGCTACAGGGACAGTGACCCAGGGCCGAATGCTATTCAAAAGAGGAGGGGGACGTGCAGAGCCCCTCCTTGAGCAACTAAAGGTCCTGGGGACCCTGTACTCTGGGGCCTGTGCTTCTTCTGGGTGGTGCCCACCCAGGGCACCCATCAAGCAATACGTTGAGGGCTGTGGGACGGAGCCACAGGGCCCTTAGCCCCAGCTGGCTCTCTGCATGCACCCATCCTGAGAGCAGCGGGAGTCGGATTGCTCTGCTGTTTTCGTTTGCTTCCTCCAGGCGGGAGTAATGTGTATATCTCTGCCCACAACAGCATGGACAGGGAAACACAAATCTGCTCCCACCCTGCAGGTGTTTATTCAAAGCTCCTCCAGAGTGAGAGCAGATATCCCTTATCTGCCCGCATTACTGTGGGCATGGAAGGCATGTCTGTTCCGACTCGGCTGGAGATTTAAAATTGCTCCCAACAGGTGTGAGCTGGCTTATGTTTCATTAACCTCACTGTTGCGGGCATGAAAAACAACTGTGTCTGAGTGGTGGGCTCCCCGGGACACAGTAATTGAGCCAGTCATGGAGGATGGGCTCCCTGGGGCCTTTACAGGCTTGGGGAGGGGGGGTTGTGCTGCCCCCCTTCCTTTGAAGTTCAGTTTGGCAAGGAGGTGATGGGGTCACAGGGGCCTATTAAGGCTTGTGGAGGGGAGATGCACACCCCTCCCAATATTAATTCAATTCAGACTCGGGGATAGGGTCCCAGGGCCTCACTGAGGCTTGAGGAGGGGACCACAGGCCCTCACTCCTAAAAGTAATGTTTTGCACCACCCCCAAGCCCTGGCTCACACTAGTTAACGGTTTTAATAGTAGTTGGCTCTTTTTTAAACTTTTTGTCATGCATTCGTGAATCCTCTGTGAATGTGACAATTTTGATTTAAAAAAAAGTTTACCTCTCTTGGTAGGGTCCCTCTGGGATCTCCTCGTCCAGGCCTAGGAGGTCAGGGTCTCCCTACCCTGCCTCTTTTTTAACCTTTCTTTTAGGACTCAGAACTGAGTCCTGAATCATAAGCTGGCTGCCGTCACATCCTTGATCTGGTGGCAGCCTTTCGCATCTCCGAGGCATGAAACATACACATTTTTTGAACACTGAATGCTCAAAAACTACTAAACTGATTTAGACCAAATCGCTGTTCAATTTTCCTATGGAAAAATGTATTCATTGAAAGCTTTTGGGACCCCCTTTTTTCTCGGCCTTGCTTGACGGATCACCCCAAAACTTTCTAGGAAGGAGCTGAGGTGGATGAGACTTTTTTATGGAAAATTTCATGAAGGGTCACTAAATGGAGCCAAAGTTATTAGAAAAACAAAAAATGCTTTTTCTATGGAAACACAGACCTGTATGCATATATAAATACTTATATGTGTGTATATATATATATATATATATATATATATATATATATATATATTCACTGAAAAAACCATAGGTTTCAGGCACGTTATAGTTAGAAATTAGCATTTAAAAACCTTAGAAATTCACTGAAAAAACCATAGGTTTTAGGGACAGTTATAGTTAGTTGGACATTTCACTCGTACAAAACCATAGAAATTCCCCGTTATAGTTAGTTCAGCTAACTATATCTCGCGCCCCGCAATGCACTGCTGATGACGTCACATATTACATCACTCATGACATGGTCAGTGACATCACTGATGACATCACTGATGACATCTCAAATGACATCACTGATGACATCATCCAGTGACTGTGTGTTTCTGTAAAGTTTAAATATGTTTAATATATATAGGGAAAGGTGTATTAAAGAATGAGTGGGTGTATAAGTGTCTGAATGGATGATTTAGTAGGTGCGTGACTGACTCTATAAGTGAGTGATTAAACGTATCTTACTGAATGCATGGGTTAGTGACTAAACTGTGAATGTCTGTATCCGTCTGTCTGTTGGTGTGTAAGCGGCTGCATGGGTTTGTGAATAGCTACATGAGTGTCTACATGGGTTATTGATTGGTTGTCTGAGTATCTGTATGGGTGCCTGAGTGTTTGTGTGGGTGGGGTGTGTGTGACTCTGTGCATAGATGTGTGAGTGGGTGATTCACTGGGTGCATGGTTTCAAGAGTGCATCTGTGATGGACTGTATGGGTGGGTGAGTGTGTGTATGGGTGTGTTAGTGAGTGAATGTATATCTCAGTGGTACATGTGTGAGTAACTACATATGTGAAAGGCAGTATATATGTGTGTTGGAGTATATAAATGGCTATAAGTGAGAGTGTGTGATTGTGAGAGTGGCTGTATGGATGAGTGTGTACTTGTATCAGTGATTGTATAAGAGCGTAAGAATGTGCTTGTATTTGTATGAGTAAGTGAGCTGGTGTGTGTATAACTGTATAGGTGAGTAAATGGCAGTGTGATTCATTATTTGCATGACTGACTAGGTGTGTGAGTACCTCTATGGATGAGTGGCGGTGTGTGAGTGTCTATGTAGGTGTATGAGTGCATATGATAGTCCTGTACTGAGTGACCTAAGTATAGTGACTGTATGGGTGAGTGAGTGGATGTGTGTGTAGACCTAAGAATCAGTGAGTGGGTATGTAGTTATTGGTGTTGGAGTGTCTATGGTTTTGAGAATGGCAGTCTGTAATTTAGAGTGGGTGTATCAAAGGTTATATTAGGGTGTGAGAAGATGCATCAAATTATCACATGGATGATGTCATCAGTGATGTCATTTGAGATGTCATCAGTGATGTCATCAGTGATGTCACTGACCATGTCATCAGTGATGTAATATGTGACGTCATCAGCAGTGCATTGCGGGGCGCGAGTTATAGTTAGCTGAACTAACTATAACGGGGGAATTTCTATGGTTTTCTACGAGTGAAATGTCCAACTAACTATAACTGTCCCTAAAACCTATGGTTTTTTCAGTGAATTTCTAAGGTTTTTAAATGCAAATTTTTAACTATAACGTGCCTGAAACCTATGGTTTTTTCAGTGAATTTCAAAGTTTTTTTAAATGCTAATTTCTAACTTTAACGTAACTCAAACCTATGTTTTTTGTGAATTTCAAAGGTTTTTTAAATGCTAGTTTCTAACTATGCCTACAGAGGTAGGACATGTGAAGAAAGAAGAAAAAACGCACAGAAAGAAAAAAAGAAATGCAGAAAGAAGCAACAGAAGTCCTCAAAGACGAAGAAAAGTGCAGGAAGAATCAAGACATGTGCACAAAGAACCAACAGAGGAGCAGAAAGAGGCCTTGTTACAAAATCATCCTGTGCCCACAACTTTTTCAGACGGGTACTGGTGTTAACTGAGTCTGACTAACCAGGCCTAGAGCCAGTGGTATGCTAAAAGACACTTAGAATACAGTGAAAACACCTACATACACTAGGGAACACTATGCGTTGGGGTACCCCTGTGATTAGCATGACCTCCTCTGTAAGCCCCTAGTACATAATAGGGCAGGGGGATTAAAACTACCTCTTAAAACGCGCCACGGGGTGCGTTTGCACACTGATGAAGGGAGGGGGAGAGCCTGAGGTGACATGTGTGCAAACACGTCCTGAGGGTCCCTGGGGTCCAACTAGCCCACTAGGTACCTCCAGTAAGCGCCACAGAGCTGCATTGCAGAGAGGTGTAAAAAGGGGCACAGCCTAGACCACCTCTCTGCAATGCAGCGCAGTGGCGCTTACTGGAAGCACCTGGTGGAATAGTTGGCCCCCAGGGTCCCTCAGGATTGAAGTGGAATTATTTCCCCAACTTAAAAGGCGCCACAGAGCGTGTTTGCACACATGTCACCTCTGGCCCCGCCCCCTCCCTTCACCACTGTGCAAACGCGCCCCTTGGCGCGTTTTAAGTAAGGGTGGGCGGCAAATTCCATTCCGCTCGCGGAACTTGCGAAATTTCGGCATTTCCGCGTTCCGCGCGGAACGCGGAAATGTCGAAACTTCCGCGATCCGCGGCGGAACGGAATTCGGGTGCAAGAAAGCACTGAAGCAGGTGCCCGAGTTGATAAATATGCAGGGCAGGTGTGCAGAATTCGTGAGTGTGGTTAAGCAGATGTGCCTTCTCTCCATTTCCAACGTGAAAAGTTAGCTGTAATCCCCGATGGAGGTCTTTGCATCCTTGATTTTCCCGAGCGCAATCCTCGTGCAGAATTCGTGAGCGTGGTTAAGCAGATGTGCCTTCTCTCCATTTCCAACGTGAAAAGTTAGCTGTTATCCTCGAAGGAGGTCTTTGCATCCTTGATTGCAAAGGGCACAAATTTCCCTTTAGAAAAAGAATGAAACCAGTTAGGAAGGGACGCATGCATAAATGTACGCCATGTAAATTTACGAAGTTAAATACCTTCACATATGAGTACTCAAACAAAAGTTGCAATTATTATAAAATTCACTAAACGTACTACAGTCGGAGGCATCAACCTGTGTGTGAGTTTATAATTTTTCAATACATCGGGCCCTTTGAGCGTAGGAAATTGGAGTTTACATTCTTAATATATAAATACACCGGCAAAAGGCTTAAGCAAGCGCATCTCCAGGGTTGTGGTGTGTGAGATTTTACTGAACTAACAACATGTCAACCCGACAATGCTCCCAGTAAGTGTACCTTTGTGCGTTATTCATCCCTGGTGCCTTACGGCACAGCTACCGGGATGACGTCCTACCACATACAGCTGTCCCAACAGTCAAAACTATTAGCAGTTAGAGTGAGAAAGCGCCCCTTCCCTTCATGATAACTCAGCCTTTTCAATTACACCGCCATGCACTTTTTAAAAAAATACGGCATTTACAGGTTGGGAACGCTTTGCTGTCCTCAGTTTGAGAAATTTAATTTGTGTTCATAGACTATTGCCAAGTAACAACGCCGTCATTTCAAAAGCTGTTAATTAAAAGTTGAATTTGGCCTAAAAGGTTCTGCCTTTGACATATGGATTAACTTGCCCATGTGTCCAGCAATCACTCGTGTTAGTGCCGTCTTGAAAGCGCAACCTGCCTTGTAGGATAAAGGAAAGTCTTCTGAGCCCGAATGCTTTTTTCACGTCTGAAGTGTCTCTCGACACCAACAACTTATAGAGTTCATCGCGTTTTTTGCCTTCAGCTTTTCGCAGTGTGTGCAAGCATTCAGGGACAGCTGCAGTACTATGTTAGGGCCACCACAAATGGTACTGTTACTGGAGGACAGGGAGAGCCCAAATGGCAAAAAGTTGTTTTGCTGAGGGCACAAAAAATTGCTTAGATTGCTTATGTGTTCGCAGAATTAATGCAACACTGCCTTTAAATTGAATCCATGTCCATGCAACTGGCTGATTAGGTTTCATCCTCAGCAGGGGTGCAGGTCTCTTAGGGTGAAATTGATTCCTGATCTGCTATCTGCAAACATTGAAGCTGACAGCAAAGGTTAAGCGCTTCTGATGACGAATCTCAGGTCTAGCTGACTAACAGGTGAACTTTACTTTTGCAGCACATTGTGCAGTACGGCTGCTCTCTATGCACTATGGAATGAGGCTGCGCGTAGAAAAGCCAGGCCTTGACTCTGTTTCTTGAAACAAATCAGCATAGAGACTTCCCAGGGTGGCAATGCATGGATAAATATGCAGGGCAGGATTCAACGGGCGCAGCAAAATCTCCGCGAGCACGCGAAATTCTGCGTGCTCGCGGAGATTTCTTGCCGTTTCGCGGAATTTCGCGGAACGCAACTCCGCAAATTCCGCCCACCCTTAGTTTTAAGTTGGGGGATTAAGTCCCCTTAAATCCTGAGGGTCCCTGGGGTCCAAGTAGCCCACCAGGTACCTCCAGTTAGTGCCACAGGGCTGCATTGCAGAGAGGTGGTCTGAGGCCACGCCCCTTTTTACACCTCTCTGCAACGCAGCCTTGTGGCACTTACTGGCGGTACCTGGTGGACTAGTTGGCCCCCAGGGACCCTCAGTATTCAAGGGGAATTAATTCCCCAACTTTAAACACGCCACAGGGCGTGTTTGCACACATGTCACCTTATGCCTCGCCCCCTCCCTTCACCACTGTGCAAACGCGCCCCGTGGCGCGTTTTAAGTTGGGGGATAAAGTCCCCTTGAATCCTGAGGGTCCCTGGGTTCCAACTAGCCCACCAGGTACCTCCAGTAAGCGCCACAGAGCTGCGTTGCAGAGAGGTGTAAAAAGGGGCATGGCCTCTGAACACCTCTCTGCAACGCAGCTCCCTGGCGCATACTGGAGGTACCTGGTGGGCTAGTTGGCCCCCAGGGACCCCCAGTATTCAAGGGGAATTAGTTCCCCAACTTTAAACGCGCCAGGGGGCGCGTTTGCTGAGTGTTGCAGGGAGGGGGCGGGGCCTAGCCGCGATGCCGGCTTTTTTTTTTTTTTTTTTTAAGAAGGGGGGCTGTGTGGCCCCCCTTCTCTTGCCTTTTTTTGGGCCCCATCCCCCAGGGCCTGACCCCAATTTGGTTAAATAAAAAAAAAATGGAAGGGGGGGCTGCGTGGCCCCCCTCCTGAGGCCATTTTCGGCCCCGGGGACCCCATCCCCCGGGGCATGGCCATTGTTTTTTAAATAATTGGACGGGGGCTGCGTGGCCCCCCTCCTCAGGCCATTTATGGCCCCGGGGACCCCATCCCCCGTGGCCGGCCTTTGCGTGTTTTTTTTTTTATTATGAGGGAGGGGGGCCGCGTGGCCCCCCTCCCGGATCACTCATGGCCCCCGGGGACCCCATCCCCTGGGGCCTGGCCTCTCGTTGGGGACCATGGGGGGGTCCCCAATCCCCCCACGGTCCCGCCGGCTCCCCGTGTCCTGCGGGAGCCGGCATTGATTTCCACAAGGGGAGCTGCTAACATGCAGCTCCCCTTATGGAAAAGCAATTCTGCTTTGCTTCATTGAAGTGAGAGCAGGTTTCCCTGCTCTCGCTTCATTGAAGCAAAGCAGAGTTTGCAATGACAGGGCAGGTGCCGCGAGGCTCCCGCCCTGTCATTGCAAACAGCAGTGTCCCGAGGGTGGGCACCCCGGGACACTGCAGGAGCCGGCCCTGGGGGGTGGCAGTCCCCAGGGCCATGAAGTGCTCCAGGAGGGGGGCCGCGCGGCCCCTCTCCCAACAATTGCACAGCCCCGGGGAGGTGGTGATCCCCGGGGCCGGGGGTCCATTACGGACCCCCAAATTTAAATACTAGTGCCCCGGGGAGGTGGCGGTCCCCGGGGCGTGTGGGGGGAGCTCGAGCCCCCCCCACATAGGTCTTGTATTTTTTTTTAAAAAGCCCCGGGGGTGGCGGTCCCCGGGGCTGGGGGGCTGTGAGCCCCCCCCGCAATTATGTAAGATAAGCCCCGGGGGTGGCAGTCCCCGGGGCTGGGGGGCCCCTTTGGGCCCCCCATGCCAATACTACTATTGCCCACGGGATTTGGTCCACCTGGGGGCTGAATATTAACAAAGTGCGGGAGGCCGCTCTTCGTTGTTTTTTTTTTCTCGGCTGGATCCGCGCACCCTGCGCGGAATTTGCTGATTTAAAAAATAAATAAATAAATGTTTGGGGCCCTGGGGGTCCTTGTGGGACCCCCTAAGCAGGCCTAGGGGGTCAGGGTGTTTCTACCCTGCCCCCTTTTTGCGTTTTGCGCTCTTGTTTCTCTCATTTCTTGTGCCTTGGTTCTACCGAGGCACAAGATGGCTGCCAACACTTCCTGGTTTGGAGTGTTGACAGCCAATTAGCATACAGCTCGTGATCGGGAGGGTGCGCGGATCCTCCGCGGCCATAGATATATATGTGTTTTTACTTTTGATTTTCTCAGCAACTACTGAACGGATTTACACCATTTAACAAAAAGGGTTCTTTCTGAACCAAGAACTACCTCTTTGCCAAATTTGGTGTAATTCCGTTCAGCAGTTCGGGCTGTAGCCTTGCATAAAGTTTCCTATGGGAAATTGATTTTTTGACTCTTATTTTTGAATTTCTCCGCAACTACTGAACGGATTTACACCATTTGAAAAAAGGTCGCTTTCTGAACCAAGCGCTACCTTTTTGCCAAATTTGGTGTAATTCCGTTCAGCAGTTCGGGCTGTAGCCGTGTCTAAAATTTCCTATGGGAATTAACATGGAGAAAACACGTTTTGGGACCCCCCTTTTTCTCAGCCCCCGCTTGCCGAATCACCCCGAAACTTTCAGGATAGGAGCAGACCAGAGCGCCCCACGAGTTTTGAAAATTTGGCGAAGATTCATCAACCGGCGCCAAAGTTATTGGAAATAGAATGTTGCAAATTTCCTATTGAAAATAGGTCCTAACTATAACTATCTACTGGCGACCGCCAGTAGATAATATATATACACATGTATTATATATATATTCCATATATATATATGTATATATACATGTATTAAATATATATACATTCCTCCAACCTCCACAAAGGAACGCCACCATGCACTCACAGGGCTTTCGATATTTCTTTTAATCACCGGTTCACCAACAGAAGAAATAATACTGACAAACGCGTTTCGCCTTCCTCGGCTTTGTCAATGGACACTCACTTCCACTTACACACTGAATCACTCACGCACACAACCATTCAGACATCCACTCACTCACCCATACAGCCACTGACACACCCACTTACTCACCAATACAGCATCTCACTCACCCACACAGGTACTCACACATCCAGTTATACACCCATGCCGCCACTTACATACCCATACACAGAAGGATACAGTCACACAGCCACTCACATAATATATGTTAGAAGTAGTATCACTCAGTAATAGTGCAGCTAGTATACTGATTAAACTTTTGTAGTAGGTTACTATCTATGTTTAACACCTATAAACTCTTAAATGCACTTACACTCACTTAATGATGTCATCAGTGATGTAATTTAAGATATCATCAGTGATGTCATCAGTGATATTACTGACCATGTCATATGAATGTAATGTGGTTTATTACCAATGTAAAATGCATGAGGAAACCTGAACAGGTTCCTTAATTTTCAGCACATGTGAGATAGACTGCATGACTGGAATGCGGTCTGTTACCATTGCTCTTATGCATAGTATGATTTTGACTACCAATAAATCCTGTATAATGTTGTTCTCTTGCTTTGATCATTTCAGATACATGCACAGGACATTATCCTCTACTGAATTGTAATGGAGACTGTAAGTTACGAAAAGATTACACGGACTCACGTTTTATAGTGTGCATGGTTATACTAAAATAGAACATGATATTAGGGATAGCTCCATCCTGAAGAAATTCATTTGGCCCTGAGGGACAGCGGAGACCATCGCTGAAAATATGTAGACCTGAGATGTGGGAGACCATAATAGTCCTGTTTCACACCTAAGTCTGTTTTTAACCTAACCCAAGGTTCCCAAAATTAAATATCGCCTCCATTGGTAGGAAGACCTTGATGTAATTTTAACTATCCTGATCCCTGACAAAATTATCAATAACCCGCTCCACTGTAAACCAGGCATCGAAGCACACTCAGATGCACTAGGTGGCTTGGGTGGAAATCCTATGATGAAGCATGCCACTAACTAGTTTTAGTGGGTGGGGGTTCTTTTAAAAACTAAATATGATTCGCTACTCACCTGAGAGAGGAGTATTACAGGATTTAGGTAGCAGACTCTCTCTTACTGATTGTTGAATTTGATTGGGAAGTGAAGCTAGCCTTCACTCTTCGCACTCTTGTTGATGGTAATTACAAAGATAACTAGCTGCAAGCAGCTGTTTCCCATTCTGCTGTCCAGTTGTAGGATTTGGGAGTACAGATACCAAGACTGCCAAATGTCAGTTTGTGTCACAAAACTCGATGCAATGAGAAATTCTGTATTGCATGCTGTGGTTGTCTGCCACCTCTGCCATGCTGCCAGACAACCCAGCGAGAATGTCAGACGTCAACAACTGAGCTGCATGCCATACACTTCAAGGGAACCTGACCACACCAACCAAGTGTGTACACTGTAGGTGAATTGAGCCCTGAGTTGGAATGTGTGAATATGATGTCAATGAATACCGTGATGTATGCAGGCCCAACAACTGCAATACCAATAAATAGAATGTCAAGGTATGTCATCACTTGTGCCCGCATAACAATGCCTATAAATGCAATATCAATGTATGCCATAATCTATGCCCAGACAACAGTGTCGATACTGGCAGTAACAATGTCAATGTATGCCATGATTTAGGCATGCATAACTATGTCAATATCTGTAAAGTTCATGTTGATGTATGCTGTGACAACTGTATGTACGATGTCGAGAATGTCAGTAAAAATGACATCTATGACTGCCATATTGCTTTCAGGAGTTCTAATGAACTCGCATAATTGCTTTCGGATTCACCCAAGGTGACCTCCCGAACAACCTTTAGTCAGAGATACATGGTCAGACAGGTCCTATGACCCCAACCAACACCTATCGAGTGACAGGGGACAGGCCCATTTAACCCAGAGACAAACGCGCACCCAGGGAAAACACTAATCAATCCCACAGATAGTTGCACCACAAACAGGTCCGAGGAAATTGGCCCCAATAAAACACATTTGGCCAAAGGTGTGCATTCCTCAAAAATACCACAAAGCTAGATGCACTCAGCCAATCAGGACACGACATGCACACCACACGTAGTGATCACATGCTCCCCACACCGGACATCTGGACGCATACACACTGGCCCACACTAGCTCTCCCCGAGGTCGAGAGTCATCTGTGTCCTTATCAGATACCCAAACCTCTTAATTTGTGACTGAGATGCTTTTTCAAGAACGCAGTATTGCTTTATTATGCATCATGAGATGTATATATTGTCAGCCGAAACGTGCACAAAGAGAGACTTTCTTCAGACGTACTCTGTCCAGACTCTCCCAGCCCCTGCATTTAATTAAACCAACTTGTTCCTGTTTTGGCAAAACGCCGCTTGTCTTTTCATTTATTTAAGGTAAAATCATATCTGAGCAACATTTTGCGAGCCAGCCAGGAGAGAATGGTTTATCGAGCCCAACTGCTGCCGAAGGACAGGTACTCTGCCCGAACTGATTCACATTTACGCAAACAAGATCGGTGAGCAGATGCCATAGCTAATTAGAAGTTCTGCTGGATCCGTGGGGCAGAGGTCCATCTGGAGACAGCCGTCACAGGGTAAAAGACTACATCTGATCCTTAGTCCCAGTAGGTGGTGTGTGGCAAACTAGGACAAGTGAGTAGGTCACCTTTTCTTTTCCCCTAGTCAGCACGCTAGAGAGGGCAAAAGTAATTACAGGTTTGGGACCACTGTCTCTGGGTTTCAGTTAGGGGCGGTCTGGACCTTTGGGTGTGGTACAGAGGTACGCTTTGCCCGTGGGTGTCAGTTAGGGGCCGCCTGGATCTGTGGGCGTGGAATAGAGGTATGCTCCATCTCTGGATGTCAGCTAGGGATTGCTTGGACGTGGTATAGAGGTATGCATATGCCCTGGGTGCATATAGGGCTATCACCTTGATCTTATTTTTTAGACAAATTGGTGTTCTTAGGGAATGCCGGTTTCTCAACACTGGCAGTGTCTAAAAGAAGCAAGAGGTGGGCTTTTGCTTGGACCACTGGGCGTTAGGCAGTCGGTATGCACTACTCCTGGGTGTGACATAAGTTGTAATTCGGACGTTAAGGAAAACAAATTTGGACATTGGTGAATAAGGTGTAGCTTGTGTCTGGCCATAGAGGCTCGATAGTTGCCAGGTTATCCCTTGACCTCCACACAATTCATTGCTATTTTTGTCCACTGAACCAATAGTAGCAGACTATCAGGCTCACTTAGCTCTGCGTGTTAACTGGGGCATCCCCTCTCCTTGGGCTGCAGGCGATAGGAGAGAGCTATGTTTTTGGACAAAATAATAATTTTTTCTGTCAACTTCTTCTCTTTCAGTCTCTTTTATATTTTCAATTTATGTATTTATTTGATATTGTGGTGTTGTAAAACTTTTTTGCAATATTGCTTCATGTTTAAATGTTATGTCATGTTAGTGAGTCTATGCTTTATGAAATAATAACCATTTCTTCTCAAATCAGAATTTCATGTTTGCTAGTTTACTGCTACAAATCAACTCGTACTGTTCTGAACCAACAACTGCACTTTTTTACAGATTGTTACTATTTCATTGCATTTGTCTTTGTTTATTGTTAAATGTTCCTTTTCCCTGAGGCATCAAAGTTATAGAGCTAGTAACCAGTAGATTGTTTTTTGGTACCACTTCGTGTACACCGTTTTTCCCACAATTAGAGGAGAATTCATAATCATTTAAATATCTAAGGACGATCAAATTTCATAAAATTGCTTCAAATGAGTTCCATAAACCCATCATGGAGGCTCTACTTGACCACATGCTAGCTACGTCCCCCACACAGGCCCGGAAAATTGAAAAACATTGCCGCTAGTGGCACACCCATACCAAATCACACGCATTTCCCTGGCCTGAGGAGGGAACATTCGAAACCAACATCATAGAACACACAAAGATTCACATACAGACCAGGTATGCAGGACAGAAAAGGTCCAAGAGAGAAGCCTTACTAGAACTATGGGCCATCTTCGATGTGGCCCCGTCCCACAAGACTATCCCTGAGTTCGCCATCAAGGCATCTGTACCTCCCCCACCATACACCAGCAGAGATGTGCTTCCGCTGATGTCTGCCATCCCAACCACCCCTGTGCTGGGTTACACCAATCCACTGGTTGAGGGGGCTGGTGGACCTCCCCGCAGCAGCAAGCTACCAGACCTGGGGGGAGGGACCAACCAGCCCAGACGCAGTCTTCCCTGGCTCTGTTCAGTGCCAGGCTCCCTCAGGATCTGACCCCCCAACCATTGGTTACACCCTGTCTGGTCCGAACGGGGAGCACATGCTCCTGATCACCGCACAAGGTGCCCTAAGACCAGACGGACGTTTGTGGCCCTCCTTGAAGGGAATTCGACCAGTGGAGGGGAGGACAGGGACCCTAGTCCTCCAAAATCCGACTCAGAAGGTGGGAGCCCCAAGCTATACTCCTCCAATGCTGGCCTATGGCACGGAGAAAGCATCAGGGAGTGAGTTTGAGGCCAAGACATTGCCTAGAAGAACAGCACACAACACTGAACGAAAGAGGCATCCCAGGTGGGAGTTAGAGGAAAGGTGTGAGTTAAGGACAGAGAGAGAGAGCTTTTGCCTGGGAAGCCCAGCAGGGTGAGGAAACTACTCCCCGTCCCCAGAAGATGAGCCCAGGGATGAGGCAGGAGGAAGGCCCCTAACAGAAACGACCATGTCACCTGGCCCTCGGCGTAGGAGAGGGACTGACCAAGAACTAAGCAGTGAGGAAAGCCTGACAGGACAGAATTGAGACACAGAAGGAGCAGCATTGTACCTTTACGCTTGCACGGGGAGAGCGATGAAGAGGACATTCGCCGCTCCCCCCAAACGCGCTGGTCAGGCAGACCAACCCCTAGAGCGATAGCAGCCAGAGAAGAGGACGATACCTTCCTTCAGCCTTTTTTGTCATTAACTGGCCTCCTGGACCAAAAGGAAGGGCCACCAGTATGATCGTCCTGGCCGGAGGAGGGATTTTTCGAACCCGAGGACATGGCCATTGGGGAGGAATGCTTTCAGCATGGAGGGGGGATCTGAAATGGAACTACCCCTACATGTAGGAATGCCTGAGACGATGGGAGCGCTACATCAGGGAGAAACCGACAGAGCCGTCCCGAGCCAGGATTTGTCTGCTACTGAAAAAGGGTGCAGCAAGAACCACCTACGTGCCTTGGGCACAGATGGACAAAAAAGAGTTCAGGAACAACTGCCCTCATTGATGGACAAGGCAGGAAAATGGATCGCGTGCTTTGAAAAGAACACTGGGGGGGACAAACTTAGCTATAAGTGACATCAAAAGTCTGCTCAGCAGCCTCATGAGTAAGCAGACTGACACGGTGTTCTCCTGAGCCCACATCCCCACAGTCACACTTATCAACAACGAGCATGACAGGGGTGCATTTAACTCATTCAGACATCAGATCTGGACAGCCCAGAGGGATATATTCCCTGACTGCCCAGACATAGGAGGACTGATGGCACAGAGCATGAAGCCTGGGAAGACCATGACTGAATTCCTAGACAGAATGAGAGAGCAATGGGGGCAGGAGACAGGACAGCCCTGGACTGACACGGGTGCCCAGATTGCATTCTTCTACAACATCCTCAAGAGGGGACTACCCACTGAGATCCAGACCGGATTAGATAGTGTAGTCAGGCTAGACAGCAAACCTTGGTGGGAAATACAGGCCCGCATACTACACTATTACCGCAAGAGACAAGAGAAGGACATGGAAAAGCAGGCCCGGAGAGACACTGCCAAACTGGTCCAACATAAGTAGAAAAAGACCGCCCTTGAGGGGGCCACATTTGCAACGAACATCCAGATGGCACCCGTCTCAAGGGGGTATCTGCCCAGTCCAAGTGGCTGAAGTCAGGGAGGCTGGGTCCAAACCAGCCTCATAGAATGCCACTATTGTCACAGGATGGGCATCATGGATAACCAGTGGCATCCAAAAAAAAGCACCACGATCAACAAGGCTTAATTCTAGGACAGCCCATACAGAATACCCATCCACAAAATCAAGCCCCGAGCAATGTCATTGCAGCTTCCAAACAGCCCCAGGGAAATCAGGCAACCGGTGTCCCACCACAGCAGGGACCAGGCGGCTGGCCGAGCTTGTGGGAACAGTCACCCCAGCAGGCAGGGAGTCCAGCCCAATGAACACCGAGGCCACGGCGGGGAGGATTAACTGTCTGGGGAGGCAAAGCCTTTACACGATCGCAAACTACAAACACACAGTAGCAAGATCGCCCCCAACAGGATGTATCCCCCTCGCACCACCTTGCGGCACATTTCCTTACCTACATCTGCAATACATTGTGTAGGCCACAAAATACTATGTCGACCTGGAATCCATGCTAGAGTTAGCCATCCGTATATCCGTAGGGGCCCAGGGCTCCCACTGCTGTTGGTCCCCCACTGCGGGTTGGCTGACTATGCCCCCTGGGGAGGACAGTCTGATGAGGGTGCAGGGTGGGCCCCCAGCTGATGCATAAAATCAGGCACCCAGGACCACTCACCCAAGTCCAACTTTGGGCGGGCTATGTACGTCTCAACCACCTCAGGGTTTACCATCATGGAGACCCTTCTTTAGTTCTAAAACGAGGCAAACGCTTCAGTGTCTTGATCCGGGTCCGTTAAACAGGCGTAGGGCAAACAATGTCCTCAAAACTTCAAAAGAAAACCCAATTGGCATACCCCCAGTCCATAGGGAAACCCCATCAAGGTCATTAGCGCCACCTCAATCAGGCCGAGTACGCAAAGTCCAATTCAAGACCCCCAACTCTCGCCGAAAAGCACAGCAGACAAACACAATTCCAGCCATTTCTCTGCAGGGCTCTACTGGGGTCCACATACGACTATGACTTTCCGATCACCCTGGTATCCATTGTTAAAATTTGCAATGACCAAAAGCACAGGTAAATGTCCACCGGAACCCACACAACACAGCCCAAAAATCAGCCCAAGATTCTCAACCATTCCAGAAGAAGGGCACAACCCAGCAATTCAATCTAATTAGGGAAATCCTCATTCCATGGCACATGCAGAGACCCAAGGGATGCACACGTGTCAATGGAAACAGTGGCCTAAGATTCAAACGCCCACTTCCCCTCACAAGTTCACGCAGCTCATGCAGGTGAAAAGGACATCCCTGCACTGATCAAAACCTCACAACTTTATACACAGCAGCCTACAGGAAAAGAGTACTGTCCCCATCGTAGCAAGGAGAGGGGGTTACCCAAAATGCAAACAGCATTAAAACAGTTTAAAATTCACTATTCCACTAAGAATCGTCGCACCTTCTTTCAGCACACCACTTCGAAAAATTTGCACACAGTAGAACCATCCAGTGTATCAGTAAAATGTAAATGCAGAAATTTTCCAAACAACTGCCTAACAATGTGTTTCTTCTAAACTAACCTACAACGCGCACTTCTTATCTTATCCTACAAGTCTGCGATCAACCTGAAAGTGCAGCATCACTGCTGCGGTCAGCCAAACCTTCAATCAAAGCTTTCAAAAGGACTTTCACAAGGCCAATCGCTCAAGTAACCCAGACTACCAATTGACTTTTGCAACCACTTCTTAAGAGACATTTTTATACAGCACTAAGACAAGACACCTCTGGGCGCCCATACGACAGACATCTCCCTTGAAGACGATCCTACCCCCGAATATGATCCTACAGCCTATAAATGTTTTTTAAGTGTCGTATTTTTGTATATGCTTTATTTAGCCGGGGTGCTCTCGAGACCCCTGGAGCTAGACGTATGCCTAGACTCATAAAGTCTACTTTTACATTATTGCAATGCATGGGCAGGGACCTCTCTCCCCTCATGTACACCTATAGTGAACCAAATGCTAGCATTCTTCATGCACTACACAGCGTACTCCTACACAACACCTGGCACCAACACATGAGCACCATAGGCACTCAAAGTATGAACAAATCGTGCTATATATGTTCACTAATACCCCACGCCATATGCACATACAGACTTTACTAATCCCTGGAGATAGCACCTGAAAAACCAAAATGTCTTTATTCACCTGTACCTATGTAGGATCAGGGCTAAGATTCAACCCAATAGAGTAGAACCCCATAGGACAATAGTAAACATCACCTGATATGAGACCAACCCCACAGCACTGTACATTGCCACCAATCCTAGCGACAACCAAAAAGAGGTAGACAAGAATGTGCAGAAGGGGCACTATAAGAGAGGACACTGTTTGGCCCTGGGGCTTCATAGAAAAGAGGTTCCTGGAGGTAGCAAGACCACCGCACCAGTGCACAAATGCGTCCACTCCTGCCTCCATCTGCGATTCCAGGGTGGCCCTTAACATCTTTGGGGCCACCTTCTTTAATGACAAGTGCACCCAGGACATGGAATTCCAGTGCAGGGCCACTCACCTTGATTACACTGGGGGAAATAAGTTCCATGGGAGGGGGTCCAATGCTAGCATAGATATCTTGTGCCAAGAAATAATCTGGGATACCAAGATTAATGGGTATACATGGTTGGAGAGGAAGGGGCAGCCCCTAATTGTATGGAAACTTACACTGTATTCTCTGTGTTTCAGTGGCAAAGGAACTATCCTATTGTGCAGCAACGAAAACTGTGGCGTGATACTGCACATACCGGACCTGCAGTGGAGCACTTCCACGTTGATTGATATCTACTGGCAATGCGGTGATCTTGCCTACACCTAGCTCGTACCCAGATGGCAGGCCTCCTCACCCTCATGACCATACACACCCCAATGCTGGTCATCCCTGGAGAAAATCTGTCTGAGTTGTCTCAACATCTGTTGCAGGAGAAAACAACTCTATTGCATCAGGCTCGAAGGAGAAGAACAGCTGAATATTTTGTCTGGGCTCAGTACAAGGACATTCCAGAAGAATTTGAACTGTTCACAGAGACTCAAATAAACACCAGAGGGTCAATGCCCTTCTTCACCATGCAAACAAAGTCAAACGCCCGCTGGTTACAAATGACCAGGTGGGAGTTGCTAAAGATGATAAATGATACTGAACTTGGCCTAAATGCTATCAAGGAACAACTGAGAGCCATTCACCTTATGGTGATGCAACATCGGTACGTATTGGACTTGATGACCGCGATGGAGGGTGGGGTGTGTGCCAAGATTCGTGCTTCCTGTTGTACTTTTATGCCTGGAAATGATATGGACAATGGGACATTAGCTCTTGCCAATCCAAGAACTACATGATCTGCAAGCCCACATGAAGAAGGAGGGAGGTGCCCCAAAGCAGGATTGGTTTCATAGTATCTTTTTGTGGATACCCCTATGGGTGTCCAAATTATTCATGTCACTTATCCCAGTTTTTTGTTGTTGTACTTTTGTTGTGTGGTTTCCTACAAGTGGGGGTTTCCTGCTGCAAAAATGCAATCCTTAATTTAGATATTATGTATATAGCCAGGGAAAGAGTAACAGACACTACAGAAACACACACAGTCTTGAATAATATAACGGTCATGACATATGAGGAGGATAGAGTAGTCGAAAATTCAATAGAGGGGGATTGGGTGAATATAATGTCAATGAAGACCATGATATGTGCAGGCCCGACTACGGCAATACCAATAAATGCAATGTCAACATATGTCATCATCTATGCCCGCATAACAATGTCAATACCCGGAAATGCAATATCAATTTATGCCATAATATATGCCTGCACAACAGTGTTGATACCAGCAGTAACAGTGTCAAAGTATGCCATAATCCAGTCATGCATAACAATGCTGTTACCAGTAGAAACAAGGTCGATGTACGCCATGATCTAGGCATGCATAACTATGTCAATATCAGTAAAGACAATGTCGATATACGCTGTGACAACTGTATGCACAATGGGTTTTTTTTTTAATTGAAAACCATGAGTAATACAATACAATAAATCCAGCAGTACATCCAATAAATTTCATCAAGAATATTACACACACAATAAATAACATCTATTGATCAATACATAACCAGTCTTAATCAATCATAAAAACAGGGGGAAAAAGAGAAGAAAAAAAAAAACATTTTTAAGCCACCTAGCATTTTTTAAATAGATCTCCATTATTACCATCGAAGCTGGACCAGAAACTAAGAATGTGCTAGCTCTCTAAAACTTATTCTCTCATATACAAAAGGGGCGAATGGCTACAAATAGTGATTGTTAGGGAGTAATATCAAAAAACTTTGCCCAGATTTTCTCAAATTTCTTCAATCCCCCTATTCGCATAGCATATTTTCGTTCACTATTCTTTACTAAAACCATTTTTCGAATCCATTCAACTTTAGAAGGAATTAAATCCGATCGCCATCTTTGAAGTAAAAGAGATCTAGCGACCGCCATACCAATATATATTATTTTAATCAACTTCTGTGATACCTGCAAATCTGGATCATACCCCCACAATATCAATCGGTCATTACAACCGAATGCTATTGCGCATTCCATCGTTAAAAACTCAAAGATGTCACTCCAAAACTTCTGGATCAATGGGCACTGTAATATTATATGAGTCCAATTTGCGGCAGGATGAGTATGGCAACGAAAGCACTGCCCCGATTGACTAGGATAAACCTTAGCAACAAAGGCCGGAGTTCTATACAATAGCCATTTACTAAAATATAGCATCCTTCGCCAGTTAGCACCTCTAACTGAACTGAAACTTAATTTATTAATTGTGGTCCAAATATTTACTGTGAGTTCTTGATTTTCATATTTGCTCCGCTTTGTAATTGCCTTAATCTCCAAATCTATCCCTTTGATTCGAGCTAGTTTTTTTTTCCATTCCCCTGGTTTTTTTATTACCTTATCTCCCAGCAAGTCGTAAACTAGCTGTTTCTGAGTTATAATCTGAAACAGATCAAGATTTTCAAGAAATTTACTAAGCGTAATATATGACCCAAGAAGAAGAAAATCACCGGGGATTAATTGAGACATTTCTCTTATACTGATCCATTTATCGTTCCGGACAAAATCGGCGAGCTTCAAAAAACCAACTTTCAACCAATTTTGTGAAAGAGAAACTGATTTTTTAATACCTGCAGCAACCAAGAGTTCAGCGGTACGGTGCTCGGGATGGCTACGGAGAACTCCGCCTCCGTGTAGCCACAGGTGACGCTGCCTCCACCCCCAGCATTGGAGACTTTGCGTCCCGCGCAGTTCGCGCACTAAGAAACGGAGCTTCGGTCTGAGGCTCCCGGCGGCGGTTCTTTTCCTCTCCCCACTGCGGCGGATGCAATTAATGCGGCCGGCTCACAGCGCTTGGATCTCGCTGTAGGTCTGGCGTGGTTCCGGCGAGGGCTAAGAAGGAGACTCAAGGAAGATAGCGTCTGGTAGTTGGAGGCTGGAGGCCGGAGCCTGGATTGCCTGACGTACCTGTGATGCGACCCCTTCCCTGGACTTGCTCTGGCTCGGCGCAAGGGGCTATGCAGGAGGGCTGGAGTACCGGCGGAGTATCAACACAGGATTAGAGATCAGGAGCCAGAATTCTGTCATGTGCGGCAGAAGGATGGAGGTATGAAGATCTTTCTTTCTGGCAAAGGACAGTCATGTTATAGAAATTCGTCAGAAATCTGGTGTTCTGAAAGCTCCCTATGTGATATAACAATTGGTTCATTGGAAGGGATTTGGGGATTGAACCAAGAGCGATGCGTCAGATGGTTCTGAGAGGGGCAACAGTCCGTGCAGGAACTTCAGTTGTAGCCCCCTACACTTCTCCTTCATCAGCACAGAAAGTTAGACGTCAGACAGCCCAGGCTCGTATTTTGGCTGTAAAAAGAGGGAGAACTGTTCCTAAAGTTAAGGGGGACATAAACGATACGACCTCACAAGTGGCCCTCTTGTCTCAGAAATTCTCCTCCACTCCGTCAGATTCTTCAGGATCTTCCTCTACCTCTACTTTATTGGATTTTTCGCCCGAACCAGAATCCGGGGTTAAGGGCGGGGCTGTCGGGGGTGCAGTAGTGGAGCCGCCTATACCAGGTCCTGGGGTTAATATTCTTAAGGAATATCCGGTGTTCTCTATCAATCGCAAAATTAATCAGATGGCTGCTCTGAACAGTACAGGCGACATGACATCTTCCTTGGACACAGTCCCTGGAATTCAGGAGGACGGTGCAGTTATTATCGTGCACACTGGGGCCCCGCTGGAAAAGGAAGATGGGACCCTCCCTGGAAAAAGTTCGGATGGGGCTGTACAAGGGGTAATGATGGCGTTGTCAAAAGGCAATTCCAGGGCTGGTGAAGTCCTGGGGTCTCTACTACCCCCAGTATAGCATGATTTGGTGTCGGGGCTAGCATCAGAACTAGAACCTGGGCTAGAAGTTGGGAATCTGGGTTGCCTGCAGGGAACAGGTATCGTCAATAATGAGCAGGATATTACTAACTCTGCCTTGGATTTTGTTTCTTCTAAAGATCTGGCACAGCCCTCGGTTGTTCTATTAACACAGATGCAGATGCTCTTTGAAACCATTCTGAGAGAAATTAGAGAATGCAAAATCGCACAAGCACAGGAGCTCTCGTTACTGCATCAACGGCTAGATAAGATTGAGACTATGGTACAGCAAATACCTGAGAGATTTAAAGAACTGGAACATCGGGTATCCGAAATTGAGGACCATTCTGTATTATGTGATTCGGATATTGCCTCTCTTCAGAAGAAAGTTCAGGCCTCCCAGAATAAGATCGATGAGATGGAGAATTATGCAAGGCGCTCAAATATGCGTTTCACCGGGATCTCTGAGGACAGTGAACGTATAGATGGCCAAGCCAACCCCGTAATCTTTATCGAATCATTAATTAGAAACCACTTGTTGGATAAGGCGCCGGAAGATCTTACAATAACGAGGGCCCATAGAGTTCCTTTCCACAAAATTCCTGGAGCAAAGTATCCTAGGACAATGATTGTGAACTTTTCGGATTACCGTATTAGAGAGGCAGTATTGACAAAAGCAATCCAGAAGAGAGAAATTGTCCTACAAGGTGGTGACCAAGTGCGAGTATTCTCGGATATGTCGGCAGCAGCGGCACGGAGACGGAAGGACTTTGTTGGGTTGTTGAGTCAGTTTAAGAATGCAGGAGCCCAGGCCTCAATTGCCCAGCAGTCTAAATTGAAGGTTCTGTGGAAAGGGAGCTTTCATTTATGCTCTTCTCTTGAAGAAGCTCAAGAGTTATTGATGAAGATGACCCATGATAATCATAATAAGTGACTTAAATAGACTCATTTTTTAGTTTTGGGTTTAGTCTTTTCTAAGTCTGTGATATCTAATCTATTTAAGCGAGCTGTCAGACTTGTTTTCTCTCTCTATGCGTGAATATTCTGGCATCTGATCATTTATAGATAAATGTAGTAGGACTTGTTATAGGTAGTGCTCACTGTAATTTTGTACTGTACTCTTTGCATTTTGCGCTTTTCCTATTTTTGCTGTTTTTATGGGATCGATCTGTAATGCACTTTGTATTATGGAAGGTATTGTATCTTCCACATAATGTTGGGCAAATGTAGAAAACGTAACTCGTATTTTTTAGCTCATGGCAAACGTTTCATTAAATCTACAGACTAGTTGCAATATTCGATCATCTTGGCACATTTTGCACAATGCACATGGCACCTCATCTTCTTTCTTTTTATGGTCATTTTATATGGAGCATTTTTTAACATCTTTTAGATATTATTCACGGCATTTTGCATAGTGCACTTTATCATGTTTTATTCTTATTCCTGATAAGGTGATTCTTGAACATTGCACATTGCACTTTATCTATTTATTCCTGGCTGCACTGAGTCAACAGGGTGCAGATGGCAGATATTTATTGGCTTTGCATGATAATTTTTGCACTCTACATATCTTAATTTTATCTTTCGTTGTATTGAGGATATTGTATATGTTATGTCTGTTTTATTGTACTGGATTGTAATGAGTTATTGAATTATAGCAGTATTATAGGATGATTCTGGGAATATGAACCTCGCTAGTTGGAATTGGCATTAGAGCAGTCAGTTGTATATTTTCCAGTCCTGCGGAGGCGCTTGGGCTATTAAGTGAATGCGCATTAAGTTGTGATGGCCAAACGAAAAGTATAGCGGACCTTTTTTATTTTTTTTATTTTTTGGGGCGGGGGTGGAGGTGTCACTTAGGGTCTCCCTGGGTGTAATGTCATGACACCCAATACATGTCTAGGGAGGGTGGGAAGGTGGCTAGCGTGGCCAGGAGTAGTTGACATACTTCCTTGGGGAGGGGTTTCTAAGGGAGGGTTCACGGGGGTGAGGAGGGAGCATGTGGGTAAAAAAATGAAAACCATTTTGTTTCTGTTTATTGTATATGTCCAGCATGATTTAGATAAGCTGAAGGGGCGACAGTTATTTTTCTTACTTGCAGGTGCCCTTCGAGTATGGAAATTGGGTGCCTTCTGCTTGTTTGACATAAGTATTTATAATAGTGGGAAGTTTGTTTTGAGATGGTGTAAAAGATCGGAGCTTAAATGGGAAATAGGGAATTATTGAAGGTAATCTCTTTTAATGTCAACGGCCTCAATAATAATAGGAAAAGGCGGGCCATAGAAGCCTGGATCAAGACAGAAAATCCAGCTGTGATTCTTTTACAAGAAACACATATATCAGCGGGTAAAGCAGCACAATTTTCAATGTTTAAATCATGGGCTGCACATAAAGTCTTCTCTTCATCTTCAGCAGCCCATAGAGGGACAGCTATTTTTATTAGTAAGAATATTCAGGCAGAGGTGGTAAATATAGCGAATGACCAGGGGGGGAGATGGTGTTGGGTTACTTGTAAGGTAGGACATAGACCTCTGATGTTTGCAAGTTTTTACGCTCCAGTGGAGGACAATCCTACCGTTTATGAGGAATTTTTCAATCCTTAATACAAGTGTCAGGGGAGATAATTGTGGGGGCGACTTTAATCTGTTGATGAATCCAAAGATCGATTCCTCTACAAAAGCGAAAAAACAGTTAAAGCATCAATCCCTCAAAGTGGTTCAAAGCTACAGCCCATTGCTTGATATTGATGACCCTTGGCGGGCTGCTTTTCCCACCGAAATTGCCTACACTTGCTTTTCAGGGAGATTTCAGTCGTTTTCACGGATTGATTTTTTCTTATCTCCCGGAAGTTGTTTTTTAAATCACAAAAAATCCTTCAGAACGGGTTTTCGGACCACGCTTTGGTCAGCTTGGAGGTAGAATTGGGGGATGGTAAGAAAGCCTTAAGAAGATGGCAGTTAAATTGTCAGTATTTATCTGAGGATAACTGGATTTCTTGGATTAAAATTGAAATCAGAGCATTTTTTGAGCGAAATCAGGGCTCAGCCCCTATACATATGATCTGGGACTCATTTAAAGCCTTTTTTCGTGGGCTTGCAGTGGCTAAAGATGCAGGGATCTCAAAGGGTAGGAAGAAGGAAAAACAAATGTTTGAACAAAATTTGCAAAGGTCCTTTAATAACTTTTTGACCAGCCCTACTCCGGCAAACCACCGACACCTGGAGCAGGCCAAACGAAGTCTTGCCGAGAATTATTATGCAAAAAGTGAATTTTCTTATCAGCAGCATAGGCAAAAAATGTACGAGGACAGTAACTATACCGGCAGATTCCTAGCTTGGCAGGCAAGGGAGCGGGCTATTAGTAATCAAATACTTGCATTAAAATGCCCTAACTCTGGTCATCGTATTGAGGATAGGGAAGTAATAGGCGATATCATGGTCCAACATTTTGAGAATATATATGGCCATGAGCAATCTATCAATGTGCCATCGCTGGAAGCGTTCCTTCAGGAAAATGAATTACCTGTTTTAACAGACTCAGAACAAAGAATTATGAGGAGGCCGTTCTCAAGAGAAGAGTTAGGGGACGTTATTAAGAATCTCCCTAATGGCAAAGCCTGTGGTCCAGATGGTCTCCCTTCAGAGTTTTTTAAAACATTTGCAAGTGAGATTCTCGATGTCTTTCTCATCTTGGTAAACTCAATTTTGGAAGGAGGACTTATACCACCAACTTTTAGAGAAGGGAATGTAGTTAGTTTTTAAAAAAGGGTAAAAGCGGTGAGGACCCTAGTTCTTATCGTCCAATAACTCTTTTAAACACGGATTATAAATTGATTAGTAAACTTTTAGCGAATCGTTTTAATGGGTGTGCTTCGCATTTAATCCACTCTGATCAGAATGGTTTTATAGCCGGAAGGCAATTGGGAACTAATACGCATTTTTTAGTGGAAGCATTGGATTACTTTGACACACAAAAGATCCCAGCATTAGTTCTGTTTTTAGATGCCGAAAAGGCTTTTGATTTGGTTATATGGGAGACTTTATTCTGTATTTTAACAAAGTTTGGAATCCCATCCAATATTATAGATTTGGTGGCGAATTTATACAAAAATGCTGTGGCCAATATTATTATCAATGCTAGTCAGGTTGGTCAGGTAAAAGTCAAAAGGGGCACTAGACAAGGGTGCCCGTTATCTCCGGTACTTTTCGCTTTTTTTATTGAGCCCCTAGCGATAGCCATTAGAAAAAATAGGTATATTTGTCCCCCGCTTCCGTCTATGGCTAAGATCAAATTATATGCTGATGACATTATGCTTTTAATAAAACCAGACGAGGAAGCACAGGCCAAAGCTTTTCAGATGTTCGACTTATATGAGTCATTCGGCGGTTATAAAATCAACAAAAGAAAAACCGAAATAATTTTGAGTGGATGTATGTCGGAGATTTTACACCCCGATATTCTTCTGTGTTTTAACTTGAATCCTAAACGGTATTTAGGGGTCTACTTTTCACCATTTGTTTTGGATTTGTATGATTTGAATTTTGTTCCGCTGCTACGAAAAGTTCAGGATCTATTTTTACGTTGGGACTCCCTGCCGCTTTCTATTTTAGGTAGGGTTGCCTTGATCAAAATGTCAGTGCTTCCATTGTTCAATTTCTTATTCTCTACAATTCCCTGTGTACTATTAAACTCCTTTTTTTTAAGAATAGAGTCTATGTTTACATCGTTTTTGTGGATGAAGAAAATCCCCAGAATTGCACTCCGCACCTTATATGAGAATGTGGAAGATGGCGGTTTAGCTCTTCCCAATCTCCTAAAGAATACTATTTCGCGTACTTTGCACAATTTATGTCTAGATTTAAACAGGGTTTACAGTCGGGTCTTTTTATCAATTTTTTTATGAACTTAATGTTTAAAGATAATCAGATCCACCACCCGTTAGCATTATTTCGATCTCCAAAATTAGTTCGTTACAAGTGTTTACATTGGGTATTTTATAAATACCAGGCTTTTTTTAAACGTTATTCTATCCCACTTATTAATGATATAACTCCTACCGCTGAACTGTATGCACAATGTTGAGAATGTCAGTAAAAATGATATCAATGACTACCATATTAATTTCAGGAGTTCTAATGAACTCATATCATTGTTGTATGATTTACCCAAGGTGTCCTCCCCATCAATCCTGAGTCAGAGATACATGGGCAATTTTCTTAATGAATCCCATGTTCTGGGTAGAAAATACAAACATCTCCAAAGTCAGAAAAGCATTTCCCAGACCACAAGATCAAACGCCTTTTCAGCATGCAATAAAAAATTTGCCGCTGGAACCCATTTTATGGCACACAAGTCAAAAGCTTCATTAAAAAAATTAGTGTTCATATAGAGCTGTCGCACTTCAATAAAACCATTCTGGTCTCCATGGATTAATCTTGATGACAATTTATTCAAACTATTTGCAATTAATTTCATGAAAGTTATAATCTGAATTTAAAAGCATTATAAGGCGATTAGAATTAAAAATTAAGGTTTCTTTGCCTTTATTAGGAAACACACCACATTACCCTGATTGAAAGAAGGGGGTGGTGTTCCCTCTCTGAAGATAGCATTAGCCACTTCTAACAAAAAAAGAGTTTAAATGAACAGCAAATACCTTATAAAACTATGAGGGGAACCCATCTGGTCCACCTACTTTACCCCCAGGTAGATTCTTCACTACTTCTTCCAGTTCTCGAAAAGAGAAGGGATTATCCATAAAAAGCTGATCTGCCTCTGTTAATACTGGGATTGAGATATCTTTTAAAAAGCAATCTAGGGCTACCCTACCTACATTAAAAGCAGTACTATATAAATTCTTAAAATGCTCTAAAAATATATCCTTAATCTGATCCTCTGAGGTGGCAATAACACCTGACCTAGGGCATATAGTAGTACAAATTGCAATATTTGCACCCTACTTCAAAGCCTGCAATGTCAAAACTCTCACAGCATAATCACTCTCTACATATGTTTGTTACAAGTAAGTAAAATTCTGAACATAATTCTTAGAATAATAATATTCCTGGAGTGCCAACTTTGCCTCCTCCAGTCCCTTCCATTTCTCTGAAAACCTGTTCCTCAGGAAATTCCTATACTTGTTATAAATCTGAATCTCCAAACAAACTTTCTCTTCCTTCCTTTGCAGATTTAAAACGCAATATATCCCTGAAAATCCAAAAAGCTCATAAGGAGTCTTTCATGGCATCCCAAACCACAGTAACAGATGCTGTACCTTTATTTCTTTCTAAAGAGCTCTCAATCGCAACTCTGCATTCCCATACCAATCTTTCATCCTCCATGTAAACTTTATTAGAACATTGGAATGTGGAGCACTCCATTGAAGGCAATGGAGTGCTCCGTGCTTCTATGGGCCGGTAAACTCATTGGGCAGTAGTTTAAACCTGACTGCAGGGGAGGTTAAAAAAATTGATACACGTCGCAGTTTTATATCTACAAAAAAAAAACAAGAGAACTCCCTTTTTTCTGGGAAAGCCACACTCCAGGGGTCTTCTAATTTAAAATATTCGCGTAGAGTTCTTGTAGTTTTGGGTTTATGTTGCTTTTTATTATTTAGCGTAGTATCTAGCCCTGGATTCTGTAGAAAATTTAAATCCATTTGCCCCATAATAATTTCACCTTCAATGGGTAATTGGGATTGAAAGAGCTTCTCTAATGGACCAGGATCATCCTCTACTGGGGTATAAACACTTACTACTATAAGAACTAAAGAGTGTATTGAGCACTTTACCCAGATCATCGGCCTTCAGAGTCAACTTGCCATGTATGGATTCTAACTCTCACGCTCCTTTTTATAAAAATCGACACCCCTCTATGGGAGGTGTCCACAGAAGAGAAGCACTTGAAACCTGCCCATGTTTTAAACATTGCGAACTTGTTTAATTTACTAGAAGGAAAATAGGTTTCCTGAAAAAAAAATAGGTGTTGGTTTTACCCATTCACCCAAGCTTCTACTGCTTGTTTTTTCTGACCATTATTCAGGCCATTAACATTAAAAGAGAATACCTTCAACAAAGAGCAAACCATTTCATGAAGCGAAAAAGTGCATATACCTAATGTGGTGCATCCTTGTCACATCTTTGTCACACAGCAATATAAAGCAATAATATAGATTGTAAACTTTTTCCCAACTATATCAAGAAGATATGTATTTTACAAAGTGCACTACGCTTATGTCCATACTTCTAACGCTTGCCTTTTCCGGATTTCAGAATAAAATTTGCCATTTCATAAAGTACGTATACATAATAAAGTGCATCTCTAAAAAGCAGCAGTGAAATACCCTAAAGTGCTATCTTTTCCAACATACCCATAATATCAAAAGTGCATACATTATAAAGTGTTTTGTGCTTTAACAAAGCTAAACACATCCCAATACCCAAGAATTCTCAGCTTTCAAGCACATCTCAATCAATATCCCCACCTGCTTAACCAGCCTAATTATCACCAATTCTTTTTCCAAATCATACTTCACAAATCCTGCATTAAGTTGCATCTCGTGTACCTCCATTTTTTTTAACTTCAATGCCTTCTCCACCACTCACCTCCTTTCCCGCTCTACCAACTCTAGCCCCCAAGCAGTAGTGGGAGCGCTGCCCTCTCTCCCACCTCAAGCACACCCCTCCTGAAGCCCTAATCCATCAACACTGTAAGAGATTGGACTGTTGGTTTACTGGGGTATAAGCCCTTGTGCACGCAGCAACTACAATCCTTGTCAGGGTAAGGCACAAGCAAACCCCAAATTAACCTGTGCTCACCCCCCATGGTAGTTTGGCACAGAGCATCAGTCTTAACTTAAAGGCAATGTGTAAAGTATTTGTGCCACACTTCAAACAGCAAAACAGTGAAAAAACACCACAAAAGGAGCCCACAACAGATTTAGAAAAATAGAGTAAGTTTTAATAAATAAAATAGGGGTGGGCAGAACTCACAGAGTTTCAATCTGCAGAATCCTGTGAAGTTACATGAAAACTCTGCAAGATTCTGTGAAGTTCTGCGAAAGGGTGGAAATTGGCACGTCGTGATGCTGGCACTGATAATTAGTGCCGGGAGCTTATTGCACGCTGCAAACTCAGTGCAAACTGCACCACTCAGTGCGCCAGAGGGAGCTGCTTCTGTGCTGCCGCCCAAGTAGATTTTCTACTCAAGCAGTGGCTTTATTACTGTGAACAGTCGAGACCGCCTGCATTGCAAAAATCTCACTGGGTGCCCTCTTAGTGCCTGAAAATCTTGCTAAGGGACTCCCTCGCCAACTTATCGTTGGCGAGCCGCATGCCAAAAAAAACCTCCGCCATGCGGAGGCTGGCGGAGCTTGGCCAGAACTCCGCATTACAAGTGTAACGTGTAGTGGCCAAAACTCCTCTAACTTTGGGGGTCATTATGATGACGGGCGGATCGCCGTATTCCCCCGCCTGCATGCCAATTCCCCCCCGCCATATTACAATGGCGGGGGGAGCCCGGCGGATGGAAAGACCGTCTGCCGGTTTTCCACCGGTCCAACAGGGGACCGGGCAGAAAAGGGCACTAATATGGTGGCGGTGTCTGCAAGACACCGCCATCCATATTAGGATGGTGGCGGAGAGCAGCATTTCCATGGCGGCACCGCCGCCATGGAAAGGCATACAGTCTTTGCTGTTGGGGGCCCGTAGCGGGCCCCCAGGATGTTGGGGGGTGCACATGGGGGGTACCTATGGTACCCCCTGCATTGGCATGGACAAGGTGGCAGACACCGCATTGTGAACACCGCCCGCCACAATGTTGGGAATAGGGGATGCCACCGCCACCGTGGCGGTGGCATCCTAATACTCAAGGCGGGACCGCTGCTCCTATGGTGGACGGTCCCATTCACCGTTACGGTGGCGGGCGGACTTTGTCCACCCGTCATCATAATGACCCCCATTGTTGGCAAAGTGGAATTAATACCCACCCCTAAAATAAAACAAGACCAAAATGACAAAAATCCAATTAGTAGAACTGGAGATATTGAATTTTAAAGTTTCTAATTCTAAAAAGCACAAAGCGCCAGTGTGGGATATCTGGTTGTGCTGGACCGAGACAAAGTCACAATTTTAGACCAACTGCAATGGAGGACGGGCCAGCTACAGGGACCCAGTTAGGCCCACTGAACAGAGTACCTTATATCCTGGTTGTGGAGAGTTGCGTGGATCCGGGTCAAAGATGTGCCATGCAGCCTAAGCGATGTGCCGGGTACGAGATGTGATGACGCTACAGTGAGGGGTCCTGTTTAGTTATTGTCGAGGACCTGTCGGCAGGGCTTGCGATGCGAAGTCCGGTTTCAGAGATGTGGTGCACAGCTGGAGATGCATTGGTTCCGAGCAGCTGCGAGGCAGCGATGAGGATTTCAGCTTCGTCGTCGAGGCTGCCTTCGATAAGAGATGTGAGGACCTGGTCTGCAGATGCGCTGCGCCGCCGTGGCGATGCGTGGGTTCCAAGAACTGCGGTGAGCGATGTGGGTCTTTGCGACAGGCCCAATCCATGCAGCGGTGGCAATGTGTTAGTTCTGCTGGGGATGCACCTCTCAGCTGAGGAGATGCATTGGTTCTGCTCACGGATGTGTTGCTCAGCAGAAAAGATGTGTTGGTTCTGCTCTCAAGCACCTTAGGCCCACTTCCAAGGGCCAGGGACACGGGTGGTACCACTTGGCAGGGCAGACTCACAGGTGGGAGAGTCCAGGTGCAGATGCAAGATGGTTGGAAGCCTGGTATTTCCCTGAGGCTTCAGATCAGGAGGCCAGCCAACTATCCCTTGGAGTCACTATGGGTTATGGGTTCAAGAGATGCAGGTCCAGCCCTTCTCCCCCAGACAAGAGTGCAATAGGCAGCAGGTCAGCACAGCAGAGCAGGAGTCCAGCAGAGGGCAATTCAGCAGAGGGCACTCCAGCAGAGTGGCAGTCCTTCATCAGCACAGTAGTCTTTCTTTCTGGCAGAATGTCCACATGTGTGCTGAAGTGGGGGTGTCTGAGGTCCCTCTTTTGCACACAGTTGTGCCTTTGAAGTAGGTAGGAGCTGCTAGAGGCATGCCATTGAAGTGCACAGCTGCTCTGCCTTGCCAGTCCTGGCACTAGACTAACTACAGGGAGTATGCAGCCCTTTGTGTGGGGACAGGACACAGCCTATTCAGGTGTAAGTGCGGCTGGTCCCAGCTTCTCCCTCCCATTCTGCCAATGATGGCCCACTTAGTCACACCTAAGCGCCGTTTGTGTGTGGCTGTCTAGGAGGAATACACAAAGCTCAACTGCACCCAGTCATGTGACCAGAGACAGGCTGCAGGCGTTAAACGACTAAGGCAAAAAAATGCCAACTTTCTAAAAAATGTAAACAGAAAAAGGCATTTTCAGAATTGCAATTTAAAATACGACTTCACCATCATTTAGGATTTTAAATTAGGATTCCAGAGACAACAAACCTGAACCAGTAATATCTTTCCATTTGGAAATTACACTTCTAAACGTAATAAGGTAATTCCAATGTTATCCTATGGGAGATATATTGCTCATAATGAAATGTGAGGCTAAGCTGTTTATTGTATTTGTTCTAGTAATCCCTGACGAAGAGCCAAGAGGGCTCGAAATGCATTGGATATTTACAGTGTGTCAACTTCAACCCGTGATTGATCTGTACGTACCATTGTGAAAAGCCTGGAGTGGCGAGCAGTTGGTATTGGAAGAGTTCAATAAAGATTGCAGATTTAATCATACCGTCTCCGTTGTGATGAAGATAAACAGTGAATGGAAGTAATATTGGACAAAGAAAAGGCAATGGTTATTAGAGTTTACATTGGAATACCTGGATTAATGGAATACATTGGCGGGAATGATTCCCACCTTGCGCAGTGCGACAGTGTAGAGCGCGAGAGGAGTGCTCTTTTGGAATGCAAACTTTCTAAAAAAGGCATTTTCAGAATTGCAATTTAAAATACGACTTCACCATCATTTAGGATTTTAAATTAGGATTCCAGAGACAACAAACCTGAACCAGTAATATCTTCCCATTTGGAAATTACACTACTAAACATAATAAGGTAATTCCAATGTTATCCTATGGGAGATATAGGCCTTGCAGTAGTGAAAAATGAATTTAAGAGTGGTTTGCTACCAGGACATGTAAAACTTAAAAGTACATGTCCTGTTTTTAAATACACTGCCCCTTGGGGCTGTTCAGGGTCCACCCTAGGGGTGACTCATATGTACTAAACAGGAAAGTTTGGGCTAAGCAAAAGGTTTATTTTGCCAGGTCGAAGTGGAAGTATAAAACTGCACACACAGGCTCTGCAAAGGCAGGCCTGATACATGTTTAAAGGGCTACTTAAGTGGGTGGCACAATCAGTGCAGTAGTCCCACTAGTAGCATTTAATGTACAGGCCCTAGGCACATGGAGTGCTCTTTACTAGGAACATATAAGTAAATTAAATATGCCAATTGGGCATGACCCAATATTACCATGTTATAGGAAAGAGCACATGCACGTTAGAACTGGTTAGCAGTAGTAAAGTGCTTAGAGTCCTAATGTCAATACAAATAAGGCTAGGAAAAGGAGGAGCAAAATGCTGGGGGGAAGACCACCCTGAGGCTGACAGGTCTAACACATATCTCCCCCAGATGAACATGGGGAGAACTACCCAACTCCTTCTGAGTTCTCATCACTAAAGAGGAAGAACCTGGGTAGACCATCAGCATTGGCGTTGTCTGACCCAAGACGGGGTTCCACTGTAAAGTCCATTCTCTGTAGGGAGATGGACACCTCAACAGCTTGGGATTTTCTCCCCTTATTTGTATGAGCCATCAGAGGGGTCTGTGGTCTCTCTGAATCCAGAAGTGAGTCCCAAACAGGTATGGTCTCAGCTTCTTTAGTGCCCAGACCACAGCAAAGGCCTCTCTCTCAATCGCACTCTACCTCTGTTTCTGTGGATGTAACCTCCTGCAAAGAAGGCTGCCAGTTTGTCTAGGCCCTAATCATTTAACTGTGCTAAGACCACCCCTATGTCATGCTCTGAAGCATCTGTCTGCACAATGAACTCCTTAGAGAAGTCAGGAGCCTTGAGTATGTGTGCTGTATACATGGCCTCCTTTAGGGTAGCATAGGCTTTCTGGCAGACCACTGTTCAGATCACTTGTCTGGGCTGTTTCTTGGAAGTCAGATCTGTTAAGGGATCAACAAAATTGCCATATCCCTTAGCAAACCTCCTACAGTATCCAGAGAGGCCCAGGAAGGCCCTCCCTTCAGTCTGTGTTTTAGATGGTGTTGCCAGACCAGAATAGTCTCAATCTTGGCCTGGAGGGGCTGCGATTTGCCCCCACCAACCATGTGGCCCAGATATACCACAGAGCCCTGCCCTACCTGTCATTTACTGTCCTTGATTGTCAAGCCCGCCTGCTCCAGAGCCTGAACCACCTCCTGGAGATGGTAGAGGTATTCCTCCCAGCAAGAGCTGTAGACAGCTATGTTGTCCAGGTATGCGGCACAGAATGCCTCCTTCCCAGCCAGGATCTTGTTGACCAACTTCCGAAAGGTGGCAGGGGCATTCTTCAAACCAAAGGGCATCACCTGAAACTGAAAGTGGCCCTCTGGGGCCGAGAATGCAGACCTCTCTTTTTCCCCCTTGGTCAGAGCGATCTGCCTGTACCCTGATGTCAAATCAAAAGTACTGAGGAGCTTGGCAGTGCCCAGCCTGTCTATAAGCTTGTCCACTCGGGGATGGGGTGTGTGTCAGTTTTCGTGACAGAGTTGAGACCCTGGAGGTCCAAACAGAACCTAAGTTCTGGAGTGGCATCTGGCGCTGGTTACCTTGGGTACCAGCACCAAAGAATTGGACTAAGGACTGCTGGAGGGCTCAATCACCCATAACGCCAGCATCTTGTAGACTTCCTCCTAGATACTGGTCTTTACCTTATCTGACAACCTCTAAATTTTGTTCTATCTTAACAGGTGGACTGTCTCCAGTATTGATGTAGTGGACACACAGGTGTGTGAGTCCAGAGGCGAGAGAGAACAGAGAAGAGAACTGTCACAGCAACTGGTAACAGTCACTCTGCTGTTTTGGGGTCAGTATAGGGGAGAAGGTGACACCCTTCACTGACCCATCATGTTCCTGGGCAGAGAGGAGGTCAGGGAGAGGCTCGCTCTCCTCTTACACTCCCTCATCTGTCACCAGGAGCATGCTAATTTTGGACCTCTCAAAGTGGGGTTTGAGGTGGTTCATGTGGAGCACCCTTAAGGGGGTTCTAGAGGTTGTGAGATCCACCAAGTAGGTGGACTCTCCCTTCCACTCCTTCACATCATATAGGCCTGTCTAGTGATCCTGAAGAGCTCTGGGTTCCACAGGCTCCATAACCCACACCTCCTGGCCAGGCTGAAACTCTACCAGAGTGGCCTTCTGGTCATACCAGAGTTTCATAACTTCTTGACTGGCCTCAAGATTGCTTTTTGCCTTCTTCCACAAGCCGTTCATCTGGTTGCGGAGGGCCAGCATATAGCTGACCACATCATGAGGGGGTTTCCTGGGAGCTTGCTCTTTTACAAGGCTAAGAGGTCACCTGATAGAGTGGCCATGGAGGAGTTTGAAGGGCTAAGCCCTACTTTTTTCTGTGGCACCTCCCTCTAGGCAAAGAGAAGGCATACAAGGAGGACATCCCACTTATGCCTCATTGGCTCAGGTAGGCCCATTATTTTGCCCTTCAAGGTATTGTTAATTCTCTCTACAAGAACATTGTTTTGGGGTTGATAGGGTGTGGAGAAATATTATATAAGTTACTCCACCATCATCCCACATGGACTTCATGTACACTGACATGAAGTTAGTGCCTCTGTCAGACTCTGCCTCTTTGGTGAACCCCACACAGTTAAAAATCTCTATCAGGAACCTGGCCACTGCAGGTGCAGTCACTGACCTCAGAGGGATGGCCTTTGGGTATCATGTGGCATGGTCCACCAAGACCAGGATGAACCTGTTGCCTTAAGCTGTCTTGGGTTCCAAGGGTCCAATAATGTTGATGCCTATCCTCTCAAAGGGAGTGCCAATGACAGGTAATGGAGTCAGGGGAGCCTTGAGCTTTTTCCCTGACTTTCCACTGGCCTGGCAGGTAGGACAGCACCTACAGAATGCATCTGAGGCCGTCTTCATCCGGGGCTAACAGAAGGGGGCAACAAAACTTTCAAAGGTCTTGTCTTGCTCCAGATGTCCTGCCAGGAATATGTCATAAGCCAAACCCAGTAGGAAGGTCCTGTAACACTGAGGGACCACCAGCACACAGGTTGCCCCAGATCCAGGAGCCTTTGGCTCATGATATAGGAGGTAATTCTCCCAATAGATCAAGTGATCTCCAGAGGTGTCACCTGCTGCCTGGGCCTCAGCTTGCCGCCTCAAGTCCTCGAGGGTGGGGCCTTTTTCTGTGCCTTGCAGAATTTCTCCCTGGTGGGTCCACCCTCAACTTGCCAATCAGCAAGCACAGGCAGGTCACCCAGGGTGGCAATGTCCTCCCCAGATGGCTTGGGGGCATCCTCATCAGGTGCCCCATCAACCTCAACCGTGGAAACTTCAGGGGCTGGTTTTCCACACCCCTTGACCCTCTCCTTCTTGGCAGCTGTCTGGGCCATTTTTCCAGGCTCCAGAAGCCCTTGACTCCCTTCTCGGACAGCCATGGACCATGAGGTCATACAGACCCATTCAGGCTATCCCCACATTTCCAAGTGTGACCAGAGCTCTACCTCCCTCCAGAAAGTGTACTCCAGGTCACTGACCAACATACAATTTACAGACATTGCAGGGCTCACAGCTACGTTTAGAGAACCTGAGAACCCCCCCAGTCAAAGGTAACCAGAGCCACCTATAGATGGCTCCCAAGATTGTTGGCGACTATGACTTGGTGGAATGTGTTAGGGAGGAACTGCTCTGAGGACACCAGCTGACATTTTATAGTAGTCATGCTGGCTCATGTATCTCTCAGAGCCTTCTCCCATTGCCCATTAATGATGACCTACTGCCCGTACTTCGAAGTATTGGCATGCATATGGGATTTTAGCATCATCTCCTTATTTCCCAGGGAAACCAGGATCACCTCTATCTGCTCCCCAAAGCTAACTAGGACTACCTCTTCCCTGAGCACTGCACTCGCCAACCCAGGTGTCTACCCACCAGCGGGGGCTGTGCTCTCTTGGGGCATTTAGAGTCACTCTTGTGTCGTGTAGTTCCTATAGTACCCCTGCAGGACCTGCACGTTTGGATAACATAAACCGTGGGCTTGGTGTTAGACTGATTCTGTGCACCCCCACCGCTTATGTTAGCTGGATTTGCATTAGCTAGCTCACAGTGCCACTAGAATCTCCTCTTATCGGGGAGAGATTAGTTCCTGGCAACCTTAGATCATGACAACCCTAATTCCTCAGAATCGTGGAAACAATGTACTACTTTTCGCTCAGTCACTCGTGCTTACTTATTCGGTTTGTCTCAGAGAGTTACACAGAATAAACAGTCTGGGCGTTTCAATAAGTATTTATTGAACAGTTGATATTCTAGTGTAAAATATATATGCTGCAGCAACCAGCAGACAATAGCAGAGATATATTATCAGCAGTACGATAAAAGTGAAGGGATAGAATAGTTCTACCATATTGCAATAATCATGAATACATACATGAATATAAAAAGCATTATGAAAGTGTGCGTACTCCTACGATGCCTAACTAGATGTACAGAAGTGTACCTAGCATGTGTGTAGGTCTAAAAGCCTAAGAGCAAAGAATCCCTCTAGGAGTTAGTCGAACCCCCATACCTGAATAGAGAGAGTGTGGGACCTCGTCCTGGTCTCGAGTTGGACACCCCGCAAGGGCTGTGTTAGACCGCTGTCAGCTGGAGTGACTGCATGCAGGAGCCTCAGCGTCTCTGGTCAGTATGTCAGCATGGAAGTCTCGGTTCCCTCTATCTTACAGTGGCAAGATGTGGTGTATTTATACCCTATAGTGTCTCGTCCCTCAGTATGGTTTGTATTGGTCTTTGTTAGACATGAGGAAGACTGAACTTTGTACATACATATTATGCGGGAGATGTAGCTGGTGAATGCTCATGCATAATTTATGAGTACATTGTAGGCCTGTGTTCTGGAAAGACCTTGCAGTGTTCTAACCACAGACTAGATAACGTTCAACCCTCAGAGCTCGTTGTGTACTGTAGGGAACTAATGTAGGTGAAAGATCATGCCAATATTAGGAGCCATGACTATAATAGGGCATGTACGAGTATGACCATAATAGGGCATGTACGAGTATGACCATAATAGGGTATATACGAGTATGACCATAATAGGGCATATACAAGTATTTCTACATTATGGCATATATGAACGGGTCTACATTAGGGCCTATATACGAAACATAACACCCACTCCACTTTCGAATTGAATGACAATGACCATACTTAAAATCTGGACAATTTAAAAATATTCACTTAAAAACAGCTAAAACATGGGTTTTAAAAAGACGTTAAAAAAGTTAAAAATATTAAAAAATAGCTATTTCTCAGTTACCACTTAAAAAAGTCAATTCTGTCCCATTTATAAAAGTTGCATAACTCTAAGCTGAAGAAGGTCATGCTTTTCCAAGTAAAAGTGTCAATTTAGGAAATGTTCCAAATTTTGTTCGTTTATTTATGAAACGAAGTGGAGAAGCCGAATTCTTTCCCAGGACGCGATGAGCCAATTCAAGATTAAGTGTCCTGGCTGGGAGATACAGCATTATCGGTGTTAGCTACTGCAGACGACAAATCCAATGCTTCACATAGAACGTCAATCGCACATAGATGGAATTCGGCACTGCCAACAGTTGTTGCTGCGGCAGCTTGTGCGGCAGTTGTTACCTCGGTGCCTGTGGAGGAGCCACCTAACCCAGCAGGAGCAAACGGCACCTGTGGATTCTCAAGGAATGCATTCATCAGAATTGGAAGGCGCTGGGGACAACACAGAGCATGGGCCTTTAGGGGGTCCAGCATAGCATCTAGGTCCAGTGGCGTATCCGATGGAAACATTAGACAGAGATCCAACGTGCATTCTACTCCGCAAAACAGGCATCGAAGAACAGGTAAGATGCAGTCCACACAGACTGGTCTAAATGATAGAAACCAAGAGGCGTTCAGTTCTCTTAGGCAAGGTATGCCCAGAAGCTGCACCATGCATTCACGATATTTCCGTTCCATGAGCGTGTTCGCCATTTCCTCGGAAATGGGGCCGTCCATTGCGTAGCAGTAATATTACAATCAGGACTCCTGCAATTAGGAACAGGATAAGCGGGAGATCTCCAAAGACGCTTCCCAATACGGAGTGTATAAAATTTGGGATTACTCCGAGGACTGTCTGAAAGGTGCTTAACAGTCCTGACCCTATGGTCTTAAATAGGTGTACAATATCACTCGTATCAGACATGTTAAAGATACGACCCACCATTTCTGCGAAATGAAAGGGGCAGTTTGTACGTATAAGCGCTTGTGTCTCAGTCGAGGTCCTTGCAACTTGAAGTTCAAAGATTTCTCGAGCGGAGGTTAAGGGCACGGGTTGCTGTAAAAGCATGGCTTTCAGTCTGCTCAAAGTATCAAATTGTATAAAGGAAACATTCAACGAAGGCCATAACGGCGCCTCCCTGACTGTGTTCAGTGGTGGAAACAATACTTGCATACAGCAAGTAACCCTGGAGTTAACAGTGACCAGATAGGCGACGCCCGGAAGCATCCCACAGCAACCTTGATCATTTAGCATTATGTAACTCCCATTCGAGAGCAGCTGGAAAACCGGCGTGATCATGGCCGCTGGGGTCCCTGACATGTGACAAGATAAGTTCACTACCGAACCACTACATGCTCCATGTAGAGAAATATCCTGACACATGAGAGAACCGCTTAAAGCGTTCTTGCAGTTTGTACCACTCAGATACACTTCTCGATCCCTATTCCGGCATCGATATCTATATGGTAACTCCCAAATTTCCTTGATGTATCCCTTACCCATCTTTTCATATTTGCCTGCCTGCCTTTGCTCAAGGCAATATTGAAACTGAAACATAGTGACCGGCAGAGTGATCTGGCCGTGAATCAGCCATTCGGTTGATGGTGATTCGGCTACAGTGAATGGTAACCTTTCCAGTTTCTCAATACGCAGCATTGTATATTTGGCTCCCCTCTGTGCCATTTCTGTCTGTTTATCGGTTAGATTGTATTCTGAAAACAGAGACGTGGTGTTTATAAAACGGCAGGGCACATAGCCTGCATGCAAAGATTGCAGCGTCCAGCTTAACATCATAATAGAACGTAGCTGAGATTGCCCGTGTTGTAACAAGGCCAGATCTTGTTCTAATATGTCGATTGCCGAAGACACAATGTTGCCTAAGGAGTAAATCCTGGAGGTCAAAGTTGTTAACCCATTATCCACTACAGCTAATGCCTTCTCTAAGTTAATACGGTCTATTTCCCGTATTCTTTCTGCGGCCTCCTGTTGGGATATATTTCAGTTTTCATTTTAATAGGCATAAAGGCCAGCATATATGAAACGTTTCTGATGTGGTTTCCTTGGGCCTAGTAAAAAATCCCTAAGGTCTACATCAGGTGTGAGTAAGGTCAAGTGATGTTTAACTTCTGTGAGTGTTGAGGTTTCTAGCCAATCAAGGCACAACTTCCCAACACTATAGGATGTCACTACCCCCGGGTGTTGTCTCTGCACATAGCGAGGATCTGGCCTATGGATACTAAATCCCTCGGGTGTACCTAGGAATCTCTGTTGACAAGTGTTTGTGTCAATGGGCCAAATCAGCCATCCTGTCCAATTGGGATCTGACCTGTTGTACTGGAGAATGTCATCTAATCTTACTCCATGTGTAGGTGAATTCTGCCCCCCACCCATCTGTGATGGTGTAGGAAACCCAGGTGTGTTCATTTCCTTGTTCTTGGCTAGTCCAAGACAGGATGTCTGTTGCACAGTTTCATTCAGAAATATTATCTGCTGTGGAATGAGGTATGCTCTAAAAAGTGCTTCTGTTCCCTGGACTTGCCAGTCCCTAGAACCCCAGATTGATTTTGAATCTATAGTGTCCTTCCATAGGTGGAAACCCTGTGTAGACAACTGGGCCATAAAGGAAGCAGAGTAAATCTGTTTGGTGTTAGTCAACATAATTTTCTGTGCTGATGTTGTTGCCACTTTGTAATAAAATGACTTTGGGTCAGATGTGTTGAACCCTGAAAAGTATGTGAATTTCTGTGCAAAAGTTTGGAACTACCTTTTGGAGGAGTTGGGCAGTGTTCCCACTGGTGGTATTCAAATACATTTCTAGGTGTTATAGATTTGTGCAAGAAATGATGACCATAATGTTGTTAACAGTACAATGTATCATAGTCTGAAGTACCTTCTAACATTTCATTGTTCGTAAATGCTGCAGTTTTTTCTAAATCAGACATTAAATTATTTACAGTTTCAGTGTCCCAATCATCAGAAAATGTACTGGAGGTAATGATATCACTTAAAGAAATTTTAAATACATGTTTAAGCTTTAAAAGTTCAGTCGGACCGAATATATCATAATCAATGTTGTCCCATACTATACCGTCCGGTATAGGAACTGCTGTGATGTTCACTGAAGACAAGTCTCTTGGTTCACGATGTGAAGACTGGTGTGGTTTTAAAATCAAATTGACTCTTTGGGCTGTAGAGCTTTGCTGAAGTTATCGTCCATTAATAAGCATACTGAAAGTTATTATTAAACATAGCCAGAAAAGAAAAAAGAAAATCCCAGTGGTATACCATAGTTCAATCCAAGGTGACACCAGGTAAGTCTTTCTAAAAAAGTTCAAAAAGTCAATCAGTTTCTGTTTGTGTGATTTTTTGGCTGGCGTCGTTTCCGGCTCGCTTGGATCCAGTGAAAACGTATCAAAGTTCATGAAATAGCCAGAAGTAGTTCGATCAATTGTTGGAATTGCATCGGGATTTGTTGAAATCGGATTTTGCTCTTGACGAGGCATGTTGACGTAGATGTCTGTAGTTGGTCTGATTGCAACTTCGGTGTTAAGTTGATTTTCATTTTGAAGATGAATTTCTTGTTGAAGTGGAACGAGTTCCATAGCATTGTTGCTTAGTCCTTCATTCCGTACAGGTGGCTCTTCAAACGTGATGAGTCTTTCTGTCTGGACTTCTTGGATTGTAGCGAGAGGAGGGCGTCTGCTACTGTGGAGTCCACGAGGCCTACTGTTTAGTATCGGCCACATAGTGTGGTTTGATTAAGTCAATTGAGACAAATCTTTTCTCCTTTTTCCCGGCAAGAGGCGGCAGAAGTACAGTTCTTGTGCCTTAGATTGCTAGGACCGGTAAAGGCTTTCTGTAGGATGGCCCAAATTCTTTCTTGTCTGCAATCTTCTCTCTGACCAGATCCCCGACTTTTGGGATCAAGACAGGTCTTGCCGTTACTGCCTTGACTTCCTCAGTGGCCGTTGCTTTGTTGTGTCCTGGATTCATTTAGATCCTGTAAAACAGCCAAACGATCATGGATATCAAATGGTTTTTCATCCGCCACTGCGCCTTCACAATCAAGATCAGGTACCCACATTCTTGTCCCAAATATGACCTCGTAAGGAGTGACACCCCCTAGAGAGCTTCTTGGCTGATTGTTAATTGCTCGCTGGACCCCATAAAGGTGATCGACCCATCTACCGCCTTTGCCTAATACCCTAGCTGTTAAAGATTGCTTTAAGTCCTGGTTTTTCCTCTCCACAACAGAATTTCCCTCAGGATGGTACGGAGAGGAGTACCGCAATGCTACGCCCATTCCTTCCATGGCCTCTTTGTAAGCCCGAGAGCTAAACGCCGGGCCACGGTCAGAATGTAACGTGCCAACTGCGTATGTGCCGATAAAGACTCGCAAATCTTTTAGAACAGTTCGAGCGTCAGCCGAGCGCTGAGGCCAGACCTTGAGGAAACTTGAGCTGGACGTACACGAACGGACAACCTAATGCTGTCTAATAATGGTATCTGTACTGTACGTGTTGTGGTGGACCCTTTCATCTGCTTGCAGATGTCGCAGTTCCAGACATAGTCTCTAATCTGCCTTCTCATCACGGGCCACCAGTAGCGTTGTTTCAACAAGGAAACAGTCTCCCTAAGTCCCTTATGTACAGAACCTATCCCTTCGTGTGCTGCCACAATTAAGCCTAACCTACGATCCATATTTGGTATTACTCTATCCCCCACTCTAGGAATCTGAGCATATGGAATGTTTTGTGCATCTAACTTGCAGGAGTATTTGAGTGGAAATTTTTTAGGTACTGCTGTGCTGCCTTTGCGTGAAGCATTTACAGCTACCAAAATCTCACCGTCTATTCTCGTCTTTGAATGAGTGATTGCAGCTACGGACGCTGTGCGTACAGCCCCCTTTGCGGCTTCATCAGCCAATGAATTCCCTTCAACGTGAACGCCATCACGCTGATGACTCAGTGTATGTATCACGTGAGCCCTTGGTAGTTCGTTTCTCAACTCCACTACCTGTTCCCATAGCATTGTATGCTTAATTGTGCCACCTTTTGCGTCTTTAAACCTGTTTTGTTCCCAATGATGTAAATATTAATTGTACGACTGTACACAGTAAAAAGAATCACACACAATTAGTGTGGGGAATTCGTGTTCCGTATTTACAAGTGCCAGTATCAGTGCTTTTAATTCTGCTAACTGAGCCATGCAGTCTCCTAGAGATTGCGTTTTAGTGCTACTGGGATGGAACTTTCCATCGCGCATGCGACCTTTAACGATTGCACACGCCGCGCTGTAAGCTTGCTTACTCCCTATGGCCGGTTGAGCAGATCCGTCAGTGTAAATAATGTATTCATACTGATCTAGAGGCAAAATCTCATTTGGTAGAGGATATTCTTGTTCGTATTGCAGAAATGCTTGTGTTTTTAAACTTGGATCAAATCTGTATTCAACATCCGTTGCAGTAAGAGAATTAGCCCATTGTATCCATCTGGGATGTAAGGCTTTCGCATTTGGAATGCTAGCCTTGGTAACAGCCTCTAAAGCTGGTACTGGGGTCACGACAATTATGCGTTTACCCTGAGCCAGAGCTCTTTCACTTGCTACAGCGGTCTGCACTGCTGTCAGGATTTTTTCTGTTGAAGGAAAACGCATTTCTGCGTTTGTGTACAGGTGTGATTTGTGTGCGATTGGTACCGTTTCGCCTTCATTGAAAGTTAAATAAGTGTACCCGCATTGACCCGCTATTACTCAAATCACTAAGTTGCGTACGTTTACGCGTGTCTGTAAATGTTTTGAAGCTATCATGTCTTCCTGTAGGGAACGCAGGATATTTGTATGTTCCTGTGTCCATTGTCTGACTGAAAAATCAGGTTTTATTAAGTCGTAGAAAGGTCTTACTCTTTCTGCGTAATCCAAAATGTATGTTCGACCAAAATTTAGGAATCCCAGAATCGATTGTAAATTCTTTAATGATTTTGGAGGTTGGAGCAGCGCACACTTTTCTAAAAAGTTAGCTGCTAGGCTTTTCTTTCACTTGACAGCTCATACCCTAAAAATAGGACATTGAGGTGGGCAATTTTTGATTTTTTAAATTAAATTTATAGCCCTCAGAGGCGAATCCCATAATAATGGTGCCCACCCTGGTCAAGTGCCTCGGTAAGTCATCGTCCATCAGATAAATATCATCCACATAGGACAATGCTTCTTCATCCAAATTTTGGAGTAACTCTGTTACCCTTGCTGAAAACAACCCCGGGCTATTCTTATACCCTTGGGGGAGTCGACAAAATTGCTGTTGTGACCCTAGCGCTGAGAATGCGGTCAGATACCTGCTTTCAGGTGCTATATTTTGGCAGAAAAATCCATTTGAGATATCAAGTGTTGTTTTGTATTTTTGTCGCGCAATGTTATTCATTAATGCGGCACTGTGTGCATTTTGAACTGCAAATGTCTTTGTGCAAGCGTTTAAATGTCTGTAATCTAAAGCTAGACGATATGTGTTGTCAGGTTTGGCTACGGGGAACAAAGGATTGTTCATAGGTGAAGTGCAATTTTCTATCACCTTCTGGTATTCAAGTTGATCTAGGATCTCCCTGACTTGATTTTTAGCTTCCTGCTTTATGGGGTATTGCCTTTGAGCATTCGGGGAAACTTTTAATGGGATCACGTGGTGGGTTGAATCCTCATCCCAACCAGCATGATTTTTGTACAATGCTGGAGCTAGGGCAACCGCCCACTCCTGCGCATATGCATGTTTTAAATGTATGGGAACGAGGTCGGAAAATGCTGGAAAAATTACCTTTTCTCCCTTTGGGCACTCCATGACGAATGCTGGCGGCCAGTCTTGCTCTGCTAATAGGATGTCATATCCAGATGACAGATTTTCCCAAAATTGACCTTTAACTTTTCTGGGCTTGTCCCCCTCCATCCGGAGTGTTATCTCATGTAACTTATGTGGGACAATTACCCGAGTATCAGGTGTTTCCACCGTGATATACTCATTCAATTCCGCTGTCACCAGAAATTCCTTCAGGTTCTGGCGAGCTATCGTTACTTCTGCCGCACTGTCTAGCATCGTCAGAGCCCATTCCCCGTTCAGAAGCTGTGTCCTCAGAATTCTGGGCATGTCTGATCTTGAGACCTGCTACCTTTTTCTTTTTAAACTGAGGTTTCTGTTTTTGTTTATCTTCTTTTTTAGGTGCGTAGTCCGAAGCGCGTTGTGTGTCTCTGGACTTCTTACGCTCCTCTTGTCTGTGTTCTGACCGTCCTTCCCTCTCGGAGTTTTTGATGAACCCCGAAAGGAACGAGAGGAACGTGTATCAGTATCCTGATACCTGTCAGGTTTCCTAATATTATCCCTATTCCTGAGGTTATACCTCCTTTCAGAGGGCTCCTGTTGAGGAGACCTGCCTCTGGATTGAGATCTGTTGTCTTTAGACTTTTGTTGTTTTTTATTTTCCCACTTCTTTTTAGAAGAAGTAGGTGTCTGCTTTGTAGTGTACTTTTCAGAACTGCCCACCAGTTGTGGCTTTAATGCCTTCCCACCTAGACTGTCTCTGCCTAGTTCTGCATATGCAGTTTCAATGATTTTGGGTAGTTCGTGTTGTTGATCTACTGGACTGAACTCCCTTAGGCGTTGGCGGATCGCCACTGAAGCTGCTTCCCCCTTAATGTTAGCTAGTATTATGGCTGATACCTGATCAAAGTTGTTTAGTAACTTCATCCCTAAGTTTAGCGCAGTCTCTGCTCCGTACTCATTTTGTATCTGTCTCAATACGTCTGGCACTACTGCTAAGGACGGGATACCATGTGTTCTGGTATATATGGCAGCAAAGACTGAACCCCAAGAGGTGCAGTCCTCTACTTGTGGTGTGATCCCCATTGGCAAGCAGATTGTTAGAATTCTGTGTTTATCATAGGTGGTAGTATTCGGGAATACCGCCTCAAGCTGAGTTATTTTCTGAGCTATCCAGAATGGGATTTGTTTACGTTTTGCGGGCATTTTGCCCATTACCGAGTGTAATGTTTGAGGAGTAATTTTATTTCCTGTACCCTGAGCTGGAGTACTATTTTCTGCACCTGGTGCAGGTTGGATTGTTAAAGTCCTCATGACGAATTGTGTCAGGTTTCTGTAGATTTTAATTAAATCTCTGTGTTGTACGAGTAATTCTGGCTGTGGCATTGTTCCAATGTCAGGGTGCGGTGTGTAAGCCGCTAGTATTGGCCATGTGGCCCCGTCTCCTCCGAGCGGGCCTAATCTTACTTTTCTTCGTACGTGGGGTAGGGCGCCATTAAACCAGTAATAATGTTCCTGGTAGGTTAGTGGAATCTCTATGTCCTCAAACGGACCATATTCCTGTGGTGCATCTCCTTTTATATAGTAGTGAAATGTCTTTATTATGGCATTTGCTGCTGGGAATGTAACCCATGAATAGAACACCTCTGTTTTGTTTGATTTGTGTGCCTCAATCACGAAAACTACCATGCCACCCATAGCTTGTAAGCCATTTTCTAATAGTCTTAGGGTGACTGTCATTCTGAATTTTGGTGCAATCTCTATTGCATTTACAGGATCTTCTCCTTCTTCTGAAAAATTCAGGTCAACTCTGTCTTCCCCTGCCTCGGAATCAGGCATGTTTACAGGAAGAAGTGTTCAAAGGGAACTAAGATGAGGTGTTATGCACAATTTAGGAACTAAATGTCCCTCAAGCTTGATTAACCAACAGCCGATAAATAGGATATCTCGCCTACTCAGCTGTGGCGGAGTTTGTGCCCACCCACTCTAGACGTCTCTGGGGTTTTGTGAGTAGGTTCTCTGAGAATAGCACGACTGAACTACTCAGATTCTACTGTTAAATAAGTACCCAACCAACGTTGGCGGCGCCATGTCGTGTTGTTCCTATAGTACCCCTGCAGGTCCTGCACGTTTGGATAACATAAAAATCCGTATTTGTAAAGCGCGAACTACTCACCCTTACGGGTCTCAATATAAACCGTGGGCTTGGTGTTAGACTGATTCTGTGCACCCCCACCGCATATGCTAGTCGGATTTGCATTAGCTAGCTCACAGTGCCACTAGAATCTCCTCTTATCGGGGAGAGATTAGTTCCTGGCAACCTTAGATCATGACAACCCTAATTCCTCAGAATCGTGGAAACAATGTACTACTTTTCGCTCAGTCACTCGTGCTTACTTATTCGGTTTGTCTCGGAGAGTTACACAGAATAAACAGTCTGGGCGTTTCAATAAGTATTTATTGAACAGTTGTTATTCTAGTGTAAAATATATGTGCTGCAGCAACCAGCAGACAATAGCAGAGATATATTATCAGCAGTACGATAAAAGTGAAGGGATAGAATAGTTCTACCATATTGCAATAATCATGAATACATACATGAATATAAAAAGCATTATGAAAGTGTGCGTACTCCTACGATGCCTAACTAGATGTACCTAAGTGTGCCTAGCATGTGTGTAGGTCTAAAAGCCTAAGAGCCAAGAATCCCTCTAGGATTTCGTCGAACCCCCATACCTGAATAGAGAGAGTGTGGGACCTCGTCCTGGTCTCGAGTTGGACACCCCGCAAGGGCTGTGTTAGACCGCTGTCAGCTGGAGCGACTGCATGCAGGAGCCTCAGCGTCTCTGGTCAGTGTGCCAGCATGGAAGTCTCCATTCCCTCTATCTTACCGTGGCAAGATGTGGTGTATTTATACCCTAAAATGTCTCGTTCCTCAGTATGGTTTGTATTGGTCTTTGTTAGACATGAGGAAGATGTCAAGGGTGAACTTTGTACATACATATTATGCGGGAGATGTAGCTGGTGAATGCTCATGCATAATTTATGAGCACATTGTAGGCCTGTGTTCTGGAAAGACCTTGCAGTGTTCTAACCACAGACTAGATGACGTTCAACCCTCAGAGCTCGTTGTGTGCTGTAGGGAACTAATGTAGGTGAAAGATCATGCCTATATTAGGAGCCATGACTATAATAGGGCATGTACGAGTATGACCATAATAGGGCATATACGAGTATGACCATAATAGGGCATATACGAGTATGACCATAATAGGGCATATACGAGTATGACCATAATAGGGCATATACAAGTATTTCTACATTAAGGCATATATGAACGGGTCTACATTAGGGCCTATATACGAAACATAACACTTGGAGTGCCCATTCTTGTAGCATTTTGTGCATTGGGGTACACATCTCCCTGTCTATTTGTCAAAGAACCCCTTCTTCTTAGCCTCAGACTGGGACTGGTTACCACTTCTTCCTTGGGAATTATTTTGGGGGCCTTTATAGAACTCCTTATTTTAAGTTTTCTCCTCCTCTTTCTTTCCCTAGTGGTCCTCATTGAGCCCTATGCTCTTTAATGTTTATGTAGTACCTTTAGCAAAGTTGATTCGTTCTTTTGGTTTCTCACAATCTCATATTCAGATGACACCCAAATTGTGGTGCTGCTCTCAAGCAAAATAAATGAGGTTTCCAAATGTTTCAACAGCTGTATGAGTGCAGTAGTAAGATGGAGGAGAGACAATTGTCTCAAATTAAATTCAGAGAAAACTGAGGTACTGCTGTTTGGGAAAGACACCTCCCTCTGGAATGCGGCCTGGTGTGCCCAACATTTGGGCCCCTTTCCAACTCCGGTCCAGAAAGTTAGGAACTTGGGAGTCATTTTCAATGCAAAATTAACATGTGCAGATCAGATGAACACGTGTACTTCCTCTTAGTTTCTCCTCCTAAGAACTTTGGGTAAGATTCTCCCATTCATTCCTTTTGAACTCCAGGAAACTGTAATCACAGCGCTTGTGTTGTCCAGGTTAGATTACTGTAATGCCCTTTACATGGGCATTCAACAATGTTTTCTGAACAAATTACAAGTTTTACAGAATGCAGCAGCTCATCTTCGGATGAGAATTTCCAAATGTAATTCAGTCTCTCAATCATTAGTGGAGCTACAATGGATCAAAAAGTGAGTAGCATTTAAGGCACTCTGTATGGCTCATAAAGCCCTTCGCGACACTGGCTCAGTGTATCTTAGGAAGAAATTTGAAAGGTATATACCTAGGATAGTTCTTTGATCATTTGCATCCAAAACTGTGGTAATTCCAAAGATTAACAAATCATCCTGGGGTGGTAGGAGCTTTGTCTATTCCACCTGTAAATTATGGAAGAAGCTGCGTTGGCATCTTAAAACCCAGTCTAACCTCACCTATTTCAGGAAACTACTCAAATCCTGGCTTTTCTCATTCCCCCTACCCCATTACTTTACTGTTGTTTTATTCTTGCCGCTGCTAGCGCAATGACACCGTTGGGGTTGAGCGTTCTATAAATAATATCAATATCATTTGGTGGGACCCCTGACCACCCTTGTGGAAGCCCCCCGATACCTTTTTGGACACTCTAGTGCTAGCTCAGAGGTCCGTCTCCTCAGAAAGCTTCCTGGGGTCAGTCTGCTTGCTGTCAACTAGGTTCTGGTGAAATGCTGGAAAACAAATACTAAGCATGTGCTCTCTCATAATCAGATTGTACATCCCATTGTAATCATCAACTTTGCTGCCTCGCACCCAACCACTCAGCGCCTTGCTGGAGTAATCCACAAGATCTACCCAGGACACTGTGGGTAGCTTGTGACTGCCCCATAACCTTTGGGGGATACTTTTCAGGGGTCAGTACAAACTTAGCTATCAAATTGGCTTTCCTGTATACCTTGTTTGGTCCCCCACCTCTAAAGTAAGAAGTGTGTCCAGCCCCACTGTAGGCATGTGTTTCCACAAACCACCCCCCGAATGCTCTTCTGGGAACTTGTGTATCCTCAGGGCTACCTCATAGGCAGAAAACAATTTGTCAATGTCCTCTCTCACCTCATAACTGGGCACTAAACCCTTGGGGATGCAAACCTTTCTGTCTCGTTCAGACACTAGAAATGATGTCACCATCACTGCTGGACTCTGCCTGCCTGGCTTTGATGTCCAGCTCTTTAAGACTTAGCTCATGGGCCAGTAAGAACTTTTCTCCTCCAAGTCCCTTTCAGCCTTCTTCTCCTCATTTTCAATTTGCCAAGGTGCTGTTGAAACTCTCTCTCTGCCTTCCTGTCGTCCAGCTCCTCTGGGGACAGGCCATGCAACAAAACACTGCTTTCTGCCCTGGCAGGAGGATCCAACTCAGGGATGAATCATCCCCCTCTTCTGAGGACTGCATTCCAGGGCTGTTGTCCTGGTCTGAATCCTGATCCTCCATATTATCCTCATCCTCTTTCTCCTCTGCAGCACCCATCAGAACTGGATTGTCCCGTGTGAGAGTAGGTTCCTACAGATATCTTCATGTCATAGTGATAGTCGACATTTTGGAGTTGATATTTCTGTAATTGATATTTTGGTATAAAACCAAATATGGTGATAACAAATAAGAGAGTTGTTAGACCTGACAGCCTTAGGATGGCCTTTCCCCAACTTTTTGCCTGCTTCCCTCCATTTTTCTGATCTTGTTTTTGCTAGCTTAAGGACTCTGCACACTTTACCACTGCTGACCAGAGCTAAAGTGCTTCTGATCTCTCCCCTAAACATGGTAATATTGGCTTAACCCCAATTGGCATATTTAATTTACTTATAAGTCTCTAGTAAAGTGCATTACATGTGCCTAGGGCCTGTAAATTAAATGCTACTAGTGGGCCTTCAGCACTCATTGTGCCACACATGTAAGTAGCCCTCTAACAATGGCTCAGGCCTGACATTGCAGAGCCTGTATGTACAGTTTTCCACTGCCACTTCAACCTGCCAAAGTAAACCTCTGGCCAGGCCTAAACGTTCCCTTTTATACATATAAGTCACTTTGAGGTAGGCTCTGTGTGACCCACAAGGCAGGGTGCAATGTATTTAAAAGGCAGGACATGTACTTTTACGTTTTACATGTCTTGGTAGTGACAAACTCCCAATTTAGTTTTTTACTACTGCAAGGCCAATCCTCTCCCATAGGATACCATTGGGAGTACATTATTACAGCTTTTAAGTGTAATTACCAAGTGTGAAAACATTTACTTTGCAAGTTTGGTGTCACTGGACTCACAATTTAAAATGACAACTTATGGTAAAGTTGGATTTTAAATTACAGTTTGGCAAACGCCACTTTTAGAAAGTTGGCATTTACTTACTTTAGCCATTTGGAGGCTGTTGCCTGTCTCTGTTCAGCCTGGCTTGGGTGACAGCTGGGCTTTGTGTATTCCTTCTAGACAGCCACACTCAAAAGGAGCTTAGGTTTGTCTTGATGGGCCATCCTGGGAGATGAGAGGGAGAAGCTGGGCACAGCCTCACACTTATACCTGAATAGGCCATGTCCTGTCCACACACAAAGGGCTGCACACACCCCTGTAGTGAGTCTGGAACCAGGGCAGAAAGGGAGGACCTCTGTGTACTTCAAATCTTTCTTTGAAGTTTCCCCCACTTCAAAGGCACAACTGGGTACAAGTACTGGACCTCTGACACCATAACTTCAGTACGCTTCTGGACCTGTGACCACTCTGCCAGGAAGAAGAGCAGCTGTGCTGCTGAAAGGACTGCCACTCTCAGCCGCGGCCCGTACAGGTAAGAGCGAGCGGACCGGGGGGGGGGGGGGGGGATTTCAACAGACGAAGATGAGGGAAAATTACTTATTTAATTTTCCCTCATGGGCGTCAGTCGAATCCCCCCCCCAACGCGGCCCCACCGCACTTACCTGCACAGGCCACGGCTGGCCACTCTACTGGACTGCTGCTTTGCTGCACTCTTGCCTTCCTGTGCTTTTGCCTTGATGAGCTGCCCTGCTGCCTTCTCTTCTCCTGCCTGGGTGATAAGGACTGGACCTGAATCACTTGAACCCAGAGTGACTCCAAGTGCTTGCTGTCTTGCCTCCTGATTGAAGTCTCAGGGATACAAAAGACTTCCAACTACCTGCATCTGCATCTGGATTCTTCAAACTGTGAGTCTGCCCTGCCATGGGGTGCCACCCCAGTCCTGGATCCTTGGAAGTGAGGCCTAAGGTGCTTTCTCAACCCAACCCACCATTCCTTCGCATGTTCACCTTTGCCTTGGTTGGAACCAGCGTATCCTCGTCGAAGCGTGGAACGGAGCTGGCGCATTGCACTCAGAACCAGCGAATTGCCTTCGGAATTGATGCATCAACTGCTGTGGGAGCAGTCGCCGCGTCTTCAGAAACAGTGCATCACACTTGGAACAGACGCATCACCACCATTGTGTGTTGAGTCTCGACACATCTCGCCAACTGCGTGGCTCAACAATGACGCATCACTTCGGCTGCACCTCGCATCTTCTTCGACGTCGACACAATAAAGGATGAAGGTACTGTTGTTCAGTGAGCCTAAGTGGGTCCCTGTATCTGGCCCGTGCTCCATCGCAGTGAGCCTGAACTTTTGATTTTGCCCTGCTCTGGCATGAACAGATATGCCACTTAAGCGCTTATTGCTTCTGTCATTTTGCAGTTTATTCTGTGAAAATTAATATCTAGATTTCTACTTATTGGATGTTTGTCATTTTGGTCTTGTTTTACTTATAAAATTATTCTCTATTTTTCTAACTCGGTGTGGAGTCTTTTTGTGGTGTTTTCACTGTGTTAATATTTGAAGTGTTGCACAAATACTTTACACATTGCCTCTTAAGTTAAACCTGACTGCTCTGCGCCAAGCTATCAGAGGGTGAGCACAGGATAATTTAGGGTGTGTTTTGACTTAGCCTGACTTGGATTGTGGTTCCTGCTTAGACAGAGTGCCTACCTCAGCCAACCAGAAACCCAGTTTCTAACAAGAGGGAAATAAAATAAAATAATTGTTTGTTGGTATTCTGTCTTAGGTTAAATTTCAGAAATCCATATCCAAATTCTGGTGGAATCTATAGCTGCTACAAGTGACTGAAACTGAAAATGTTATTCTATCTTCTAGAGGCCCCTTTTTATGGATTCTAATATTAGATGAGGTAACACTGCACCAGGTAAATACCAATAAAGCATGATACAGTGTTCACCGGGTGCGATATAACCACAACAATACAAGTTATGTGTCTCAGAAGGGAGAATAACATGGTAATCCTCCATCCTGATAGCCTGTGCATAAATTCTGCTAGGGTCTACCTGACGAAAATTGTGTGGGGTGAGGGGAAACATGCGGGTCAAATATTTACCACACTACTCGTAAGTCGTAATCCCAACTAAGGCTCAAACTCGTGTGTGCCCTAGGGTGGCCACTGTTATGCTTTCTGTGGTATTTTGTCACAATTCAGGTGGCTACCCTGCCTCACTCTGAGCTAGTGGCAGACATCAAATTACTTCCTATTTGCTCATTATGCGGACAATGCAGTCTGAGGCACGAGACAGATTAAGGTGCTCATATTGGTTTATCAATTGGGCGATGAGAGACAAAATGGCATGCTGACAAGACAAAAACTGCCTAGAGGATGTCCCAGCACAGACAGACACTGTGAACGAGAACTGTAAGGTGCATATGAGGGGCCAGCATTTTTTCACCGTAAATTGTTTGGGGAGTTGCAGCACTGAAGGTGTCCAGTACAATGCCACTTTAGCAACATTTATACCTTTAGATTCATAATATCGACAATGTGACAGCATGCCGTGATGGCGCCCTAACCTTGCATGGAGGCATCCATAAATAAGCAGGCACCTACCCTGTATCATATACAGGACTTGTTACCAATCCCTCATTTTGCCACAAAAATATGATGAAATCATAAACTTGTTCGAGTTAAAATAAGACATTCATTTTAGTTGCAATTAATTAAGGGTTTCTTCTGTCTGTGTAAACATGTTTTCTTTACTCGAGACCTGTCAGGATAATTACATTAAGTTCCTTCTATCCCACTCACTGTCACTAAAATGTATTTTGGTCTTCTGTGCCACTGCTCCAAAAAACGTCAATGTGCTAAGAAACGCCTGGAGATTAAATAGACACATCATCTAAAAATATGTTTTCTCACTTCACATTTTAAGACTAAGAAGTGGGGAAGAGCTGTAAACAAGTTTTTCAGGAGGTTATTCAAATCGCATTTTGGCAGGTCGCTGACTCTCTTTTGAAGGAAAGCAGCGAATTCAATGTGGCTAGTTCCAGTAGAATAGTTGTATTTTCGGGGCAGAACTAGGGAGCATATGTACGACATGTTTTAATGGTCACAAACGAAGAATCAGACTTCTAGCGACTGCTAAAGAGTCGTTTAGCATCTACTAACCCTATTTTGCGACGTGGAAACCTATTACCGACTCTCAAAATAGGGTTTGCGTGTCGGTATTAGGAAGGGGCGGTTCAAGGGCTTCCCTTCCTAATCACCAGTAACAGGGGCATGTAAGAATGTTTTGCGACTGGAATGCAGTACCCAAGGGACCCCTTTTCTTTTTGTGAATGTGGGCACCAACATTTTTTAAGAGCAGGCAGTGGTCGCATGGACCACTGCCTGCTCTTAAAAAATGAAAAGGTAGCTTTTCATTTTTATTTTTGAAATGCATCCTGGGCTGCATTTCAATAAAAAGAAATTGCTTTATTTAAAAACGCAGTCGCGCCATGGTGGTCTGCTGACCCCAGCAGGCCACCATCCCTATGATTACAGGCCATTCCCAATGGGTCGCAAATTGCGACCTGCCTGATGAATATTGATGAGGCAGGTTAATTGTGAGCCCATTGGGAATCGCAAACAGTCTCTGAGACACTGTCGTACATTGCATTTTGTGAGTTCCTAATTGCGAGTCGCAAAACAGTGCAAGTAGGTTCTCACAAAATGTTTCCGACGTACATGTGGCCCTAGATGCTCTCGGCTAATTCCATGGGTAAGTGGGGCTTGCACCAGCAAATATGCTTTCATACGAGTATAAAAAAAACTTTTTTTATTTCACAAAAGTTTGCTTTGCACTGGTAAAAATATTTAATCACAGAAGATGGCCACAACCTGTGGCGAAAATAAGCAGGTTCTGTATGTTTATGTAGACGGAAAACACATCTGAAGGCTGTTTTTAGACCAGGAAAAGTGCAGGTCTGGGCACATCTTATAGAACTGAAGAGAATGGAAAAGTACTGGCTCTGCACTGAGCTAATCTCTTGTATCTTTTTGCATCACCAGCCACACTTCCTTGAGCTGTGCAATGACTGGTCACAAGACAACCGTCAGAGCTGAGAACAGGTAGTAATGCCACATAGGCAGAGGAGGGAGTGGTCGCACGTGGCACGACGTTCGATATGTGCAGAGTGGAAGATTTCAATGGGAGAAAGGAAAACATGGAACTGGGTTCCTCAGGAGAAGAACTAGGTATCCCGGAGTAGTTGCTCTGTGTTCATTGCACCAAACAAGTTTTTACTACCCCCCACCCCCACTCAAGCGAATAACAAATTTAGTGTCTCTTTGAATGTGAGCATATGTGTACAGTGCTTAATTTGTAAAAGAATAAGTGCTGGGGTCCAAAGATTTTCTCAGAAGAAGGTGGCCACTGATACTGAATGCCGACATGCCAAAAACCAATGCTTTTTTGGTCTTGATTCAACCTCATGCCTCTTTAATCCCTCACCAAACGGTCCCTCACAATTTAGCTCACTTAAGCAGGTTCCTGCTTTGTGTTTTTAGTCACGTTTTTTCCTTCTTTCTCTTCCTCCTTCTTTCTCCCTTTTGTGTTTTTCTCTCTCTTGCTCTGGGCCAATGTCTGATGAGGACAAATAAGTGTTGTCCCCAAAAATGAGGGCCATTTGGCCCTACCTGCAACCACCAGCTCAGAATAACCACTGTATGTTTGTGTTATAATGAGTAATGTGCCTTGTTCAGGCTCAACACCAGGAAGCAGGCCACCTGGGAGTGCTCCTTATCGCACGTCTTTGGGAAAAAGCGGAAACCAGCCTTAGTTACAGGTTGGAGCTAAGCCCTACGGTGAACCAATGGCCTACTCAATAGCATTTAATTATGATTTGCTTGAAGGTTTTGCTTACTACTAAGAGGATAGATTTACATGCCATTGACACAAGGGCCAATAGGGCTAGTCTTTCACCCCTTTGATGAAGTCTGTTTTGTTTGGACACTTATAGATTTAAGGAATAGAATTGCTAGCTAGTGGTTTGCAAGCTTGTTTAGTGAGGAATCAATACCGGGGCTAATGTTCTTGTTGCAGGTTGGCAATTGCAACACGACTTTGGCAACTCACCAAATGACGATGAGAAGGGTCTTAGGGAGTCTGTTGATTGTGATTGCTTTAGTTGTAAACCTGTTGTAAGAAAGAGTTGTGGGTGTATTGCTTTTGTCTACGATAGTCAGGCATGTAATATGTCAGTTATATATTTGCTACGCCACATAAGATGAAATGCAGGGGTGTGTACTCTTTTTTAAAGCATGTTGTGAGGGATATTGTAAATGAGAATGGATGAAGGGGTGCAGTAAAAATGATCTTGGGTTGGGGAGTCTTTTACTATTACTGTGCAGCAAGCTGTTCAGTATCATGATGGATGGTGGTACATGTTATATTACTGCTGACATTAGCCTAGGAAAGCCCTTGATGCATCTTCCAAAAGGTGCTCCTTAGCAGCAGGCTTCTTACTTCATGTCCCTGTGTGCTGAGGTCATCTGTCACTGTTGTTCCGCTGCAGCAATGTTGTAATGCAGTTCTGCGTTGTCACAAAATGTCGCAACCTAACCTGTAATAACAAGCATCCAAATAAGACGATAAACTTTGCCTTTACAAAACCAATTAAAATTTAGTGGCAGCAGAAATGTTCCTTGTGATAGAGTTGTTGATGGCACTCGACACTTGAATAGGTCAACAGAGTAGGATTATTGGCAACCATCTTCATATCCATCAACTCATATTTGTGATACAGAAGTCCTGATTTGTTTAAGGAGGAGCTTTGTCCAATATTGCTCTTTTCTGAAAATAAATCACCAGAAATTTTGTATTGATTTACGTTGCTCCATAAATTTCCAAGTATGTGTGGGTACCATTCCCTAATGATGTATATAAATCAGGTCAATTATTTTGATGGATTGAGCCATCTTCGTGTAGAATTGCAATAAGGTCTCCCTCATACAAATCAATTTTCAGCTTGCACAAGGTTCCCCAAGAAAGTATGCAACACTATGCAAATGAACATTTATTTAAAGTATTTGATAATTTCTTTAAATCAAGTTACAGTTGTTGCTTGCACTGTATGACTACTGAGAGTCATGGATCAATTGTGCCTCTTTCAGTTTGGTGTTGCTCGAATATGATTTTTCCTTAAATAAATGAAAAGACAATAGGCATTTGGCAAAAACACGAACAAGTTGGTTTAACTAAATGCAGTGGCTAGTAGATATCCACAGAGGCTCGTCTGAAGACAGTCTCAAAGTACAGAAGTTTGGGCCACACATATATACATTTTGTGGGTACAGTAAAACACTTAGACATTCCTTGAAAGGCATCATAGTCATAAATAACCAGAAAAACCATCAGATAAGGGGGTCACAGGTGGCTCTCGACCTCGGGAGAGCTAGTGTAGGCAAGTGTGTGTGTATCCAGATGTCTGGTTTGGTGAGCGCATGATTAACTAGTGCGGTGTGCATGTAATGTCCTGTTTGGCTGAGTGTTCCTAACTACATGTGGCATCTAACTCTTGTGGTATTGTGGGAACACGCGCCTTTGGCCAAACGTGTTTTATTGGGGCCAATCTTCCTAGGTCCTGTTTGTGGTGTGACTGTCTGTGGGATCAATCAGGGTTTTCCCTGGGTGCACGTTTATCTTTGGGGTTAGTGAGACCCCACCTGTGACCTGTCACTTGATAGGCATGGGTTGGTGTTGGAAGGCTTGTCTGACCATGTAGCTTGGACTCGGGTTGATGGGGAGGTCACCTTGGGTGAATCCAACAGCAATGATACGAGTTTGTTAGAACTTCTACAAATAATGTGGCAGTCATTTATATCATTTTTACCGACCTCCTCAGTATTGTGCATACAGCTGAGATAGCATACATCAATATTGTCTTTACTGATATTGACATTGTTATGCGTGCCTAGATCATGGGATACATTGACATTGTTATGCGGTCATAGATTATGGCTACATTGACATTGTTTCTACTGGTATCGGCATTGTTATGTGGGCACAGTATAAGGACATACTTAGACATTGCATTTATTAGTATTGACATTGACAGGCCTGCATATATCATGGTATACATTGACATCGTACTCACCCTTAGTAGCATTGGCAATAGTGACTTAAAGGAAGTATGGCTTGCACTCCCAGGCAGCTCCCTGACATTTTCACACTGAATCTAGTGAATATCCAATAAGTGCCCAGCACCTAGTCCTTGTGAACTTTCCAGGGGGTCTAATATGCAACCTCTGGTCAATGAAGCAAACCTTCCATCTCATACAACTAGATATGAAGCGTATCATTTAAGTATAGCAAGTAAGGCAGTTCTGCTTAAATGCAGAGGCCTGTATGGACCCTCATTTAAATACCGATCACGCAAGCACAGTTTTTGAACCTGCTTAATAGCAAGGATAGCTCAGTTATTACTATGGAGGAGTGGTTAAAGGCAATGAGGGAATTCTCTTTCAGCTGTGCCCTCAACATATTGCCAAATTAGGGCTAACAGGTGCTTGCAAGGCACACTATGGGCCTGAATTAGAGTTTGACAGACAAGTTACTCCGTCACAAATGTGACATGTATCTTGCCCCGTGTTAGAGTTGGCTTTTTCAGCTGGTTTATCCCCAGACTTTTTGCTTTTTGGCCTCCTGTTTATGACCTTGTTCTTGTTGGTTTTAGGATTCTGGGTACTTTAACTCTGCTAATCAGTGCTAAAGTGCATATGCTCTCCGTGTAAATTGGGTTTATGGATTGGTGTTTCCATGATTGGCTTATTTGATTTACTACCAAGTCCCTAGTACAGTGCACTGTGTGTGCCCAGGGCCTGTAAATCAAATGCTGCTAGTGGGCCTGCCGCACTGATTATGCCACCCACACAGGCAGACTTTCAAAGTTGTCTCAGACCTGCCACTGCAGTGTCTGCGCGCAGTTTTTACTGCCATGTCAACCTGGCAAGTGCACCCTCTTGCCAGGCCCAAAACGTCTGTAAGGCATCCCTCAGGTTGGCCCAAGGTACCCCCATGGGCAGGGTGCAGTGTATGTGAAAGGTAGGGCATGTACTGGTGTGTTTTACATGTCCTGATAGTGAAAGACTTTGTATTTTGTTTTTCACTATTACAAGGCTATCTGTTCCATAGGCTGACATGGGAGTTGCTTTGTAACCTGAACTCAGGATTTAAATATACATATTTTAGTAAATATGATTCTGATATTGTGTGTTTGAAAATACCACTTTTAGAAAGTGGGCATTTTCTTGTCTAGCCATCTATGTGCCTCTGCCTGCTGTGTATTCGCTGTCCAGGTTTTAGACTGACAAGGGCTGGTTTGTGCATTTCCACTAGACAGACACCGGGGGGGGGGGGTTTTGAGGTGTGTCCTGCCTTTCCTGGGTGACTCATAGACAGGCTGAATAGACCTGGCTGCATTTCGAGTGGTGGGAGGAGTTGTTGCTCGCACCTGAATTGACTGTGTCTGTCTTCCACAATACCACCTCCACCCGCTGGAGTGAGTCTGGCCTGAGCCAGGCAGAACTGGATTATGTATGCCAGTGGAACTTTGTTTGTGCCAACTTCAAAGGGAAATGTTGTATAAATATTGGGGCCCTGACCCCAGAACTTTAGATTACTGCTGGACTAAGGAGCCTGCCAGGAGGAAGAGCTGGAAGAGCTGCGAGAAGAGACTACCACTTTGCTGTGTGCTTTGCTGGGTTGGTCTGCAGTGGCTGCTTCTATCTTGGGCAGGGAAAGGACTGGACTGTGCTTTCTGCATCCTAAGAATCTCCAAGGGCTTGATGTAGAGCTTGCCTCCTGTTGGAAGTCTCAGGGAAATCAAAGACTTCAACATCTTCTGGGTACCGGCTTCTGGAACTGGATGTTTCAGCTGTAACAGGGGAGAAAAGGTAACCTGACGCCGTCACCGCAGAGGGCACCACTGCTCTTTGCACTGCAACCCTGGTCTCACCGACAACGATGTCCGCCACCGCCACTGAGCAGCTGCTTGTACCATGACCTGTGGGCACAGCACTCTGCACCACCTCGCTTCACACCACAATCCTGGTATCCTTGACGACAACGCGACGCCGTCGCCCACACAGCAACCTGCACCGTGACTTGGGGACACACCGCAGCCCTGGTCTCATCAACGATGCTGCTCCTGCGCCGTGGTTTGAGGGCACCACTCGTAGGTTACTTGACGATCAGCTCCGTCCCACACCACAGTCTTGGCCCACTGACGCCAGCGACATCGACTCAAGATCATCAACCAACGCCGCTGTGGGCCCCGCACAACATCTTACACCGCAGCCTTGGGTCTACTGACGGCAGCGCTTCAGAAACAACAATGACAATGCTGCTGCTTGCACCATGACCTGGCAGCACAGCAACGAGCACCGCCCCTCTATGCACAGCAGCCTTGGTCTCATCGATGCCGCTGGACGACCGCCACCAAGCCACTGCCTGCACCGCTCCACTTCACACCGCAGCCCCGAAGCCTGCCGATGCCGGCGGTCCTGACTTCAAACTCACGGAATTCAACCTGCAACGTGTGTGACTTCAAGGGCCCGGTGACTCTTGAACCGACGTCCGGAATCGATGCCTGCTGACGCCGCTTCTCTAGAGCGCCCCGCAAGGTCCCACGCCCTGCATCTCCAAAAGTACTGTATTGTGGGCCTCCCCGACACTGTAACTGGCCTGGGATGCCCCGCCCAGCCAGAACTGTTGGATTTGTTTGTTCACGACACCATGATAGCCCTGGACGGAGCTATCAACTTCAAGGAACTGTATATAAAGTCTAGTTTTGCTTTATTCGTATTTTGACCACTGTATGTAGGATTTTTATTGTTTTGGTCTTGTTTTACACAGATAAATATTGGATATTTTTCTAAAACAGGTGTGGTGTAATTTTCTAATGTTTTTACTGTATTACTGCTGGTTAGATGCAAATGCTTTACACACTGCCTCTGGGATAAGCCTGACTGCTTGTGCCAAGCTACCAGGGGGTGAGTAGGGGTTACTTTAGACGTGTAATCCCCTTATCTTGACTAGAGTGGGGGATTCTGCCTGGCTTAGGTGAATATCCTAGGCAACCAGAAAACCCATTTCTTAAATCCTCTATATTAGAAGTGCTATAGGATATAATGGACCTGAAATATGATGGACGGGATACCCGTCCCATTTGTAATAAAGTAACACGTTTGCCAAACTCTAAATCAGGCCCTAACTCTCTGACACCTAGTGCACCACTAGTGTGTACCCTAAAGAACATCTTTTAGAGAAGGAGCAGGTTGGTCCCAAGGACCTCCCAGTTGCTCCCCTTCAGGCAGAGGCAGTCACATATCACACTTCTCAGTGGGGAAGGGGCATCTCTGACCACTCTAAAAATGCATGCAGGTCTGCTGGCAGTAAAAGATGGAGTGGAGGTTTGAAATTGACGCTCAATCATTCACTGCTGTACACTCCATATTCCACAGGCAAACTCAAGAGTTCACAAGTGCACTGTAAACTGACTTTGTCGAAGTAAAGAGTACTCTGCATTTTTAATGAGTATCCTAAATGCTTTTTAAAAACGGCTTTGATCACCAGCATTCACCAGGGAGAGGAGCTCCCAGGGGAGAGAGTACCCCACTTAACAAGTTTCTAGAGTAAAGTCACATGGCACCCCGTGTGATTTCACTCTAGAAAAGAAATCAAATTCTCATTACATGGTTAGGAGATTACAAGCTTAAAGTTTAACAGAAAAGTGAAGCTGAGCAAAAAGGCATTTTAGCTCAGCAATTGTACACAAAGACACCACCACAGAGTAATAGCCACAGCAACCAATTCAGTTAAGCATTTATTCTTCCAAACCACACAAACAGCAAACTGCTGCTCCTGTACCTTGGGAAGCAGCTTCTGAACAAAAGCATTCCCCACAGTCCCTGTAGCTGTCTGTGTTGAAGTTTGAATATCAGAATGGTGCTCAAGCACCTTTTCAGTTAATATAAGTGATAGGTGGGTGATTCCTCTTCATTTCCATTGTTATTTATTTTAGTTCAATTGGACTCAGTCATGTTTCAATTACTGCACTCACAACAGCATCTCAAGTTTTCTACAAAGCGTTTGCCATCAACTGGTCCCTAATCTCTGTTGGTATAAATATTCTCAGTTACTGTCTAACATCAGCCTAGGATTATGACATTTGTAAATGATCAGAAGCTCCTTCTTGAACTTCTGGTGGTCATCTCTAATCTTTTGGAATTGTCTGGATTTGTTGAGGAGATCTCTAGTTGAACGTGAACTGGTAATACTGTAAAAGTAACAAAGGTGTGAGGGTTCTCTTCCACAAATCGCTCCCTTATTTCCCAACTCCAAGATCTTCTGTCTGCTGTTGGTCTGAGTGAGGCTGTCATGTGTAATAATAATGCTATGGGTCTCTCTGCTTTGATCATTAGTTTCAAGATGGAAATGTGCGCTGCTCATTTTAGTTGGCGGTGGTAAAAGAGGTAGTGTTGTGCCATGTTCTCATTTTTCTTCATGCTCCTCATGTGACTGCTTTCTGGGCTTGCACCTCTACCTACCTGTGTCTTCCTGTGCTGGTCCTTCCTCTGCTGCCCCACCTACCTGTACACTAGCCTGTGCATACACTAGTACATTTTCTCTATTCAGCTAAAATTAACATAGCTAGATAATTATCATTATTATCATTCTTGGTACCTCAGTGAAAAGGTAAGACAGAGCTAGCTGGTTAGTTGGAGGGCAGGATCCAATTTTAGCCTTTCTTGGGAATCTTTGCAACCCTTTATTTGAGACTCTTTCCAGTGTTTGAAGGCTCTCTCCTGTGAATTTAGTAACGCTTTCCATCAATTTCGGTAAGCTTAAAAGTTTGATTCTACAATGTAGATTTTGGACATGCAATTCTTTTTTTTAATTATTATTTTAAGCCAGCAAAAACACATATAAGTATGATACAGAACAAAGTAACAATCAACAGTCCTTTGGACAAATACAAGGGATGATACACATAGTTAGACCATTATTAAGTAAAGCCCGAAGCAGGAGACATATAACATAGTCAGGGAAATTAAAAAGAATAAAAAAGAAAAGATTTGTTTGCTATGACATCATGGTGTTGTTAGTGGTGGTCAAACAGGACTATTCCCATTGCAGACTTGACCAGATCCTTTTTAATCTTAAACAGGAGCGAGGGCCTCTGGCCTTAGCCAGGGCCAGTTCGGACTCATACACCTGTCTAAGCAATACCCAGAATTCGTTAACATTTGGAGTAGTGGGGTTTATCCAGGCCCTGGCAATAACATGGACGGGCACATGCAATAATGATAGAGGCCAGTGACCTCTCATGACGAGTAGCCTCATATTTAAACCCCAGGGGGATTTCCTTGACTGTGAGCTGAAACTCCCGGCCCAAGCGCCCTGTTAGCAGAGACAATATGTCATTACATAATACTTTTAACATAGGACAATCGGCAAACATATGCTTAAGGTCTGCCACCTATAGCTTGCATTTCGGGCAATACGCCTTGTCTGAAACTCCCGTAGTTGCTCACTTGGAGATAAGCTCTGGCATATAATACAACATAAAGATTGTCCTATGCTGCTGCAATTTCAGGCTAACAGAGGCTACTGATTGATCTAAAGTGTCCAAGGCCTCCTGTATATCTTTTGCAGTAATATCGGATGCAAGAAGCCGGCTTAGTTTGGCAGATATCTGCATACTGTTTGTTGTCATGTACTAATTAAATAAGTCTTTGAAAAATATACTGATTGAGGTTTTGAGAGGCCTCCCATAAATACCACACAATATTTCAGAAGTGAATGGCATATCTTGCAATTTCTGACCTTGAAGAAGTAAACCCTTACTTGCAAGTATTTAAAAAAACAATTCTGAGGGAGCCAAAACACCTCTTTCAGTGAGAGAAATGAGCAAAACCCCTGGCCGTCATACAACTGATCCCAACAAAAAGAGAGGGGCCCTCCTATTCCAAAGGGGCACGCCACCAACCCGACAATAAGTCAAAAAAGTAATTTCCCCTTTGGGCAACTTTACAAATCAACTTTCAATCATTCATACCAAGGACCAACCAATATCACCAAACAAATAAATAAAGTCTAATATATATATATATATATATATATATATATATATATATATATATATATATATATATATATATTTATACACAAACAATTAATTATTACTATAGAAAATGTATTGTGCATTAGTTAGAAAACCTAAACATGGAATATTTGTATCAATCCTTTTTAAAAGGGGGGCGTGGCTTGGAGCGTCAAGATGGCGGTCGCACTCTAAGAGCGCTCCGGACCCCTCCGTCATCCGCTCCATAATTCACAGCCATAGGTAGTCACATTTATGCCCCAAAGACAGCAATCGATCTGCTACGGCGGCGCCAATAGCCTGGAGCAATTGAAATCTCTGGAGTGCCCGCCTGCCGCCGACCAATTTTCTTGATACACAAATCTACATATCCAATAATGTTATTGAGACCAGATTACATAGAAAGACGACAGCGGGGAATGCAACTTTACACGCAAGTAGCGCACACCCTAGGCATTTGATTAACAGCATACCCTACGGGGAAATGCTTCGTCTTAGACGTATATGTAGTAATGATGTGGATTTAAAATCGGCTCAAGACAGTAGTAGCAAAAGATTCCGGGAGAGGGGATACTCCAATGACATCATTAGAAAAGCTGTGCTCAAATCCATGCTGCAGACCAGGGACAACTTATTAAAAGAAAAACCAAATGAGACACAACAACACACAGAACAAGTAGAAGATACAATAGGACCTAATACCCAAAAGGAATTCAGAATAATATTAGGGTATAGTAGACAACAAAAAGCCATACAAAAAATCATACATCAGAATTGGCCGCTTGTTCTTAATGATCCTGTGATTGGACTCCTGCTACCGCAGAGGGTGTCCATCACACATAGCAAAGGCCCATCCATGAGGGACAGTCTAGTTCATACAAATCCAGAAACAATTGGAGGGACAACCTGGCTACAAATACAAATACATAAGGGATTTGTTAAATGTAGGACTTGTAAGGCATGCCAACACGGTGTAAACAGAAATACATACCTCACGCCATTTGGCAACCGGGAACATAAAATTCAAAAGCTGTTAACATGTAAAACTGAATATGCTGTCTATGTACTGTTGTGCCCATGTGGTCTTCAGTACATAGGCAGCACGAAACTCCAAGTCCATAAAAGGATATTGCAGCATCTCAGGTCGATAACAAATCAGGACAATACATACCCTGTCGCCAGACATTTTAAAGAACACCATAATTCTAATAGTAGTGAACTAAGATACTATGTAATAGATGCAGTCCCACCCAGCAGAAGGGGTGGTGAGAGGGAATGTAAACTCCGAAAATTGGAAACAAGATATATCTTGGATTTAGACAGCAAACACCCGGGAAGATTAAATAATACTGAAGATTTATACACGTGTTTATATGATTAAATATGCATAAGATTGATGGGACTTTTTACAACTACATTGAATGCCTTTTTTCCTTTTTTATGGTAAATTTATATGCTTTATGTATTTTGTGTATGTGTATATATATATATGTATTCTTTTAGACTATTTATATATTTATATATGCATATTTGCACTATGGCAGAGGCTAAAACAAATCTATATCCTGCATTGATTTGATCAATTATCAGAGGTAAAAGGTATTATACCATTATTTAAATTATATTAAGCCGTGATCTTAAATATGATCATATGATACTCGCATTACAACAGGGAGACTTGACTAAACCACCACAATATATGACACACATGAGCATGACAGTAAACAGAGTTTTATGTTTATGCAATCATATGCAATACGATCAGCACCTTTTATATGCACATAAACACTTTATTTTTTTTTTTCACCTTATAGGGATGACACTTAAGAAGTAATATATGCAGACAGGAGAGAAATTTAGAACTGATAAACAAAACTCTATGTGAGGGCATTTAAGCCATGATTTTTGATCACATATGAGTATAAAGGTTGACCGGTTGCACACAGGCAAAAACAGGAAAGGGGAGCCAAAGTAACCATGAGTCATCATAATTTAATGTATGGTAAAATAATTACATTTATTTTCATATATATCTTGAATTTAGGTTTTAATTGAATGAAATTTTAAATGGAGTACCTACATTCCTTTTATGAACGTTACTTAAGTATGCATTTTACTCTTTTATGTCTATGGTTTTATTTGTCACGTGGTTGACTAAAATATGCACCTGTCACTTTAAATAACACAAAGGAAATGAATTGCCATGTCATGTGAACAAGGCTCAAGGGATCCAAAACGCGTAATGCCGACAAGCGATTAAAGGAAATTTGAGCACTCTACCTGGGTCCGTCTCCGTTGTTGGTAGGAATCCATTAAAGAAACGGAAAAGCAGTGATATATATATATATATATATATATATATTTATACACAAACAATTAATTATTACTATAGAAAATGTATTGTGCATTAGTTAGAAAACCTAAACATGGAATATTTGTATCAATCCTTTTTAAAAGGGGGGCGTGGCTTGGAGCGTCAAGATGGCGGTCGCACTCTAAGAGCGCTCCGGACCCCTCCGTCATCCGCTCCATAATTCACAGCCATAGGTAGTCACATTTATGCCCCAAAGACAGCAATCGATCTGCTACGGCGGCGCCAATAGCCTGGAGCAATTGAAATCTCTGGAGTGCCCGCCTGCCGCCGACCAGAGCTTTCCGATGTCAGGGCCTCCGCCACGGCCTGCTGGCTTGGCGCATCGTCCTCTCTGCTCTTGAGGATCTCACTGGAGGCCCACAGCAGGCCACGACACACCTGCCACAGCTGGGGACTGACGGGTGCCTGGGGCCTGTCACATCGGCCTTTGAGGACACCTGACGTGACCCACGACCCCCGTGCCGCCTCGGCCGGACCCCTGCTGCCGATCCCCCTGTGGGTCGAGGACTGCTGTGGAGGCCCGAAACCTGCAGCAGCCTGTCCGGTGAGGCAGTGCGCCTTACCTGCTGACCCCCTGGTGGCGCGCAACGCGGCCTGCGGCTGGGAGCTGTGGGCCCGGCTGCCGGGTGCCTTCGCTGTTTCCCCCCTCGGGTGACCGGCTTCTCCAGACCAGCTGAGGATCCGATGAGGGCCCGGACCGGACACCTGGAACCATCGATACTGCTGACCGGGCCAGGCTGGGGTCGCCGTGGACAGGAGTGGATGTGCGGGCCCCTGGGCCGCGCAACAAGGCTTGAGTGGACCCGACTGCCGATGGCGGGGAGGCCGCGGGGGAGAGAGAGACGATCTCCAGCTTGGACGCGGCACCCCATGCTGTGCGGCCCAGTAGTCGGCGGTGAGTGTTTCCTGCCCTGGGGCACCTCAGGCCTGACGGTTTCTGAAGACGCGGCCACCAGGAGAACTGGCTGGCCTGGGCCCCACATTGCATCAAGCTCCCTGAGAGATTGAATTGTGCACTGTCCCCCCACCAGTGGCTGGCCCCTCATAACCAGAGGACTGCGCAGGCCGGGCCCTGGCGAGAGCTTCTGGAGCCAGATGTGTGCCAGTCGGACCTGAAGCAGAGACCGTCCAGACCGACAGGGAGGTAAGCCGGGCCTTGGGGACAGCCTGAAAGGGGTGGAGGGACTGAGAAGCACTCCTGCGGACCTGGTGCTCCTGGCCTATCCTCAACTCCTGAAGAGCCCCTTTTGACCTGCACTCCATGCGGAGGACCTCCACTGTTCCCTGGGTCCTTTCCTGGGGTCCCGGCTGATACCATCCCACAATTGGAGAGGACTGGGCCCGGAGGTCCCCACTCTCCCCGCACCAGGGCTCCCATCACGATCAGTGCCTCGTACCGGGCGATCAAACCCTCCCCCCCAACCAGCCCACCTGACCGGGGACGTGGGGGTGCACTCACCTCTTAGACCTAATCCTGCCATCGGCGCTTATATCTCCAGAGGGCCCGGACGTGGGCGACGAGACCCCACCTCTTGGACCCTGAGCCGGGGGGGCGTCAGCAGCTGCGAACGCTGGCCAGGTGACCAGACCCTATCTAACTTCACACCATCTCCTGAGAAGGGGCAGAGGCCTCCCCCTGAATCCCTGCTTGAGTCCTGTGTTGCGACATGCCACCACTCGGACGGACCCAAGCTCCGCTCGGCATCCAGGATGGGGAAGGACCGGGCCCCCAAGGCATCCACCACCCAGACCCATACCAAAAAGGACCAATATACCACGAGTGAATCAGGCCCGGCTGACGGGGTGACCAGGGGCTCCTCCGTCCCGGGGGCCGACCTCGCTGCAATCCTGCAGGCCATCAGCACGTCCCAGGCCTCGGTGGAGAATAAGATTGGAGAGGTCCGGGTAGATGTGGCCAGCATTCTCCAAGATTTGCGCAACGCTATAGCTTGTATCTCGGAAGAAGAATCCCGAATTTCTACAGCCAAAGACGACATCCGCCAACTGAAAGAGCAAGTAACCCACCTACGAGCCCACACTAAGGAATTACACAGAAGGGCTGAAGACGCCAAAAATAGGTTACGGCGCAACAACCTCCTCCTAGTGGGATTCCCAGAGGTGGCCGAACGAGACCAAGCGGCGACCTCCCTTGAAAACTGGCTGACATCATGGATGCCCAGGGATGCGCTGTCACCATTGTTCGCTATCGAGTGTGCCCATCGATCTCTTGCCCCTAAACCACCTCCCGGCGCCCCACACCGCTCCAACATTGCCCGGATTCTAAACTTTAAAGATAGAGATGCTATCCTGAGTGCAGTCCGGGCCCAGGGCGCCCTGAAGTTCCAGAATCAAACCATAATGATTTTCCCAGATTATACTAAGGAAGTTCAGGCCCAGCGGCGCTCTTACACAGAGGTCAAGCAGAAACTTCGCAACTTGGGCCTCCAATATAGACTTCTCTTTCCAGCCCGTCTCCGAGTTGTATTCCAAAACACAACACACTTCTTTGAGTTTCCACAATCCGCCTGGACCTGGATAACTGAAGAACGACCCCTCGCCTGGGCCGTCCAGATCACAAGTAACCGGTCCACCGTCCCCCAAGCAACGTAGGAGGCACACACAATCACGTAGGGGCCGGGGAGTGCGCAAGGAGGCTTCCGGATCACCCGGTGCGACGGCCCGGGGACCCGGTGTCACCACTAGCCTGTCGGGCTCCCCCCGACGTCGGGACGGTTCTGCGGATGAACTATCCCCCGCACGGAGTCCGTCCAAGACTTTGGACCCGGCAGTCACAGACTCAGATCCCTACAGAAGCCCTGCGATTTGAGGTACCAACGCCACCATTGAGAGGCGGAACTGGGAGGTTCCAACGGGAAGAGACATGGGAAATATATCCCACGGACGTACAGATCTCTGAGATATCTGCAGATGCTAACATTATATCCGATATTATGGAGGGGTCCACCATGCAGCTCTCAGCTAAACATTTTAGTTTAGTATAGCTAGTTTAGCCAGTTATGTTCTATTTTGAAGGGCGACAGATGCTTCAGTTCCAGAAGTATAGGGTGGGGGGGTAGGGCGGGGAGGGTTAGGACCGTTGCCCTCTGTCTAGTTTTATGTTGGGATTTGCCAATGTTTCCCTTTTTCATTGTTTACAGCACCCTGACACTTGGTCATCATGTAAGCGCTGCGACCACACACCCCACAGGGCGAAGACCGCAACTGCGCCTTCCCACAAAACTGCACCAGTCCCCAGGGACTCAATACCCCTTGTCCCATCCGCTCCGCACATCAGGCATGACTCGAGCATCCACTAAGGGTAAGCCCCTCCAAATTTTATCCTGGAATGTGAATGGACTGCTAGACCGCATCAAACGGACAGCAGCACTAAAATATACCCAAAGACACGCCCCTTACATACTCCTACTCCAGGAAACCCACCTCCTGGGAACTCAGTGCCCCTTCCTTGCGAGACATGGCTTCGATAGGGTGTGGCACTCTGGGTTCGAGCGAGGGTCGCGAGGGGATGCAATCCTGCTACGACGAGGCCTCCCTTTCGCACCCAACCACATTACTACAGACCCCCAGGGCCGGTTTGCCACCGTATCTGGGACACTGGAAGGGAACACCCTCACCTTGGTATCCACATACATCCCGCCAGCTACTCTCACCTCCTCTCTGTGTCACCTCACTGACATTATCTCTGCCCTACCCATGGGTCAGACGGTGATAGGGGGGGACTTTAATACAGTCATGCAACCAATGCTCGACACGACTGGCACACCTACTCCCGCTAGAATACGAACGCAAAGAAACTGGTCGATTGGACAGCTGCCCTGGGCCTATGTGATGTCTGGAGAGTCTAGAACCCCCGAAGCTCTCAATACACGCATACCTCAGCGGCATACCACACACATTCGTGAATCGACATGATCCTCATGCCTGCCTCTGAGTGCCAGAGGGTATCAAACATTGCCATCCTCCCCTGGGGAATCTCAGACCACTCAGCCCTACTTTTACACTTAGGTGAAACCCCTGACATGCCTTGAACACTGTGGCGACTAAACACCTGGTTCCTGCAGGACAAGGAGGTCAAGAAAGTGATAGGGGAGGAGCTGCGCCAATATTTCCTCGCTAACCTGGGATCGGTCCCCTGCCCGAGCACCCACTGGGAGGCAAGTAAAGCCACCATCCGGGGAGTAGCCAGAGGTCAGCTCCAGGCACGACGGCTGACCCAGATCAGCCGTCTGACTCTTCTCGAGGCGCAAGCAACGCGGCTCGAAACAGCCCCAAGTCAGTCCCCAAGCAATCTGCGAGACAGGCAACTCGCGGTCATACGCGAGGAGATCAAACATATCTCACTAGAGTCGGCCAAGATGCTATGGCGTTCCTCGGTAGCCCGAGTGTATGGCTGGGGCGACAAGAACCGGAGGCTGCTGCATAGCCTGGTCTCGTATCCTTTGGCCAACCGAATAATCTCTGATGTCCGTGATCTCTCAGGGACCACCAAACACACGTCACCTGCAATCGCACAGGCATTTGCAGACTATTACGCCCACCTGTACTCTGCCCTAAGCCTGAAGCTTCCCTCCCGGACATGCTTAGCCAAGCGAGGGTCCAGCTCCCCTGCCTCACGGAGACTGAGGCGGCAGACGTAGATCTTCCCTTCACCCCAGAGGAAATACACAACGCAATCTCTTCGCTGAAAGCGGGGAAAATGCCAGGGCCGGATGGCTTCCCGCAGGAGTACTATGCCGCTTATCGGGACCTACTAGTCCCCCACTTTACTGCTTTGTACCAACACGTTGCTGAGGCCGGGTCCTTTCCCCCGAGACAGACGTGGCAACCATAGTGGTGATCTCCAAAACCCAACCGCCCTCATCATCCTGCGCGGACTACCACCCCATTTCCTTAATCAACACCCAAGTAAAGATATATGCCACAATACTTGCCCAACGCTTGCGTCCACTCCTGAGCAAACTAGTCCACCCGGACCAATGCAGCTTCATGCCAGCACGCAGCACAAGGCCCTGCTTGAGGCGCCTCCACCTGACACTTGCGCACCATCGACTTCTCACACCATACCTGGCGCTCCTCCTTGTCGACTTTGAAAAAGCCTTCGACACGGTCGACTGGCTCTACCTAGAGGAGGTTTTAAAGACGATGGGCCTGGGTCAATAATTCAGACGCTTTGTCCAGGTCCTCTACTCTAACCCCACAGCCAGAGTGCTCACCAATGGAGCCCTGTCAGAGGAGCTCCCCATTCAAAGAGGCACGAGACAGGGCTGCCCCCTCTCACCTCTCCTATTTGCGCTGGCAATGGAGCCCTTGGCATGCCTTATTCGGTCGGATGACTTGATCCAGGACTGGGCTTGGGGGAGCCACCACATCAACAAAATCGCCTTATATGCGGACGATGTCCTGCTTTTCCTGGCAGACCCAGCCAACTACGGCCCTAGATGTCTCCAGGCCCTCCAAACTTTTGAGAGCGTCTCAGGACTCTGGCTCAACCCGGCAAAATCGACCCTAGTACCCTTTCATCTCTCCAGGGAATGCTTCGACTGGCAAACATCCATCCCCATCAGGTGACAATCTTTCAAATATCTGGGGATATGGATCGATCTGCTCCCCGAATTAGAATGGGCATTAAACATTACCCCGCTGGTTAAAAAAACCAAAGAGGATCTCAAGCGCTGGCAAACCCTACCACTCAACCCACTGGACGGAGTAGCTCTGTTTAAAATGATGATTCTTCCACGCTTCCTATATGTTATCCAGAATAACACCTTTCACTTCCCACGCAACTGGTTTAGGGAAATAGACAGCATGGCCGCGAGATTCCTGTGGGGGGTGGGGGAAGACCACGCATCGCCCTCACCCGGTGTCGGATCCCACCCTTTGATGGCGGCATGGGCATGACTGTTCTCCACCTATACTACATAGCCACCCGACTTCTTGTCCTCCACGACTGGTTCACCGGGGTCTGGTCTGACCCGGCCTATAGAACAGAGCTCAAGGACTTGGAGTTCCCTCAGATCCAAGCATTCCTATATGGAAGCCCGATACCCACAGCAATACTGTCAATCACCAGGGCGGTCCTGATAGCCTGGCGTACGGCCCAAAGACACACACGTTGGGACAAAAAACTGAGCGAACTAACACCTCTCTGGCAAGGCAGGTGGCTGGGAGAGGTGACAGCACTCGCGGGGTTCAAGCAATGGGATTATATTGGCATATCACTGCTGGGCGATGTCTGGGTGGGCGTCCACATTTGGACGTTCCAAGACCTGCAGGGACGCTACGCTCTTCATACCTCACAATTTTATAAGTACCTGCAGCTACGTCATGCTCTTGGCGCACACATCTCAACGGGCACAACACTCCCCGAATTTAGCCCACTAGAGGCTCAGGTCATGATGGGAAACCTGGGTGAGGGAGGGGTATCCCGGATATACTGTACCCTTATTAATAATAGCCCGACAACACTTGCACCACTCAGGACCCGGTGGGAGGGATGGCTGGGCCCTCTGGAGGAAGAGGACTTGTGCGACGCCCTTATGGCCCCCAAAACATCACAACTTCAGCCAGACTCCGCCTAATCCAACTATATTACCTACACGCCGCTTATCTCACCCCAGAACGCCTTTACAGAGCGGGCCTACGCCCCTCTCCGAGCTGCACGCGCTCTGGTCAGGAACTGGCAGACTTTTACCACATGATCTGGACCTGCCCACGCTTTGCCTCATACTGGGCTGCAATAGAGTCCGAGCTCACACACATCCTGGGCTGGCAGGTTCCCCATGATCCCCTACCACTCATCCTAGGAGTAATGAACGGCCTAGATGGATCCCGAACTGACAGAGTGTTCCTAGAGACGGCCATCGCGGTAGCCAAACGCGACATTGCAGCGACATGGGCACAGCCTAAGTCTAACCAAATGGCGCCAGGGAGTGGACTGGTGTGCCGCACAGGAAAAACCCCTATTTCAGGCTCGGGATGCCCTACTAAGTACCAGAGAGTCTGGGGCAAATGGATGAATCAGTAAGATTGATTAGAATTGAAACCCGCTTGTATTCATAACTGTGATGTTTATGTGTTGTGGTTGTAGATTGATGCGCTTACCTTTACCCAATCAATGCAAATGTACTCTGAGATGCCATGGAACAATGATCAAATGTGTCATTCTGCTACTTGTTTACTCAAAAATCAATAAAATTGTTTATAAAAAAAATATATATATATTTTTTTTTTTTAAATTGGTCATTCCATAAACAAATACAAAAGACAGTCGAAAAAGGGATAAAATTGTTCATAAAAACATGAATTCACAGAACATAACGGGAGAGTACATTAGACAATACATTATGTCATTAGAGAGACACCAATCAAAAGCAAATCAATTGTTGAACCAAACCCTTGTTAAAATGAGGTTCTTTGAGTTAAATTTTTAAGTTCAACAAATGTTCTGGTGATCTAGTGTATAGAATTGTAAAGCATCGACATGTTTCCGTGGGTTCTTTGATTTCTCGACCACCTTCCTCAGGAAAGAATGATATCTCCCAACAACGCTATTCTTTTATTTTTATATGAGGACTCCTATCCAAGAATTGCGGAGTCTAGATTGTCCACTTCTCAAGCCTGTGGATGTAGGTATTGATCCCTGTACGTAATATCCCTGGTTGAGCCCGATAGGACCCTGAGTTCTTTTAGCTGTAAAGTTCTGCATATAAAATGCTAGAAGAGGCATAATAAATCTCCACTTCTTCTTGGTTTCTAGATTTAAATTAGGTGGGCCAAAGTAGCCTCTGTAATATGCTTGTCATCGGGGATAGATCCTCCGCGTGTATGTTGCAAATGGATTGACTTCTAAAGGAAGTGTTAACCTAGACACTAAGAAGAAGTGGAGATTTATTTACGTAATTTGACTGTAACTGGTTTAAGCAGTGACTCATAATTAAGTGTAATTATATCCTCCACTTGGCTGCTAAGGCGGATACCAAAATAAGTGGCAGTATCTGAAACCCCTAAAGATGTTGACAGGATATCCGGTTGATAATTCAGGATCGTGTGTCTTAGCCAAATTGAACTTATACCCAGAGAAGGAGCCAAAAAGCTCAGCCTCTTCTGAAATACAGGCTATAGTGTCTGCTGGATTGACGAAAAAGATGGCGATATCATCCGCATAAGCAGTAAGCTTGAGTTCTATTCCGTTTAAGCATACTGGGAGGATCCCCGGATTCCGCAAAAGGTGTCTTATAAAAGGCTCTTTGTATAAGGCAAATAGCAACAGGGAAAGTGGGCACCCCTGCTGTGTGCCTCTCTGTACTGGGAAATATGTTGATGAAACTCCGTTTAACTTAACTTTGGCTACTGGGTTCTTATATAATTTCTGAACCAGGGAAATAAACCGGCTTCCAAGTCAGAACGCTGTCAAAGCGGACCAGAGTGCTTCCCATGCTACTCTATCGAAAGCCATCTCGGTATCCAGCATTATCATACTGTAGTAAGGAGGTCCATGCAGGAAGGTTGTAGTTCAAGTTGATTTATTGAAGATAGTTACATGAAGGATAATTCCAGAACAACAGGTAGTTAAGTTCTGTAGAGCAGGTAGTAAAGCTCTGTGAAGCAGCCCCACCAGGAGCAGCCTGCTTGCTGCTCAGCCCATTCTCAACTGTCGCTCCAAACCTCTCAGGCACCCAACATTCCAATCGCATCATCACTCCAACATTCCGAGCAGCACACACACAAACACACTGGCTGAGCAGGGGGAGTAAAGGGCATAACAAGAACATGAGTAGGATACTACATATCCCCCTTTCTTATAAAACGGAAGCAATAGTCCTATACCTAAAAGAGATGAAACAATGAGAACCCAGAAAGGAAAGAGCTGAAAGGAATGCAAATGCAACAGAGGAAGTAAAGACAAGAGAAGGACAGAAAAGAACGAGCGAAGAGATAGGAGTGGGAAAGCAGAGAGGAAGCAAAGGGTGAGTGGCACAAATAGAAATAACCCATTCTCTCCAACAGGGAAAATGGTAATGAGTAATAAGTCGAAAGAAACAACAAGTAAGTAAAAGGACAAAGTCGCACTAAAGACCACCCCCAAACACACCCACTGGCCAGGCAGGGAAGCAAGGAAGGAAAGACAAGGCACAACACTACCCAAACACCAGCCGACACACAGACACAAAGAAGAGAGGGACAAATCTCCTCCTAAACCAGGAAGAAATAGAATGAAGCCGCGAAGAGGGAAAGGCTGGGGACGAAGAAGACTAAAGACCAAAGTAGTCCAGAAACCAAGGATGAACAGAAATATGTGACATCACGAGGAGAACTGGACAAGAGAGAAAACAGAAGATGAGAAGCAAATACAGAGAGTATAACTCATCCTCCCCCATTTCCAAATTGACAATATAATAATAATAAGAATAACGTTGCGTTTTCAAATCGACATGAAACAAAATATAAGAATAACATTTTGAGAAAATAACAGCAAATGGGACTGAGACCCATAATATGATGGCCCGTGAAAGGACAACCCCTGTGTAGAGGTCACATGTAGTGAAATGTTGTAATGGGACTATAACCCATAAAACACACCCTGTGTAAGAGAAGATGGGACTAAGACACATGACCTACCCCAAGAATAAGGGTGGAGACTTTATGTAAATGGGACTAGCACCCATATTGGACTGAACACCCAAGAACGTGTAAGCTGACGTGAATGGGACTGACCCCAAACAGACACACCCTGTGTGAGGGTAACAATGTACAGTGTGATGGGATAGAAACCCATGACCTTCCCCAAGACGTAGGGGAGGTCAGCTAATGTGAATGGGACTGGCCCCAAACAGACACACCCTGTGTGAGGGTAGAAACACAAAGTAGCCCATGTGGGCAGGAATATGAGAGCAAATGGGGCTGGAACCCATTGCCATACCTAATGTAAGGGATGAAAAAAAGTGTAATGTTAAACATGAGAAAAATAACATGAAGGGTTTGTGCCAAAACGTAATATGAAACCATGAACGTAATATGATGGGAAATGCAACCAGATCGCACTGAATGGTCCCTTACAGAATGTGTGGGCAACTAAGAAGCTATGTAAGACTACATATGTATGGCATGTTAAATAAAGAATGACAAAAACACAAAAAGATCTATGACAAATATCACTAGCTTAAGCGATATTGTAGCGAATAACACCAAATGCTTTCTGTATATGTTGCAAGAACAAGGCATAAACACATTACTGTAATGCTTTCCCAAACTACAATGGGCTCAAACTCTGAAGAACAAACACACATGCAGAATGTCAAAGTTGAGGGAGAGCGTGTCACCATAATCTTGTGATGCACACACAAGTATTTGTGATCAAAAATTGTGATGCTGTAGTGAGAGGACCGGAAACCCAAGCGCAGAATGTACTCACGGTTAATGAAATATCTGTGTGAGTACTGTAAACGTTTACCTCAAAAGTGTCAGTGACCGCAGCATATATGGAAAGAAACGTTGGGGTGAACACCCATTGATGGCACTGAGAGTGGCGTAAGGCGCTTGTCCAAAACTGAAAAACGGGAGAAAACAAGCCCGCTGTCACCATGTTGGAACACATCTCCAGGTTTGAGAGAGATGTAGGAATAATTCCGCCGTTGTGTTGAACACTTCACTAAAAAAAAAATGGCGGCACGTATGATCCGGAGCGCCGGGAGGCTCCTGGCGCTCTAGTGCATCAAACGTTGTCACTCAGCTTGGATGAGCGCCATTGGAGGCCGTGACGTCACAGATGATCCAACGAAGATAAAAGCACGGCATTAAGATGAGGTAAAATGCGCGTGGCAAGTTTTAACGGACAATTTGACAGTTCAACTGCCGCTGAGCCGACAGAGCCCAACGATGAGGAAAAAAAAATGAAAAGAACTCACCATAGACTTGAGTCCCAACACAGTCAAAAACTTCCCACGTACAGCGTTGGTGATGTGCAAAGTCGCTGCAAATGACGAAATGCAGACACACAGCAAAAAACACCAACAGCTTGCAAAGCAAGACAAGGAGACAGCAACAGTCCATGCCCCGATGACAGACACTGACCAAGTCTGCACGAAAGCACGACGTCGAACAGGAACTCGTCAAAGAGAACGAAATGAAGCCAGAATACACTGTCAAATGTCCCACAAGAGAGGCTTCTCCAAGTAAGAAACTGCTGCGTGACTCGCAAGCACCGGAACACTGAAGCAGAATACAGCAGCCAGCAGTAAACTATCCATTGTGAACAAAATGGGTAAGTGCAGTATAACTGGTGATGGTTCCCCTTCTTTATGTTACTCCAAGCTCCCAGATGTATTTGTATTTCCTCAGGGTCGTAGAGTATGTACCTGGGAATGCACCAGCGTGACCGAGATGAATTTTCTGCCTGTAAAATAGATGTGCATGAAGGCACAAGCAGTAGATGTTACCCCAAAGTCCAAAATACGTAATATAGATGAGAGCAGCACGCCTGGGCTAGGGCTGTCCGATGATGAGGACACTGGTGGGGCTGAGAGGCTTAGTGCTTCATCTTATCTTGTATATTGTGGTCTTCTTTTCTTTTCTATGTAGAACTTGTTTCTTCCTTGTTGTCGTCTTTGTTCTTCTGTGTAGAACACCCTTTTATCTTGTTCACAGTTTTTCCTTTCCCATGGATTCCTCCTCCTGGACTTTTTGTTGCCTGTGACTCTCTGTTCTGTAGTTTGTTTCATCTTCAGGTCCTCTTTTGTATGCCAGGTTCCTGAGATCTGCTTGTATCACGTAGGTTCGTCACCAACTCGTCGCCAAATAAATGTAGTAAGGAGGTCCACGCAGGAAGGTTGTAGTTCAAGTTGATTTATTGAAGATAGTTACATGAAGGATAATTCCAGTACAGCAGGTAGTTAAGTTCTGTAGAGCAGGTAGTAAAGCTCTGTGAAGCAGCCCCACCAGGAGCAGCCTGCTTGCTGCTCAGCCCATTCTCAACTGTCGCTCCAAATCTCTCAGGCACCCAACATTCCAATCGCATCATCACTCCAACATTTCGAGCAGCACACACACAAACACACTGGCTGAGCAGGGGGAGTAAAGGGCATAACAAGAACATGAGTAGGATACTACACATACCTATATGTTCTTTTAATTTGCCAGACACATAGAAGGCTGTGAAAGCGGTATTAACGTGGGCCGAGGTGTCCCTACTGGGGACAAACCTGTGTTGTTGATCGGAGACTATACTATGAATGAGAGGGGCCAGACATTTTGTCAACATTTTGGAGATGATTTTGGTATCAGAATTGATCAATGAAATTGGACAATACGAACTTCTCTCTTCCACTGGTTTACCTTTCTTGGGGAACACCACTATGTTGTTCATGCCCCAGGAGACAGGAGCTTCCTCTCCTTCTGAGTTATACGTAATTAAATTAGTAAACTCGGGTACCAAGATATCCCTAAAAGTTTTATTTAACTCAAGAGGGATAGTGTCCTCGCCCGCCGCCTTGCCAGAAGGCCGGGCCATAATTGCCTCCTCCATCTCGACTACACCTATATCCCCTTAAAGCGAAGCCATCTCGTGAGCATCGAGCCGAGGTAGGTGGCTCTCTTGCAGATATTCCGAAAGCTAAGATTGGTGGGGGGTACTAACTCACGTATATTCCTGCGTAAAATACTCCTAACGGCTCGACAATATCCTGAAGTTGTAACAAAAGCAACCCGCCCTCTTCTTTAGTACGCTTGTTATTAGATCTTGCCTTGTTATCAGAGATCTGTAAAGCCAACAGCTGACCAACTTTCTCGCTGCATTCATACTGAAGCAATCTATGCTTCTGGTAGCTAACAGCTACTTTTTCTGTTAGCCTATTTAACATAGATCATGTTTCTAGAAGCCTCAAATAGATCGACTGCTCGGCAGGATCCCTTACTCTAATGGCCTGCGCGTGTTGACGTTCTAGATCCAGATAATCCAAGTGGCACTGTCCCGCTTCTTGATGTAAATGCCTATTCTGGCAGAGAATAAACTGGAGAGTCGCCCCCCTGACAAATGCTTTCATACAATCCCAAACAACGGGCACAGAAGCAGTGCCCTTGTTGTTTCCAAAATAGTCCCCCAATGCTACTCTGAGATGCCCACAATACTCTGGGGGTATTAAGTAGATGATGGGGGAATGAAAAAGCCCGGTTGGTAACTCCGACCCCTGCCTGCAACTGTACTGTTAACATGACAGGGCTATGGTCAGATGTAATTTTAGGACATACCTCTATATAGGCATTTTCCAAGAGTGCACACTTAATGAAAATCACGTTGATACCAGAATATTGCTTATGTGGGGATGACTAATACGTGAACCCTGGTGACCTTGGAAGTAAAGTCCTCCAGGCATCATCCAACTGATGAATTCACATAAGTTCAAGTATGGCCTCTCGGGTCCTGACCATTCTCGCCTGCGTTTTTCTATTAGTGGTATCGATCTTATGATCAAAAATGCTGTTGAAGTCCCCCATAACAATCAGATCTCCAGTCCACCCCAATAACTCAGAGCTTAAATAGTAAAACATGTTGGGGCTATCAGTATTAGGACCATACACCATGCATATCTTGCTTTTTTGTGCCAAAATCGACAATTGAACTATTGCCCATCTCCCTTTAGGATCAGCTAATGTACGTAAGACAGTGACAGCTAAATTCTTAGCTTTCAATATAGCGACCCCTCGAATTGAAACTGTTTGAGAAGTACATATCAGAACATCGAATCTCAGTTGTTTCAACATAGATCTATCCTTACAGACGAGATGGGTCTCGGTTAAGCCGAGTATCTGTGGCTTAAATGCCTTAAGTTCTTCGTGGATCAAATGATGCTTCCTAGGTTGATTAAGTCCTGCAACATTCCAGCACATATACTTCATATTAAACATTACATAATCTTGGTTGAACCGTCTTCCCCTTGGATCTCTTCTCCTGCCAAATTCTGTCTATGTGTATACTTCTATAAGTTAACTGGCTATTTGACCCCCATCCCGCCTGCCCCCCACAGAAATACCCATAGAGTAACAGAGAGTTACTCTCAGATAACACTGATCCCCAACCCAACCCAACTCTGCCCACCTCCTGTACCTGAAAAAGGGAATCATCCCCCTACCCTGATGTCTGTGACTGACAGCCTACGGAGAGCAGCCTCCGGTCTCTCCCCCCTGGCCTCCAACATCCCCCACCAAAATAGAAAACATCAATGAAAACCAGGAGACAGGACGCCAGTGTCCCCCCTCTAACATCCTAATACACTGCCCCCCTCTTAAGTTGAGTCAGATTGCCATCTAGAGAGAGCTTGTTTGGCCTCTAACTCCATATAGAAAAATTGCAAACGACCATCTTTTAGTATCTTCAGCCGGGCGGTTCCTATAGAAAAACTTGCTAGCAGACTGCTTTCAGAGGGTCTAATAACTGGCTGAGCTTCCACCTTCTATCCATTTACATAGGTCTGGCCTCACAAATAGAGAGATCGAGTCCGGTTTTACAGGGCTTTAGCATAGATTGCCTGTCAGAGCAGAAAGTTACCGATAAGCACAAGTATTGGACGAGGGTGTGATAGCTTGGCTTGAGCCCCTTGTGCTGGAAAAGATGGTAGTCGATGTGCCCGCTGCACTTGCAAATCCATATCCCAGTCGGACAGCTCCGGAAATGCCTGTTGAAATAGACTGACCATATACGCCCTGGGATCCGAGCCCTCACTTCCTTCGGGCATACTGAAGACCTTCAAATTATTCCGGTGTTGTCGGTTCTCGAGGTCCTCGACTTTCACCTGTAGGAGCACCATCTGAGTCTCTTATGTTTTAATAGATCTTACAACTGAGGTGTTGACTTCTTCTGCTGCTGAGACCCGATGTTGCAGATCCGAGACGTCCAAGGACAATGAGTCAACTTTGGCAGTGATGTCCGTTAGTACCTGCTTAATCTCCCTGCTATCAGCTTTGGCTTGTATATAATTTTCTTGGGCCTCTGTTCTTTGAGTGAGCAATGCTTGGAGTATTATGGATAGAGAAGGCTCCTCAAGCTCAGGTGATTTTGGACTTCCAGCAGCTAACCCTCCCGGGGGGTCAGGTTGGCCCGTTGGCACTAGTGGGTGGCCAAGTGGATCCAGGATTCCTTCCAGGTTATCCATTTGATCTGTACACGAGAATGAAATGTCCTGGATAGTATGGCTAAGTTTGGAAGAATGCAAGTATCAAAGGGAACTAGCTATTGAATAGGAGCTCCTGATATGTGTATGTAATGCAACACATATGTGTTTTTGAAGACCCTCACTCACCAACCTAGTTGGTGACATGCTTCATCATCGGGTCCCACCCAAGGTACCGAGTGTACCTTGGGTGTGCTTCGACGCCTGGATACAGCGGAGCTGGTTCTGTGCAGTGAGTGTGCAGTGAAAGTGAAATGGGTGTGATTTAAAAAGCTGTCCGTAGGGTCCGTTAAGTAACAAAAGACTATTTTAATGTGTGGGCCCTCAGCAGTAATTAAAAGGAGAGGTGGATATCTCTGGAGATAATTAGGCTCCGATATCCTATGTGGTCAACATGTTTCAGCCAGTCTCTCAATGCTGGGCTGGCTTTCTTCAGGACCTTATGTGTGTGAGATTAAAATGGTGGTCTAAAACTAAATGTGTAAGAGACCATCTATGTGACGCACTCGCTAAGGTGCGTTTATGTGATAGAGGATAGTTTCCTCTCGCGACGCATACTCAGAAATTGTCTGAGAAATGCCCCCTGAGTTCCGTGGGGGGGCCCGACCTATTGTCACACTTTCTTCAAGATCAGAGGCCCGTCTCCGTACCTAGTCTGGCCGACGGACTCGGCCAGACTAGGTACGGAGACGGGCCTCTGATCTTGAAGAAAGTGTGACAATATGTCGGGCCCCCACGGAACTCATGGGGCATTTCTCAGACAATTTCTGAGTATGCGTCGCAGAGGAAACTATCCTCTATCACATAAGCGCACCTTAGCGAGTGCGTCACATAGATGGTCTCTTACACATTTAGTTTTAGACCACCATTTAATCTCACACACATAGGTCCTGAAGAAAGCCAGCCCAGCATTGAGAGACTGGCTGAAACATGTTGACCACATAGGATATCGGAGCCTAATTATCTCCAGAGATATCCACCTCTCCTTTTAATTACTGCCGAGGGCCCACACATTAAAATAGTCTTTTGTTACTTAACGGGACCCTACGGACAGCTTTTTAAATCACACCCATTTCACTTTCACTGCACACTCACTGCACAGAACCAACTCCGCTGTATCCAGGCGTCGAAGCACACCCAAGGTACACTCGGTACCTTGGGTGGGACCCGATGATGAAGCATGTCACCAACTAGGTTGGTGAGTGAGGGTCTTCAAAAACACATATGTGTTGCATTACATACACATATCAGGAGCTCCTATTCAATAGCTAGTTCCCTTTAATACTTGCATTATACCCAGGGGAAGTGAATTGGCTTCTACCTTCCTCGCTCTTCATTTTTGATTGTTACCACTAAGTTTGGAAGAACCCTCCCCCACAGGAGAATACTCAGGGAGCTCTGCTCGCCGGAATTGGAAAGCCGAGAGATGATAGCTTTAACCTCTACCTTAGATGTCACCCATCTACGTAACGGGATAGCATCGCATCCTGTTTTAGGGCGAGTCGAGATGGGGTTTTTAAACTGAGTTGACTAAAGGGAGTCTTGTGCCTCCACGTCCTCTTCCTCCTTTAGTGCCTCTTATTCCTTTAGCTCCTTTTGCCTTTATTATCTTGCTCCCCGGTGGGGTGCTGCCCTTAGTCGGTTCCGTACTCTTCTCCATTGACCCCAATGTATCACCGCCCGGGGCACTCAGTACAGAGCAGGAGGCTACCATATCTGCGGGGTGAGCCATTGTTAAATTGGTTGAATCAATGGTAGAAGGGATTTCCACTGGTCTGGGGCTCAGTGACTCAAAGATAACTGAGGAGCCATCTTGCATCGTCATGTGCCATCTGAGGAGCCATCGTCATGTGGGACTGCGCCCCCAATGTGGCTACACACTTGGCGGTCCCAGGGCGATGGAGAGAGTATGCCACAGCCAGCCAGTATCATATGAGCATGTCGCTGCCTCAGCTTCAGTATGCCCCAAGACATGTTGGACAGGATCACCAATGCTACGACTAGCCGCCCAGCTGACCCCAGTAGAACAGGCAACAAGTCCTTCCCACTGACTGCAGTGAGCGGCTGGTACCGAGAAGGAGAGCCAGACTCCCGGACCTCCTGTACCACTGCCAGCAGTGTATCTGCCATCTCGGATGCCGGGATGGAGTTCTCAAAGCCACAGGCTTGGAGCAGACCGCTGGCTCTCCCAGAGCGCAGCAGCCGAAGGATTGGCTTCCCGCGCAGCGAGCCGGAGTCAGCCTCGGACATCTGGCGAGGCCGAAGGGGAGGTGCTGGTTCCTTCATGGACCCAGAGGCACCTACAGCAGCCGGGATTCCCTGGCTCGCTACTGCACACTCAACAGTATGGCCACATCCCTTCAATACAGCAGGACGCTGAGGAGCCATGCCGGGACCCACCGAGACCCCACTGATGCCGGGACCAGGTAAGGGGCGAAATGCAGCAAACCACCTCGCCTTCTTGATCAGCTGGAGATGGCTGCGGATCGCAACAGAGTGACGCCAGCACATCCGTGAATCAGGTACAAACAGTGGAGGCCCCTTTTGCTTCCCAAATTTTAAATTTTAGTCCAGTTTAGTGCATTTTAAAGTTTGCATTTCCTTGGGTTATACAATGATTTCACCAATGGTTCGAGGGCGTGGGGGGAGGCGCAATGTGAAGGAAAGCTAACGGAGGCGCTCTCCTCGGCGGAGTCAATCCGCCATCTTCCCTCCCATACCTGCATATGCATTTACCCGGCTGATAGTACTTAAAATGGGCAGGAGTCCTCTTTGTTAGTACTTCTATAGCCTTAGAGTTTCCACTCCTTGTGTGATCCTATCTTGCCCCCAGTCACAGTTGTAAAAATAGATTAGTTCACCCATCAGCTAATAAAGATAGGCAGCACTGCATCTGGGAAAGGGGAACAGGCAGATTGCAAAGTAATGACAGTGACAAGCATACATTCATACCTGTCAAACTAATATATAATCCACTGGCCCTTATACATTTGATAACTCTCTGGTTATAACCTGGTAGATCTTGCATAGCTCCTCAGGTGGCTGTACAATTTTCGACCAGCTAACATCATTCTTCCAATAGGATATATTTTGAGTAAATAGACATATACAGTGCTCCTCTGAGCCACCTCCTCTTTCTTTTCATTGCATTCACAATAGACCTCCAAATAGCCTAGACTCTCCCCTTCCCTAACGGTTCCTTAATATTATCCAATTTTTCCCTTTGACGTTTCATACCCAGGTGTTCCAGAAAGACAAACGGATAGTTATCCTATAACAATAAATACAAATAAAACTCATATTTAATAGTTCAAATCTTGAAGATTTGTTTGACCTGTTTGATGAGCTGAGCCACAACCCATCCTCCTTGTCCCTATAGAAAAGTCTCCTTCTTACCACTGGCACGACTTGGGTCGTATAGTGGAGATCTATTCAAGTCATTGTCAATCTGATATCATGGCACTAAGATTGTCCAATAAAAAGTCAGTACTTTATGAAATGCATTTAAGATAAAGAGCACTTGTCACAGAAATGTCTAATAGAAGGCTCAACGGCACTCACTTGGCAGAGGAATTCCGTGAGATGAGAGAGGGTCACAAATGAAGGCCCAACTCAAAAAGCTTCTAGAATAAATTTACCTGGGTATCCATTTTGATCACTTTATAGGACGGTGCAAACATTATGAGAAACAGAAAAACCTAGATCAATGGGGGTTCGAAGTTAGGCACTCATGAACAAGGCTCTTAAATACACAGCACTTATCAAAATCCATGCTTCAGGTGCCAACTTACAAACCCCATCTCATTGCAAAGATAGAGCTTTGGGTTAATAGTCTAACAAATATGGATACACTAGGTTATACCCTAAACTTTAGCATAACTTTTAATTGGCCAGCACGCAGTCCTGACCTGTGTCAGGTACACTCTATGAGTGTGTGTCCAGTGCAGTTGGATCCAAGGACCAGTTTACTGTAACACGGTGCAGGATTCATGTATATTTTCCCCGGTGTAGGGTATGACAAAGCTATAATTGTTCTCTGATGATGTGATATTATATCTAGCGGTGGATGATAGTAATATTCATAACGCGCTCACCAGAATTGAGGCATTTACCCATGTAGGAGGCTTTAAAATTAATCATGCCAAGTCAAAGTTTTATTATTACAGTCCTTCCTCAATTGTGCCAGGAGAGATGCGTGCACATTATACTGCAGAGCACTCGGTTAGATTTTTGGGGATCTAAGTCTGAGATAACTTGGCCAATTTATTTTGATTAAATCATACTTCAACTCAGGTTAAAGCACAAGGGCTTCTTAACCAGTGGCAGTTATTACCCGTTACTATTATTGATCGGGTTGCGTTAATCAAAATGGCCGTTTTACCTTTGTTTATATTTATTTTCTCCAACGTGATAATTAAAGTTCCACAAAAGTTTTTTGATGAACACGATCACTGGATTAGCCACTTTGTATGGAAGGGTAGGAAACCTCGTATGAGCTTAAAGGCATTATGATTGGCTAGAGAGGAGGGATGGCTGGCATTCCCAATATCAAAATCTATTAGCAGGCTGTCCTACTAGATTGGCTAGCTCGAACCACAACACCCAGCGACAAGTCAAACTATATTTATTTAAGTATAATGTAAAAAGAAATAGGCGTTAAGCTCTTTACTTTTTTTTAAAGTACCCAGGTTGCCGAACAAACTAGATATAAGATGCCGTATCTTTTAGCCAATAGGTTCGAGAAAGTATGTCAGGAGTGCAAAGTCCCTTGGTTTCAATTGGCTTCATGCTTGAGGGACTGCAGCCAACTAGGCTTACAGCTAAATGAATCAGCCACATCAAACCGGGACAGGGTGGGATGTTTCAAATTAGAAGGTTTTGTGCAAGCTGGACTAATAATTTTGCAACAACTAGTTAATAAGCATCCATTAATAGCTCCTAAATTATAGTTCAGCTACAGGCAAATTAGAAATGCCCTTATGGGGAGTAGAATGGAACCTTCCCCACTAGCACAAATCATAAGTAAAGCTCATTTTGTATCCAGTCTAAAGGACATAGGTAATAGGTATCCCTTATTACATCGGAAGCTGGAGGAGGAAGCAATATCTTCTTTGTTAAATACTATCACTGCTTCCACAAATTGTCCAATTGATCGAAAGCAATGGGGGGTTTATAGCAAAGTCTGCTGTAAAACTATACGTGCTGCTAATTTCATTAGAATGTCTTTTTTTTAGTAAATGGATGCTATATTGTACTCCTCAGCTTATCCACAAAATGTATCCCGCAGCCTCAGCGGCATGTTTCAGGTGTAATAATGCTAACGGTGACTGGCTGCATATATGCTTCACCTACCCTTATCTCTAAGGGGCCGATTCACTGAACTAATCTGAGATAAAATCCTAACTTTACGACTTTCGGTATTCACAAAAGGCATTTAGTAGTAGTACAGTTAGGATTCCTAACTTTACTACTACTAAATGCCTTTTGTGAATACCAAAAGTAGTAAGTTTAGGATTTTATCTCAGATTAGTTCTGTGAATCGGCCCCTATGACTTTTGGGACCAGGTGCTCAGATTTATTAGTCGACAGCTTCAGTTATCAATGCAACTAGATCCCTATGAGGCTTTATTTGGAGTGATCTTCCAACCAATTAATATCACTGTAAGACAAATTTGTATTTGTTGCTTCGTTGATTGCTAGATCATCAATATTACAGAAATGGAGATCTACTGAGGTACCGGGTTTTAGCCAATGGCTAACTAAGATCAAGCGGGTGAAGCGGTATGAGAGCTTGGACGCAGCAAGAACGGGCTTATTGAAAAGATTTGTTAAGATAAGGCAATATTTGCCCGATTGAATGTAATATGGGTTATCGCGCTGAGGGTACATACGATAATATGATATTATAAGAAGTCCAGATTCAGTGAGTACCCGTTAATCAAATTATGAGTCATGGTGTCATTACATATCAACTGTAATTAGCATTATGCCATATTTTGTTTCCTCCTTTGTGTATTATGTACTATTTTGAACATTTTAGATTGCAACCTGGATTCGGGGATAGAAAGCACGAATATATTGTGTAATAAATGTGAAATGACTTTTTTTACTTATTCAGTGAAGAAGATTTTAAAAAAATACGGTGCCAGATCTCAGTCTGTTTATTTTGTGAATATCTCCTCTTTTAATGAAATCTTAATTATACAGATGAAGCGAATACTTTGGTTTTTGTTTTCTCACCCATTCTCATGTGTATTTGGCACATTGTTTTACTGTAAACATCAGCTGTACTGTACTAACTAATCTCTTGAAGTGCACCAGTTTGTGGCTTTTCACAGGCTTTCCCAGCTGAAATAAAAATGTCCCAAATGTATATGGTTTAATCATGACGGTTGTACTGTTTTATCTGTAGATCTCCTTTCTGTGCTCGAATCAGGGTGGCTCAAGCTCCTACAGTTCCAGTTGCCACTCCTCTCAAGAGTTTGGCCAGTGCCTCTGTATACAGCCTACAAGTGTCCCAATAATCTACCTCAATCACTGACTTCAACAATTCACCTAGGACAAACATATTCGAGTGGACAGGCAGCAATCATATATGTAATCTACTAATCTCAACAACTCCTAGCTAAACGACAAACAGCCAATTTAGGTCAATGAGATGTGCAACCCAAGATCCTATTTATAGTGAGTACGTTCACACTATGACATTCTCTACTGTGTGTTTTTGTTTAGTTTCCTGGTGTACAGTAATTGATGGCAGAACTGCTCTCTGTATTGTATTTTTGGCTTTGTCTCTCTGGCTTGTGTTTGCAGATTGATGGCCTGTTTGCTGCAGCTGTGAATTAACGAGTAGAGGAAGTGGACAAAATATTTAGTTGTCTGCCTGGGTGACAGCTCATTAGGGAGGAAGGTGTTGCCTGTATGTCTAAGGGCCGCCTGATGTTTCTGTGAGCTGCACCACTGTTTCGTCTTTTTATAACCTTGGTGGCCATATCGAAATAGAAAAAGGCGCGGGCCTTGCCTTGCAAGACTCCGGCCTGAAATGATCAAACCCCTTTTTACATTTCTCTGCTGCAATAATGCCATTTAACAAGTTGAGATATTGAGTTCCAAAAGCACTTACAAATCCTGGATTTTTACTGAATATAAAATAATTCCTTAATGATAACATTACGTGAGATGGTCTGAAATTCTCTATTGCTAGTTCTGAATTTCTGACGGAACAGTATCTGCGCAGATATACCGGTACTAAGGCCACCAACAAGGACCATAGTATGTAAGGCATCCGGCCTTGTTACGGGTTATACAATGATTCTAATTACGGTGGAAACTCCTGGATTACAAGTATTGTGATAATACCACAAGCAGTAATATCTCTGTCATGTTTCACCTTTTAAAACTTTGTGAAATATGCATGAGGAACCTGCTTGGTTTGAGAGGAACACAAGCGGAACTCGATGCAGAAAGAGATTTATGTGGTTGTTCCCCATTTCATTCCTGGAAACTCAAAACAATGAGTTGATGCCACACTGGGATATTATCATGTGGGGTATAACCCAGCAGCATCTGGAATAGAGCAGGCAGTTTTATCTTATGATTTTTGTGTGCAATTCAGTAAGGCTTTTAGGGGCTTTTTGCAACTCTCACAGATCGGGATTATGACCTTTGTAGTCATTTCCGCACATACAGATTTTTTCCCGCACTATTTTCACCATGTAAAACTGGATGAATTTCTGTGTGAAAAAAATGTGTCATTCTTGGTTCATCAATTACACCTCACAATGCGAGATATGTTAATCCCATTCGGGGATGTAGAATGTGTTATGAAACATTGATAACGCACCTGGGAAATGGTACCTGTATTTTTCAGAAGCTGCTTTACCACATTAAAACAACACGGAGTTGTAATGGGTTTTTGATTTCCACTTTTATAGCCCATTTAAAAGTGGGTTCTAATTCTCCATACAGCTTGTTATGGACATTATTGGCCACATCCGGAATTAAAAGGACTGTAAAAAAACAAGGTTCGAGAGATTTCCAGCTGGGCATTTTACCTTCACAAAGGAAGCACAATGTCTGGGTGAAAAACGCCTTGAAATTGAGGAATAAAATGCAGAAAACACTGCAAAAACACTGATTCCCACATGTTAATCTCCCTTTCTCAGGGACAGTTGTGTAATAGGAAAGTATTACTGCAACACTGTGGGAGAAAGTGGATGTATGGTAGTCAACCTCAAGCAATAAAGTCACTATTCTTGTTAGGTTCAGTAAATGTTTAACATTTTAAACCTGACCTCAACCGCTAGTAGCTATGGCACAGAGTAGATAGGTTTAACTTAAGAAAATGAGTAAAGCATTTAAAAGTACCAGAGCAGTCAAAAAGTTGAGACACAACACAATAAAAATCCCACTACAATTTATCAAAATAGAGGATAATGCTATGAACAAAATGACATCACTACAACAAAAATCTAACAAGGGGAACCAGACATATGACTGTTTAAAGTTTTTGATGAAAATAGAGCAGAAAAGCGCTAAGCGCCAACTGTGTCATCTGGTTGCACTTGACCGGTACCGAGGAGCGATCTAAGGCAAACCGCAATAGAGTGCAGGTTGGATACAGAAACCGGGATTTACTTGGTAGGAAGTTTTTGTCCCTGATTTGATCTATTAAATGGAAGTCAACAATCATCAGCTACACTAGGAGGCCCAGTAGGTTGTGCCTGAGAAGGGCTTCATGAGGCTGGAGAACTGTCGGATGAGGTCTGGTGAAGCTGTTGACTTTTGGCAGGAAAGCTCTGAGTGGGAGAAATTCAAATTCTCACCCAAGGAAGGTCCTTCTTCAGCTGGATACTTTTGGTGCATTCTCCTGATGAAAATTTCTATGTTCGGATTTAGTCACTTTTTTGGAGCTTGGATTTGACAAGCGGGGCAAGGCTGCACTGCGGAAGCCAAATAGGGCTCCAAGAGGCTAGATCCCCTCTTTGCGACATCCCGCTGAAACAAATTTGCTTATTTACTTAATTATGCTACTATCCCTTCTGGGGTATAAGCCTTCAACCAGGAATCTCCAGCCATCTCCGTCCTGGACTTTTCTTTCAATCTGACTTCAGGTGTAACCGATCTCTTAGCAGGTAGCCTCGAGGCCTCTTGAGGTCTTTGGAACCAAAACCTTTCTAATTCCCAGGTTTTTCAGAATGTTAGGAGGAGTACACTTTGACATTGTCAAGGGTCCCAGGACCTCAGGAGCAGGAGGGGATCAAGACTCAAAGCTGCAGAACCCCCCAGCATCCCCAGGGCAGGTCCAGTTGGAAATGGTCAGCTGGGCACTTCTGGAAAAGGGCTTCTAGCAGCTTATTGTGTCCCTGTAGCTTAAGAGGAGCTCAGCCAACTCACACTCAGAGCCCACTTCTTTGCGCTGGGTACAAGTAGGAGGAGTTCCAGCCCTTAGCATTCTCATCATAGGTCTGAACAGCATATGCAGTCCTTCATCTGTCTTCAACAGGTCTAGTAGTGTTCTAAAAAGGGTGCCACTGGTGCCACATTTATGCCTGGAATTCAGGTGGAAGCTCATGCAAAAATGGTATCTAGAGGCTTTAGGCAGGAAAGGCAACTTTCTGAAAGTACCTTTCCTAAAACATTTGTTACAAATCCAACTTTACCAGTGAATTGGGCTTGTAGTAAATATTTTTAAAAGTCCAAGAATTAACTTTGCACCTCTTTCCTTGTTGAAGATAATGTAATATATTTCTCAGTACTTTTCTGGACCAGCTAACCCTGCAACAGTGAAACTACCTTTTGGGGGCAATGCCACTGTAGGGACATGTTTAATATTGCACTTGTGCATTGCATCCTGTCTTATAGGCAATCAGACCTACTTAGCAGTGACATATTAATATTTAAATGGAGGGTTTATGCCTGTCAGAAGGCTTAAATTTGCAGATTTAAAACTGCACAGACAAGCTACAGAGTTAGACTTGCACTCATGCTTGCACTGTCATTGTAGGGGGTGACCAAATGGGTGCTGCTGTCCACTAGTAAAATTTAACTTACAGGCCTTGGGTACACTTTGTATCATATACTAGGGACTTATCTGTAAGTTAAATATGCCAAAAAGGAGCATGGGCAATTTTGTAATGTTTTAGGGGTCAGGGCACATGCACTGGTGTCAAGTTAGCAAAGTCCCAGTGCACACAATAAGCATATATGGGGCAATGGAGGTGATCATGCAAAAAAAGGCATTTTCCCATTCAAGGAAATGCTGCTACCAGTAGTATTGTCATTTACATATCAAGGAATACCAATGTGGTATTTCAACACTTCTTGTAGCTGAGACCCTCGAGTAATTAGGCTGTCATGGTAATACCCTGTTCCAAGTAACTTCTTTACCACAATTGGTATTCATAAAGTTACAACATTTTTACAATTGATTGGGAATAATTTGAGTAAACAGTGTTCCTTCCTGTTTTTCAACCTTTAGCACTGGCATGGCACATATTTTCAGTACATGGAAGGAACATTATTATATTTTTGATGTAATAATACCACTTTTCTTTAAATGCCAAAATCTTGCTAAAACCAAGAAAAAGCACTTTCTGTACATTTAGCACAATCATTTTAATACATCAATGATCTCTACACCAGGGCCTGGTAGCTTAAGATACCTGTGCAAATTCATCCTCAACTTGTCTAAGACATAAAAAATCTAATTTCTTGCCAATTCAGAACTATCAAATCTACCAATACCCTCTTTTCTCCCGGCACTCATAAACCTACACTCTCAGATAAATACATTGGTATTCATGTCAACCGAATTGTGACCTAGAACCTGCCCTTCCACTGCCACCACTGAGAGGTACCACATGCTGAACATGTGCAAAATCCATGCTTGCATTCTCTTTCACATGATCAAAACACTACTCTGTGCATCTGTTCTGAGCAAAATGGATTACTGCAACAGGGTAATGTAATGTAATGTAACATGGATATGTAGAGCGCAAAACTTGTGACCCGTGAGGGTGTCCAGGCGCTGAATAGATGCAGGTTCTGCAAGAAGGATCAGTTGAAGAGCCAGGTATACAGTTTCTTGGGGAAATCCAAAAGTGGGACGACTATCCTGATGTGCTGGGGATGTCATTCCAGGATTTAGCTACCAGGTAAGAGAAGACCCTACCTCCTCTCTTGCTTCTATGGATACAGTAGATGTAGGCAAGCGCGAGCGAAGCAGAGAGGAGGTTCCTGATTAGTTGGTGGAAGTGTAGACGGTGGTTGAGGTAGGTGGGAACCTGGTTGTGAAGTGCATTGTAGGCGTGGTCGAGCATCTTGAACTGGCAGCATTTCTGAATGGGGAGCCAGTGTAGTTTTCGGAGGTGAGGTGTGATGTGAATGTGGTGTGGAAGGTTGAGGATTAGTCTGGCAGTGACGTTTGGATGGTTTGCAGCTTGTGTAGCAGGTGTGCGGAGATGCCGTAGTAGAGGGTGTTGCCATAGTCCAGTCTGCTTGTGATGAGGGCATGTGTGACGGTCTTTCTGGTGTCAGAAGGGAGCCATTTGATGAGTTTTCTGAGCATGCACAGTATGTGAAAGCAGGCGGAGGTGACAGCATTGATTTGATGTCTCACGGTGAGGTTGGTATCCAGGATGATGCCCAGGTTTCTGATGAGGTCGGAGGGTGAGAGGTGGGGCCTAATTCTGTGAGCCACCAGCTGGAGTCCAAGGGTGAGATTGTTTTCAAATATCAATAAATCTGTCTTGTCAAATATATGAAAGAAACAGGCAGCGTTGAGTTTAAGATAGTTGTCTCTCATCTAGTTGATCACGCTGCTCAAGCACATTTTGAAATGGCTTGTGTTACAGTGCAGACAAAAGTTTCCATGAAACGAGGAGATTAGTTAGGAGCACTTTTATTCATGTCTTCTCATTCCCACATCTCTACAGCATGTGTCCTGTTACAACCGCCAAGCTTAGAACCTTTACCCACCCTATGTTCTAAGCTTGTGCACATGGCTCAATAGAAAACAGGAAGAAAAGCAATGGACAAGGAAGGGGTATAAACCTAATAGGAAAAAGGGGAAGGAAAGGTGGTAAACAAGGATTGTAGCACATTCATGCTAATTACAATATAATGCACATTCCTCCTCAAATGAAAAAGAAATAAATAAAGAAACAAACTAATCATCAATTGATTCTTTTCCTTGAGGAAATTCTTGACCTAGGAGCAAACTTTACTCTGTCAGCCACTGATTCATTTTCACCCCTAGCAGAACAATTGGTTTCTATCGGAAGTTCATCCTTCTCATGCTTATTGGTCACATTGGAATAGGACTTTGGAATATCACTGTTCATTTTTGCATTCACATTGATCAAATTCTTCTACTTTTGCTCTTGTAGTTAAAGTTAGGTTGTCCTCTTATTTTCCTTCTATTCATAGACTGCCCATCAAATTACCATAGAGATATTTTGGTTCATTTGTCATTGCTCATCAAATGAATCATATGGCCGTTCAGGTAAAGTTACCTACAATTAGAATATTCATTCTTTCATTCTTCTCTATTGAATCCATGTGTTTATGATCCTTATCTAAGGCTTCCATCCAAATCTCTTCCAATCATGGTACACAAACAACCAGAACATGAGGTTCAAGAAATCTTTTATTTGTGGATGTTTTGAGGTTGTCTTTCTGTAGGAAATGGGGTTATAAGCTGTGCAGGATTTGAGACTGTGCAAGTAATAGGTCCACAATTTCCCCTTACTGGGAACCAAGCACCCCATTGTAGTGCTTGAATCTATTGAAGTAGAGCAGACCAAGGCCCTCTCAGGGAAGGTGGTGTGGGCTAGCAATCACCATTCGCTGGCATGCAACAATAACACTCAATAAATGATTGTCCCATTAGAGCTTTTCTTTTAGACAAGGAAAAGTACATTTATTACGCACACACTACTAAATACTACACATTAATTTACAAATATATACAAAATCCAGATACCATAGATGTCTTTATAAAATCATATTTGACCCCAAAAATCACGGTCTCACCCCCCCCCACCTATACCACATAGCACATCACATTATAGGGGGAATATAAGTTGAAGTAAAACAGGCCTATTGGCTTTTTCAAAAGGTCATCACAACACACATAAAGCAAGCCTATTGGTTTTGTCAAAGGTCACCCCATTAAACGACAAATAATGCACCATTGTATCAATATTCAATAATAACCACGATAACACAGAAAATTGCCTTTAAAATTAATCAATAATGATGTTAATTTGCTTTAGGTTTTAACACGAAATTCATTTAAAAATGACTCGCAGAAAATGATGCAGAACGAACTAAGCAGACATTCCTATTGCCAAGCTTCAAGCTACGAATTTCCTTTCTATAAAATAGATGCTCTTAAGAAAATGCTGAACTCTGCACAAGTGTATTCAACAGCTTGACCTTAAAGCGATTTGCTTAGATACTGTCATAACAATAGAATGTGCTGCATTTATAAAATGTATTATTTTCTTCAGCTAAATATTCTAGATAAACTAGAACTGAAATACCTTCTTAGTCATGTATTCATATATTAGTGAATAGAAATGTTGTTTTAACAATAAATGTAAGCTTATAAGAGATTGACTGCCATTACCTAACAGGAGATCTAAAAGTAAATGTTTCTGTCTTTAGCGTAGTCCATTGTCCCTCAGTGAAACATAATTAGTAATAGACTGAACACCACAATGCCCTTCCCTGGGAACCAAGGCTAGCTTGCCCCAGTTGTACAAACATTAGCATGAGATGATACTATTCTGATAATGAAGTGTGAGTTTTAAATGTTTGCCGTGAGAAAGAATGAACGAGTCCTCTTACAGATGGAGGATGTCTTTCAATTGAATGAGACCGTCTGGAGATGCAACATTGTAATAACAAGGAGAGAGAATGTGGCCTAACGGCTAGGGCAGTCTACCTCAGAGCTGGAGAGCCGGGTTTGAGTCTCGACAGGGATGCTCAACATTCTGTGATTCTGGGCAAATCACTTAATCTCCCCGTACCTAACAAAATGAATGTGTCCCTCTGTAATGTGACTGGTGCTCATGTAAAGTTCTCTGATACCTTCGGGTCTAGTTCGTGCTATATAAAACTCCACAAACCCCCCCCACCCAAAAAAAAAAAATTGTGCTATTCCCCTTCTGCATTTTCTATTGCCCACATGCTGTGAGCTACTGCTGATGGTGGTCACTGTTGCCTGACACTTTGCAGGTGACAATATCTTCCTTTTCCCTGATGGGTGCAGCTTCCCTATTTGACTTGATTAAGATTTATTTGAGCATTTGCTACTGCAACTGTATACTGATGCTATTTGAGAGATGAGACTCTGCTGAGTTTCAAGAACTACTCTTTTTGGGGAGTTCGACTTATTTTAAGAATTTGATTTTGATGCTCCTTTGAGCTTGCTCTTTTCCAAGGAACTCTTTATGAATTCTGTCAGGTTAGGATCCTGTTAGATAGAATAGGGACTAATTACTTTATGGAACATGCTGGTATTTGTTATATTTCTGACTCTAACCATATTTGTGATGATTTCGGAAACCAGAATATTTGATTTACTAAATTGAATAAAAAGACGCATTAAAAGAATTTACTAATCTCTTAATGAGAAATAACATTTTTAAAACTTTCAACAAACTTTAATTAGTGACTCTACTTAAATGTAATTTATGCCAATGTTTGACTTGATTTGAACTGGTTTCCATTCATACATGGTGGCAAAGATCTGTTGCCTCGAAGAAGAAGAAATTATAGTGAGAAGTTAGAGTCCATTCTTTTAGTAAAAGGTTGAACTTGTACTGGAGAGTAAATTTGGACTCTTTCACGCTATCAACCATGTCTAAGTGCAATAATTGTTATAAAAAAGCAGTTCAATATTGTTCAACATCAAGTGAGCATAAAGGATTGATAAGGCATTGAAAATAGCAGAACATGTGCCTGTATATTTTTTTTACACCTTTAAGCCACATAAAATGCAGCCAAAGAACCAGACCATAGAGGATGTTGTGCTCCATTGTGGACCTATGACTTGCAGAGGCCTCACATCCCGCACAACTAATAACCCAATTTCCTACACTTTCATTCTTGATTCAATGGAAAGATTTTCCTCCAGTGAACACTCTTAGGGAGATGTTTATTCTGTTCAAGCTCTCTTGTTAGTTTGTTTTGTTCCCCAGGGGCCTTCTGATAAATCTGGAGCTTTTGAAGAGGGAAAAGATGTTACATCCATAACGAGAGGTTATCAGAGACAGCTATTCTTAAGAGAAAGATGGTGCTTTCATCGTGTAATAAGGCAATGTGTTGCAGGGCTCCACACTCTGCATGCAACTCGGCATCCACTTGACCTAGACCAATCTAGTATTTTCTCAAGCATAGTCATCTGCAGGGAAGCTCCATGACATGTGATGACCCTCGGTGAGAAGGGTGGCAGCAGGCCTGTGGAGATTTGCATCAGATCAAAAATGTCAAACTTGGGCATCTTCCTCACATTCCATGTTTTAGAAAAGAGGCATGGTCAAACTCAAAGAATAACTGCCCATTCCAAGATGGTGGCAAGTCCAAAGTATTCTGCAAGGTGTTCCCAATACAAGATTAAGTCAAGCTTTTCCCTGTGATGTTAATTTCTTCTTGAATAATATATAAAGAAGGGGCCTGTGAGTGAAAGATGCACCTCAAAACATCCACTCCTTTCTTTTTCACTGTATTCAATGCTCACTTGCTGCTATTTTTGTCCCTGATTCTTTCTACTTGCAGTCTAAATTTCCTTTGGTTCTCCTATGGGATGCCTTTGCTTGGCTCTTTTATTTTTCCTGATGTTACTAGGAGTTTGGTGCTTTGCTTATCTACTTCGTCATAATCTTCATTGGCAACAGAGCTACAAGGTTGCCAAAGAGGTTTTTTGTTGTTTGTGGATTTTTCTTCCTTCCTTGGGCCTTCTCAAGGACACTCTTGGCACCTTTTAGGTGAACTGTTAAGAGCAGTGTGACACTGCAGCTACTGAAGGGAGTTCAACTTTCCTTGAGCAGCCTAGAATCTTAGCAGACCTTTCCAGCATTTAGTCCTTCAGACACATTTACCATTCAACACTCGCCATCCTCAAAATGTTTTATTTCAAACAATGAATCTTAGCACTGGTGGCCTGCGTGAAGGCATGAATGTGCCAGAGCAGCATTCTGCTTAGCCATTGTACACTGCCTGTGAATGCAGCGTAATAACGAACATGTGAATCCAGTGACTCATGGTGTTGCAGTCATGCTGTAGCCCATGAGGGGCTGGGGGACAAGAGACAATGTGGGTCCTTCAAAATTTGCCTCTATGTACCTATCCTCCCTGCAAAATGCCAGTACAAGAAATGCCCAGTCCAGCATGGCCAGAAAATGGAAAACGTTAAAAAAATTCTTAGATTTTTGTCAAAAACAAAAAAGTAGCCGCACAATGATATTGAATTCTGACCTGGCCCCTATTCTCTCTCTGGCATCCTTCGTGATCCTTGCCAGAAAGTAAACAAAACTATTAAAAGTAGTCGATATTTCCAGATAAAAGTAAATGGTCTTTATGTAGGATCAAGCCCATGTTTTATGCGGGCAGCCACAGTATTTTGTACACGGATCACTAACAGAATATCGGAAACACAAATATTGTGTGGACAGAATATCGTGTCAAAAATGTCGGGACCAAAATATTGAGAAGGTACGTGCAAATAGGTAAGTATAGATTCACTATTTTTAACTCCACAACTACATACCTTGAAGCTATATATATCATCAGGTTACATTTATGTGGAGTTATATATAGTAAAACTTTACTTACCGATAGAAATTTACCTTCACAATAATTTTGGCCTCGATATTTTTGACACAATAGTGTTTCCGATAATATATCTAAATACCATTGCACACTACAAATAACACATCCAGTCCTCAATACCAGCAAAACAACAATTCGGCAGATAAAATATACTGATCGCAGATTTTTATAATTTTGTAAAATACATTATTTAGAAATATAGTAATACTCTGCAGCTTCCAAACAAGACGTCTGCAGATGGACATGAGACAAACAGACACTGGTCTAGATATCCAAGGACAATTCTAAACATACCCAGGGTTCTCTTGAGCCTGGATTTGCTACAAGCAGAGTTCAAGTGAATAATCACATGTAATCAGCATATGTGCACGACAGGCAGGCACATTTATCATCTTTTAACTGCAAGTAAAAACTGTGAGGAAAATATACCTTGATGATGAAAATGCTGTGAAATGTTATAGGTGCAATGTCCCACTGATACCGCCACACAGATGAATGTGCTCTGTAGAGAAACTGTTTTATATTTTAAAATGAGAACAAACAGTCAAGACTCGGCAGCCTTATTCCTGCTGTGTTTGATTTCTGATTTAGGAGTCTTTCTTTCAGCAGACCTTTCGAGTACCATAAGCGGGCTGCTGTGGTGTTATTGATGTGAATACAGGAAAATCAATACTTTGTTCTCTCAGACACCCTTAGTGCTATGCTGTGCTGTCTGGATGGGAAAGTGAGAAGCTTTGATTTTTCAATAGCAGTGTTTGATTTTCTCATATGATTTTTTGGAAACTTATATAACTTTTATTCCATTATATGAGAAACTAAATGAAGCTATTCATGAAAATATAAGAGGGCCTGTTATAGACATTCAAAGACTTATAACTTGTAATTTTCAAAGAATATTTTTACCAAACTTCCTTTTTACCTATTTGAATGGAAGTAGGGTGAAACTTGCATAACTTCATGTAGAGTAATTGTGCAAAATTAAGGCGTAACGGCTTAAAAATGCATCTCAAACTCAAAAAAATATCCAAATGGTCCAATCAGATAAAAATTCAACTCCAAAATGTAATTACTATTTGATTTCCAGTCGCACGTGTTCAAAACACTGCCACTCAAGTTCAGGTTTGTGTTAAAAAATTACCCGAACACTCTGCTTGGGAAAAAATCTACCTGAAATGTTTGATGCCCGCCCACATTAAAGAAACTGCTGCTCACATTCAAAACACTGCAGCTTGTGTTCGTATTTGTAGATCCACACTGAAAAGTGACCCAAATGGTCTGCTCTGGTAAACACCACAGACACCACCTAAACAAAAACAGCACCTCACATGCACCCTTCTCAACACATGCTCACTATGCAAACACACCACTGAGATTTGGGACCTCATCTTCACTCTCGCACCCAACGCCCTCTTCCTCACTGAGACCTCATTCAACCCCACTTCCGTGCCCGACATCACCACCACAATACACAAATGATACAAGATCACCCACCACAACCGTATTACCAAGCCTGGCAGATGAATCACCATTATACACAAGGAATACATCCAATGCACCACTACAAATGACAACATCACACCAGCCATGGAACACATCATCTTCTGACTCAAAACAGACAGCCAATCCGCCATCAGGGGCACCCTCGCGTACCATCCTACCGGGCCACATTCAGTATTCTGCCACTTTATCGCTGACTTAATCTCCCCTCTGGCCATAGACTCCAAAAACTACATTTTCTTTGCCATCCTCAACCTTCGTCTCGATGACCACATTGACAATTAACACTACCAACCTCCTCCTCAGCATGAACAGCATCAGACTCACCCAAATTGTCCACGACCCGAGGCACAGCATAGGCCACATGTTAGACCCCATCTTCACATCCAGCAACCTCATAAGGTACACCCACACCACAGCACTCACCTGGACTGACCACTCCATCATCTACTTCAACCTCACCAGATCATGGGCCTCTGCCTCAAGTCTGACCAACACCCCCCCCCACCCCCACAGTAGCTGGAGCAAAGTATCAAAGGACACATGGATTAATGTCCTCAACACAACCCACCACATCTCCTCCAAGAACCTAGACCAGAACGTCAGAAACTTCAACAATTGGATTACCAACTGCACCGACAGTGTCGCTCCCATTAGGCAACAACACCCACAGAAGGTCCATCAATCAGGCTGGCAGGTACACTGAAGACCTCTGAACCACTAAATGACACTGTAAACAACTGGAAAAGAGATGGTGCACCAGCAAGGACACGACCGACAAGACCGCCTTCAAGTACACCTGTTGGCCGCGCTGGACAGGTGGAGCGTCTGCTGCGATAGCCGGTCACTTATTAATGGGGTGGCCAAGGCGGGCAAGTCACCAGGGGGACATTAGGCCCATGGATAGCTGGAGAAGGGGAAGAATTTGCGGGGATGTCAATGACAATAAAATGGTTACCAGCATCTTTCAACCCGAGCAGGCAATGCACTTACCGTCAATGAAAACAGGTGCACTCCGGGAATCACAGAAACACAGGCAACTGCACTGGGAGAGGCGATGCATCTGTTTCCAATACTGGTTTTAAATAGGGGAATAAAGGACGGACCACGCAGAGGGTACCTTTACAAGTAATGGAAGCCGAATGCCATATTGGAAAGTGGTAGAATGCTCCAAGTGGAAGGAAATGAAGGTGTAAAGAGTAGATAGGAGGGACCCAAAATTAATAGGCCAATGATAAAAACATATTGTAACTCCATCAAACATAAATTAGTTACAATTGAGCAAGAGGATGTGGAAGGGATGATAGGCATATTTAGACACATAATTACTTGTGGATATTAATTCATATAGAAATATGAATAGAATACTTATAATTACAATTAGGTGCATGCACCCTAGCTTGCACCATGTATACAAAGTAACACATCATTAATGCAACATGAAATCATTAACAAATCAGTTCTTGTCTTGTAATGTAGATCAAAATGTCTGATTTCACTTCTTTACTTCTCTTTGGTTTGTCCATAGACACAGTCGGCATTTCCAATCAACAAGTTCTTCACCACATTACAGAGCCCATGTCCATTTCTGTAGGACTTATTCATGATAAAAAATACTTGTTGGTTTGCCCCAGTCTCCAACAAGTTAAACTGCATTGTGTTTTGTACCCCAGACAGGGTGTTCTTGAATATAAATCGTAGACAAAAGAGTAAGGTACCTGCATTATTAATATGTGAAAGTTAGAATCACTGAGAGGAAGCAAACCCTGTTGTCATGTTCCTTTATTTTTAAAAAAATGTGTGGGTGCCAGTGGCCATACATGTCACAATAGAGAAGTACTCTGTATTGAGTATGGTAGCGATGTCTCCACCAGCCAGGGGTGGAGACATTCCTACCTTACTCAGTAAGGAAGAACCTTAAATGGATTGTATGCACCAACAGCCTTTATCTTGGCCTCAACAGAATGAAAGACTGGACTCCTCTACTTTACAGTGGAACTACTTGACACTCTTGCCTATCTTTAGTGTTACCACGCTACATCTAGAGTCTGCTCTCTATACTATGAGATCACACTTACACAAATGTCTCCTTCTTTTGGACTCTCCCGATTCTACCTGGCCAACTCTTTTCCTGTTATTCTTCCAGGTGTTTCCTGCCATAGGTTGTACCCACTCTTTTTGACATACATTAACCACAATCGATAAAAGCCATGCGAGCAACAGACAGACGAACAATAAAAGCGGTTCGACTTTTACCTAAAAAGAATTTTCTCAATCTGCGCTTGTATTTTAGCCAATGAGCAGGTCTGGACCAGGGCCGTTCTCCACCTTGGTCCCCCCGGATAAACTACTCCTTTACCTCTGACCCCTGAATCATCTTATAGAGATCGGTCCAGCACTGCTCTGCTTCTTTGTTTCATTGAGGCAGTTCCAGTCACCACAAGCACCATCTGTTAAAAATCAAGCACAACATGTTAGGAAGCCTAAATCCAACTAACGTTCAATGCAAAATAGCAAGCAGCAAAGCAAAAGATTAAAGACAATTGTCATTTGAACTGACCAGGGCTCTCACTAGAAAATGGTCAGGTGATGATGAAGACAGGTTTATAAAGCGCACAGATGCTCCTAGGAGTATCCCGGCACTAGTCTAACAGCAAGTAGAAGATCACAAAGTGAATAGCCAAGTTTTTAACCCTTTACTAAAAGCAAGTTCTGAATTATCCTGCCTCAGTTGCAGCGGAAGAGTATTCCATGCAGACAGAAGGAAAAAGAGCACCCACCAATCCTTGTCATCCACTCTCTTGTCACTCTAGAAAAAGCCAAATGCAAGGAACAAAGTCTCCTGGTGATGGTAAGAATGAATACAGGAGGCAAGGTAATATTGACCAATATTGTGTAAAGCATGAAAAATCAACACCAGTGCCTAAAACAAAATTCTCTTCCTTACTGGTAACCAGTGCAAGGAAGAAAGATGCCTAGAAATCCTAGTTCTCCTCAGCAATTTCAGTAAAAGTCATGCCGCAGCGCTTTCCACCATTTGAAGTCTGTGAATGGTGCACTCCGGAAAACCGAGATATATGGCATTAGAATAATCCAGCCGTTTTCCTGGCTGGAAAGGACAGAAAGAACAAAAACTTTTTCAAAGCCCGCAAGTTACCAAAACACATTCCAGTCATCACTGATCTGGGGTTGGAATGATAAGCAGTTGTCAAACTTAACTTCCAACTTCTTGGCTGTCTCCGTGAAAGATGCAGGCGGAAGAGAGCCATCTGGCCCTTCTGCCGACCAGTTGGTAGGTGCCATAGTGCCAACAAAGAGATTTTTCAGTTTTGTCGGTATTACACATCAGTTTTTTCTGATGCAACCAGACAAACACAGCAGTTAGGCATGATTTAATAGAGTTGAAAAACAGATCCTCCCCATCTTTAAAGGAGAAGAGCATCTGCATTTTATCTGCATATGATACCATCTTGGTTCCAAACGACTCAACCACTGAAGCAAGCAGGGTAAGATAGACATTAAACAGAGTTGTGCTGAGGGCAAAGCCCTGCGGGACCCCAACTGAAACTGCCCCATTGCCGGAAGCAAACGGAGGAAGCCAGACCTCCTGTTCTCTATTGTCTAGGAAGGAGGTCAGCCACCTAAGGACCAGACTATTCACTCCAATCCTAGAGAGGCAATCTAGCAAGATGGAGTGGGGAACTGTATCAAAGGCGGCTGACAGGTGGAGCTTAGAGCTAAAGTTCATGAAAAATCATCCTAGTATATATACATTTTCTCTCAATACAAGTCAATGAAGCATGATTGTAAGAAGCTGGCCTGGTATATGATGTCCACTAATGTAAGAGGGCACCTTGCACCAGTCCAGACAACCCTTATGGGGATTTAGGAGGTCTCAGACAACCTTAGAAAGCTATCCAAGTGGTAGCTGTGGAGAGCAGCCTTCAGGCTTAGTCTTGAAGGAGTGTAAAGCAGCTTGTTTTACCAGAATACAATCTTATAGTAAAGATTAAATGAAAAAGAACCACAAAAAATATTTATAAAAATATGTATTTATTATATAACTCTATCTAGTACGTTACAGTATCTCCCACATGGAGATAGACACAAAGCACACAATACTTTAGCAGAGAAATCACAGTAAATAGCACTAACACACAGTGGGCCCCAGGGGGGGACCAAACCATATACTAAGAAAGTGGTATAAGAACCACGACTCGAGTCAGGATGATGTCAAGAGGACGTATAAATGCTGGGGACCCACAGAACCACCCAAGGTAAGTAGATAGGGACCCCACGGAGAGCGTGTGCAGTGTGGGAACACGACCGGGTGCTCCGTACAAGTCTATGTGCAAGTCGGGGTTGGATTTTTAAAGAATAGGGACCCTTCCCAGTGGACCCTGAAGAAACCCAGTGGAAGACAGAAGGTTGGAGAGCCACCCCACCCGTGGATACCGTGGTACTCAAGTTACCTATCCCAGGGAAGTCCGGTATATAGGTGTGAAGTGGCCTCGAAAACCGCTGTCGAACCCAATGGAGGACTTCAGGAAAGTGCTGCAACTCGAAGAGGAAAAAGGGTCCGGAGGAATCCAAACGTGGATTCTTAAAGAGGAGTACCTGAAAGCAGAGGGGACAGAGTCTATGTCCCTCGGGAGTGACCAGGAGCCTGGAAGACGAATGCTCTCCAATGTCGGGTGCTTCAGGAAAGATGATGATGACCTTGACTCTGCAGCTGCGAGGATCAGGTGATGCTGAGGATGACCTGGACCTGGATACGAGCTGTCCCACGGAGGATGTCGAGTGCTGAGGGGTCGGTGTCCAGCCGGAGCACCAGCAAGCCTTGGCAAATGGAACCCACGCAGGAAGTCAAGAAGGTGTACAGTTGGGACCGGCAAGGTCCAGGAGACTCACCTCAAGCAGGGGAGTCAGGGCAGGCCCCGAGCAATCAGGGGAGCCCAAAGGAAACAAATGGGACCCTCAAGTGGACCCACAGGCCGGAGGCACTGGAGTCGCGAGAGGACCTCAAGCAGCTCACCAAAAAATGTGGGCCATGATGCACACAATGCGGTGTGGCCAAAGATTCTGGTCACTGGAGGTGCTCGAGGTTGGGGCTACTGGGAGCCCGAAGATCTTTTTGCAAAGATGGCAACAAGCCTTTGCAACTGTAAAGGGGACGTGGTACTCAGGGGTTCGGTTATTGCAACCCCCACGAGGACTACCAGCCTCAAACTTGGTGAGAGGGTAGAGCAGGCCTCAGGAGCTGTGGAAAACCTCCACCTGTGATGCAGAGCCCACGGAGTCCATAGGAGCTCAGGAACTGCAGACCGGTCGACTTAGTTGCGGTGCCTGTGAATGCAGGGGAGTGACTCCTTCACTCCAAGGGAGATTACTTCAGTTGTCCTTGATGCTTCACAGGCCTTGGAAGGTTCCTGTATGATGCACAGGCACAGATGATGCAGCAGACTGGAAGGGAGATGAAGTCCGGTCCAAACGAAGTCCAGCGAAGTCCAGAGTGCCCAGACGGTAGAAGTGCAATGGTGTCTGATCTGAATCCTATCCCATGGTGAATCTGAGGACCTACACCCAGCTAAGCCCTTAAGTACCCTAAGGAAAGGGTTGGTAGGATTCAGGGGACCCTCCCAGGGGAGGGTCTGGTCTGCAAGCGCGCCCACCCAGCCCTAATACACCAAATCATGTCTGGGAGGTGGTCACACCTCCCTGTGACAGGATGCCTATTGTTCTACCTTCCCCGGCTCGAGCTTGGCTCAGCAGCAGGAGGGCAGAAATGTGTATCTGGTCAGCAGCAACCATTTTGTGCTGCCCGGGACTTGAAGGCTGGTACCGGGAACACTGAGAGCCTACCAGAGGGCTCTTCCAGTGCCTGGAATCATACCTCCCACACCGTTTACGGTGTGGGGTTATGAATCCAACATGTTTGATGCCAAACATGATAGGATTCTTTGCAGCCATTTTCGAGATGGTCATCACGCGATTACGCGGTGCCCCTCTATAAAGTATATGGCTGCTTCACTGACAACCCGGGAGAATGGACTCCGTAGGCCGCAGTGGTGTCCTGCTCATGCAGGGGCACCCTCTCACTTAGAACCAAGCACCCTACCTTCAGGATTGTAAAGGCCTGCTATAGGGGTGACTTATAGGTTTTAAGTGCAGTGACCCTTAGATATAGTAAACCTATATCTTTAGTAAGTGGTGCATGCACCAACTTACACAGGCTGCAATGGCAGGCCTGTATTTCCATTTTGAATGGTCTCTCATGGGTCGCATAATACATGCTTCAGCCCATGGGAGGCCTCTGGGGTACCTATGCCCTGGGTACATGGGTACCATATAATAGGGACTTATAAGGGTAGCCCAGGATTCAATCTGGGATGTACCTAAGTACCGAACACCACAATTTAGGGAGAAAGCAGATAGACTGGGGTCCTGATTAGCAGGATCCCAGTCAGACTAGTCAAAAACAGCATCACATCAAGCAAAAAGTGGGGGTAACCATAAGAAGTAGCTCCTACTTTCCTACAGTGATCATGCAACAGAAACCTGCTTCTTTCAGCAAAAACGAATCTAATGTGGAGATGTCAGGATCTTCCCCTCAAGGAAGCGCAAGGAAGCGCAAAACATCTTTGAAGAGAAGATATTATTCTTGAATTTAATGCTGGCCATATTATTTTGAGAAAAACCCTGCTTCCTTTGCCAGGTTTGAAAACAAGGTTACGCTGTTGGAAAATGCATAAGGTAAAACACTGAGCTCTATGGCTTCCAGGCCTAATAGAGTAATGAAAGTTTGCAAGCATATTCAATGTCACAGGAAGCTTCAAGCTATTATAAAACAACATCCATATTTGATTAAATGGTTGATACTTTCTGTATTACATACATGCTTGCTAACTCTGCACTTCACAGGAGTAAGTTGGCGCTATATAAATATAAATTAACAATAACAATAACAATAAGTAACCATAACGAAGCCAGATTTTACATTTGTTTTCACACTACCTAACATTGGGTTCTAAATAAACTGTGCTGGTATACCTTAGCAAGTATAATGGGAGCTATATCTTGGCTGAATTGACCTCGCTCAAGAACAACGTGTATCATTTGAAAGATGGATCGAGTGAAAGATGGCAGAGGGATAGCACAGCCAGTGAAAGGAAGTATGTTGAAGAAAAAGAAGAAGAAGCTTTAAAGTAATCTCATCTTTTTTATACCTTTAAATGAAGTCAGAAGCAACGGAGGTAATTAACACACTGAGGACCATATTTATCAAAGAGTTGTGTCGCTTTTGCACCATGCAACGGGGTGCAAAAGCGGCACATCCATTGAGATGTGATTTATCAAGCCACACAATGCCACCTTACGTGATCCTGAGAGGCTTGATAAATCCAGAGTAACGCAATGCAACGCAAATCACTGCATTGAGTTACTGTGCCCCAGGGAAGCATTCCATGGGGCGGGCATGGGTGTTCCCATGCAAAACCCATGGATTTTGACGCATTCCCAGATTTACCATAAGTGGTAGACCTTGGAATGCGCCAAAACTGCTAGGCCTCCCCAGGTGAGGGGTAACAAGGAGAAATATGTTTATTTCTGCTTGTTTTTCCCTCTTACTAGAGGAATATGTCTCAGGGGATTTTTTTTGTGCAGGAAGGTGCCCCTTCCTGCACAAAAATAATCCTGCTAACAACGCAGACACCCTTGCACCATGGTGAAAGAGTGCCTGCGTTTGCACTAGGTAGTACATTGTGCACCAGTGCTGGAAAAAGGCAAAAATGCGCTGCACATTGTTAAGTATAGCCCATTCCTGCCCTTTCTGTATCATGCAGCGCAGAAAGGGGACTTGCTGCACTGCGTAATATAATGATCAATATGCCCCCAAAGGTTATGAATGAAGATTACCGATAAGGAACCTTAAATTAGCTCCTCATCAAGTCATCCTCCTCACAGTTCTTACTTTGTGAGGATATAACTGGATGACACAATTAAACATACTTTTTTCTTCATTGAATGCAGCAGATAGAAAGACGCCTCTATCTGGATGGAGAAATGGAAAAACTGAACGATTATGAGATAGTTATGTTAAAACGTTATATAATAACACCTGCAGTTGGAAAGCCAATAAATGCCTGTCTTATGGGTGAGAACTATCCTGGCAGAGTAAGGACTCGGAGGACCTCTACAAGAATGAAGCAGTAATGGACATTACTAAATCGATGACTGGCTAGGTAGCTGTAACGATACAATTCTAATCCAGAAAATGCAGTGGTATTGGATGTGAAGGAAGATGCTCTCTACTTCAAGAAAGCTGAAATAATTTGATCTATATTTTAGTACGCAAGCATTGCTAATTGTATCAAGGAACAAATGTGGTAAGAGTAAAGATCAATGCATAATAGAATGTTTTAGCCTATTTATGTTGATTTCAACTGGTCCAAATTGAAAATATGAGATGTAAATGAAAGCCTTTCTAACACTATTCAGAGTTTCTGCACGCAGGTGTTCCTGAAAAGAAACATAAATTCACAATTTATCAGCAATCAATTAATGACACATTCAAGTAGAAGGTAATTAATGATATTTCACTGCATATTTTATTGAGGGTGGCCTGCCACTTTGTGGGTCCACGGAGGCTATCACCGCTGACCCCTGAGCAGGGGACTGTCTGACATATTTAGAGATTCCTGTATGTATGGATGTTAGAAATGAGGTCTCTAGTTGGCAGAGGTTTGCACCATGTCCAAGTAAGGACGTCCACTTTAGTCAGTGTAAGCTAGATGCACACTAAAAAATAACCTGTGCTCACTCTGATACAGAGCAGTCAGGCTTACATAAAAGAGGCAATGCATAAAGTATTTGTTTCTACACACACACAGTAACACAATGAATACACCACAAAAAAACTCCACCCAGGTTTATAAACATAGGGAATATTTATCTGAGTAACACAAGACCAAAACAACAAAAATCCAATAAGTAGTTCATGAGATATGAAGATTTAAAGTATATATATGCCACCACAGTGCTTTAAAAGTCACTAATGATTTTGTTTAGATTATCGTTGCAACTACAGTGATCACAAAGTCACTAAGAGTGTTGTTTTAAAATATAGATACTCCCACAGTAGTCAAAACAAGTTACTGTTTGATCTCATGTGCATGGCTGGTAGTTAGACCTATTTGATTCACCAGATAAGGCTGCATTTGAGAAAGTGTGGGCAGGTAGCAATCAACCCGCAGGACCCACAACACTCAGTATCTTTTGTGTGGAGATGCCAGTGTTGTGTACTGAGAGTCTGCGGCACAGCAGCGGGCTCCGGTTGCACCTGCGGGGCCTGCGTCATCGAGTCCATTTGGATGAGGGAAGAGCTGAAGCAGGAGCACGGGCGTCACACTAGTGATCCTCGTACAGGTGGCTGAAAATCTTCATGATCCAGACAGTGTCACTGACTCCACCCGGTATCATCCTGGCAACAGCGTTGCTGGAGGAGCAGCACTTGGGGGTTTCCCTCGAAGTGGTGGTGATTTAAAAAACAGGAAGGTGGTGCCTCTGATCAGCATGTAAGCTCCCAAGCACTGAATGCCATGTCTCCCTTGCTGGAGGGGCTGCGCTGGTGGGTTTTTCCTCTGTGCAGCAGCGATTTCAGGCACAAGATGTTGGTGCCTCCAATCAGCACGTAAGCTCCCAAGCGCTGATTGCCACGTCTCCCTTCCTGGAGGGGATGCACTGAGGGTTTTTACCACAGTGCAGCAGCGATTTCAGACACAGGAGGGTGGTGTCTCTGATCGGCACATACGCTTCCAAGTGCTGATCGTCGTATCTCCTTTGCTGGAGGGGCCACGCAGTTTTTTTTCCCTCAATGCAGGGGCAATTTAAGACACAGGAAGATGGTGCTACCGATTGGCGCATAAGCTCCCAAGGGCTAGTTGTCGCATCTCCCTAATGCAGAGAGTTAGTCAATGAGTGTTCAACAAGCGCTGGGCTGATACAGATCGGGACAGAATGCGGCGCTGTTCTTAGCCATTAGTCGGTCACGAAGTGCAGAGGTTAGGGACATTTAGAAGTAGAACAAAGTATTTTGGATCCCTGTGACTTCCTGACATGGGGGCAAGTCATCAAGCCCTTAGGGTCACTCTGGGGGTCAGGGAGATGAGTTCAGCTTTTGCCCTCAGCAGGGCAGAGATCAACAGGCAGCAGGGCTGCTCAACAAAGTAGAGAAGCAGTTCCTAAAAACAGTCAGTCACAGCTAAGTGGCAATCTTTTCAGCACAGCAGTCTTTTTCAGCACAGCAATCTCGAGCAGAGTTCCTCCAAGGTCCAGTAGTCTACCCTTTGCGTAGGGCCAGAGCCCTAGTACTTATACCCAAAAGTGCCTTTGATGTAGGGGGTGGCTCCAAAGGAACTCTCTGAAGTGCACAAGGATCCCTTTCAACCTGACCCTGACTTCAGACTATCAGTAGGGGGTAAATCAGCCGCTTGTGTGAGGTAAGTTTGTCAAGGAGACAGCTGTTATATGAATCAGGAACGCATGGTTCTCGTAAGTAAAACACTTAAATGGTGGTGCCGGGGTCTTGTTCAAAGAGGCTCTGTGATTTAAGCCCTTCTTAAAGCTTCATTTACTCTTGCTGCTTGCAAAAGAATTCCAATCTCCTCCGGGGAGCTTCAGCAAAAGCTGCATCAGTCGCTTCCTGCTTGAATGGCAAACATTGAGTGGGGCCCCACTCAATGTTTGCCATTCAAGCAGGGAGCTGTCTCCTTGACAAACTTACAGTTCCCAAGACCAAGTCCTAGTATTGAGGAGAACCCCAGAATGACATGGGGTCCGAAACGCGTTGGCTCATGCTAATGGGTTAAGCGATTTTGGGTGTGCCACGAGGGAATGTTCTTGATTTAATTTTCTCTTTTTAGACAACACCCTTCCCAATTAACATACCCTTCGCTTTGTACACAGGCAGGACTTTAGGCTGTAGCTTCAGTCCACGAATAATTAAATATCCACCTAGTGGTAGTTCAAGCCAGGACTGGTCGCTCTGTTCACATTGTATATTTTGTATGTTAAATGTAAATGTGTCTTAATGTGTTTCACTGTGTTGTTTCAATATTTAATCTATGTATGATGTTTTGAATATTACACCATATGATTTTGTTTATGTGTCAAAACAAAAAGTGTTGTCCGACATATGACATGAAAAGAATGTTAGGACATGCTGTTTCTTAAATATTTCTAAAGAAAAGTGAAATAAATCACACGTACTTTGGAAGTGCCATCCAAGGTTTCGTTTCAATATTCATTTATCATGAATGGTCTATCTGGACACTATGTTTGTTTAACACTAGTTGTGTCGTCTAGTCCAGGTAGTATAAGGACCAAGCCTGTTTTGCTAAACACTTTCTAAAAGTGGCATTTCTAAAATGGTAATATTAAATCCAGCTCTACCATTAAAGAGGATTTATCGCCACCATTCCAAAGATTTCAAACATGAAGTAGCTTTTCCTTTCCAATCAGGAATTACAGCTTAAAGGGTATTTTAAGGAATACCCAATGCTAGCCTATGGAGCGATTAGGCTTCACAGCAGTGAAAAACGAATTTAGCTGCTTGTCACTGCTAGGACGTGTAAAACTTAAAAGTACAGGTCCTGCCTTTTAGCTACACAGCACCATGCCCTTAGGTTCACTTAGGGCCTACCATAGGGCAGGCTTATGTGTAATAAAAGGAGAGTTTATGGCTTGGCAAGTGGTTTTAAATGCCAAGTCGAAATGGCAGTTAACTGCACGCACAGGCCCTCCAATGGCAGGCCTGAGACATGTTTGAAAAGCTACTCGTGTAGGTGGCACAACCTGTTCTGCAGGCCCACTAGTATCATTTAGATTATAGGCCCTGGGTACATGGTCTACCACTTTACAAGGAACTGACAGGGAAACTAAGTATGCCAATCAGATATACACCAATATCAACATGTTTAGGGGAGAAGCACATGCACTTTTAGCACAGATTAGCAGTGGTAAAGTGCTCAGAGTCCTAAGGTCAACAAATAGATACAGCAAAAAGTGGAGGTAAGCAGGCAAAATGTTGGGGGAAGACCACCCTAAGGATGACAGGTCCAACACTGGATCTCTGTGCACTTAGTGCATGCACCAGAGTCACACTGTAGCCGCTGCACTCTGAGCACAGCTGATTGCTATGTGAGCGTGTTTTTGGTCCACTCAGCATTCTTTGTTGGTTTTCTAAAGCAAACTTCCAAATCAGAAATTTCTTTAAGAAAAACAAAACAAACTTCCAAAGCAGAATTTTGTTTGAGAAAAAGAACACTAAAAATCCATGATCCAGAAGTGCAGGGATTTTTCTTCCTGTGTATCAGAGCCATTGTTTATTTTCTTGCACAAGTTTTCCATACCTCATATGGTGGCCTTGACAAGGAAAATTAGATATGAGCCCGATCCCAAACAGAGTGGTTTACCTTTGGAACACGGCTAGCACATGGTTGTATTTCATTGGGTGGTCTCTTTACTTGATTCCAAGTTTCCCCTGTTGCAAAAGGAATAATGTCCTGTTACGTTTTAACCTTATGCCACATTGTTTTCACAAAGCAAATTCTTTCTAGTAATATTTGGAGAACATTTTGTGGCCATAAGCCTTGAACCAAGCGACAAACTTAACCCTTGGATCAAGCAGAAAACTCATAATCTGCCCTAATTTCAGATTTAGTACATTAATGACGCCATAACTGTTTTCTCTGAAATGCTCCTCCAGAAGGAACGTTTTTTCTGAGTTAAAAAAGGCTATATGCAACATAAATTGCCATAAAATCGTGACAGGTGAATGTCAAAAGTGATTTTTCTGCATACAATGCAAAATTGAAATTTTTATATACCCCCTTCGGTGATGCCGAAAGCAGGACTGTACTGGTCTTTTATTCCATTTTGTATTTCCCCAGAGCTATTGCAAGCCAGTTTTGAAAGCCCAGAACAGCCGCTTGCACCTCTGTCACTTTCTTTAGCTCCCTGGGGCCGTATTACATAAAGTGCCCGAGGGAGCAAGGGCGTTTGTGCCCGTTTTACGTGCCCCCGGTGCACTTTGGCATTACAGAAGTTGCCGCAGGCGCTTGTGCGTCCTCTTCTGTAATACCAATAGCGATCGCATACATAAGGCACCAGCGCTGTGTTCAAGGGTGCGTCCCCTCATTTGCATGGGGGCATGCTCCATGCAAATGAGGGAATTCCTTTGCCGCGGGCACATCGGCAAAGAAGCCCTCAGGCAGGGGGAAGGAGGTCCCATGGACCCCCCAGACATCCCCTTGCAGTCGGGTGCAGTCACTGACTGCACCAGACTTGAAGGGGATCTCTATTCCCCATTAAAAGAGCAGCCGCCTGCACAGTGAAACATGGAGCGGCTTCAAAGCAGCCCCTCTGTATTTCTTGTGAATGCGCTGCCCCCAAGGCAGCACAAGTTCGCGGCTGCCCTGGGGGCAGCGTATTCACCATAATGCGGCGCAGTTACCTTCATTGCACCTGGCACACCTTTTTAAAGCTGCGCCCAGCGCAATAAAGTAGATTGTGCTGCATGTGTAATGTAAAACACACAAGGTGATGGACGGAATGCTGCACATTGGCAAACATTCACCCCCAGTCACAGATCTGGGTTTAATCCATCGTTATTTTGCTTCACCACGCCACCCCAGTTCAGACATAGCCATATGCAAATCAGTCTTGACCCTGTGACTCATGGGAACAGTCCAGACCGAACTGCCAAGCCATGTCTTCCCTGGACCGGAATCAAGCATCCTAGGACCGGTTTCAGGCTATCAGCCTTCATCAGCCAGGATAGCTTGACTCCAGTGGCGTAGTGAGCACGGGACCCACGTCTGGGCATACCCTTCCCACTTAGGGCGAAATGCAAAACACACAAGGTGATGGACGGAATGCTGCACATTGGCAAACATTCACCCCCAGTCACAGATCTGGGTTTAATCCATCGTTATTTTGCTTCACCACGCCACCCCAGTTCAGACATAGCCATATGCAAATCAGTCTTGACCCTGTGCCTCATGGGAACAGTCCAGACCGAACTGCCAAGCCATGACTTCCCTGGACCGGAATCAAGCATCCTAGGACCGGTTTCAGGCTATCAGCCTTCATCAGCCAGGATAGCTTGACTCCAGTGGCGTAGTAAGCACGGGACCCACGTCTGGGCATACCCTTCCCACTTAGGGCGAAATGCAAAACACACAAGGTGATGGACGGAATGCCGCACATTGGCAAACATTCACCCCCAGTCACAGATCTGGGTTTAATACATCGTTATTTTGCTTCACCACGCCACCCCAGTTCAGACATAGCCATATGCAAATCAGTCTTGACCCTGTGCCTCATGGGAACAGTCCAGACCGAACTGCCAAGCCATGTCTTCCCTGGACCGGAATCAAGCATCCTAGGACCGGTTTCAGGCTATCAGCCTTCATCAGCCAGGATAGCTTGACTCCAGTGGCTTAGTGAGCACGGGACCCACGTCTGGGCATACCCCTTCCCACTTAGGGCGAAATGCAAAACACACAAGGTGATGGACGGAATGCTGCACATTGGCAAACATTCACCCCCAGTCACAGATCTGGGTTTAATCCATCGTTATTTTGCTTCACCACGCCACCCCAGTTCAGACATAGCCATATGCAAATCAGTCTTGACCCTGTGCCTCATGGGAACAGTCCAGACCGAACTGCCAAGCCATGTCTTCCCTGGACCGGAATCAAGCATCCTAAGACCGGTTTCAGGCTATCAGCCTTCATCAGCCAGGATAGCTTGACTCCAGTGGCGTAGTGAGCACGGGACCCACGTCTGGGCATACCCTTCCCACTTAGGGCGAAATGCAAAACACACAAGGTGATGGACGGAATGCTGAACATTGGCAAACATTCACCCCCAGTCACAGATCTGGGTTTAATCCATCGTTATTTTGCTTCACCGCGCCACCCCAGTTCAGACATAGCCATATGCAAATCAGTCTTGACCCTGTGCCTCATGGGAACAGTCCAGACCGAACTGCCAAGCCATGTCTTCCCTGGACCGGAATCAAGCATCCTAGGACCGGTTTCAGGCTATCAGCCTTCATCAGCCAGGATAGCTTGACTCCAGTGGCGTAGTGAGCACGGGACCCACGTCTGGGCATACCCTTCCCACTTAGGGCGAAATGCAAAACACACAAGGTGATGGACGGAATGCTGCACATTGGCAAACATTCACCCCCAGTCACAGATCTGGGTTTAATCCATCGTTATTTTGCTTCACCACGCCACCCCAGTTCAGACATAGCCATATGCAAATCAGTCTTGGCCCTGTGCCTCATGGGAACAGTCCAGACCGAACTGCCAAGCCATGTCTTCCCTGGACCGGAATCAAGCATCCTAGGACCGATTTCAGGCTATCAGCCTTCATCAGCCAGGATAGCTTGACTCCAGTGGCGTAGTGAGCACGGGACCCACGTCTGGGCATACCCTTCCCTCTTAGGGCGAAATGCAAAACACACAAGGTGATGGACGGAATGCTGCACATTGGCAAACATTCACCCCCAGTCACAGATCTGGGTTTAATCCATCGTTATTTTGCTTCACCACGCCACCCCAGTTCAGACATAGCCATATGCAAATCAGTCTTGACCCTGTGCCTCATGGGAACAGTCCAGACCGAACTGCCAAACCATGTCTTCCCTGGACCGGAATCAAGCATCCTAGGACCGTTTTCAGGCTATCAGCCTTCCTCAGCCAGGATAGCTTGACTCCAGTGGCGTAGTGAGCACGGGACCCACGTCTGGGCATACCCTTCCCAATTAGGGCGAAATGCAAAACACACAAGGTGATGGACGGAATGCTGCACACTGGCAAACATTCACCCCCAGTCACAGATCTGGGTTTAATCCATCGTTATTTTGCTTCACCACGCCATCCCAGTTCAGACATAGCCATATGCAAATCAGTCTTGACCCTGTGCCTCATGGGAACAGTCCAGATCGAACTGCCAAGCCATGTCTTCCCTGGACCGGAATCAAGCATCCTAGGACCGGTTTCAGGCTATCAGCCTTCATCAGCCAGGATAGCTTGACTCCAGTGGCATAGTGAGCACGGGACCCATGTCTGGGCATACCCTTCCCTCTTAGGGTGAAATGCAAAACACACAAGGTGATGGACGGAATGCTGCACATTGGCAAACATTCACCCCCAGTCACAGATCTGGGTTTAATCCATCGTTATTTTGCTTCACCACGCCACCCCAGTTCAGACATAGCCATATGCAAATCAGTCTTGACCCTGTGCCTCATGGGAACAGTCCAGACCGAACTGCCAAACCATGTCTTCCCTGGACCGGAATCAAGCATCCTAGGACCGGTTTCAGGCTATCAGCCTTCATCAGCCAGGATAGCTTGACTCCAGTGGCGTAGTGAGCACGGGACCCACGTCTGGGCATACCCTTCCCACTTAGGGCGAAATGCAAAACACACAAGGTGATGGACGGAATGCTGCACACTGGCAAACATTCACCCCCAGTCACAGATCTGGGTTTAATCCATCGTTATTTTGCTTCACCACGCCATCCCAGTTCAGACATAGCCATATGCAAATCAGTCTTGACCCTGTGCCTCATGGGAACAGTCCAGACCGAACTGCCAAGCCATGTCTTCCCTGGACTGGAATCAAGCATCCTAGGACCAGTTTCAGGCTATCAGCCTTCATCAGCCAGGATAGCTTGACTCCAGTGGCGTAGTGAGCACAGGACCCACGTCTGGGCATACCCTTCCCACTTAGGGAGAAATGCAAAACACACAAGGTGATGGACGGAATGCTGCACATTGGCAAACATTCACCCCCAGTCACAGATCTGGGTTTAATCCATCGTTATTTTGCTTCACCACGACACCCCAGTTCGGAGATAGCCATCTGCAAATCAGTCTTGACCCTGTGCCTCATGGGAACAGTCCAGACGGAACTGCCAGCCATGTCTTCCCTGGACCGGAATCTAGCATCCTAGGACCAGTTTCAGGCTATCAGCCTTCATCAGCCAGGATAGCTTGACTCCAGTGGCGTAGTGAGCACGGGACCCACGTCTGGGAATACCGTTCCCACTTAGGGCGAAATGCAAAACACACAAGGTGATGGACGGAATGCTGCACATTGGCAAACATTCACCCCCAGTCACAGATCTGGGTTTAATCCATCGTTATTTTGCTTCACCACGCCACCCCAGTTCAGACATAGCCATATGCAAATCAGTCTTGACCCTGTGCCTCATGGGAACAGTCCAGACCGAACTGCCAAGCCATGTCTTCGCTGGACCGGAATCAAGCATCCTAGGACCGGTTTCAGGCTATCAGCCTTCACCAGCCAGGATAGCTTGACTCCAGTGGCGTAGTGAGCACGGGACCCACGTCTGGGCATACCCTTCCCACTTAGGGCGAAATGCAAAACACACAAGGTGATGGACGGAATACTGCACATTGGCAAACATTCACCCCCAGTCACAGATCTGGGTTTAATCCATCGTTATTTTGCTTCACCACGCCACCCCAGTTCGGACATAGCCATATGCAAATCAGTCTTGACCCTGTGCCTCATGGGAACAGTCCAGACGGAACTGCCAGCCATGTCTTCCCTGGACCGGAATCAAGCATCCTAGGACCGGTTTCAGGCTATCAGCCTTCATCAGCCAGGATAGCTTGACTCCAGTGGCGTAGTGAGCACGGGACCCACGTCTGGGAATACCCTTCCCACTTAGGGCGAAATGCAAAACACACAAGGTGATGGACGGAATACTGCACATTGGCAAACATTCACCCCCAGTCACAGATCTGGGTTTAATCCATCGTTATTTTGCTTCACCACGCCACCCCAGTTCAGACATAGCCATATGCAAATCAGTCTTGACCCTGTGCCTCATGGGAACAGTCCAGACCGAACTGCCAAGCCATGTCTTCCCTGGACCGGAATCAAGCATCCTAGGACCGGTTTCAGGCTATCAGCCTTCATCAGCCAGGATAGCTTGACTCCAGTGGCGTAGTGAGCACGGGACCCACGTCTGGGAATACCCTTCCCACTTAGGGCGAAATGCAAAACACACAAGGTGATGGACGGAATGCTGCACATTGGCAAACATTCACCCCCAGTCACAGATCTGGGTTCAATCCATCGTTATTTTGCTTCACCACGCCACCCCAGTTCAGACATAGCCATATGCAAATCAGTCTTGACCCTGTGCCTCATGGGAACAGTCCAGACCGAACTGCCAAGCCATGTCTTCCCTGGACCGGAATCAAGCATCCTAGGACCGGTTTCAGGCTATCAGCCTTCATCAGCCAGGATAGCTTGACTCCAGTGGCGTAGTGAGCACGGGACCCACGTCTGGGCATACCCTTCCCACTTAGGGCGAAATGCAAAACACACAAGGTGATGGACGGAATGCTGCACATTGGCAAACATTCACCCCCAGTCACAGATCTGGGTTTAATCCATCGTTATTTTGCTTCACCACGCCACCCCAGTTCAGACATAGCCATATGCAAATCAGTCTTGACCCTGTGCCTCATGGGAACAGTCCAGACCGAACTGCCAAGCCATGTCTTCCCTGGACCGGAATCAAGCATCCTAGGACCGGTTTCAGGCTATCAGCCTTCATCAGCCAGGATAGCTTGACTCCAGTGGCGTAGTGAGCACGGGACCCACGTCTGGGCATACCCTTCCCACTTAGGGCGAAATGCAAAACACACAAGGTGATGGACGGAATGCTGCACATTGGCAAACATTCACCCCCAGTCACAGATCTGGGTTTAGTCCATCGTTATTTTGCTTCACCACGCCACCCCAGTTCAGACATAGCCATATGCAAATCAGTCTTGACCCTGTGCCTCATGGGAACAGTCCAGACCGAACTGCCAAGCCATGTCTTCCCTGGACCGGAATCAAGCATCCTAGGACCGGTTTCAGGCTATCAGCCTTCACCAGCCAGGATAGCTTGACTCCAGTGGCGTAGTGAGCACGGGACCCACGTCTGGGCATACCCTTCCCACTTAGGGCGAAATGCAAGACACACAAGGTGATGGACGGAATACTGCACATTGGCAAACATTCACCCCCAGTCACAGATCTGGGTTTAATCCATCGTTATTTTGCTTCACCACGCCACCCCAGTTCAGACATAGCCATATGCAAATCAGTCTTGACCCTGTGCCTCATGGGAACAGTCCAGACCGAACTGCCAAGCCATGTCTTCCCTGGACCAGAATCAAGCATCCTAGGACCGGTTTCAGGCTATCAGCCTTCATCAGCCAGGATAGCTTGACTCCAGTGGCGTAGTGAGCACGGGACCCACGTCTGGGCATACCCTTCCCACTTAGGGCGAAATGCAAAACACACAAGGTGATGGACGGAATGCTGCACATTGGCAAACATTCACCCTCAGTCACAGATCTGGGTTTAATCCATCGTTATTTTGCTTCACCACGCCACCCCAGTTCAGACATAGCCATATGCAAATCAGTCTTGACCCTGTGCCTCATGGGAACGGTCCAGACCGGACTGCCAAGCCATGTCTTCCCTGGACCGGAATCAAGCATCCTAGGACCTGTTTCAGGCTATCAGCCTTCATCAGCCAGGATAGCTTGACTCCAGTGGCGTAGTGAGCACGGGACCCACATCTGGGCATACCCTTCCCACTTAGGGCGAAATGCAAAACACACAAGGTGATGGACGGAATGCTGCACATTGGCAAACATTCACCCCCAGTCACAGATCTGGGTTTAATCCATCGTTATTTTCCGTCCATCAATTGTTTCTTTTGCATTTGTCGCCCTAAGTGGGAAGGGTATGCCCAGACGTGGGTCCCATGCTCACTACACCACTGGATTCAAGCTAGCCTGGCTGAAGAAGGGTGATGCCCTGAAACCGGTCCCAGGATGCTTGTTTCCGGTCCAGGGAGGACCTGGCTTGGCAGTTCGGGCTGGACTGTTCCCACAAGGAGCAGGGTCAAGACTGATTTGCATATGGCTGGGTCCAAACTGGGGTGGTGTGGTGAGCAAAAGAATGATGGATTTAACCCAGATCCTTGTGACTGGGGGTGAATGTTTGCATTGTCCAGCATTCCGTCCATCAATTGTTTCTTTTGCATTTGTCGCCCTAAGTGGGAAGGGTATGCCCAGACGTGGGTCACGTGCTCACTACACCACTGGATTCAAGCTAGCCTGGCTGAAGATTGGTGATGCCCTGAAACCGGTCCCAGGATGCTTGTTTCCGGTCCAGGGAGGACCTGGCTTGGCAGTTCGGGCTGGACTGTTCCCACAAGGAGCAGGGTCAAGACTGATTTGCATATGGCTGGGTCCAAACTGGGGTGGTGTGGTGAGCAAAAGAATGATGGATTTAACCCAGATCCTTGTGACTGGGGGTGAATGTTTGCATTGTCCAGCATTCCGTCCATCAATTGTTTCTTTTGCATTTGTCGCCCTAAGTGGGAAGGGTATGCCCAGACGTGGGTCCCGTGCTCACTACACCACTGGATTCAAGCTAGCCTGGCTGAAGAAGGGTGATGCCCTGAAACCGGTCCCAGGATGCTTGTTTCCGGTCCAGGGAGGACCTGGCTTGGCAGTTCGGGCTGGACTGTTCCCACAAGGAGCAGGGTCAAGACTGATTTGCATATGGCTGGGTCCAAACTGGGGTGGTGTGGTGAGCAAAAGAATGATGGATTTAACCCAGATCCTTGTGACTGGGGGTGAATGTTTGCATTGTCCAGCATTCCGTCCATCAATTGTTTCTTTTGCATGTGTAATGTGGCCCCAGGTGTGAACTGCAACAGGCAAAGCTGGGGCTTCAAGCTAGAGAGACTGACAACAAAGCGAGAGAGAGAGAGAGAGAGATCAGAGTGGGAGAAGAGAGGGAAGGAGAGAGAAGGGATGGATAGATGGTTGAATAGATGGATAAATGGATGGAAAGGGATAGTGTGTGAAGGTAGAGAGCAGGGCTGGTTTGAACATTTGTGCTATGGTTGCTTATGGTGTCCTGGCCGGCATTGTCTAAAAGTGGTGTACGACTGAGCAACAGCAATAAGGTTCCCACGCATAAATAGGCATTCTTCTACTAAGGCCTTGTTGGTGATGTGAAGGCTATGGGCACTATAATGAAAAGGTGTTGATATTATCATTCTGTTCATCTGCACTGTCAGGTTTCTGGTGGCATAAGGTTTCACACTACCTCTTCACTGCAAGCCCTAGATAGCTGCCCTTCGTTCCTCTTTCCACTCACCAGAGTATATCGCTGTATTTATCCTCAGAAGACAGAAACCAGAGTACGGGCTGCAGAAATAGAAATGCATTAAGGTTCACTTAACAGAGAGCTACCTTTTAGTACCCTTATCAAACTGCAGTCGGGCCCCTATTACAGATGACCCATGTTTTTTTCTCCATCATAGGCAGGCGTATTTGTAATGCAAGTCATCATTTGGTTACAAGCAGAGTTTGGCTTGTTGACATCTGAATTATTGATTTAGCTAAGTGTCACCTTACCAAAATTCCATTTAATGAGCCAAAGTGGCATGGATGTGATATCCACGAAAAATCTACTATAAAAGCCATCTGAATGCATTTTATTTGTAATCATTAATATGAATTTTTTTAACGTTTTTTCAATTCATGGAGTCGGATTTCATTCACTGACTGAGCAATTGTACACTAATCGTTGGACTATTTTGCACTTGCATTTCAACTCGCTGGTGTACACCCTGTATATCAACCCCAGAATATCAATGGGACAAAATATAGAGGACAAATTATCGAAAAAATTATATCGACTAATAGGTAAATCTAGCTTTCCTATACCTAACTCCCCTTTAATGTACCTACGTGGGGCCTTATTACAAAAATGTTCCTGGGGGCACAATGGGCGTTTTTGCCTGCTTTGCGTGCCCCGGAGGCACTTTGTTATTACAGAAGGGGCCGCAGACGTTTGTGCGAGCCCTTCTGTAACCAATAGCATTGGCACACATAAAGCTCCAGTGCTATCTTCAAGGGGGCATTCCTTCATTTGCATGGGTGCGTGCCCCATACAAGTGAGGAAATCCCTTTGCCTCTGCGCCCGCGCCATATTACCAACGCGGGCGCAGAGGCAAAGAAGCCCTCAGGAGGTGCACTGACAATGCGCCACCTAAAAGCTGGCACACTGTCAGTGCGCCTCCTGAGAGCAGCCCTCTGCAGGGGGTAAAGGGGGTCCTATGGACCCCCCAGACATCCCCTTGCAGACGGGTGCAGTCACTGACTGCACCCGCCTGCAAGGGGATCTCTATTCCCCTTTAAAAGTGCAGGTGGGTTGCCGCCTGCACAGTGAAACACGGAGCGGCTGTAGAGCAGCCACTCCCTAATTCACGTGAATGCGCTGCCCCCAGGGCAGCATGAGTTTTTGGCTGCCCTGGGGCAGCGCATTCCTCATGATGCAGCACACTTTCTTTCATTGCACCTGGCGCACCTTTGTTTAAAAATATTTTTTAAAAGAGGAAAAGGCTGGGCCCCAGGGGATGGGGCCCCAAGGGTCGTAATTGGCCAGGGGAGGGAGGGTGACAGCCCCACTCCCCATTTAAAAAAAAAAAAGACTGGCCCCGGGGGGACCAGGTCCCCAGTGCCAAAATTGGCTGAGGGAAGAGGGGCTACGCATCCCCCCTTCCCTGAAAAATATATTTAAGAAAACACCGGCAAGTCGCCGGAGGCCACACCCTCTTCACCACCACTCTGCAAACGCGCCTCCTGGCGCAATGGTGGTTGGGGAATGAAATCCCCTTGAATGCTGATGGTCTTTGGGGGCCAACAAGCCCTCTTGTTACCTCCAGTAAGTCTCCACCACTGTGCAAATGCACCTCCTGGTGTGCTTCTGGTTGGGGAATGAATACTACTTTACTCCTGAGGGCCTCAGGACTAAAGTGGACTACTTCCCCCAAATAGTATTGCTTCTGGAGGTGCATTTGCAGAGTGGTGGGAAAAGGGGGCGTGGCCTCTGATAACCTCTCAGCAATCCAGCTGTGTGTGTGTACTGGAGGTGGCACCCCGGGACATTGCTGGAGCCAACTCTGGGGGGTGACGGTCCCCAGGGCCATCTACGGCTCCATGAGGGGGGCTGCGCGCCCCCCTCCAACATTAATTAAGCCCCGTGGAAGTGGTGGTCCCCGGGGCTGCGGGGGCCATGGGGCCACCATATGTAATTAAATATAGAGTACATTTCTCAGGAACTAGAGTGCTTTCTAGACCAAGAGCTACCTTTTTGCCAAATTTGGTGTAATTCCGTTTAGCATTTCGGGCTGTAGCTGTGTATAAAGTTTCCTACAGAAATTAACATGGAGAAAAAGCATTTTGTGAGCCCCCCTTTTTCTCGGCCCCCGCTTGACGGATCACCCCAAAACTTTCAAAGCAGCAGCTGCAGTGACTGCATATTAGTTTTGAAAATTTTGTGAAGATTCATTAAACGATGCCAAAGTTATTGGCAAATGAAAAACAGCTTTTTAATAGAAATCAGGTCCTTACTATAGCTATGTGTGGTTATATATATATATATATATATAAATATTTATATCATAGTATTTTAATGGTGGCCTTGGGGGATGGGGTCCACGGGGCCCTAATAAGGCTCAGGGAGGGGGGTACTTGAGATAACTATAACTGGTGAATTTCAGTGTTTTTTAGTGTTTAAAAGATGACGTTGTTACTGAACATTTCATCTAACTATTACGTTACTATAACCTTTCTTTTTTTCAGTGAATATATATATATATATACATATACATATACGTATATATATATATATATATATATATATATATATATATATATATATATATATACAAGCATCCTGTTCCAACAAAGAAGAGGCACGTACTCAAGGCAAGTAGGAATAAGGCTTATTTATTTCTCAGGTCTCCCTCGACCCCGCAGTAGGAGAGATACGCGTTTCGGCTGCGCAGCAGCCTTTATCAATCTAATTGGCGCTATTGACATTGCACGTTTAAATAGCCATTCCCACCCCTGCATAGACAAACATAGAAAATAGACTTGGCTGTTAAAACAGACCACAGATGGCCGCAATATTGTTTTTTTTAAATATTTTTATTATTTCCAAAACAAACCGATGTAATCATTATCAGGATATATAGGCAAGCAGGTATGCACACAATGAGGTTACAACAGGGTCGCACCCAAGAACAGGTGACATAACATTGATCCATATGCGTCAAGTATTGCTCTGCAGTACAACAGCCGCAACCGTCAACAGGCTCTTAGAAAGCAAATATATTTGCAGCAACCGATTAGCATTGTGGATAATGTAAAAACAAAGGAAAACAAAAAAACCTCCTCCAGTCGCATCCTGCTGCTACTAGGCAAACTCCCTCCCCTCCCTCTTATCCCTCCCCCCTCCCTGGCGTATCACACATAATCAGGAATTATACCAGCAGGTAGGTGCATCACGAGTAGATACAACAATGATATATTACAACAATCAACAATATACTCCCTCAGTGTCAGAGGCCAATGCAATCAGAGAGGCCAGAGATACGTACGTCAACTCACAGAATACAAAGCTATCCGGTCTGAGCAGCTGGGTCAGGGTCATCCTCCGGAGCCATGTCTGGAACTTTGAGCAAGACTACTAAATTTTCCCAAGCCCTTGCTGCCTCTAACGCTTTTTCGCTATTTGTCCGTCTGGCTAGTTGTAATCTAACGGTGCCCTCGCACTCCGCCCATTTAAGGAGATCAGTCTGCCATCTCTGAACGCTTGGGCCTTTCTTGGATTTCCAGTGGGCTGTAATTTCTCTTTTTCCCAAAAGAAGGCCCAAGTCCAAAAATGTACTAGTAATCTTGTTCTTGGAGGTATGGGGGAACCAGTGCAGCAGGCAAAGACCTATCGTGGGCTCTACATCTCTACCTGTGATTTCCTGCAATAATGTAACAACCTCTTCCCAATAAGACCCAAGCTGGGGACAGCCCCACATCATGTGACAAAAATCTGCACCCACAGTGTTGCATCGCGAGCACATTGCCGAATTGGTATTGAAGTATTTATTAATTTTTGCTAGGGTAAGGTACGCCCTATGTAGTATATAGAAATGCACCAGTTGGAAGTGTGCATTTCAAGTATTTTTCCACGCCCGTTCGACCAGCTCCGCCCATGTTTTTTCGGTAATCTCCTCGCCTAAGTCCCCCTCCCACTTTTGCCGTAGTGTCAGTAATGAAGGCAGTGCCTCGTGCGTCATGCGCCGATACAGGCAAGTGACTGCTTTAAATGTTCCTGCTGCCAACACTACATACTGGCAAGCCATCGAGGTTTGTGGTTCACTCAGCCCCTCTCTCCAATGCTTTTGTATGGCCGTAGTAATTGACGAGTGGAGCAAGAAATCCCCACGAGGCAGCTCGTACCGTTCCTGCAATGCTCCAAAGGGAAGCAAAATATTATCTTCATACAGGTCCCCAATGTAGTCAGACCCTTCTCCGCCCAGTCAGTTAGCGCAGCCCAATTACCCCCATGCGGTAGAGCAGTACACATGGCCAGAGGGATCTCCGGGGCATTAGGATGCGCGATCTGCGCTCTTCTCTGACTCCTGTTCCAACAGAGCCGAAACGTTCGGAATTCGTGAGTGAGTGATTTAAGCCGTAACGGCAATTGTAAGATAATTTGGGAGAGTGTCTGCCCGGAGGCCTGCTCTACTTCATGACCGCCCTGTTCTCGGAATTCCAATGCTACTGCCTGAGTGAGCCACTGCAGCTGAGCCGCCAGGTAATATGTCTCAAAATCAGGAACCGCGAGTCCACCCTCTGCTTTTGGCCTCATTAGTATTTTCAGCGCCACCCTCCGTCTGCCCGTGCCCCAGAGAAACCCCGTAATTAGTGATTGAAGTTGCTTAAAAATTGACGCTGGTATCCAAACAGGCAAGGTCCTAACATAATACAGCAGCATGGGGAGGGTCACCATCTTAAGGAGGGCCACTCGGCCGGCCACCGAGAGAGGGAGCGCTCCCCAAAACTCAACGTTACTCCTAAGGCCTCTGATGGCCCTGCCCACATTACCCTCCAATAAATCAGTTTGGGTATGGTATATTCGGGTCCCCAGGTACGTCATGCATTGGCGTTCCCATTGTACCCCGTGCGTAACAGGCGGCCCATCAGCTAGCGGAACGGTGGGAAACAAGCAAGACTTCGCCCAATTCACTTTAAGTCCAGTGATGGCACCAAGGTCGTGAAGTAAGCTCTTTGCTCCAATAAGGGCATCTGCGGTATTAGCTAGAAACATAAGGAGGTCATCAGCGTAAAGCGCGATATAATGAGACTGACCGTGCGTGCGAAGCCCGGGATACCGTAGTCCCGTTCTGGCCTGAGCCGTAAGCGGCTCCATGGCCAGGGCAAATAATAGAGGGGAAAGTGGGCAGCACTGCCTCGTCCCGCGGCTCACTACACAGGCGTCTGAAATCAATCCCCCCGTTTTAACCCTAGCAGTAGACTGATTGTACAATAGAGCCGTCCAAGCCACAAAGGCATCCCCCAACCCAAAACTGCGCATAACTTGAAACAGATAAGGCCATTCCAAACTGTCGAAAGCCTTCTCTATGTCTACCGCCAGGATAGCAGCGGAGTCTTTCGAGTAAGTGTCAGCATCCAAGATGCGAAGCAGGCGTCTCACGTTTATGGCTGTATTCCTGGTTGGAATGAATCCCGCTTGGTCCCTGTGTATTAAGTGGACCATATGTGGGAGCAATCGAGTTGCCAAGATCCGACTCAATACCTTATAATCAGTGGTGAGCATAGACAGCGGGCGATAGGCCGTCCTATCGGAGGGTGATTTCCCTGGTTTCAGCAGTGGGATAATAATCGCTTCGGGAGTTGTGGCGGGCAGCTGTCCCGCACGCTTCGCTTCATTATAAAGTGTCACCAATTTTGGAGCCAGGAGATCTATGTATGTAAGATAAAACTCAATTGGCAAGCCATCCACCCCAGGAGTCTTTTTCCGCGCCATGTGCTTGATTGCCCCTTGTACCTCCCCAATGGTTATATCCTGACCCAGCAGGCCCGCTTGCTCTCTTTCTAATGTTGGAAGATCTGCTGCGGCTATAAACTCCCTAAGGACTCCATCATTCAGTGCCACCTTGCTCTGATAAAGATCTGTATAATAGGCAAGAAACTGATCATTAATCCCTTGCTGGGTATAAAAAACCGCCCCAGTTGGAGTACATAATTCTAGTATGACCGTCCCCCGCCGAGCTGGGTTAGCCAACCAAGCCAATAACGCTCCTGATTTGTCTCGTTCTGCATGAGCGCGGGCTAGATATTTTTTGTAATCGAAACAGCAGAGTCTCTCGACCTGCACAGCAACTGCCTCTCTCGCCTCCACTAGTTCTTGCTGTCGATCAGGCTGCCCCGGTCGCTCTTGTTCTACTGCGCGCAGGTGTTGGTCCACAGCTTCTATATCTTGCAATAGCGTCCTACGCACCCCCATCATGTTGGTAATGCAGAGGCCTCGTCTCACAGTTTTAAATGCGTCCCATTCTATGGCAGACGATGATGCCGTGCCAGTGTTCTCCAAAAAGTATTGGGTTATGCCAGTGCCCACCGCCTCGCGAAAGGCCTGGTCCTCTAACAATTCTGGATTTAGGCGCCAAGTCGGGATTTTAGAGCGCGCCTGAGCCCAGTGTATCCGCAATAATAGCGGGTTGTGATCTGAAAGTGTCCTGGTGAGGTATTCGCTATGTTTGACCTCTGCATGAATATCTGGGGAACAGAGTACCATGTCTAGGCGAACATGGAGGTCGTGTAATGCTGAAAAAAAGGAGTAATCACGAGTACCCGGGTGATGTGCCCTCCATGTGTCAACGAGGCCCCATCTATGTTGCCAGTCCCTTCTAGCCTTAGAAATCCTGTGGATTGGTGCATCAGGGAGAGGTGTGTGGGACCGATCCAGTAATATATCAGTAATAGAATTAAAATCCCCGCCCTTAATCACTGCCCCTGTCAAGTGTGAAGCCAGCTTCCCTGAGAGCTGTGCGAAAAAAGCCGGCTGCTCTGTATTTGGGGCATAAATGCTACTTAGCACTACATCTCTGCCATTTAACGTCCCGCAACCATCACATATCTCCCCTCTGGATCTATTAGCTGTTGTGTGGGCTGAAACGGAACCCCCGCCCTGACCCAAATTAACACACCCCGCGCAAAAGCTGAGTAAGTCGTGTAAAAGATCTAACCACGCCATCTGCGTTGGAGGGCGAGTCCCTCTTGGCTTGCAATGTGCGTTTCCTGAAGGAAAGCGATTTGAACCCCCCTACGCACTAAGTAGGCATGTAGTTTGTGACGACGCACCATTGTATGCATGCCTCTGACATTCCAGGATATGCATTTTAGTTCAAGTAACGAACCCATGATACAACCCCACACAGTTCTCTAGTAATTCGTTTGAAGTGATACGCCAAAATCCCATGAACATCCCATTACAAAACAATGAAAACCTCCAACTCCCCCACCCCAGAACAGGTACTAAAACGCTAGTCCCCATCCAAACTACTCTGAAACCCAATGTCCTCTAGTGGCTACAGAGGAACAAGGGGAGAGGCAGCTGCAAACCAGCGCCCCCTACTTACGTAAACTTATAATCAAAGCAGCGCCTATGCCTCAATTAGTACATATTGCCCCATGCCCGGGGGCGCCCTATAGTCACTTATTGATTCAGAGACCCCCTCCCCCACTATCCCATCGTCCCAGCAGCGACACAACAGAAAACAGTGCAGTGCCGGGAAGCCCGGGGATCAAGGATTGCCCACAGACAGGCGGGAAGAGAAAGAGCGAGGGTAAGCAGAGAAAAGGTAGCATAGCAATCAAATAATTTCATCTGCGGTGCCCGGAGTAACATGTGGCAGCTTAACACTGCCATCTTGAGACATGTCCGAGTCCGATCCGTCAGATGCCTTTTCCGATCCTGTTTGTGCTCCCGACGGCAGCGCATGACCCTGCAACAGTTCCGACACCGCCCGTAGAGCGTCAGTTCTCTCCTTTTCTGTCTGGGAGGCACGACGGCGCCTCGATCTCCGATTCCGTTGAGGGAGCTGGTCCCCAGGAGGAGGCGTGCGGCTCCGCTCAGCTGGTTTTCGGCCAGATTTATAGGTTTCGATCCAGTCCCACGCCTCCTTGGGGTCCTCGCAGAAATGCGTCGTGCCATCCAGGATAATCCGAAGTCGAGCCGGAAACATCAAGGAGTACTCAAGCCCTTCGTCTCCCAAAGCCTTCTTAACAGCCAGAAAGGACGTGCGGCATCGTTGGACCTCCAGCGTGTAGTCTGGGAAAGATTGACACTCTGCTGTTGTCCACTGTGTAGGGCCCAGATGTGCCCGCCTTCTGCAGCAGGAGATCCCTGTCTTTGTAGTGAAGGAGTCTGGCTACGACCGGGCGTGGAGGCCTTCCAGGGGCCGGAGGTCGGGCAGGGACTCGATGGGCTCTATCCAGGGTATAAAACTGGGTCAACCCCACTGGAGCCACCACGTCGCGGAGCCAGCCCTCTAGGTACTTGACCATGTTAGAGCCTTCTATCCCCTCCAGAAGACCCAGCACTCTTATGTTATTCCTCCGATTATGCCCTTCAGCATCTTCGGCTCTCTTCTCCAGTGATTGCACTCTGTGGGAGATATCCCCCAGTTGGGCAGAGAGGGTCTGCTGCGCCGGCCCCAAGTCCGCCTGGGTTGTCTCCGTCTGCTTCACCCGTTCGGCCAATTTTGCATGTTCTGCTCGTAAAAGTCCCAACCCCACTGCCACATTAGCAATGTCCTGATGCAGTGTCTCTTTAGTGTCTGTTATGGCCTGCAAAATCTGAGCCAGCTGTGTTGGACTCCGGTATCAGCTGACGTCTCAGGTGAGTCCGGTCGCCTGCATTCCTGGGCCAGGTCATCGTGATCTGGGGGAGCCGTCATTTGTTTGCCCCTGGGCTTCCCCATGATCATGTGAGGGTATTACCAGCCCCCAAGCGCGGCTCACTAACTGTGTTCACCAGCGTTGTCACCAGGCCAAATGGCGATGATGGGCCCGCCCAATGGCGCGATAGGACTATTCCGGTCCAGTCTCCGCTGGTTCCTAGTAATGGCCTGAAGCCTCTAGCCCCCAATGTCCGGTCACCACCATCAGCAGCATAATCAGGCATGCAACGCGCCCCGATACCATGGGTCCCTCCACTCCTCAGGCAGGGAATGCAGCACGTAGCAGCACCGGCATCATCTGATTTTATCCACCCTTCCAGAAGGATCGGTGCCCCGCAGCTGTGCCCCCGCTGCAACGAACGCAGAGTAGTTGCTCTCACCTTTAGTTTGTGGTGTTGCAGAAACAGGCTCTCCAAGGAGGACTGTCCTGGCCCCACACTTCACAGTCCCCAATAGCAACAAAGGATGCCGGTGCGCAGGGGGGCTCCTGCAGCCGAGTCTTCCAGTCCCCTGGTGCAGGCAACAACACTCCCACTAGTTATGCCTCCATATTGCCACCCACGCTGTGCAATTCTGCCTCCAGTCGCCGCCCGCAGCAGGGACCCCCCCGATCCAACAACCCGATCAGGGTTCGGCAAGTCCCAAGGCGCAGCGGCGGGAAATCACCATCCGCTATTCGCCTGGCTAATGGCGCCGACCCGGCACGCCGCAGTCCAGGCCCTGGCGAATCACTCCCGGTCCGCACCTCAAGGAGGGGGCCCCTCCGCAGCCCACGACAGGCCAGCGCCGACCCACACCCGCAGTCTCCGAGCCAAATTCAATGCAGGCTCCGTCGTCTCCAGCCAGGCGCGCGAGGGCTCCAGCAGCGCGCGCGAGCCTCCACTCCAAGAGGGCACCGCGTCTCCCGATTCTCACCTCGATGACCCCCACCGGGCCAGGGCAGGTTGTCGGCACCCCCGCACAGCCCCCCGGGCAAGCCAGGGAGACGCAGGGAGCGGGCAGGTCAATTCCGCAGCCGTCAGGGGCCCCGGGACTCCTCACACCGCCATCTTGTCCTCTCGGAGCCGAAGCCCCGCTCCTCACTCAATCCGGCCCCCACTGCGTCACGGACACCCAGGACCCCCAGACCACAGCCCCAGCTGCTGATTAGTGTCGGCGGGGTCCAGTTTGCGCCCCCGGGTCCGGGGCAACAGCAATTAAAGAGGATAAATAAACAGGCCGGGGCGGAGCACCGAGCTCACGCGTCCGTCGCCATCGGTTTGCAAGCCACGCCCCCGCCGCAATATTGTTGTGTTTAACTGAAGTACCTTTTAAAAAAAAATTCACATTGATACAACTGGTAAAGCTTGCTTGACCCATTATGAAAATTAAATGCAATGAGACAATATACTTAGATATTGGCATAGTGCACATTCAACATGTTGTCTCCGGCGATCAAACACAGAAACAATGTATCGCTTGTCACCCAAATTGCCCAAGCAATAGAGACGCACTCCTCCAGCTGGTAAGTACAAAGCCTTTTATTTCCAAAGGAACAGGGTTACAGCTCCGCTTTAGTGTCCATTAGCCTAACGCGTTTCAGAGCGTTCACGCTCTTTCTTCAGAGGCGGTTTCAAAGCACTTGCATTCTTCAGGCTCCCACAGTTCCCTGCGTGCTTCATTCAAAATTTAAAGGCCTCCGGTGTGCCATTCTAAATAGATTCTGTTCCGATGCACGCCGGAACTTGTAGTGTAATTCCATACCTATTTTTAAACCTCTAATTGTTGTGTGCATTTAAAATGATTTCGTGGACTAATTACAGCCCTCCAGTGGGCCCCAGAGTTGTAATCTTGTTCCACTGTTTCTGGAACCAGCAGCGCCGTACTTGAAGTCCTGATCAGTTCAGGTCTGACGATCCCTTTCGGTGTCAAAGGGCGGTGCGAACTCTCACGGTTGGACCTGCCGTGTAAGTATTTTCACCCAAATTGCCCAAGCAATAGAGACGATCTCCTCCAGCTGATAAGTACAAAGCCTTTTATTTCCAAAGGAACAGGGTTAAAGCTCCGCTTTAGTGTCCATTAGCCTAACGCGTTTCAGAGCGTTCACGCTCTTTCTTCAGAGGCGGTTTCAAAGCCCTTGCATTCTTCAGGCTCCCACAGTTCCCTGCGTGCTTCATTCAAAATTTAAAGGCCTCCGGTGTGCCATTCTTAATAGATTCTGTTCCGATGCACACCGGAACTTCTAGTGTAATTCCATGCCTATTTTTAAACCTCTAATAGTTGTGTGCATTTAAAATGATTTTGTGGACTAATTACAGCCCTCCAGTGGGCCCCAGAGTTGTAATCTTGTTCCACTGTTTCTGGAACCAGCTGCGCCGTACTAAAAGGCTTTGTACTTACCAGCTGGAGGAGTGCGTCTCTATTGCTTGGGCAATTTGGATGAAAATACATACACGGCAGGTCCAGCCGTGAGAGTTCGCACCGCCCTTTGACACCGAAAGGGATCGTCAGACCTGAACTGATCAGGACTTCAAGTACGGTGCAGCTGGTTCCAGCTAATGCAAAGAAAAGGATTTGCAAAATGCACCACATGTAGGGCATGTAAATTTGGAGTCAACAAAACATCTTACACAGTACCCTTCAAAGATGAACCAACTAACATCAAGAAATTTCTAACATGCAAAACTGACCATGCAGTATATGTGCTGGAGTGCTGCTGTGGACTGCGGCACGTAGGCAGCACCAAGCTGCAAGTCCACAAGAGAATACTTCAACATGTCAGGGCAATTACCAATTCAGACCCGTCATATCCCGTGGCATGTCATTTTAGAGAAATGCATGAAAATAAGTTAGAACACCTAAGGTACTATGCAATGGATTCAGTTGCTTGCCCAAGACGTGGTGGAAACCGTGAGGCTGCACTAAGAAAACTAGAAACACGGTATATCTTAGAGCTTGACGCCAAAAGCCCACAGGGGCTTAATTCCAGTGAAGATTTTTTCACTTGTCTATAATAATCAATATGAGACAAATATTAGACTAAAGTATTTAACCATGAAAGCTAATGTGAGAAATCATTAATTACTGCATGTCCCTGTTTTGCAATCTGCTAAACACCGTTTTTAACCAACTCATTTTAAGTTTATGATTAATGCATGATATTTGACTGCAGGTAGCACCAAAGATTGTTTGGCAATAGAGCACTTTTACAAGCACTACATGATGGGAACAACACAATGCAGGCCCACTTGGGCTATATATAACAGCAAGAGTCATTAAAGAAGAAACAAATAATGAATAACTGAGTTGTGGACCACAGTAGACATAAAAAACGGCGAAAATATAGGGTTGCCCAAGTACTACTATAACCGTTTAAGTGGTCCTGACAAAAATGTCATGTTACATAATGCAGTCACTGATTAGGTTTACTGCATTTACAACATTAAACAAAATATGTATTATATTTATGATCATGGACATTTATTGTATTTAATATATTGGGTACACATTTTAGCAAATGTAAGATGAACTCATTATAATTATGTTATTTGTTATTTATTGTTCCCCACTGAACTGCATACAATTTTATATGAGTCTGTTTTCTATATTTATTACTAGCACTTAATTCATGCACTTGTCACTTTAAAAATGAGCGTCATGCTCGCAGCCGCATCATGTGATCAAGGCCTGCTGAGGCCGAAACGCGTCATGGCGGAACAATGAGTTAATAAACTGATTTGCACCAGCAAAAGTGGAGTCAGTTCCTGTTTCTTCCATACATAAAGGGAAACTAAAGAATAGAGGACAAAACTATATATATATATATATATATATATATATATATATATATATATATATCAATCAACAAAACGCACTTGAGCTTCTGAAAGGGCACACCACGATACCCTGCCATCCGGCTTCTTGGCCCCTGTGTAGCTCCTCACCCCTCTCCGTAATTAATACCAGATCCGACGCGTTTCGGGGCCAAACCGCCCCTTAATCATGGATTCATTACACAAAGGCATCACAAGCTCACCTTCGGAATTCAATTCATTTTTATTGAATTACTCCACCCTAAGTGGGTGTGGCTATCGTCGAGCAGACTGCTGGTTATCGTAGTCCGTGAAGGTAAGTAACATTAATGTCCTTGAGTAGTTTTCTGCCTCTGTGTATGGTTCAAAAATTTTATAAATAACCTTTAGTAGGAAAGGAAAGCAAGGTTGAGAAGCTGCAGTTTTCACACCGAGTATCGCGCTGCAAGGCAAGAGAAGGTAATCTCGCCACAGTCTCCTCGCATGCAGTCTCTTCCCGCATGCAGCAGTGGTGCTCCTTCCCACGGCCAAGGCCCGCCGTGTAGGTACATCAATCAACAAAACGCACTTGAGCTTCTGAAAGGGCACACCACGATACCCTGCCATCCGGCTTCTTGGCCCCTGTGTAGCTCCTCACCCTCTCCGTAATTAATACCAGATCCGACGTTTCGGGGCCAAACCGCCCCTTAATCATGGATTCATTACACAAAGGCATCACAAGCTCACCTTCGAATTCAATTCATTTTATTGAATTACTCCACCTAAGTGGGTGTGGCTATCGTCGAGCAGACTGCTGGTTATCGTAGTCCGTGAAGTAAGTAACATTAATGTCCTTGAGTAGGTTTCTGCCTCTGTGTATGGTTCTAAAATTTATAAATAACCTTTAGTAGGAAAGGAAAGCAAGGTTGAGAAGCTGCAGTTTTCACTGCAGAAAACTGCAGCTTCTCAACCTTGCTTTCCTTTCCTACTAAAGGTTATTTATAAATTTTTGAACCATACACAGAGGCAGAAACCTACTCAAGGACATTAATGTTACTTACCTTCACGGACTACGATAACCAGCAGTCTGCTCGACGATAGCCACACCCACTTAGGGTGGAGTAATTCAATAAAAATGAATTGAATTCGAAGGTGAGCTTGTGATGCCTTTGTGTAATGAATCCATGATTAAGGGGCGGTTTGGCCCCAAACGCGTCGGATCTGGTATTAATTACGGAGAGGGGGTGAGGAGCTACACAGGGGCCAAGAAGCCAGATGGCAGGGTATCGTGGTGTGCCCTTTCAGAAGCTCAAGTGCGTTTTGTTGATTGATATATATATATATACAGCATTGCATTTTAACGAACCAAGGTGTCTGACAAAAAGGTGTGAATCTCAGGTGGCAGCCGCTCCCTAAGAAGTACAAACTCTCTCGGGCTTGAACCCCCTAGATTCAGAAAACAAAAAACCTACACACGTCCCTTTTCTGGATCAGCATAAAGGATCTGGAACTCCTTACCACCCAAGGTACGTTCAAATCCATCAACCCACTTTTTCAAAAAAGAGGTGAAAAAAAATCCTAATGAATAGATTCCTTTCATAAACTCTCTGGGAGCCTTTCCCCTGGGCTCAGCGGAAGCCACAATGTCAGCAATATCTTTATAGGTCAGAAGTACATCTTTCACATGAGAACCGTGCTCAAGCATTGCTCCTGTGTCTTTTACTCTTGACGTACTTGAATATGTTTATTTTTGTTCAGCCAATCATATGTACTGCGCTCTGATACCCTTGGGTCATGTTCGTGCTGGTGGCTGCCCGTAGGTAGTTATAGTTAGGAAATAGTTTCTATAGGAAGAACGTTTTTTGTTTCACAAATAACTTTGGCATTGTTTGATAAATATTCATAAAATTTTCAAAACTAGTATGCCAGTCACTTTAGCTGCTGACTACTAAGTTTTGGGATGATCTGTCAAGCGGGGGCTGGGAAAAAGGGGGGGTCCCAAAATGTGTTTTCCCTATGCAATTTTCCATGGGGACTTTAGACACAACTACAGCCCGAACCGCTGAATGGAATTAGACCAAATTTGACAAAAAGCTAGATTTTGTCTGGAAGGAGTGCTTTTTGTAATTTGGTGTAAACCTGTTAAGTAGTTTTGGAGGTAATAGAGTAAAAATATTTATGTATAACTAGAGACACATATCCACCATGGATCCATCGTCGTTGATCCTCAGAGCCGCGTGGCAACAGCATACTGTGATTGTCTGCCTGCAAGCTGAGAGGACAGTTGTGGCCACCATTTTGTGCATTGGGACTAGGGGGCATATTACCAAGGATTTGCGATAATTATCGCAAAGCGCGCTTAGCGCTGTTTTTTTTATCGCCGGCTATCGCTGAATTTCATCGCGGAGATAACGCGTTATTATCAACGATAGCGGCGAAACCCAGCAATAGCGTGAGAAATCCAGCGATAAATTCACTGCGCTAATGAAAAGCTTGCTAATAGGCAGGTGAGGACTTAACCTTACAATCCACCTCCCATTGACAAGATGGTTAAGTCAAGTTTTTAGAAGGTGTTAAATTCCAGCGATAATCGCGGTTAGCGCTACTTTTTTTATTGCTTCGCGGGCATTGGTAATAGGGGGAAGTTGTGTTTGCGACTGTTTGCAGTTGCTTTTAGTTGGGAACGCCTACTTTGCATGTCATTAGCGATAATTATCGCTGACATGCAAAGCGGCAATGAAACGGCTGCTATCGCCATTAAGCTGTCGCTAACTGCTGTTAGCGACAGCTTGCTAATAGGGCGATAAAAATATTGCCGCTTTATCGGCAAAAAGTGCCGCTAAAGTGGCGATACTGCCCTTGCTAATATGCCCCCAGGTTCCCATGGGGGAAAAACTTCACTTACACAACCACTCACACTCTAATACAGTCACTCGCACACCCACTCACAGACCCACAAAACCACTCACACACCTACTCACACACCCACTCAGTGCTCCCACACCCACTCACATACCCATATAGCTACTCACATACCCCCATAGTCACTCATACATCCACATTCAGGCAGAGATACATTTATAAAAATTGCAGTAGAATATGCTTGTATTATATGTGTTGTTGTTTTAGTATTGATTGTGTGGTTTTGGTTGGGAACAGATCAGCGGATCCATAAAATGAATAAAAAAAAGAAAGCCTTTGTGCAATGCATTTATAGAAAGACTACAAAAGTTAACTTACCTTAATTTTTTTATTTAAATTTTTAAAATATATAACAAGAATGAATGTGCATATAAAATGTGTAAACTTGTGAAAATGAATATTAGTAAATTGAACTTATGGGTCAAATTATAGTATTTATATTAATAAAACTTTGAGATCCAGTAAAAAACCAAAGGTTATAGGCGCATTATAGTTATGAAATAGCAATAAAAAAACATAGAAATTCACCAAAAAAACAAAGGTTACCAGGATATTATAGTTAGGAAACAGAATTTAAAAAAACCTTTGAAATTTACTGAAAAAAAGCAAAGGTTTAAGGGACGTTATAGTTAGGTTTAGATTTTGCACACACAAAACCATAGAAATTCAGCAGTTACAGTTACCTACTCTAACTACAACTTACTCCCCCACAGTGCACTGTTTATGGCCTCACACATCACAGTCCTTATGACAGGGTCAGTGACATCACTGATGACATCACTGATGACATCTCAAATGAACTCACTTATGACATCACTGATAACATCATTAAAGCAAAGTAAACTTCAATATACTTCATAAAATATAATTAAAATGTTTTTTTAAATCAGAAAAGGGGACAGATGAGAGATGTACAGCAGAGAGCTCACAGTAACCTTATCAACTACTACACTCACTTATCACCCAGGAGAGATTTCTCAGTGGATAGCTTTGTCTCTTCTAAACCACTATTCTAAACTCTAATGACCAAAGTAAGACATCTAACTGTAGAGGCTAGTCTATTGCAAACCACAACACCATTTGTCAACTTGGAAGGAGGTTTTAGTGCAGACATCATTGTTACACAAACCACTACAACACACACCCAATAGAGAGGTCTTAGCGGACAGGCCACTGTGTCACAAACCACAAGTAACATTATTCTTCCTCCTGGAGAAAGTTGTGAGCAGAGAGGTCAGTCTGTTGCAAACCACTACTACACTGAGCCATCACTCTAGAGAGAGGTCTAAGTGAACAGATGAATTTATTGTAAACTACTCCTACACTCATTCATCATGAAGGAGAGAGGTATAGCAAAGTGATGAGAATGTCTTCTATCACAACTAAACTCAATGAACAGCCTAGACTGTCACAAAACACTACCATACACAGACATCAGCAGTGGACATCTGTTAGCATAGAGGCTACTTCATTCATAAATAGTACATCCACTTTAAAAACGGGATTATACTTCAGATGATATATGTTAGAAATAATAACACTCATTAGCAGTACAGCGATAATAGTAATTTAGCTTATGTAGGAGCTCAGTATATATCTTTCAGTGTCAGAAACGTTTACGAAACACTCACATTCCCTGGATGCTGTCATCAGTGATGTCATTTGAGATGTCATCTGGTTTGGCAGTTTCTAGCTGTCCCTAAATCTCACGCAGTACTTTTTTGGGGTGAGCCCAAATTTGGTGTAAAGAATGCTTTCATGGGTGCAACTTCATCTGGTCTCCTATCTTTAGTGTGAGCAGGGTGTCCCTGCACACAGAGGGCATGTGTTTCTAGAATCTCCCCCCCCCCCTATACTCCTCTGAGACACTGTGTTAGACCTGACAGCCTTAGGGTGGTCTTCCCCCAACATTTTGCCTACCTTCCTCAAATTTTGTGTACTCGCTTTTGCTGTCTATAGAACACTGCACACCTTACCACTGCTAATCAGTGCTAAAGTGCTTGCGCTCTCCCCTGGGGAGAGAAAGCGAAAGACACACAGATGTTGGACGGAATGCAAAGCAAATCAAACATTCACCCCAGTCAAGATATCTGGGTTAAATCAATCATTCTTTTGCTCACCATGCCACCCCAGTTTAGACCCAGCTATATGCAAATCAGTCGTGACCCTGTTCCTCATGGGAACAGTCCAGCTCGAACTGCCAAGCCAGGTCCTCCCTGGACTGGAAACAAGCATCATGGGACCGGTTTCGGGGCATCACCCCTCATCAACCATTCTATCTTGAAACCAGTGGCACAGTGAGTCCGGGACCCACGTCTGGGCATACCCGGTGCACTTAGGGCGAGAAAGCAAAGCACACACAGATGATGGGTGAAATGCAGAGCAAATCAAACATTCACCCCCAGTCAAGAGATCTGGGTTAAATCCATCATTCTTTTGCTCACCATGCCACCCCAGTTTAGACTGAACCACATGCAAATCAGTCTTGATGGTGTTCCTCATGGGATCAGTCCAGCCCGAACTGCCAAGCCAGGTCCTCCCTTGACCGGAAACAAGCATCCTGGGACCAGTTTCGGGCATCACCCCTCATCAGCCAAGCTAGCTTGAATCCAGTGGCACAGTGAGTCCGGAACCCATGTCTGGGCATACCCAGCTCACTTAGGGCAAGAAAGCAAAAGACAAACAGATGATGGACGGAATGCAGAGCAAAACAAACATTCACCCCCAGTGAAGAGATCTGGGTTAAATCCATCGTTCTTTTGCTCACCATGCCACTCCAGTTTAGACCCAGCCATAGGCAAATCAGTCTTGTCCCTGGTTCTCATGGCAACAGTCTGGCCCTAACTGCCAAGCCAGGTCCTCCCTGGCTCAGAAACAAACATCCTGGGATCGGTTTTGGGGCATCACCCCATATCAGCCAGGCTAGCTTGAATCCAGGGGCACACTGAGTCCGAGACCCACGTCTGGGCATACCCGGCGCACTTAGGGCGAGAAAGCAAAAGACACACAGATGATGGATGGAGTGCAGAGCAAATCAAAACATTCACCCCCAGTCTAGAGATCTGGGTTAAATCCATTGTTCTTTTGCTCACCATGCCACCCCTGTTTAGACCCAGCCATGTGCAAATCAGTTTTGACCCTGTGCCTCATGGGAACAGTCCAGCCCGTACTGCTAAGCCAGGTCCTCCCTGGACCGGAAACAAACATCTTGGGACCAGTTTCGGGGCATCACCCCTCATCTGTGAGTCTACCCTGCCAAGTTGTGCCACATCCATCCTGGACCCTTAAAAGTGGGCTTAATGTGCCGTGTCAGCCTCTGTGGAATCAGTGGAGCTGACGCATCTCCTCTGCTGCATGGTTCAACCCCGAGCAGAACCAACACATATCCACTGCTGCATCCTCAACACACGCTCTCGCATCTCTCATTGACGGCAGCCTTGACTATGACACTGGACTCTGATTTGCAGCCTCGCCACTCCTTGAATCCGACGCATCACCCAAACTGTACGACGCATCCCCGATTCTGGACTTCGCATCACAATCATCTTTGTGTGGTGTTTTCACTTTTTTACTGTTTAAATTGTTGCACAAATGCTATTCACATTGCCTCTAAGTTAAGCCGGACTGCTCTATGCCAAGGTATCAGGGGGTTGAGCACAGGCTAATTTGGGATTTGCTTGTGCCTTACACTCACAAAGATTGTGGTTGCTGCTTGACTAGTGCTCACACGCCAGTTAACCAACAACCCAATTTCTCACATACAAGTGCTGTATCGCACCACTGAACACCAACATGAGAAATTGGGTTGTTGGTTGAGGGGGGAATGAGCCCTTCTTAAGCAACAGCTAGAATCCTTATCAGGGTGAACCACAAATAGACACAAGATTTACCTGTGCTTAACCCTCCGGTAGCTTTGTACAAAAGGAGTCAGGCTTAGTTTAGAGGCAATGTGTAAAATATATATGCAGCACTTAAACAGTAATAAAGTGAAAACACGGCACAAAAGAAATCCCACACCAATTTAAAAAGAAAAATATAATACATTATAATAAACGATTTGAGACAAAAGTGACAAAAATCCAATCAGTAGAACTGGAGATATGCAATTTTAAAGATTTAGATAAACGTTGCCCTAACTGAGGGCATCTGGTCACATTGGACAGGGACAAAGTTACAAGCTCAAGCTGATCATGATGGAGCGCAGGCCAGGCACAAGACCAAGTTTGGCCTGCTGAGGATTCTTCCTTATGTTCTTGGTGCGCGGTCTGCATGGTGTTGCTTTGCACGGCTTCACATTGTTCGGTGTTGGCTCTGATGAAGTTGTGCAGCAATGCTTTGTTGGGCCTTACGTCGCTCTGAATTGGTTCTGATGAGCAGTGTGGTAAAGCTTTGCAGGGCTTTGCGTCACTTGACGTTGGTTCCAATGTAGCTGGCAGTTGGGCAATGAGGCTTTGCATTGCTTGGCGTTGATTCCAATGAGGCTGGCAGCTGTGCAGTGAAGCCCTGCGTTGCTTCACGTCACTTTGTGATGGTTCCATGGAAGCTTGCAGCTGTGCAAAGAGGCCTGGTGGGGGTTTGCATTGCTCCATGCAGGATGTGGTAGAATCTTCAGTTGGGCTGGGAGGAGCTCTCTCTGATACCAGCCAAGGGCCCTGGACCTGGGGAGGTATCACTTGGGGATCAGGAATCCTCTTCAGAAGAGGCCAATACAGCTCAGGCATGTCCAGTTGCAGGTCCAGACTGATCCAATGCAGCTGGTTAGCTGGGCAGTAGCAGGGAGGCCTCTGGAGCTTGCTGTCTTCCTGTAGCTCAGACAGGAGATAAGTCAGCTCACCCTTGAAGTCACTGCAGCCTGGGATGAAGGGTATAGGTTCAGCAAGGCAGGCCTCAGGCAGCATGGGCAGTAGGGCGTCCTCCTTCTGTAGTATCTATGGGTACAGGAGTGTACTGAAGTGTGGGTCTGAGGGTCCCCTTTCATACCTGGAGCCAACTTTGAAGTGGGAGAATCTTCTGGAATTTCCTCATACAGAGGTGTCCAGAATTTCCTTCCTCCCTGCCCTGGTCCCAGTCTGTCTGGGGGCACAATATGCTAGTGTGAATTCCTTTGTGAGAATACTGGATTAGTTGCTTTGAAATGCAATTGTGGAAGGTGACAGCTCTGCCCCCCCCGCATCCTGCCAACACCCAGAACCTCTGCTGTGACACTGTCTGGGAGGAATTCACAAAGCCCAACTGCCAACTACACCTAATCATGTGACCCAGGAACAGGCTGCAGGCACCAAATAGGACAAGAAAATGTCAACTTTTTAAACATGGTATTTTCAGACTTGTGACCTAAAATCCGACTTTACCACTAAAGAGGTTTGTAAACTACAACTCCTCATACAACAAACATGACTATCCTACCTGTTCACATTCAAAAGTTAGCACTTATTAAACGTAATAAGGTAACCCAATGTTATACTTTAGGGGAGGTAAGCCTTGCAATAGTGATGCAATAATTTGAGAGTTTTTCACCAACAGGACATATAAAACCTAAAAATACATGTCATCATTTTAAATACATTACACCCAGCCCTATTGGCTCTTTAGGGCCTACCCTAGGGGGGACCTGTATGCATTAAAAACAAAGGTTTAGGCCTGGCAAAAGGTTTATTTTACTAGGTTGACTTGGTAGTTTAAAACTGCGCACACAGGCTGGAATGGCACACCTGGGACATGATTAAAAAGGCTACTTAAGTGGGTGGCACAATAAATGCTGCAGACCCACTAGTAGAATTTTATTTACAGGCCCTGGATACATGTAACACCACTTTACTAGTGATTTACAAGTAAATTAAATGTGCCAATAGGGTGTAAGGCACTTTTGCCATGTTTAAAGTAGAGAGCATAAGCACTTTAGCACTGGTTAGGAGTGGCAACATGGGCAGAGTCCTAAAGTCAATAAAAACAAATTCAACAAAACAGGAGGGGTGAAGGCAAAATGTTTGAGGGTGAACCTGCAGAGAGGGCCAAGTCCAACAGTCGTGTGGCTGAAGTGCTGTATTGCAAACTTTGTATAACTGATAGTCTTTTTATCTGCCCACTACAGCATGTAATAGAACATTGTAATCTGCTTTTGTTTTTTTTTGTTTTTTAATTTGGTGACACATCAGGTGTTTATGGCATGAATATTGATGTGTTGATGCATCCTGTTCAGTAATTAATAAATAAATAAAATAAAATAAATGAATAAATAACTGTGCAGTGTCCGAAGAATGCCGTCAGGCACATATTTATGACTTTGAAGCTGAGGCGGATGTACTAAGATTTCTTATTTTAAATGTGGTTATATCTTTAACTTAAAATTGAAATGCATTGGATTTGACAACAAGAAGTAGAAATCATTATTTTTGTTATAAAACGGGATTTAAATATTGATAAAAGGCGGGTTGATCACCCCTTAACAGGGCCAGCTGAGACCTAATGTGTTGTGCACATAGACATATAATTGTGAATTTTTACTATGTTTACTGTGTTTCAAACTGGGTTTTATGTGGGACCCTATACTGCCCTACTTATGTCATAGACATACAATGCTGTATATCAAACACCGTCCTGTCTTTAAGTATAATGTTACTGCTTCAACTAGCCATTGTGTGTGTTCGGGTGCTGTATTGTTCCTTATTCAACTGGATATAGTGTCATGTACTGAACCAATAAAACTGGGTGCTGTGAGGCAAGTCGTCCACTGTAATAATAAGCCCAGTGTTAGCTCTGAAAACTTCGTTGTGGGCATAATGATTGCACTGTCCACTGATTGTTAGCTAAGCACCACGCAGAGCTCTCAACCCGTCTGTTATAATTATGGCCTAGCTTCACAGGCTGATACATGTTTAGCATACTAATGAAATGGACTGAACTGCATCAACTCCTTTTTGGAAGGTCACAAAAACAACAAGTCAAAAGAGCTTCACTGAACAGCTTGGAGAGTTGCATTGTGCATCATTTGAATTCCACAACACGCCAGGTGCCTGGGCATTGCCTTGTGGCACATGGGGCTGTTAGAAGGCCAACTTCGCTGCCCAGATTAAAATAATTGTTCAATGCAATATCTCATGCACACAATGTATAGGATGCATTGGTTGTTATATGCTTTGGGTAAATGTTGTATTTTGCAGTTTTGTTAAATATGGGAAATATGTCTACTAATTGGTGTTTTCCATTGTCCATTTCTATAAATGTCTATAACTGGATTCTATGCATAGCTTACTATCAGATTTAAGCAGGGGGCCCAATTTACGAAATAATTAGTAAATGTGCACCTATAGACGTATACGTGCTGGTGCAGTGTTACAACTTTTTGGTATTCACTAGTGCAGCGTTTCCCAAACTGTGGGTCCAGACCCACTGGTGGGAGGGAGCCCATATTTGGTGGGTCGCGAAAGTGAGAGCAATAAATAAAGATGCCTTTTAATGCTGTTTAACTTGTCACATTTGGTGCTTCAAAGACAGAGGTCAAATGTCAGGCTCGGTCTTCTGATAAATTGCTGAGGGATTTGTGTTCACCTTTTTTTCTCTGACTGCAAAGTGAGAGGAGGTTTTAAAGTGAATTATGCGACAATCTTACTGGAGTACAGAGGATGTGAAAGGAAAGGCTCTCAGATGTCGTTTTTTGCACTACTCAACAAAATGTAAATCCCTGGAAATGAACTGTATGCATTCAGCAGTTAGGAAAGTAAAAATGAAGCACATATTTTTGTAATTCTGAAGTGTGCTGGAAACAGGGAACTTAATAGGATCAAAACAAATCAAGAGATTTTACTTGGTGATGCACAAATCATAAATATTCACAGAAAACCGATCTCCACACATCATCATGTGTGTGCTATAAAGTTCTATAGAACTGTTTTTTTATAATAATTTTTTTATTTTTGAATCAGAAATTATCACAATACCTGTATCACAGGTATGTGACAAAAATACAGTAACCAAAGGCAATATCCACAATGCATAATTAACATTCATAAAGAAGGAGACAAAAACATATATGTAACATCATGAAAAAGAACAAACAAAGCAAGCTAAACAGAAAAGAAAAGAAAAAAGCAAGCAAACAAATGGGCGACCACTTATTTTGGAGCACCAAACATCATAACATCTCAAACAGTTGTCATACAAGCCATTACATTATTGAATTTAATGTAGTTCCCAATTGAAACCAGCCCAATTCAGTTGTTTACTAGATGGAGGGTGTCTAGCATTTGTTATTGCTAGCTCCAACTCATGTATTTGACAAATGATAGCCCACCACTCTGCAGTTTTCGGGGGGGAGAGGGAAAATCCATGACCTAGGTATACATAGCTGGGCAGAAACAATTATTATCGATATCAATAGCCTTAACCCAAAATTATATTCCATTTTACACCCTGTGACGACGAGACACGGTTCACGGAGGCTGATACGCCGGGGATGGGAAATGAACAGTTTCCTGCTTACCTTTCTCCCTGTCCCCTTCTTTATTCACAGAAAGTGCCGTCGGAGCACTGTTTCTTTAACCCCATCTCTCTGCCGGATCATGTGACCGAGTCAGATGACCTGCTCGGATTTGAAAAGGAAGACGCCGAGGGAGCTGGAGGTCCATCTGGAGTTCGGGAAGAGGAGAACCGAGGAGTCGGGGAAGACCACCGCCACGTACAGACCTTCGTTGTGAGCCCCCAGCTGAAAGACCGGAGGATCATCTCGAAGGACGGAGAGCCACAGACGGAAGAAGGAGCCAGAGGTTCAGGAACTGAAAGAGAAACTACAGACGGGACGCCGGACCCGATCCGGCAACGCGAGGAAGCCTGCCACGGCCCAGGAGGGTCGTGGCTTAACAAGGTACGGGGACGCCTTGGGGCGGTCTGGGGCTGTACGCTCGAGAACCCTAAGGGAGGGGGTGCAAGAGGGATGGGAGACTGAAGGGCTCCCCTCTGGTTCAAAAGCGCGCCTGACTCACTGGTGACGGAATAGGGTGTTACTCCCTAGCACTCCCCTGCTTCCCGCGCACACTTGAAGAAAATGAACGTTACCCTTACCGGGTGTTCTCTTTTTGTTTATTTTCCCCCACACGCTCCGCTGAGTCTCGAAGAGCACTTGACGCCATAAGCCTGACCAAGGAAGACGACGGAGCGACAAAACCCCCCCCCCCGTTTTCCTCCAAAGGCAGAGAGGAAAAAAAGTTTGAGGACTACAACTCCCATGATTCACTGTTTACGTTGAGAAATAAACACCTTAGAAAGAAACTGATTCTCTTGTCTTGGTCTTCTTCTACACCGCGCCACACACCCCAATATAACCTCCATAGCAGTCAGCCAGAGATCAAAACCAAGACAAGATGTTGCTACTTGAGTCACACCTGCCCAGAATTCCTGAAGAACAGGGCAGCTGAAAATCCATTCCGGTGTATAATAAAGCATGCAAATAGTCTTAAACTCTTGCAGTTTTATACTTATTGAGTGAACCAAACAGTCAACAATCTCTAAAGCACACTGAATTTCTTCTGCTGAGATCTCAGAGGTGAGCATCCTACTCGACTTAGAAGCAAGTAGTGAGCTATTGTCTGTGCTATGCTAGCAGAACTTCTGATGTATTACACATATCGAAGCTTTTCCGGGGGTCCTGTTTAAGTAAGACAAGACATCTTACACTTCCAAGTATATTGGGTCCTTACAGCCCCATATGAAGTAGTCCTGCAACTGTAAGTATTTGAAAAAAAGTGACAAGAAAGGTCATATGAAGCCTGAAGCCTGGAAAAAGAGAAGAAACCTTTAATGTTATACAAATGACCTAGGGTCTTTACCCCTAATCTTGCCCAGGCTTTGCCAATTGAATCCTAAAGTATTTCAGGGAATGCGGGACTATCCCATAATGGCGTATCTCCATCTATCACTGCTAAGGAGTACTTAATGGAGATTTCTTACCAAATACTAACAATATCCCTAATAAGCTTTTGGAGGGAATGGGGGTTCAGGAAAAAAAAGAGTCAGGCTGGTCAAAAGGTACTATTGAAATGGGTTTGCTATGTGTTGTGCTATTCTTCAGGTTGGGATAATAAGATGGCTTTGCTGAGTACTGGTTTATGGCAATGGGAGGACTGAGATGTATGTGCTGGAATATTTCTGGCCATAATCACTCTACTAAGCGGCAGCTAGTATGCGAGGAGATCAGGATGTATAACCCACAATTACTCTGTTTAGCAGAGGCCCATCTGGCATATAAGGATTGTCTAGCACACAGGCATTTGTTAGTACCTCACAGTCTGTTTCTATACAGGGGTTGCTATAATGTCAGCCAGGCATCTGGAGTCTAAGGTACTTAAAACCGCAGCTGATCCTAGTGGCAGGTGGGCGATTGTTCAGTTTGTACTGCATGGTCAAAAGTATGTTATCTGGGCAGTGTATGGACAAATCTTGATGAGCTAGGGATGTTCGACATGCTCTGCTTAGAATTATTGGATTGGTCATGAAGGTAATTGTGATAGGTGACTTTAATTGTGCAGTGGACTATGGGATGGACTCTACTAATCTCTCTGCCTATACACGGGTGGCTAAAACTAGGGCAGCCATCTTGGAACTGGCCCATCTACATGGGCTGACTGATGTAAGGAGGACTTTGCAGCACACTCGGCCAGGCTATTCTTTTTACTCTTCCCCGCATAAACACTGCTCAAGGATAGATATGATTTTTGCTAGGGGACAGTTTATTCGGGGTGCGGATATGGAAGTTTGTCCCCAGATTACCTCTGATCACATCCAAATATTATTGATGTTAAGAATCACTACCTGTGAAAGGGAGCGGTACCAGTTTATGTTCCCTTGCCACCTCCTTTCTTATTTGGATTACCGGATCTATGTATCTGGACTACTTAGCGAGTTTATAAGGATTAATACTGCAACTGCCCCACCGCAGGTTGAGTGGGATGCTGTGAAAGCGTATGTACGCAGTATCACACTGCAGTTTATACTTGATCAAAATAAGGGCATGCAGGAGAATGCAAATCGGTCTCTCCAAGTAATTGTGGAATTAGAATTTAGGCATGCCCAAGCAATACTATCTAGAGAGCCAGGGGAGCAGGCATCACATCTTAGGTTAATGGAAAGTCAGTGTCTTTTAAGTAGAGGGCTTAGGGAGAAGGTGGCTGCTGGCTATCATAAAAATAAGGTTTTACAGTATGACTACAGTGAAAGCGCGGGTCAAGTTTTAGCTCATCAGATTTCTGACAAAAAATCGAGGTGTGCAATCTGTAGTATTAAAGTTAGTGACAGAACAATGCATACTAATCTTCAGGCTATTGAGAAATTCTCTTTCTATCAGGATGTTTATATTCAGCCTCAAAAAATCAATAAGTCTGGTCTTTTGATATATATTCAGGACTGTGGACTGCAGTGGCTAGCAGAGAGTCAGGCATTGACACTACAGAAACACATCTCTGTGGGGGAAATAGAGGCTGCTCTTAAAGCTCTATCGTCTGGCAACGCAGCCGGGGAAGATTCAATTCTGTTCGAATTTTATAAAACATTTAATGATATAATTATTCCTGAATTTGTCAATTTGATTAAGCATATTGATAAAGGTGGGAAAGTCCCGGCTACATGGGATGAGACTAGCATCACAGTGTTCCTGAAGACAGATAAGCCACCAGAGGATAGGGGTTCCTACCGACCTATCTCCTTGATCAATACAGATGCAAAGGTCTTTGCAAAGATATTAGCTACCGGCTTGCGTCCTTAATACAAGTTCTGGTCTCATCTTAACAACATGGATTTGTACCCCGTAGGGATACCACAAGTCTTACTAATACGGCAATTGCTGCATTTGATGTGGAGGAAAGATTCGATAAGGGGATTGGTATGATTCTATTAGATGCAGATAAGGCTTTTGACCGGGTGGTGTGGGACTGGTTGTGGGCAACTATGGGGGGTTTTGGTGTGGGGGATGGGTTCATTAAGTGGGTACAATCTTTATATAGGAATCCCAATGTGAAGCTGGTACATGGAAGAAACTATTCGATGCCTTTTCAGATCTATAGGGGCACCCGTCAGGGTTGCCTGCTCTCCCCACTACTATTTGCTCTATAAATAAAGCCATATCTGAAAGCTTTACAACTGAACTAAAGAATTCAGCCAGTGATGCTTGGAGGCTGTGAGCTTAAAATGACAGCTTACACAGATGACATTGCTATCTTCTTGACTAACTCAGTGGCAGCAATTGACCAACTATTAGTATAGAACTATGGGGCATATTAGCAAGACCCACGTTAAAATTATCGCCGTTTTAGCGGCAGGAAACTGCCGCTAAAACGGCGATAATGGGCTTGCTAATATGCGTTATAGAATTCAATAGAAGCCCAGGTTAGATGTGCAGGAAATCTAACCTGGGCTTCTATTGGAATTCCATAACGCATATTAGCAAGCCCATTATCGCCGTTTTAGCGGCAGTTTCCTGCCGCTAAAACGGCGATAATTTTAACGTGGGTCTTGCTAATATGCCCCTTTATGTCTGTGCAGAGTTGGTTCTCCATTTCAATGGAAAATGTGCTTTTTATGAACGGCAATGTGCTATCACACGAAGAATTAGTTTCATTCAAAAATCGCCCTCCTCATGTCCATTAAAGGTATGTGGGCCGCGAAGGTTTATTGTTCTAAAAGTAGGTCATGGTTCTGAAGAGTTTGGGAACTATTGTTCTCAAGCTTTGCCCAGAGATCTGTGTTAGGTTAATGTTAAGTGACTCTTTCTGCCATGTCCTATTCATACTGTGCAGAATTCTTTATAGTGGAGGAGTCCACACAGGGGGAATGGAGCCTCCGGCGAAAATACTGGCAAAACATTTTCCCCAAGGAGAAAGCCCTTCCCATGACCCCCACCAAAAATAGGGGTAAGCTGTTCTCCTACCATTATGATATTGACACCTACCGAAAGTAGGGGTAACTGTTCTCTTACTATTACCATCTCTTGATTCGATTAAATATATGGCCATTCTGTGAATGGAAAAGAATCAGACAGCAGTTTAAAAGTGCCAACAAACGTCCATGTTTGTGGGCATTATCAAACTTCTAAGGCAAACCATGCCTTGGAACGACCTACAGCCATCTATTCAGTGGGCTGTACGAGTGTGACTTTCTAGGCTCGCACGCTCAAAGCCATTTATGCCTAGCAAGAACCCCTTTTTAGATTCTCAACAGTGGTGCCGCTGTTTGAACTCTAGATATGAATTATAGTGTTATGGAGGACGCATTTGTCATACGGTTCCATTTCACTAGATACAATTTTATAGCTTTATGGACTGTGAGATATACTAAGTAACCCTCACTGGAATTTATTAGTGCTACAAATCATCTTCAGCTGTTAAATGATGAAGCCAATGCAATTAAAGTGTTTTTAAAAAGCGTACTCAGATGTGGGCTCCAAGTCTAAATGTGTCCAATTAGTTTGAGTAATGCTCATTTGAATTTGTTTTTGAATCATTGTTTCTTTTTGTGTTTGATGAATTATCACGATTGCTGCTGCTGCTAAATTGTTATAATATGTTTTTGAAATAGACAAGGGTGTTTGCTTTGTCTTTGTAAATGGTCTTACTTAATAATAAAAGGGTGACTCAGATTTTGTGTCACTGTGTCTGTGTTGGCTCCGTACCCCCTGCACTGGCACAACCTCGCATAATTTTCAATATTTGTAAGTATTTTTTTCAAGGCTATCCTTCTGACGATAAAATGCAAACCATATATTTCGGAATATACTTGTATGCAAAGCACAAAACAATGAGAGTGTGTACAAATAATAAATGTAGGGGTGCTAGGCAATCTTCATCTGTGTAAACAATAAACCTACAAAGGAATAAAAGGAGACCTCCACACAGGTTCATTCACTGAATCCTTATATCGAAAAGGTTGTACAGTCAGTAGTCAGAATTGCCAGGTGGCCCAACTGTCAAGAACAGTAGCTGAAATATGTCATGGGCGGCCGTTCAGTGCTTACATTGAGCAGGTTTTAGATGGTGGGGACCAGCAATCATTTTCACGGCCAGGACATATTTTTCATTATCAATTTTTGACCCAGAGCAAGAGAGGGAAAAGCTGAAAAGGAAGTAAAAGGAGGGTGAGAAAGGTTCGAAAACAAAGTGGAAAAGGACGAAGAAGAGAAAGATAAAAACACAAAGAGAGAGAGAGGGAGGAAGAGAAGAAGAGAAAGATAAAAACACAAAGAGAGAGAGAAGGAGGAAGAGAAAGATAAGTAAATAATTATTGAAAGCTGGAGTGAAAAAGAACCTACAGGCATTGCATGGAATAAAACATAGGCTTTGATATTCAGCAACCGCAGCATTGAGCAGCATCTCCTGAGAACATTTCTGGGACCATGCACTTTTTATTTTTTACTAACTAGACACTGTCTAAATTCCCACCTCGTTGAGCAACCAAACAAAGAATGTATAAAGCACCGGCCCTTGATTGCTAAATGCTAAACAGGGATAAAAGATAAGTTCCACGGATAGGTTCGGGTGTGCAGGTTGGAGCTGGAGGCAAGCCTTTAGAATGAGTGCAAGAGGGCACCCTAATTTGTGAATGTTGACAAAAATGTATTTTAGGAGTAGGTAGTGGTCTCTATAGGACCAATGCCTTCTCCTAAAAAAGATTTGTTTACCTTTCTGTTTTACGCGTCCCATTTTCCAACGAGCTGTAATAAAAAAAAAAAATAAGATTAATTTATTTTAAAGCAGTCACAGATATTGTGGTCCCTGACCCCAGCATGCCACAATCCATGTGATTGCGGCCAATTATGGTAGGCCACAATTAGTGACCTACCACATGGATACTGATGAGGGAGAAGGAATTGTGAGCAACTATGATTCTGTATTTTGCGAACTAACCTATTAGTACATGAGCAATTTGTGACCACTTTTACAGGATCGATTCTTTGCACAAGAGGCCCATAGAATAAACAAAATAGATGCACACTAGCTCTCAAAGATTGAGATCTGGCAGTGAAGTGTTGTGATGAGGTGCCTAGGGGGTACTGATAGGAAAAGTGGATCAGCCATCAAAGATGGCTTGCACCCTCTTTAATTTGAATGTCCTGTTTGTGGGAGGTATTAGTGTGAGATTGTGAATAGTGATGAAGAATGGTGTGGAATTTGAGCATGAATATGTAGCTCTCCCTTTCAAAACAAGGGAGAGTTGCATATTCATACTGTGATGCTTCATCTGCAGAACCACTCGCATTTGCAGATTTATTAACATTTGGTGTTGAGTTTGCATCACAAAAGTGATGCAAACCTGCCTAAAATGATTTCTTTGGACTTCCTTTCCAGGGCAAAACTTGTTTAGTGCTGAAAAGTTGCCTGAATGCACACAACCAAATTGGGAAATGTTTTAAAGTTAGTCTAAGCTTAGTAATTTGTACTGCAGGTCAAGTTCATCAATTGCAAAACCTATGCTAGACATGATGCAGATGCATCTGCACTATTGAGCAAAAGTGTGTGTGGTGCTAGGCAGACTGATGGTGCCCCAGAGCTAGGACAATTCAAGTGCAACAAAGTTCCTTCTTGGTTTCATTTACCAACATGAACAATACCAATAGTTGATTACCAATTGAACGAATCCTATTCAAATAAATGTTAACAGAAATGTTCAGAGACCTGATTGTTGTACAATAATCCTTTATGTACAGAAATCATTAAAAAACTCAAAATCAGATACTGTACAGAAGGACCTACAAATAGCAAGAATGTTGCTCAGTGAAATAAAGGGATTACGCAGTGCAAGTGAGTGCATCAATAAAAAAACGAAAAAGAGATTGTGAAAAAGGAAATAGGCAATAGAATGGTCCATTTCAGAGCTAATACATGGAATGACTAGACATAATAAAGGAAGTGTCCATCAATGTTTCCCTAGCTCCTGGATGACCAGCTTTATGGTAAAATGTCTTTATGCCCCCTATTGTTGACAATGTCCCTAAGATAGGTTCATCATCAAGATGATAATCAATTTGCAGAGCATCAGAATATCCTACAAAAATAAATAATGTACTAGTGAAGTATGTAGCACAGAATGAAATTAAGTTACAGTAAGATAAGTTCTCAAAGAAGACCTGGGGAAACGCAGAGAGAAAGCAGGACAGTACCATGTCTTAGTAGATATGACGCTTTCCTGATCTCTCCCTCTCACACAACGTGATGCAACAGCTTGGGTTGCCATGCTGCATTGTGTGACATCTTTGTAAATTGGCCGCTGAGTGCTGTAAATCTGGGACAGATTCATGGTTAGCAGAAGCTGGGGAGTCTAGATGGTCGTTTATTGTTGACTGTAGTGTAGGATGACACAAAAGCTTAAATGATTAAGTTTCAGCATTTTTGGTGGGAGTTCACGGGATTCATGCCTGCTTCAGAAAGTTGATTTGAGAGGTTGAAAGGGCTGCAGCAATGATCAGACAATACGTGCTGTTCTTTGCTTGTGAGTTCCAGATGTGAGTGAAAATTAGGTCTAGTGCATGTCCTGTTGAATGTGTTCGGCCTTACACTACCTGTGTGAACCAAGGGTTGGCATCTTGGCTGCTGATCCATAAGTTAAAGTCTCCCATATTTGCAATTGTGTTGACTTTATTATGTTGGCTGGGTGGGAGTTCAAAGAATATTACGAGAAAAAAATGGACTGAATACCATGGGTATTCCTGGGTGCACCATTGCTATAATGAAGGTAGTATAGGGTCTTATCATACATTGGACCACTGGGCACTGTTGGATTTGAAGCTGTTGTTGGGAATATAGAAGAGGTCAGTTCTTATTCTTCCTCACATGTGCCATCTCTACATCTAGTAGGATTATTTGGCTATGTGAGAAGAGGTCATCAAGTGTGGTACTGTGTGCTCATCAAAACTTGTCTCTATGAGCCCAAATAATTGACACTTACATTCTGTCACAAGATCGTCATTGTCATGGAACTATCAACAGGCTTGATCTGTTGTGCATTAGGCTTAGTTTCAGGTCTTGCTGATAGCTTGGGGCCATTTCAAGTTATCAGTAGCTTTAAGGCTTTTCAAGAACACAGCTTAGGGACAGGAGTACGCTGCAGAAAAGTTGATGTTGAGCATGAACAGAACCTGCTTGTTGGGAGGTTTGTGTTATGAGGTCTGTTGGTGTGGTGGAATGGGAGCACTGAAGGTAGTGGGAGAGCCTAGTATGGTGGAGCAAACCAATGGGTAGAGGCAGTTTCTGATATGCTACACTTTGTGGGTTTTGTGCTCTTGATGTTTTGGTAAGCCAATATCTTCAGAAGCCAATGTAACTGGATTGGATTACAATAGTTTTTATATGTATATGTTAGTAGTGAGGTTAACAAGGCTACCACCCGAACTGGTATGAATCCTTAATATCGATGGCAGACTAACGATAGTACTAAATATCAGAGATATATTATCATGGGTACCATTATAGTGAATGTGAAGAAATGAAGTGTATTATATGGTGTGGTTGTGTAACCTCACACTGTAATACACTTACCAACCCCTTTAGGTCCAGTAGGGTTCATCTGTAAAACCCTCAGATCAACCCTGTGTAAAGCATTTGAACAGCACTAAAAAAATCGACACAACACTCAAGTCCACGAAGATGGCGAGAGGGTCCTGGTTTCAGGGTCGATGTTTCACAAGGTCCACTCTGGTCTGGCTGAAAGCTAGTCGCCACTGGACTACTAGTCGTCCCATGTTGCGATCAAAGGCCAATTCTTCCTGGGTCAATAACTCACCTTCTAAGGTCCCAGCAGCTCTCTGACAGCACTCCCGGAATCAGCGAACCTAGGTAGAACTTTCTGCATTGGGACTTAGTCCTTTCTGCTGCACAGCGATAGTGGTAGTGCCTTGAAGATTTTGGGCTACCAACTTGTCCCAGCAGTCTTCCTCAGCTGTTGTAGCCCTGTGCTGCGAACAGAAGTCCAGTCAGCTGGCCTTTGGAGTCTCTTGGCTTGACTGGGCTCTCCAGACAGCTTCTCCTTGACTAGAACCCGTCAGGCACAGTCCCTCTTTTCACTAACTACCAGGTACAGCAGGTGCAGTTGAAAGTGCATCCTCTCTTTGCTGGTCCCTCAGTGCAGCAGGGAAGTCTTCACCGGTCATTCTCCCAAGTCAGTAAGGATATGAGTTCTAGGTGCCAGGCGTTGCTCTAGTTATCTTTACAAAATGCGCTCAGGGTAGGATGAGGTTTGTAGGTGATTTGCTACCAGGTTCCCTCCCACCTGGTGACCACTTTCTCTGGAGTGTGGCATCTGGCTATACCAGGATACACCATTCTGCTCACTCCCAAGATGTTGAGACCCCTCTCTGGACACTCAGAGCTCCCTAGCCCACCCCCAGAGGTGTGGCTACAAAGGGGCTACACACCTCTGGAAAAACTGGTTTGACAACTGGCCTCTCCTCTCCTGTCCACAGTGCCAGCCTGTCTACCTAAACAATAGAGCGACCCCTCTCCTAAGTGTTCCCCATTCACTCTTTAAAAGTGTCTTTGCCTTTGAAGCTCACCTTTTTGGGCAAACACCCATGTGACTTCCTGCCTGGGGAGATAGCGCCTTCTCCAGTGGTAGGCCTCTATTGTAACCTTTCCTGGGAGTCGTAAGCACATCTCCCCAGGAGGGCAGAAAGCTATCTGCAGGGTGGACCCAGAGTACAACGGTAAACTGCACCAGAAACCTTAGGCAACTAAAGTGGCAACTTCTAAAGATGCACTTTTCTCACCAGTGACATTAGATTCGATTCAAACTTAAAATTGGATTTAATGCATTGTTTGTTTGATAACAAACAGTGCCAACCTTAGTAGTCCCATTCAGAAGTTAGCAGGGCTGGGGTGCCAGTCTGCAACTCTGTACTGGCCAATAGGGCTACAAGCATTTCCACAGTAAAAACGACAAAAAGGAGGTTTAGGCTTTGCCATTACCTTAAATTGCAAAGTCGAGTTAGCAGTTTAAACTGCACTTCCAGTCTGCAGTGGCAGAATGGGAGCCATGTTTTATCTTGTCCCACTCAGGGTGGCACAGAAAGTGCTGCAGTCCCTGGGACATGCTCTAACTTACCGGCCCTGGGTACCCCTCATACCATATGCTAGGGACTTATAAGTAAGTGAAGCTATGTCAATTAGGGAAAAGCCAATTAAACATACATCATTTTAAGGTCAGAGCACATGCACTGAGTCCTGTTTAGTAGGGCTCGGGGCATTTTCGAGCCATTACACCACTGCCTAGTAGATAAAATGGGGGCAATAATTTGGGGTAAACCTGCAAAAAGCCTGTTTCCTATAATAATAATAAAAATACAAATATTGAGGTTTTAAATGTCTATCTTTTTATTTTGTGAATACCATAAAAAAAGTAAACTTACACAAACGTGCACGTTTACCTTTGTGAATCAGGCTCTTGATTCTCCTGTACATCAATCTAGATCCAGGATAGACTATATTTTCTTAAGTAACAATATGCTGGGATCTTTCGTTAATACTGAGATAGATGCCATTCTTATCGCAGATCATGGCCCTGTTAGTGTAGATCTAGATTTGGTTCCTGGTGGCCGTCAATCAACCAGATGGCAATTCAATAACTTATTACTAAAGGACAGATTTTTTGTTGGTGAATTTGAGCATTTTTCCAATGAGTTCATCACTATTCATGTTCAGCAAGATACTGCTTTTGACAATGTTTGTGATGCCTACAAAGTGACTACCAGGGATTTCATTATCAATCACATGGTGGCCAAAAAAGGAAAACCTCTACTGAACTTTCCCCTTTGTTAAAATTAAATAGAAAATTAGAACATGAGTACTTTTCTTCAGCCCAAAAAGCACACTCCAGCCAATTTAACCCAAGCAAAACTAGAATGTGGTTCCCTATTAAATGTGAATGCTAAATATTACAGTGGTCACAAAAAAGCAGGAAATATGTTAGGCAATTATGTAAAACTGAAAAAAGAAAAATACAAAATGAATGTAATCCGAGATAACAAAGGTGATAAACATTACAAAGACTCTGAGATCCTTGGCTGCTTCTTAGATTACTTTAATCAATTACATATGCTTGATATTTTTGATTCTTTAAACAAATAACTAGAACAAAAAGTAGACCTGTCTCTTTTAGAAAAAGATATAAACACCACTGAAATATTGGCCTATGATAAAGCACCAGTTCCCGATTGCTTTAGTGTCAAATTATTTTCTTGTTTTTCCAAAATATTTTAGTTCAAAGATTTCTCTCACTTTTTACGATATTTATTTTACTAAATGGTGCACATTGTTTTTTTCTTGAAGCCATTTTATGTTGGATTCCTAAGAAAGACAAAAACGTATCTTTCTGAAAAAATATTTGAGACCAGTTTCCTTATTAACACAGATGGTAAACTTTTTAAAAATATTAGCCTTACAAATCAATCAATTCCTCCCAGATCTAATAGGCCTAGAAAGCAGTACATTACAGATACATCTAGAACATTTCTAAATATCATACATGCTCCATCATGTAGTTCCTTATCAATCGCTGCAATTACACTGAATGCTGGAAAATCTTTTGATCAAATGGATTGGAGCTTTCTGATGAAAGCATTTAAATGGCACAGATTTGGCACTATTATATTGAAATACATTGGCCTGCATTATTCAACACCGAAAACATCTTTCTTTCTTAATGGTTTACAATCAATGTACTTTGATTTGTAAAGAGGCACAAGACAAGAATGCCCTCTACTCTTCATTTTAGCTCTAGAGCATTTTTTAGAGAACATTCATAGATCAAATAGTTTTGTTGGTTATGAAAATGAGGACACAGAAGCAAAGTTCATGGCAATTGCAGATTATATAGTATTATGCACATCAGATCCTGATGTTACAATTCTAGCTTTTTTCAGTAATTACACAACTACTCATGTGTCAGGTTACAAAGTGAATGTTGATAAATTGGAAGGCATGCCACTTAAGGAATTTTGTTTTAAAGATGTGTTTAAAAAGTCTGCATTCGCTTGGAATTCTAAAAGTATTACATGCTTAGATGTCACTTATACTAACTCTATTAATGATGCCATTTTACTTAACCTTAAAGACGTTTAATACAAACTTCATTCACTAACTGAAAATAGTGTCTAATCAGCCCCACTGACTTAGTGGGGCAGATTAGACACTATTAAAATGATGCTGGCACCTATTATCAATTTTAACTTATCAATGCTTCCTGTGAAAATTCCGCAGATTTTAAAAAATCAATTGACACGGTACTGAGGAAGTTTAAATGGAATAGTAAAAAATCACATATATCTTTACACAAACTCAAGATCCCTAAAGAAAAAAGTGGCATTAATTTTCCTAACATCGCAAACTATCATTCAACCTTCATTGTTACGCAGATCTGGACTTCTCTTTTCCAGGATTCCACTATTTGGCAAAAATTGGAACTTACTCAAATTTCTCCATTCTTTTTGAAAGACCACGTCTATGTCAGGCATAAACCCACATCTCTTTCCTCCCTATCATTAACCATTCCATCTTACTTGCCAAGCCTTTTATGCTCTAAGCTTTTCCCCAGCTGAATATCCCCCATTTGGCCAATTCTTGACAATCATGTTTTGTCCTAAAAAAACATTCCAAGAAACATTTATTATGCCCACCTCTTTCAATTCTAAATATGACATATTACTTCATTCTATCAAACAAATATTACCTAATACATCCCTAATAGATTGACAACTAAGCAATACCTCACTCTCTGTTTATGATTTCTCTATAGAAACGAAAGCATCCTACAGATATAGAATTCTCAACACTGATGTTGTACCAAGAGATAAAAGTGGTGTGGAACTACAATCTGTAAAAGATTTACACCAGTCATTTCCAGCAAGTTTATGGGATAAAAGTTGATCCAAAATTCATTCTACTTCATGTTCCACACAAACATTATTTTTTCTGTAATATATTATTCATGATCCGCCTTTATAAAATGAAACTCTCTCACAATAGCAAATGTTGGTCCTGTAATATGGATAATAGTGATGCATTTTATACATTCTTTGAACATCCGCTTGTTAAATTGTTCTGGCTACAACTCTGGGACAAAATCATAGATATATGTTCTCTTAAATTACCATTTGATAAGATATATATATTCCTGTTTTCCTGGGAGGATCCTACAATGCATGGAAGGTTGATACCATGACTAAGCAATTTGTGAATTTTCTCATCCTGATTGCTTTACAGATAACCACTTCAAACTGAAAGGATGCAACACAGATCAATTTTGCAAGATGGTGCTATATGATATGCCATAATCACAGATTAGATAGAGTATATTCATCCTCTATACAGGCAAAGATTAAAAGGGATATGCTCAGGGGGCCATTAACTTCATTTCTATCTAAGCATGTTTATAGACTTTCCAACGAAAATATGCCTTTTGATCCACCTCAATGCTTTGCTAATACATTGTTTATAACGCATTATTTTTATATTTATTATTGGTTATAAAGTCTATTTGTTTCCTATTTATTATCTAATGTAAGGCTTTCTCCTTCTTCTCTCTCCTTTTGTCCCTTTTATCTTTCTTAAAACTATAAAATGCTTTATATATACCTATTTGCAATCTTATTAATATCTTGTAATTTCTTGCCATTGAGTATTTAGACCTTTTTTGAAAATTGTAGTATTGTGTTTCATGAGTCTTTGTAACATTTAATGCTGTTAATTTTTCTTACAGTTGTACTTTTCTTTTACTTTTTGCTTCAATTGAGCATTCTTAAACAATATTTGAACCTCATATCTAGGATTAAGAATGGTAGAAACGTTTTGTATATATTTCATATTGTAAGTGTAACAATTCAATGGCTCCCTCTGTTCCCCATCTTTGGTTTGATCATCCTGGCTCTGGATCTTCTCTCATATGCAATAAAAATAAACTTGCAAGTTAGAGGTATCAAAACACTGGTAAGGGAAGTAAAGCAAGGGATATGTTGATGTTATTTTTACCACAACTCATACATACATAAACAATGGTTAAATCTGGAGTGTTGTGCTAGTTTTATGGATATAAACTACACTTGAAAAAACAGTTGCTGTTCCAATGTGGGCATGGTGGGTTTTTGTGATTATTGGGTGCTTAAAATACTTTGGTATTAAATCATCGAGACAGTGTTCTTTAAAAGAGGAGAGTCTAGAAACAACTTGGTAGAAGACAAAGATAACACCTCCTTAAAAGTGAAAGGAAAAATTGAAGCTTTTTCAATATCAAGCCATAATGAAGAGAAGGATGAAGTCAAATCATGAGTCCAAAGAGCTGCTTGACATAAGGCAAAAGCTCTATGATAACAATCAAAATGTGGAAAATTGACCCCTCCCGCAAGTTTTGATCGTTGCAAGGTAGCTAAAGCTAATCTTGGCTTTTTTATTTTTCCATCGAAATTTAATAGGTAAAAAATTATTTTTTTAAAGTAGGATTTGGGAATATGCACTGGCAACATGGAAAGAAGATATAACAATAAAGGGGAAATCATCATTTTAATAGAATCTAAACGACCCCACCAAGATTAAAAAAAGGGTTCCAAGAGGAAAGAATACTATCAACTTTGGTATTAAACTCTATAACATTTATTTTGACAGTATCTGAAATAGAGTTTGTAAACCAGACCCACAAGTATTTTATTCTGTTGGAAGTAGACCATTGGTAACCAGTGATAGAATAAGAATGACTGAACGTATATTTATTAAGTGAAAGAATTTCCATTTTGTCCTTATTAATTTTATATTCAGAAACGTTTGAAAACAAAGAAATTTCCTGCAAATGAGGAGGTAAGGAACTATCGGGAGAAGAAATAAATAGAAGAATATCATCTGCATAGGCAGAAAACTTTAGATAATGGTCACCATAGGGAAAACCAGAAATAGAAGAATTAAAATGAATCAGAGAGAAAAAGGGCTCAAGAGCTAAAACAAATAATAAAGGAGAAAGCGAGCAACCTTTCCTTACTCCTCTAAAGAGAGGAAAATAGGAAGATGTCAAGCCATTCATCAGTACAGATGCCGGGGGGGGCATGATATAACAGGAAAATTAGAGCAATAAATTTAGGGCCGAATCCATGCCATTTTAATGAATGGAACAAAAATTCCCAATTTATTCTATCAAATGCTTTCTCTGCATCTGCTGTAATAGCTGCAAGGGAGGATTTAAGTGAAGGGGCATTACTTAAAACATTAAGAAATAATCTAGCATTATCTGATATAAGTCTCCCTTTAATAAATCCTGACTGTTCTTTCTCTATAAGGTGAGGAAGATAGGACTCCAAACAAAGAACTAAGAGTTTAGCAAAAATGTTATAGTCAACATTCAACAAGGAGATAGGGCTATAGTTTTTACACTCATGGGGATCTTTACCATCCTTGTGAATAAGGCAAATTATGGTCTCCTGAAAAGTACCAAAAGTGGAAGAGGATATAATAAAATGATTAAACCTTCTAAATAAATAAGAAAGAAGAATATTTGAAAAGTGAAGGTAAAACTCTACCTTGAAGTCATCTGGCCCTGGTGTTTTCCCCAACTTCAACAGTCTTAGAGCTGCATCTACTTCCTCAAAAGTAAGATCATTCTCTAAAGAGGTGAAATCCAGATTTAAGGGCATAGGAGGTGGGGTATATTCTAAGTAATCTACAATTAGAGAAGGAAGAGAAGTTGACTCTGGGGTGTAAAGAGATTTATACAATTGAACAAATTCCTCTAAAATAGCCTGATGCTTAGAAGTGGACTGTCCCGAGGACGTTGAAATCGAATCAATAATATGTCTCTCCTTTCTTCCCTTAAGATAATTTGCCAATAATTTACCAGCTTTTTTCCGCCCCCCCATAGTCACGCGTTTTTTTTAAGAAGGATAGAATCAGCTTCCTCAGTTGAAATAGTATTAAAATGTAGTTTGGCTTGAAGCAAAGCATGAAGGTCAGAAGATAATTTAGATGAGAAATATTTATTTTCCAACGATTTTATAGAAGAAAGCAATCTAGTATGTTCTTTGTTACAACGTTTCTTTTTTTTGCACACGTAATTGAAAATAAAATCTCGCGCCGAAGCCTTGAACGCATCCCAGAGTTAAGAAGGAGAAACACCCATGTCATCATTAAATGAAAAAAATTCAGAGGCAAATGAAATTAAAGAGCTAGAGAACTGAGCATCCTGCAACAGAGAATTATTAAATCTCCATCTATGTGAAGGGGAGCGAGGGAGAACCAAATCCAAGTCCATTACAACCATAGCATGATCAGAGATAACAAATGGGGTTAAATGAGATTGTATAATACATTGTGCAAGAGATTTAGAAAGAAATATGTGATCTAATCTTGAGAGTGTACCATGAGAAGCTGAATAAAAGGTATAGTCTCGAGCAGTAGGATTAGACAATCTCCAGGAATCCACCAAGGAACCTTTAGATATAGCAGAATGAAATTGTTTATGCAATTTATTAGGTACAAACTGAGCTGAAGATTGCCTATCTAAAAACTGATCCATAATTTGATTGCAGTCCCCTCCTAAAACAAAATAAGTGTCATAAAATTGCATGCATTTCTGTGCAATGGAGGGCCAAAAAGTAAAATCAGGTGTATAAACATTCATTACAGTGATAAGAACATTTTCTATAATAAGACTTACAATAATCCACCTTCCCATATCATCTATTTCTTGAGACACCATAGTAATATTAAGGGATTTTTTACACAATATGACCACACCATTCTTTTTATTCAACGATGGGGAGAAAAACACCTGTCCCACCCAAGCCCGCTTAAATTTCAAGGCTTCAGAGTGAACAAGGTGAGTCTCCTGAAGAAGAACCAAATCAGGATTAGATTTGCTTAAATTAAATAATATTCTCTGCCATTTAACAGGATTAAGAGAACCTTTAATGTTCCAAGATATTATTCGGAATTATACACAATAAGGATATATAATAACTGTTTAGGAATCTTAAGACATATAAGAAACAGCCAACACAGAATACGAAAAAGAAAAAAGAAAAAAAGAATAATATAGAGGAGAGAGATAAAGAAAGGGAAAAGCAATACACGAAAGGAGAAAAAGGGTAAGGAAGGAAGATACGGAGGAAGTATGAAAGGAAAACCATGAGCCAGAAGAGGAGACAGTATATATCCAAACAGGACGACTGAGAAAACATACCTGAAGAGAAAAATAAAAGGAAATGGGGTGATGACAGCACAAAAACAGATGACACATCCGGAAAGGAGGAACCCATGCCACATCAGGACAATATACATTCAGGAGGGACGTTGTATTTGCAGATGAAGAAGACAACTCTGTGAAAAGAAGAGTGGAGCAATATGGTAAAATTATATTACATAATATAACAATATATCAAAAGATAGAGGATAAAGAAAAACTAGTAAAACATTTAACTACCATACCAAAAGAAAACAGCAACTCAGAAATGAACCTAGTGTAACCACAATAACCAGGATGTAAAGATCAATAGACTTGTAAGTTCAACTTAAACAAAACACCAACAGTAAATAAAATCAACGTGAAGAAGGACCCCCAGTATCCATGGTATCCGATGTATGACGTTGTATAATCTTTTTGAGTTATGCTGGATCTTCGTACATAGCAGTATTATTTTGGTAAGTCACTTTAAAAACACAAGGATGAAACAGACCATATCTGGTGCCTAAATTCCTTAAAGAAGGTCGAAGATTAAGGAATTCTTTTCCGGGCTGCAGTGACATTAGAAATGTCCTGAGACAAAAAAATCTTGCTTCCCAACCAGGACACTTGTCTCTTAGCTTTAGCTGCATCAAGAACTGATAGCAAGTCAGTAAATTGCAAAAATAATATGATGACTCCTCTCGGTTTTGTAGGTGACATAGAAGAAGTAAGACGAGGACCGAACCTATGAGCTCTCTGGATATTGAGCAAGGTGGACGTTGGCATATCCAGCAATTTTGGAAGGAGGGAAGTAAAGAAGGAGACAGGATCATCACCCTCCAGAGCCTCACGAAGACCATAAATGCGGAGATTATTACGCATATTCCTATTCTCCAAATCTTCCGCATGTTTCTTAAGTTGACCAACTTCTATTTCCAAACGAGTAATTTTGGACGTCTCATCCTGTAAATCCACTACCTGCTGTTCCACCAAGGACATACGATTCTCCATTGATGCCCATTTATCATCCAAATTTTGGATACGTTTATTAGTCTCTTCTACAAACCGACGCAGCGCCCAAATTTCCTCAAATAAAACTTGTGATCGAAGATGGAGATTTCTCAGGAGATGGAAGATCTTGCTTTAACCTCTTATTGGCTAAAGAGGGTGACTGAGTTTTACTTGAGGAGGGTTGAATGGAGGTAGCACGTGGATCAGGAGAAGTGGCCATCTCTCCAGAGGAAGCAAACTTTTCTGACAATATATTGTCTGTAGTAAAACTACTATTAGAAGAAGTAGTAGACTGCGCTTTCGGTGTAAATACAAACTGCAGCTTTTTTAATCTTCCCATAAATGAAGGAGATTAAATACAATTCCAGTTGGTGACAAAAACCAGCCGCCAGTAACCAGAACTCAAAGCCTCCAAAGCGTCCTCATCAGCGCCAGGCAGTAGGGTTATATGAAGGAAGCCAATACCATTGACGCATATGTAAAGGAGAAGAGTCTTTAATGAATTAGCAGCAAAACAGATTTGCAAGGCTGTCACAAGAAAATAAAAAAATAAAAATAAAAACAAAATGAGAGCAAAGAGGGTCCAGCTAGTTCATACCGCGTTCTTCACACCAAAATCATCATTCCGGAAATACCAAGATGGCGGCCGTTTCTGAGGAAACGGCCGCAACGAGAATTACAAGCCCAAAATTTTTTAAGGGCAGAGAGAAGCATTAGCGGAGCATCTCCTCACATTCTCCCAGCTCCTCCTTGTGAAGGTAGATGTCTGCACAGAGTCCAAGCTGTGAAAAAAACCACAGGAAGGTCATCCCATAGCGGAGCTCGTCCCCTAGGCGGCCATCTTGCGCGCTGCTGAAGCCACGCCCCTCAGACACCTTCGATTTTCATGTAGCATTATGTCAAAAAGTGTAATGCAGTGGAATATGATCCGCTTCGCAGTACTGCACACCGATAGAAGCAAAAATAGACTTTGCAGAAATATTACAACAGTCATGCAAGTTTTTAGTGCTGGCAATAGGCAGCTTTAACTCTATGAAGTACATCTTGTCATCAATTTTTCAAAAAAGGGCAATAAGATGTACAGAAACAGAGAGAAAGTAGGCTTTGGATCAGCCCCATCTAGCCTTTAGCTTTCATGTATTCTTCATGGTTTGACTTTGCTTGGGTCGTCTGTCCATTTAGGACATCTCATTTCGTGGCTGGTTAGTTATGTTCCCATTAAGTTTAGGCGATAGGGCATCAAGAATTATTTTTGTTAGACAACAAATGTGACAGATTTTGCTTGTAATTGAGAGAAAGTGTATGTTGTTTGCTGAATTTATTTTGCTGCCATGGCGGTACTTTAATTACTAGTACATGGCTATTTGTTTACGAAGTATATGCTATTTCCCTGCCTTAAGCTGCCATAAAATCAAAGTGCTGCTCAGTAATGACCCTTGCAGATTATTTTTTTTACTTTACTGTCAGAGTGGTATGTTGTATTTGCAGTTTTGTTTTGTTCACAATGTCAGGGTAACTTGTTGGAGTTACACCGTTTTTTTGTTCACAATGTAAAGGCGAACACACACACATAGGCTTTCGAGTGCAATGAAAATAATACCCTGGGTCACAAGCAGCTCTTAGCACTATTATCTTATTTTAATTCTGACTCCTTTACATGACACCCTTCTTTGAAGGTACAAGTTATCTTTGCTATTGCAATCTGTTCACCAAAGGGGCTTGATCTCAGCATAAATGTTATCATAACTCACAATGTTGGTTCATTATGGGATTGTCTTTCTAGGGCAACTGGCAGTAACACACACAAAGTTACAGAACTATTACTAATCCCTCCTCGTAAATAAGCCAGAGCTTATCAATACTTGTTTATCTTTACACTTCCATGTCTGGAAAGAATATTTTTGTTTTTAATATCGAATGAACAAGCACATTGTCTCAATTACTTTTTGCTTTCACAGTGGTACTCCATTTTCTGTCTTTCAACCTTGGAGCAGTACTAAATGTTGACAGCATTCATATGCTGGGTTTCTCATAGTCGGAATTTTCACAGCTAGAGATAGAAAGGAACAATAAGTATACAAAACAGTGATGGATGGAATATTTGAATTAATCTCAGCCGCTGGTAATCACTCGGGCCACATCCCAATCCATTGTTACTCTGCACACCATGTCACCTCAGTTTGGACCCAGTTATATGTAAATCAATCTTGACCCTGCTCCAAAAGGAGCAGTCCAGGCCAAACTGCCAAGCCAGGTCCTCTCTGAACCGGAACACAAACAACCCAGGGCCGGTTTTGCCGTAGTTATGGGCTCATCAGCGGGGTACAGCTTAGTTCCAGTGACACAGTATGGACGGACCAACGTCTGAGCATACACGTCCCACTTAGGGCGACACAATACGTATACAAAACAGTGATGGGTGGAATGCTTGAATTAATCTCAGCCGCTGTTAATCACTCGGGCTGCATCCCAAGCCATCATTACTTTGCACACCATGTTGCCTCAGTTTGGACCCAGCTATATGTAAATCAGTCATGGCCCTTCTCCAATAGAAATAGTCCAGCCCAAACTGCCAAGCCAGGTCCTCCCTGAACCTGAACACAAGCAACCCAGGACCGGTTTCACCCTAGTTATGGGTTCATCATCGGAATACAGCTTGGTTCCAGTGACACAGTATGCATGGGACCCACGTCTGGGCACACCCGTCCAACTTAGGGTGACACAGTAAGTATACAAAACAGTGATGGAATGCTTGAATTATCACAGCCACTGGTAATTCCAAAACCAGTCCTAGGATGCTTGTTTCTGGTCCAGGGAGGACCTGGCCTGGGAGTTCAGGCTGGACTGTTCCCATGGTGAGGAGGGTCAAGACTGATTTGCATATGTTTGGTTCCAAACTGGTTTGGCGTGGTCAGCAAAAAAAGATGGATTTAGGGCCATATCTCTGACTGGAAGTGAGTGATTGACATTGTTCAGCATTCCGTCCATCAATTGATCTTTTTGCATTTGTCACCCCAAGTGGGATTGGTATGCCCAGATGTGGGTCCCGTGCTCGCTGTTCCACTGGATTCAGGCTATCCTGGCTAATTAGGGGTGATACCCCGAAACTGGTCCTATGATGCTTGTTTCCAGTCCAGGGAGGACCTGGCCTGGCAGTTCGGGCTGGACCGTTTCCATGGGGGGCAGGGTCAAGACTGATTTGCATATGGCTGGGTCCAAACTGGTTTGGCGTGGTCAGCAAAAAAATGATGGGTTTAGGCCCAGATCACTGACATGGGGTGAGTGTTTGACTTGTTCAGCACTCCGTCCATCAATTCTTCTTTTTGCATTTGAGATAGAAAAGAGGCAATAAAGTGAGAATTATTTTAGCTTCTGTACAAGGAAAAAAAATTCTATTTTACCGCAGCCAGTTTGATTCCTGTGATTTGAATAAAACAGATTCAATATGTCTGTTGACAACAGTGTTTACTGTGATACGCATGCAAACCCAATGAAGCCTACTTCAACACGTCAAGGATATGTTAATCTTCCATTAATGTACTGTTTTATGGGTCATTTTCTGAAATACCAAAGCAGCTAATTCATGTTCTTGGGGCCGAAATGTCACTAGACAAAAATTTAAAGTAATTGGATGATATAAAATGCTATTTTTTTTTCTGTCCTAGAACTCTCTATAGCGACTCACCTTGGAGTTTCTATAGTGACACTCAAGAGATTGTGTAAATACAATGGGGCATATTTTTGAAAAAGTCACACAGTGCAGCGCAGCAAGTCACCTTGCTGTGCTGCACTGTGTGACAGGGAAAGGGCAGGAATGTGTTGTATTTAAGGCAACAGGGTGCATTCCTGCCTTTTCTTCTGCACTGGTTCTCTTTTGGCAGCCTAGCATGAACGCAGGCACCCTTGCACCACGGTTGCATTACATGCGTTATTGTTTTTGTGCATGAAGGGACACCTTCGTGCACAAAAAACAATCCTGAGAGGCATATTCCTTTAGCTTTTATGTGTGAAAAATGCATCAGACATAGAAAGAGAAAGTAACGAAGAAAAATAAAGATATTTCTCCTTGTTACGTCTCTCCTGGGAAGGCGTATCTTTTTGGCACAATGATAGAGGGCAGAATGAGAAGCATCATGTAGAGACCCCACAGATCTAAGACCCCAGACCCCATGCTGAACTTTCAGGTTAGAAATGGCATCAAACCTATGTAATCAGCGACAGACCCATACATGGAAACAGATATGTGCTGAAACACAGTGGGTAAAGCAGAAACAGACAGGTCACATCACACTTCAGCTTGTGGTTAGTTCAGCTGAGCTGCTGCACGAAATTAGGTCACCACAATCTTTATCTGACAGTGGAACAAGCCGAGATACCCGAATCACATTAGGGCCTGCTTCCCATCTAAGCACTTTGGTTTCTTACACACCTGTGGGAACACGTACATAGGGTGAGACACCAGGAATGCCATCCTGCTCTAGAACATTTGCTGACAAACATATGCATGCTTCTGCAGAAACCACACGTAAAGGTCAGATAGTTTGGCCCAATTAACATTTTAGCAAGATATAACCACATGCTATGCACAGTGGGTTTCTGTTTGCCATCATGGAAACTGTTAAAAGTCATTAAGTCATGTAAAATTGTACTTATCTTGTGGTTTATTGGTATAAATATGGCTGCCTACGTGCAGTACTTTGGAGTCAGCTGTCAACTCTCATAGAGGTGACTGATGATTCCCCTATCGAAAATGAGTAAACCTATATTACTTTGCCAATTGCATCTTGTCTTCTTTTGTCTCAGATTTTCCTCAAACATTTGGCGAGCCAGCCAGTAGTCCCGTTAGGCCTCACGGACTGCTACTGCCCAGAATACCGCCTGCCCCTGACAAATGGATTATTGCGCAACCTAACAGAAGGTAAGCAGACACCAATTTCAGTAAAGTTCTGCCCTTTCACGGGGCAGGTAGGACCTGGAGTTGGTATCTTTAAGATGAGTACATTGCAGACTCTGTTCCTTTTTTTGAAGGTCAACATTGGACATTGCAATATGGATTACTTTTGTTTTCCCATGCAAGACTGTGTATGAATGCTATATATAATATTTTGTTATCCTGGTGGCAAGTTCAGAAGATCCAGGGAACTGGACAGCTTTGTATTCGCATGCAAGATTGTGTAACATATAATATTTAGGCATCTCGGTGATAAGCAAAGATACAGGAAACTCAACTAGGCAGTCGAAAGTGGTAAAGACAGGGTACAACTTGAGACTGCGTCTCCCAGTGTTAAGTTCTGACATTGTGGCAAAAGGACGGCCAATAGACCAGTGTCATTGGACTCCTCACTGAGTAAGGGCAGAACACTCAAGTCAACATATTATCTGGACCTTAAGTTTGAAAGTTTATCCCCTCTATGAGTGTTGAGGGAAGAGGCCAAAGTGTAATATATCATAGTCATCATACCAATTGATGTTAATAGAGAAGAAACACAACTAGACACCAATAATATTTTCGGTATATATGAAGTAAAAATTAAAACATCTTGGGAATAGGGAAATGTCCTTCTTTTCGGAAATATCCATTCTAACATATATAGTTTTTCATTTTCATACGTGAGACTGACACCTCCTCGTGGAGAGTGGCAGACGATATTGAAATTAGATTGACATTCCAGTGGGCTCACAGACAACCATTGTGTTATTTCAGCCCCGAAACAATAACCGATGTGTCTTTAGAATTTGAAGCCCTAAGTGACGCATTCATTGCAGACATTCAAAATTGCAGGGATTTAGGACATGAGTCACCAACAAATACCATAAATAGTCATATACATTCATGATAACGCTATAGTTTCCATTGCATCAGGCAACAACTCGCTTAGGCCACCCATAAATTCACCCTCCCCAGACATATGTATGAATGAAGTCCTAGACAGATTAGTGATAAACATGTCTGTTGTCCATCGTTATGACCTGACGACAACTTATGTGAAGCCTGGAAATACCCCATGAGGTAGATAATTGTCCACTTATGTTGTACAGGGACACTAGAAACATAACAAAATACTATATAAATAATAAGACAAGGGAAATTGCTTATTTGCACCGAAAGACAAATTCAGGACTAAATATAAGACTAAGGGGCCAATTCCGATTCGGGCCGGAAATCACTCCGACCGAGCCGGACCCGGAGAGATTTCCGACCGAATCGGACCCGTGCAGCCCGACCGAACGAGTACGATGCGCACGTATGCCATCGGACTCGAGTCGGCCGGACTCCTATTGAAGTCAATGGGAGCCTGTCGTACAACGCGTACGCGGGCTCCCATTGACTCAATGGGTGCGAGGCAGACAAGGGCGCCCCCTACAGCGTGTACGCGGCGAAGCAACTCGCGCCGTACACGTACAGGTAGGGGGGACCCATGGGTCCCCCCTGTGTGCGACTCACACGGCTACGCGTACAGGGGGGTCCGACACGGACCCCCAAAGTACGGCTCCGACTGCTCTTTCGAGCCGGAGTGCGCGGCTCGGTCGGACTGCTCGCGGCGCGCATCGTACTTACCCGGCCGGGGAACATCTCCATTGCGCGGTGCGAGTCGAGTCCGAGCGAGTCGGTCGGTGCGGTTAGACCCGGGAACGAGTCGGTCGGAGCGGTTGGGACGCCCGGACGAGTCGGTCGGCGATTTCGCATCGTACTCGATCGCCCGGACGCGCGTACGAATCGGTCGGGCAATAGGGCTCCGAATCGGATCCGGTTAAGCCGAATCCGATTCGGAGCCCTACCGGCCGAGATCGGAATCGGCCCCTCAATATAAGACCAGGTCCACCAAAGTTACATGGGGTCCCTTTTTGAAAATATTGTGAAGGTGTTCCCCAGAGACAAGGCCAGGATAGAAAAACACTGTAAAGAATGGCAGAAGGCAACATTAAAACATGCACATGCCTTGCCCCAAGATGGCACATTTGATGACACAACATTAGATCACATGCCTACTTTCTTACAAAGCAAATATACAGGGTAAATTGGAAAAAAGGAAAACCCCCTTGGCCCAAATGCAGGTTTTCTGTTAAAAGTGCTCCCATTGTTATGGGTGCACCGCTAACACTGTACACTGAGCACACAATATTTGTGAACACTCAGAAATGGAAAAGAATACTTATGACACAGAGAGTATCAGGTTAAGAAATAATATTATCACTACCATCCCTCAAGGTAGTTAGGTGCTACACAGTCAACCCTGCCATCTTCTTTGCAAACCCCATCACAGATTCAGATACTGTGCCACTTATACTCCAGATGAGTGTAGCAAAGCAACAGAAGACCCCATTTCAGGTAGTGTTGTATATTTTGGTGATGGGTCTTCCACAATAGACCAGGACACAGCAGTAAGACATACAGGTGCAGCAGTGGTCAGAGCATAACAGCATGATTCTGCAGAGAGCGGATAAACAGAGAAGCAATATTCATTAGTTAGCTACACAATACTCACAAAATAATTTTAACACCAGAATACCTCTAACACAAATGATGCATCCACATAAGTTGAGATACAGAAAAGGAGTTCTTGAAAGATTTCTGTGATATCTTCAAGTCTGGTGAAGTTACCATTGTTTTTGATTTAGATAAAGTAACTGTAAAGATTGACTGGGTCAGGCAAATGTCGTAACCATCAGCAAGTGATCAGTGGCAGCAGATCCCTGAATTAGTTATCCATCTTTAGAACTGTCAGATTGCTGCCTTCTCCAACGGCACTGACCCCAGCAGAGCACCAATAGCAATACCAGCACCACCTAGTAACCCTTCAATGGAAGAAATTCTTGAACACCAAGGCATTGACTGTACATCACATTTAGGTCTCCGGACAACATACATTAACATGACAGAAGTCGATCCCACAGGTGATTAGATAAGCTCTCATTCAGAGGAACTGTTGGAAACATATCTAAAACTGAGTGCTTGTGCCACTACAGCATCCAACAATGACATTGTCATCAATATCAGAGGGTTGTAATAGTGTAGTGGCCTCATGAACACCATAACAAATAGTGACAATATCAACTATTATCCCCAAAATAGCACTATAAATACACCCCCCAAGGTTGGGGACTAGAAGAATTAATACTCCAAGACACACAGATAGAAGAAGAATTATTGGACAGTATTGACAGGGATATGGATAACTATCTTGAGGGTGCTTTTGAGTGGGACTTTGATACGCCTGAGATAGAGGAATTCTTAAAAAGGATAACTAAATATAACTTTGATGCAACTAGGATAGATGAGTTAGTTGCAAACTGTACAAAGCCTGTTGTGGTTGTCCAACCGATGGTGAGATATCCCCTAGATGAGCCACTGGATTAATAACATTGTGGAAGGGCAAATATGTGTTAATTGATCCGCCCACCCTTGCGCTGCCTCAACCTGGAATAGTGGCCATTCTGGCCACCAAGAAATGGTTAAAAAGGACATTGCAGGGAAAGTTATTGATAATAACAGCACTGACATGGCTACTCTTTCTGATTGCGTGTTGTTTCTTGAACATAATTAAGATGCTTTTAATGCAGGGACAAGTAGGAAATAATGAAACTGAGGTAAATAATACAGAACTAGTTCCCTTCCCAAAAAGGTTACATGACATATCCCATGTGAGCCCATTAGCAACCCCATGAACATCACTAAAAGGAAAAATTAATCCATGAAAAAGCAATAGGAGGAATGATGAATGCATGTAGTAATGTTTTGAATGCAACCAATTAAGAATTCTGTATAGTGACCTCTTGTTGAAAGGGTGGATACAATTAGATTTAGAGCACCTGAAAGCAATTTATCGGGGTCCCAAATTTCTCTTATGGATAAAAGCATTGTTGACCTGCAAGAACACACCTAAGCTACTATTGTGGACATCAGATCATGTAATCAGCTTTCTTGCATTTTGTCAAGCTCTGTGTGAAGCTCCTACTTGGGGTCTACTTGACTGTACTAAAAATTTTCAACTCTCTGTTCTTGAATCTGAAAGGTGGGCTGATGTAGTTCTTACCTAGCAGGAGGGCGGTCACAAACAAAGTATGTGTGTGTACATGTGTGTGTGTATATGTGTCTGTATAGATATATATATATATATATATATATATATATATATATATTCACTGAAAAAAACATAGTTTTCAGGGACGTTATAGTTAGTTGGACATTTCACTCATACAAAACCATAGAAATTCCACCGTTATAGTTAGTTCAGCTAACTATAACTCGCGCCCCCTCAATGCACTGCTGATGACGTCACATATTACATCATTCATGACATGGTCAGTGACATCACTGATGACATCACTGATGACATCTCAAATGACATCACTGATAACATCACTGATGACATCATCCATGTGACAATCTGATGCACCTCCTCACACACTAATATAACCTTTGATACACTCACTGTAAAATACAGACTACCATTTTCGATAGCATTGACACACTAATACCAGTTACTACATCCCCACTCAGTGATTCCTAGGTCTACACACACATCTAGCCATTCACCCATACAATCAGTCATACATGCAGTCACTGATCAATAGAACACTATCAAATGCACTCATACACCTATATAGACATTGACACACCAGCACTCATCCTAGTCAGTTATGTACTCATCCTAGTCACTCATGCAAAGAATCAATCACAGTTCCATTTACTCACCTACAGAGTTATACACACACCACCTCATTTATTCATACAGATAGTAACGCATACTTAGGGGCCGATTCCGATCTCGGCCGGTAGGGCTCCGAATCGGATTCGGCTTTACCGGATCCGATTCGGAGCCCTGTTTCCCGACCGAACCGTACACGGGTCCGGCTGAGCGAGTACGATGCGAAATCGCCGACCGACTCGTCCGGGCGTCCCGACCGCTCCGACCGACTCGCTCCCGGCTCGAACCGCTCCGACCGACTCGCTCGGACTCGACTCGCACCGCGCAATGGAGACGTTTCCCGGCCGGGTAAGTACGATGCGCGCCGCGAGCAGTCCGACCGAGCCGCGCACTCCGGCTCGTAAGAGCAGTCGGAGCAGTACTTCGGGGGTCCGTTTCGGACCCCCTGCATGCGTAGCCGCGCGAGTCGCACACAGGGGGGACCCATGGGTCCCCCTACCTGCGCGTGTACGGCGCGAATCGCTTCGCCGCGTACCCGCTGTAGGGGGCGCCCTTGTCCGACTCGCACCCATTGAGTCAATGGGAGCCCGCGTACGCGTTGTACGACCGGCTCCCATTGACATCAATGGGAGTCCGACCGACTCGAGTCCGATAACATACGGACGCATCGTACTCGTTCGGTCGGACTGCACGGGTCCGATTCGGTCGGAAATCTCTCCGGGTCCGGCTCGGTCGGAGAAATTTCCGGCCCGAATCGGAATCGACCCCTTAGTCTCTTATATAATCACTAATACAAGTATACACTCATACATACAGCCACTCTCACAATCACTCACTCTCACATATAGTCATTTATATACTCCAACACTCACATATACTGCCTTTCACATATGTAGTTACTCGCACATGTAGCACTGAGACATCCATTCGCTCACCAACACACCCATACACACACTCACCCACCCATACAGCTGTTTCCACATGCACTCTTGAACCCATACACCCTGTCAATCAACCACTCACACATCTATGCACAGAGTCACACGCACTAAGTCTCCTATACAAATACGCAGGCAACTAATCAATAACCCATATAGACATTCATGTAGCTACTGACCAACTGATGCAGCAGCTTACACAACAACAGACAGAGTGATACAGACATTCACACACTTTAGACACTAACCCATGTATTCAGTAAGATACATTTAATCATTCACTTAAACAGTCAGTCACACACCTACTAAATCCTCCATCCAGACACTTATGCATCCATTCATTCTTCAAATCAGCTTGGTATATATATATAATACATATTTAAATTTTAAAGAAAACCACATTCACTGGATGATGTCATCAGTGATGTCACTGACCATGTCATGAATGATGTAATATGTGACGTCATCAGCAGTGCATTGCGGGGGCGTGAGTTATAGTTAGCTGAACTAACTATAACGGTGGAATTTCTATGGTTTTGTATGAGTGAAATGTCCAACTAACTATAAAGTGTCTGAAACCTATGGGTTTTTCAGTGAATTTCAAAGGTTTTTTAAATGCTAATTTCTAACTATAACGTGCCTGAAACCTATGGTTTTTAAGTGAAAATATATAATATATATATATATATATATATATATATATATATATATATATTCACTGAAAAAACCATAGGTTTTAGGGACAGTTATAGTTAGTTGGACATTGCACTCGTACAAAACCCGTGAAATTCCCCCGTTATAGTTAGTTCAGGTAACTATAACTCGCGCCACCCGCAATGAACTGCTGATGACGTCACATATTACATCACTAATGACATGGTCAGTGACATCTCAAATGACATCACTGATGACATCACTGATGACATCATCCAGTGACTGTGTGTTTCTGTAAAGTTTAATTTTGTTTTATATATATGCCAAGCTGTATTGAGGAATGAGTGGGTGTATAAGTGTCTGTATGGAGGATTTAGTAGGTACGTGACTGACTGTATAAGTGAGTGATTAAACGTATCTTACTGAATGCATGGGTTAGTGACTAAACTGGGTGAATGTCTGAATCCGTCTGTCTGTTGCTGTGTAAGTGGCTGCATGGGTTTGTGAATAGCTACATGAGTGTCTATATGAGTTATTAATTGGTTGTCTGAGTATCTGTATGGGTGCCTGAGTGTTTGTGTGGGTGGGGTGTGTGCGACTCTGTGCATAGATGTGTGAGTGGGTGATTCACTGGGTGGATGGTTTCAAGACTGCATCTGTGATAGACTGTATGGGTGGGTAAGTGTGTGTAAGAGTGTGTTAGTGAGTGAATGTATGTCCCAGTGGTACATGTGTGAGTAACTACATATGTGAAAGGCAGTATATATGTGTGTTGGAGTATATAAATGGCTATAAGTGAGAGTGTGTGATTGTGAGAGTGGCTGTATGGATGAGTGTGTGCTTGTATCAGTGATTGTATAAGAGCGTAAAAATTTGCTAGTATTTGTATGAGTAAGTGAGCTGGTGTGTGTATGACTGTATAGGTGAGTAAATGGCAGTGTGAATAATTATTTGCATGACTGACTAGGTGTGTGAGTACCTCTATGGATGAGTGGCGGTGTGTGAGTGTCTATATAGGAGTATGAGTGCATATGATAGTCCTGTACTGAGTGACCGTAAGTATGAGTGACTTTACGGGTGAGTTAGTGGATGTGTGTGTAGACCTAAGAATCAGTGAGTGGGTATGTAGTTATTGGTGTTGGAGTGTCTATGGTTTTGCGAATGGCAGTCTGTTATTTAGAGTGGGTGTATCAAAGGTTATATTAGGGTGTGAGGAGGTGCATCAGATTATCACGTGGATGATGTCATCAGTGATGTCATTTGAGATGTCATCAGTGATGTCATCAGTGATGTCACTGACCATGTCATGAGTGATGTAATATGTGACATCATCAGCAGTGCATTGCGGGGCGCGAGTTATAGTTACCTGAACTAACTATAACGGGGGAATTTTACGGGTTTTGTATGAGTGCAATGTCCAACTAACTATAACTGTCCCTAAAACCTATGGTTTTTTCAGTGAATTTCAAAGGTTTTTTAAATGCTAATTTCTAACTATAACGTGTCTGAAACCTATGGTTTTTTCAGTGAATTTCAAAGGTTTTTTAAATGCTAATTTCTAACTATAACTGTCCCTAAAACCTATGGTTTTTTCAGTGAATTTCAAAGGTTTTTTAAATGCTAATTCCTAACTATAACATGTCTGAAACCTATGTTTTTTTCAGTGAATTTCAAAGGTTTTGTAAATGACAATTTTTAAATGTATTAATTGTTATATTTATTTTTGGGATACTGATTTACTACATTATTTAAACTATTTATTTTTATATATTTTATTTTTTAAATTACATTGTAATTACATTATACATTACATTACAAAATATACTTTCTCTGAATGAATTACTTTAGTTTAAATACTTTGCAAATAGGCAATAGACTTTTAAATACAGTAGTTACAGTTGTTGCAATGGGCAACACAATTTCAAACACAATGCAACATTGAGCTCAATGTGAATTTCTAGTTAAATGCAATTAGTTACTTTATGGATTACTTTTCTAACCACAGGACTGGATCCTAGATTCTGTCTTGGGACATCTCCTGTAAACAGTTGAGTAAAAGCGTTTTGATTACAGTAGTGATTTTTAAGGAATATTATTGTATTTTAAAAGTTGACAGAAACTTTTTCACATAGAATCACCAATGTTATCCTATGGGAGGAAATTCACTTAGCAGGTAAGTAGTGTTATCGTTACTTTTTCTTACTCAGTGTTGGATCCTGGATCCAGCACTGGTGCATCTCCTGTAAAAAGTTGAAAGAATGCGTTTAAGTCATACAGGCGATTTTTAAGGAATATTTGTAGTTTGTGAAAATCGACACTTTGAAACTTTTCTGCTGAAAACCAGACAATGGATTCCTATGGAAGGAAATATAAGTTACTGGTAAGTACGGTTAGAATTACTTTTCAGGGTCAGTGCTGGGCTAAAAGATGCAGCACTGGGTTCTCTCCTGATAACAGGTGAGTAAATCGGAATTCGTATTTCAGCTGATTTTAGAGGAATATTTGTATGTTTCAAAAATCGACACTTAGAAACTTTTTCAGCAAAAAGCAGGCAATGATATCCTATGGAAGGAAATTCAAGTTACTGGTAAGTACGGTTAAAATTACTTTTCAGGATCAGTACTGGGCTGAAAGATGCAGCACTGAGGTCTCTCCTGATAACAGGTGAGTAAATCGGAATTCGTATTTCGGCTGATTTTAGAGGAATATTATAAAGTTCCAAAACTGCACACTTAGAAGAATTTCCAAGTGAAACCAGTCAATGTTAGCCTATGGAAGGAAATTCAAGTTACTGGTAAGTACGGTTAGAATTACTTTTCAGGATCAGTACTGGGCTGAAAGATGCAGCACTGAGGTCTCTCCTGATAACAGGTGAGTAAATCGGAATTCGTATTTCGGCTGATTTTAGAGGAATATTTGTATGTTTCTAAAATCGACACTTAGAAACATTTTCACCAAAAAGCAGGCAATGATATCCTATGGAAGGAAATTCAAGTTACTGGTAAGTACGGTTAAAATTACTTTTCAGGACCAGTACTGGGCTGAAAGATGCAGCACTGAGGTCTCTCCTGATAACAGGTGAGTAAATCGGAATTCGTAGTTCGGCAGATTTTAGAGGAATATTTGCACAATGGTGAAGGAAGGGGGTGGGGCCTGAGGTGACATGTCTGCAAACACACCCAGTGGCGCGTTTTAAGTTGGAGAATTAATTCCTTCTCAATCCCGAGGGTCCCTAGGGGCCAACTAGCCCACCAGATACCTCTAATATGCCCCAGACAGCTGTGTTGCAGAGAGGTGTTCAGAGGCCACGCCCTTTTTACAACACTCTGCAACGCAGCTCCGTGGCGCTTACTGGAGGTACCTGGTGGGCTAGTTGGCCCCAGGGACCCTCAGGATTGAAGGGGATTTAATTCCCCATCTTAAAACGCGCCACGAGGCCTGTTTGCACACATGTCACCTGAAGCCCCGCCCCTCCCTTCACAACTGTGCAAACGCGCCCGTGGCGCATTTTAAGTTGGGGGATTAAGTCCCCTTGAATCCTGAGGGTCCCTGGGGGCCAACTAGCTCACCATGTACCTCCAAAAGCGCCACAGAGCTGCGTTGCAGAGAGGTGTAAAAGGGGCGTGGCCTCTGTACACCTCTCTGCAATGCAGCCCCTGGCACATACTGGAGGTTCCTGGTGGGCTAGTTGGCCCCAGGGACCCCCAGTATTGAAGGGGAATTTGTTCCCCATCTGCAAACGCGCCAGGGGGCGCGTTTGCAGAGTGGTAAAGGAAGGGGCCGGGGCCTGCGGCCCGATCGTTTTTTTTTTTTTTTTTTCCAAGGGGGGCTGTGTGGCCCCCCTTACTTTTTCCTATTTTTGGGCCCGGGGGACCCCATCCCCCAGGGCCTTATCCCTTTTTTTTTTTTTTATTAAACGGGAAGGGGGCCGCGTGTTCCCTCCCATGGCCGAATCCGGCCCTGGGGACCCCATCCCCCGGGGCATGGCCACACTTTTAAATACGTGGCCCCCTCCTCAGGCCTCTCTTTGCCCCGGGGACCCCATCCCCCGGGGCAGGCCTTTATTTATTTATTTTTTTAATTATTATTTTTGGGGAGGGGGCCGCGTGGCCCCCTCCCGAGCCACTACTTGCCCCGGGGACCCCATCCCCGGGGCTGGCCCTCTCCGTTGGGGACTGTGGGGGTCCCCAATCCCCCACAGTCCCGCCTGCTCCCGCGTCCCTTGGGAGCCGGCATTGCTTTTCCACATGGGGAGCTGCTAACATGCAGCTCCCCATGTGGAAAAGCAATTTGCTTTGGACATTGGAAGCGAGAGCAGGTTTCGCTTCCAATATCCAAAGCAGTTTGCTATGACAGGACGGGAGCCGCGAGGCTCCGTCCTGTCATAGCAAACTACAGTGTCCCGGGGTAGGCACCCCGGGACACTGCAGGAGCGGCCCTGGGGGGTGGTGGTCCCCAGGGCCATTACAGGCTCCAGGAGGGGGCCGCGCGGCCCCCTCCCTCCATTGACAAAGCCCCGGGGAGGTGGTGGTCCCCGGGGCTCTGAGGGTCCGTAATGGACCCCCATATTGACATTTTTAGTGCCCCGGGGAGGTGGCGGTCCCGGGCGTGTGTGGGGGCTCGAGCCCCCCCACACAGGTAATTTTTAAATAAATAATTAAAGAAGCCTCGGGGAGGTGGCGGTCCCCGGGGCTGCGGGAGGGCCGAGAGCCCTCCCGCACCATTTATTTTTAAAGCCTCGGGGGTGGCGGTCCCCGGGGCTTGGGGGGGCCTTAGAGGCCCCCCACATATTATAAATACCCCCCATGCCCCCGGGACTTGGCCCACCCGGGGGCCAATTAACTAACGAAGCGCGGGAGACCGCGCTTTGTTTTTTTTTCGACGGGATTCGCGCACCCTAAGCGCATCCCGACGATTTTTTTTGTTGAAAAAATGCTTTTTTCTGCTTTTTTCTGTTTTTGTGGGACCCCCTGAGCAGACCTAGGGGGTCAGGGTGTTTCTACCCTGCCCCCTTTGTGCGTTTTGCGCACTTGTTTCTTTTTTTTTTTTCTCGGCGGGATCCGCGCACCCTAAGTGCATCCCGCCGATTTAAAAAAAATAAATGCTTTTTTCTGCCCAGGGGGTCCTTGTGGGACCCCCTGAGCAGACCTAGGGGTCAGGGTGTTTCTACCCTGCCCCCTTTTTGCGCTTTGCGCACTTGTTTCTGTCCCTCGGTTCTACCGAGGGACAAAATGGCTGCCAACACTTCCTGATTTGGAGTGTTGACAGCCAATTAGCATGCAGCTCATGATCGGGAGGGTGCGCGAATCCGACGCGGCCATAGATATATATGTGATTTTCCTTTTGATTTTCACAGGAACTACTGAACGGATTTACACCATTTAACAAAAAGGGTTCTTTCTGAACCAAGAACTACCTCTTTGCCAAATTTGGTGTAATTCCGTTCAGCAGTTCGGGCTGTAGCCGTGGCTAAAGTTTCCTATGGGAAAATGAATGGGGAAAACACGTTTTGGGACCCCCCTTTTTTCTCGGCCCCCGCTTGACGAATCACCCCGAAACTTTCAGGGTAGGAGCAGACCGGAGCGGGCCATAAAGTTTGAAATTTCGCGAAGATTCGTCAACCGACGCAAGAGTTATTTCAAATAGAATGTTGCAGATTTCCTATGGAAAATAGGTCCTACCTATAACTATCTACTGGCGACCGCCAGTAGATAATATATATATATATGTGTGTGTGTGTGTGTGCAGATTTCTCTAACGGCCTAGATATAAGTGCCAAAATGCCTTTGTAGATGAAGCACCATGGACTACACAGCACAGCGTTTTTAAATGCCCCCTTGACAACTCACATATTACAGTTTAGCTTGCCAGTGAAGTATCCACATATGTGGACCCTTTAGACGCTTCCAGACACTACACAGAGACAGCTCACCTGCACCTCTGAGAGTGACAAGAAAGTACCCCTGAACACTAGATACAGTTGTGAGAAGCCAGAGGGTGCACACAGACAGGAACCAAGTTAATATACAAAAAGATATCCAGAGGAAAGTCTGTCATGCCCCAAGCATTGCTACTCATAGCCCTGATCTGCTGCTAATTTTCTGATCCGTGAGGTGATACCCCGGAGGGGAATTCCAGAGGTGATCAGATCTGATAATGGCACACACACTTTGTCAATAATATCTTCTCTCACCTCACCACTTTGTCTAAGATCAACACAGAAACTTTTGTCAGCTTATCATTCCCAAAGCAACGCCATTATCGGATGCCTTAATGGCCTCCTAAAAAACAAAATTAGAAAACTATGTATAACATTGAAGAAGAAATGGTTATTTTGTTTCCCATTTGCATCATTCACCTTAAGAAATACCTCAGGATTAGATGATCACCATTTGCCGTTGTTGCTTGCTACCTGCCGCTGTTGTTTGCTGTCCGCAGATTGCTTGCTCCGCTGCCTGCTGCTGCCTGCCACCCGGTGCTTTATCTCCCCTGCCCCCGCACTGCACTGCACTCACCCCGCGGGTGACCGGGAGGGGCAGGAGGGCCGGTAGCAGACTTCCGGAGCAGCAGAGGTGAGAGCCGTAGGGGCTGTGGCTGTGGAGCCGCGGAGCTGCTATTGGCCGCGGGCCGCTGTGTGCCGCATTTGGCAGACCATCTCTGTGGGGATTGCTGACGGACCTCTGTGCAGTCCAAGTTTTGAAGAGGGCCCCTCTTAGGACACCGAGCAGGATCTGCATTTCAGCCCTGTGCCCCCTGCAGGCACTGTGCATAAAATTATTCACTGGAGCACCTTAGGGGTTTTTCTGTTACTGGTTGGACACTATAGCGATCTTCCGGAGCAGCAGAGAGCGGAGGTGAGAGCCGCAGGGACTGCGGCTGTGGAGCCACGGAGCCGCTGTGAGCTGCAGAGCAGCTGTGCGCCGCATTTAGCAGCGAAAAAGAGCTGCAGCGGTCAGCGGTGAGCAAGGAAAAAAGAGAGGCGTGGAGAGTTTACCAGCGGACCACGTCGTGACTGCCGTGATTGCCAGCAGGTACAAGGGGGTTGCCGAGTTGCTGAGTCACCTTTAAAAAACCTTGTATAGCCTCACACAGCACTACAGCATTACAGCCGGCTCCTGAAACCTCCTCTACCACTGCGATCCACCACTCTCTGCCTCCTTTAGCCCAACTTTGGCGCAATTATCTCTATTCTTTCAGCTATTCTCCAATATTTTCTTATTGCGAGTGCCGCGAGTGCAGGAGCCGTAGCCGGCTCCTATTAAGAGCGGGCCCCCGGGGGACCACAGAGGCGGCCCGGCCAGGTCCGGGTGCTGCCTGCGGTCTACCGAGGAGTGCCCCACTCGCTTGGCACACGGCTGCAGGGTGCAGTCGAGGAAGACCACCCCTCACCGAAAGATCTGCGCTAAATGCACAGGAACCTGCTACCATTGCAACAAGACCCCGCTGCAGGCGAAGGGGTAGTAAGTGGCTGCAAGGCCCCAACAATCCACGAGGTGAGGAGGCAAGGAGGTAAAGAAGCTAGCGAGGCCAGAACTGCAGCTACTCACGACACCAGGAAATTGGTGGGTAATAATACAGAGGAAACTGTTCTTAAGGCTGTCATCTATGGTTTCCAGGGCTGTCTGGCGTACAGAAAAACATGCGCTAAGCATACGCTAAACCACTCCTGAGCAGGAAAAACAACGAAATCGTCGCCATTGAAGCTGGGAGCAGAGCAAGAAAGCGAGATAGCGGGCAAGAGCAACGCTCAACTAACCAGGCGACCCCTTTGCTCATTCCATCAATAGACTTTCATGGCTTACAAAAACCTTAGATCTTGAACAGTACATATGAAAAGACTGGGTACGGCCCAGTCCATGAGAAAGAGTATACACAAAGCATCTCATATCAGAGCGGTCCCAGGAACAGCAGATATAACAACATTTTTCACTGCCATCTCTAGAATAGACGATCAAACAGCTCCAGTAGAGCAGGGAATGCTGCAGGAAGAAATATCCAAGGCAAAGAAAAGGGACTGTGCTCAAGCGCAATCAATGGCTAGCAATGACCAGCAAATGGCAATCAAACAAGAAAGTAAACAGCCAACTGACTACAAAAAAGATGCGGTCAATGGGGGGGATCAGGAACAACCCCATCAAAAACCAAACATAGCACTGGAGGTTCCTCCTGCAATCCTAGAAACCGACTTTACTTTACCGGATATAACCTTTTCACTAGGTCTACATCAACTGTCTCCTACAGTACATAAAGAGACACCACAACCACTCAACAGTACTCCAACTAATGCCACAGTTTACACAGAAAACTGCTCACGATCACCAGAACTACCATTCTTCAATGTATCGCAATCCCCAAACAGGCGAGAACTTATATCTAACAACTTCTTCTCACTACAGAGAATTCTGGAATCTGTATTGGCCCTCCTTGAAAAGAATATAGAAAACTCGGACATGATTCTCAAAACGCAAACTGGAATTTTACAATATCTAGTGGACAAAAAAAACAAAAAAACAATTTAATCAAAATTCCAAAATTATACTAAGTGGCCCAGGAAAATCTGCAGCTCAGGAAGAAGAATGCCAACATACACCATCCGCTTACCATCTCACAGGAAAAACGCAAAAGGCAACACAAAAAGAAAGTGAAAAATAAGCTCATAAATGATGAAGAAGTTTACTCTCTACCCAAATTATTCGAGGAAATCAAGATAGAAAGCACCCCTCAACCTGTGATACCTTTGTTTCCCATTTTTAAACAGAAGAATCAGCAAGGAATGCTAACTCAAATACAAAGGAATCAGGAACAGGTCTCTATAAATCCCCCAATAATGGTAGAATCCAAACTTACGGTAAAGCCAAAGGAAAAGAGATACAGCATAAAGGGGAAGAAAAGCAAAAAAAAGAGCAAAGCAAAAATCTCGAGACGATCGACTAGGAAAGTAAAATTTCCACAAACACCAGAACAAATAGTTCAGAGCAATGAACCAATCATAAAAAATCTAGAGACAACCCAAAACATAGATGAATATTCCCTCCCATATGAAACCAATGGGGCACAGGGAAAAAAATTAAACCCACTGGCGCCAAATTTTTCAGCAAAACAGACAAAGGAATGCCAGGACAAAATATATTCAGGGGAGAAAGAAATCCATTTTTCAACTAAAACACACAATGAAAGGGAGACCAAACTGTCTCTTGTACTTTGGAATTAATAGACCTATTCCCCTACAACATAATTCCTCTAAATCGCGGGAGAATATTAAACTTACTTCATAAGATTCCTCAACTTCACACACTCACAACACTAGAAATAAAATTAGTAGCGTTCCCGAATAAATCGAATCTAACGGTGGCAAATGGGGAGTTTTGGTCCAACGTTATTCCATCTATCATTTTAAAAGAGAGAGACATCATTCACAAAAATGGTTTCGACGTGGCTGAAGTCAAAGTAAATGCTACACAGTACAATAGGTTGAAAGATAACAATGAGAGTAAGATCTACTCCCAGCATAACCACGCAAATTGGTCTCCAAAAACTCAAATAAGCATACCAGAAGGTTCCTTAATAATATCGATCAGCAAAGGCGAGCGACGAATCTGGAACCAGGCTCCTCCCAAAATCAAGCCGCAACTAAAAGAAAACTCCTGGTCTTGGATCTCTGGAAATTTGAACAGCAATAAACAGGGAAACACACTAACACTTCCTTTTTAGCAGAAGTTTAACAATTATCTCCTGGAACATCGCTGGGAAAAGCCGAGAAAAGCTAGCCCATATCCAAGAAAAGTCCCCATCGATTCTCTTATTACAAGAAACCTGGTCCGTAGACACTTTCACTCAAAAAAATTACTTTGTGTTCGACATCGCAGCTGAGGCCACAAAAAGGGGTCACGCAAAAGGAGGCCTTGCAATTCTCATAAAAGAAGAAATCTATTGGGACCTAGAAATCATTGACTTGCATCTCCAAAATGCTCAGTGCATTAAGATTAAGCATCAAAACAAAAGTTTGAATACCATCCAGGATTTGCTAATTTTCAATGTTTACATACCGCCGGGACCCCGCAATGAATGTCTGCTAGCAAAAATATTTGAGAATATTGAAACAGCAATGGCCCATAAAGGCTACCCACCAGTATTAAATATTGTAGACTTTAATGGGAAAATCCTCAATACTTTACTGGATAAAGAGGGAAAATGTGAAAAAGAGGAAGCCTGTTTTATTCCAAAGCCACTTTTCCCAACAGAGATAAAAGCCAATAAACGAGGGAAACTACTACTCTCTCATGTTACCTCAATGAATGGAGTAATTTTAAATGGCAGAGTAGAAGGGGACATCCCGGCCGTCTATACCAGATCGGGTACTAACAGTCTATCTATCTTAGACTATGTAATCTGTAGCATGGACTTTTTTCAGAAAGTGCAATCATTGAACGTACAGGATATACATGAAAGCGATCACGCACCTTTGTCTCTGAAAATAGAACTCACACTGCAATCTACTGCCCCATGGTCATTAGGTTCTCTGAATGGTCATGCTAATGTAGATCATAAAAATGGTAGGATCATCTGGAATTCTAAAGCAATTGAGAGAATGAACAAAGTAATCTCTGCTCTGCTTTCAGACCCATTCAGTAAAGAAGTAAACCTGATAACGAATTATGAAGAAACAGTGTCCTTGGTAGTTGCATCTCTTCAGGAACACTCAAACAGGCACGAAAAGAGAAGGAGCCACTCTAAAGGAATGAACAAATATTACGAATCAGTAAAATTAAATAGTCTGATTAGATCGCAATTCCTAAACTACTCGGGGGTAAGACAGGAAGAAATAAAAAAGCTGAAAAAATTACGTCAACGGAAAAAAGCGAAAAAACAGCAAGAGGAAAAAGACAAAAATTGGATAGACATTCAATTGGCAGTAAAAAGTAAAAACAGTAAAGCATTTTGGAGCCTAGCTGCCAAACAAATGGGTATCAGGAAAACAATACAAGCACTCCCAGTGTCAGCATCGGCCTGGGAAAAATATATCCTTAATTTGTATAAACTAAACTCACAGAAGGCGGAAAAATGGGATCAGCAGACTAAGGGAACGATCAGTTAAATGCTGTCGCAGTAGCCTCAACAACTAAACAAATAGCTCACTTTATAAAGGCCGCAAGATCTACAGCAGCAATGTGACCGGACAAGATCCCGATTAAGGCTCTTCAAGCAAATCTGGACGAGTGGAGCAAATTTCTATCCCCCCTATTTCTCTACTGTTTTGCAACAGGAAATATCCCAAAATCATGGCGGGGTAGTGTTGTGGTCCCTATCTTAAAAAAAAGGCTCTAGAACAGACCCAAAGAACTATCAACAAATTGCCCTACTCGACGCAACGTGAAAGGTCTTTGCAGCCTGTGTCCTGGACCATCTTAAGGACTGGGCCTTTTCCAGTGGAGCAATTCCTATGTCCCAAGCAGGATTCCGCCCAAAGCACTCAGTAACAGACAATATCGCTATTTTACAAACGATACAGGACAAATATGTTGTGTCAAAATTTCAAATTGTATACTGTGCTTTTATTGATTTTATCACGGCTTTTGATAGGGTGGACAGGCCAACACTCTAGGAAAAACTGGTGAGGCTAGGGATCCCACAAAATTTACTTACAATAATTATATTCCTCCATACAGAAACCTGGTGCAGAGTCCAAATGGGGGGAGAAAGGGGTTTAACTAGACTAATTTCCACATCAAACGGTCTAAAACAAGGCTGTCTCCTTGCCCCCTTGTTATTCTCTCTTTATTTAAGCGACCTACCAGAGTACTTCACCCAAGTAAAAATATTTCCACCGAAATTAGCACTGACTGACATACATATCTTAATGTACGCTGACGACATTGTGATATTAGATCTTACACCGATAGGACTCCAAAGAAACTTAAACGCACTGAGTGCCTATGCAGAAGACAACTTTTTAGTCCCAAACATCTAAAAACCAAAATTTTACCTTTATGGGGAAAAAAGCGATACCGACATTTCCATTGGACATTGGGGGGAACCACTAGAGACCGTCAAAGAATACACTTACTTAGGTCGGATTTTTACCCAAACTTTACAGAACTCCTCCCACCTACATCACATAGGTCGAAAGGCAGATGCCCACGTAGGAGCACTGTTGAGGCTATACTCCTCCTCCGGAAACAGACACTTCCAACCTTTGTTAGAGGGCTATCGTATGAAAATCCCTCCCATTCTAACGTATGGTCTAGAGTATACACACATAAAAACTTGGCAATTTGTAAACACAAGAGAAGGGAATTCTCTACGGAAACTGGTAAGAGTTAACCAAGCTGTTCCGGCCCAAGTATTACGCCTCGAACTCTCCTTAGCTAGTATATATGCAAGAGCTATCTCGAATATATTAAGATGGGCATATCATCTTTTGCATGCTGACTCTAGTTCTTTAAGGCACATTTTAAAACTGGAAACTTTCAGAGATGAGTCGTTGCGGTACACTTTTAATATAAATCTTAATACAGGTTTTAACCTGTCTCACTGCTCAGTAGCACTTTTACAGACTTGGACACCACCACTTTTAAAGCTCTTTTTAAAGAATCTGACCCCAAGATTAAGCTTTGACCTGGACGTAGAACACTGTCTCCATTTAAAACACTATACAGAATACGCAAAAACCATAGACTATAAATCCCCTGAGAAATACACTTATCTTTCATTAGAACATAGGGTACAGCGCTGTATTCTTTTACTGAGGTTGGAAATCCTCCCTTTGAAAGTTTACATAGCAAAGTGGAATAACTCTGAAAACACAACAGGGCTCTGTGACTTGTGTAAGGGAGGAATACAAGTTCTAATTCATGTATTATCTGTCTGCCCTAATCCAACCCTAGTTGAAGCCCAGCGGAGGTATTTAAGGTCTATTAGTATTAGATATAACGTCTCGTCTACACAAAGTCTAATTAAGCTTTGTAAATCACCACCGGATTAATTTGCCTGTTATCAACTGTATACATTTTTAAAGAGTTTTTTAAAGTTGTTTTAAAGTCTATGATGATAATGTTTTAAAATTATAAACACTTTAAGCTCAGATACAATGCCAATTTTTCATAAAATCTAACTAAGCTCTGAAAAATCACCACTGGATGAATTTATCTGTTATTAGTTGTATAATTCTTAAACAAGTTTTTTTCTTAAAGCTGTTTTAAAAGCCATGATGACAATGTGTTTACATTATAAATGCTTAAAGCTGATGCTACGGGTACCATGATAAATGTTTTAAAATTATGTTTGTTTATTTGTTGACCTCAGTTGAAGTCTATATACAAAATTTAAATAAACTGAAACTGAGATCACCTCTTGACCCCACATTAGATGGTGATGGGAAGAGCAACGAATACCTCTGTAGCACTAACTAGATGTACAATGCAACCTGAAAGTGTACCTGAAGTTGTGCAAAGTGAAATGACTGTTTACATATCTGAGCTAACAAAAGCTGCAAAGTTCTTCTTTTAACAGGTTACATGTACAACTGGCAAGCGTGCCAACGCACCTCCAGCAGGTCACCAACAGACACCCTTGCCATTGGGAGCTCCAGAAAAGAGCTGCAGAATACTATGGCACTGTGGTTTAGGAAAATGTCCCACAGGAGCACAGATTGTTTAATGATGCCCAGTTGTTCTTCGGAAGTGCTCTGATGTGGATTTTGGGGCACTGCACATCTTTCCTGTCTGTGATACTATGTACCCCTATTTAATAATACTCCTGGATAGGTGCCCATCTTGGCCCCGACCAGTTCCCTCTCCAGCAGTCAGGTTAGTAAGGACACTGAAAGTTTAAGAAAACATCATTGAATTTGTGCACCATGGAACAGACTTGGTTCCCATCTGTGTGCTAGCTCTCTGTATTTTTAAACTGTGTTGCATAGAAGATCGCTCTTTAACAATAAGTAGACATGCGTATGTAGGTTTGCTGGTCCATTGACTATGTTGCTTGATCAGTGCATTCCAAAACACTTGTCTTGTCCAATACACAACCTCTATGTGCTGTTCTTTCAAAAAATGCATTCGTTTAGGCTCACATGGACACATTTTGTGGAAATGCAAAGGGGTTAAGAGAGTATGGAATAGCATCTGGGAGCTGTCCACACTGCCCCCAATCCAGGAATGTGCTGCAAGGGTTCCCAGATCTTGTGAACTTAAACCTGTCACAACAAACATGAAAGGGGGTTAAAGAGAAGTCTAAAGCACATCAAGTAGGGACACACTGCAGTGTCTGTTATGAACAGCAATTGATTTGTCGAGAAAACTAATGCCACGCCAATAACCACTTCACACTACACATAAGGAGGAGAGGGTATGTTGTGCTTTTGGGGTAAGTGTCACTGTAAGTCGTCGCTACAAAATATGTCAAATGACCCAAAGACAGATGTTAATGCCTCGAGTTACAGGGTCCAATTGAATAAAAGCATTAGCCAAATTCTCAAACCCTTTCCCCCCAATCTGCGCTACTGCTGATTGTGGGAAATGGTACATTTTGTGCATGCTCAAATTCACAAAGGGAGTTGACACACTTGCAAAATTCAGTGGTGCAAATGCAGGCCTGTCACAACTACTGTCCCCAATCTCAGTAATGGCAGCAGGGAAAAGAAATGTTAGTTTCTGCCTTGCAGACTCATACTCCCCCACTCATGTGCTAGATTTACCCGTAGAGGTGGAGATATAAATTTAAGCATTGGCAGAATTTGGCTATTTGAGCCTCATAACTCTCTATTAAGTCTGCTCGCAGAGTGACATGAGTATGGAAGCATCAGACTGCCCATGCCAGTAGTCCTTGCCACCATGCCAGAGTGGCTTGTACGAGCAAATGCTCAAAAAGACAGGAGGAGTGCACACACTGCTTTACTATGCATAGAAGCTTCAGTGCGATATGTTAGTGTAGAATCTGCATGCGTCCTGCATTGCTCTCTGGCTCTCCCAAAGACCTCAGGACCCTTGTGCGAATTGAAAACTAGAACCAAAGAAAATGCGCCCATACATTTGCGAGGCACAATTTTCCCTTCCAAATGTGAAGCTTCATTTTTGTGAATTGGGGCTAAAAATGGTAATGATGATGTATAGAAGTCCAAAATTTTACTTTTGGCAGAAAAGTTTTGCAAAATTGAGGAAGTTTTCTGAGATTCCAAAACATTTCATGTGGGTGAAAATTCTCCCCAAAAAAGGCGCAGATAGAAGCTGAAGGTTGAGTTGGGTGTAGATTCATTTTTGTGCCATTGTGGCAGTGCTAGATGGGCATCATTATAGTGTCTTATTCTTAGTGCATGTTGCTTGTATGTGTATACAAGTATGTGCTTATGTGTGCAGGTGTGTGTGTGTGTACTTGTTTGTGTCTGTGCACGTGATGTGTAATGTGTGTCTACACCTCTGCAGTGCATTCTGTACGACTTAAGGGGATATTCTCAAGAACGTGCGATAAACATCGCCAAAATAGGTTAACGCAAGTTTACATATCGCCGTCTATCGCGGGAAAATAACCCCATGTTAACGTGGCATTCACAACACGGCGGTAACATGCGATAGTACCCCGATAACGCGTCAAATGTCTGCGATAACACTACCGGGACGGCGAGGAAAATCCAAACCTGAACGCAAAAAAAGTTGCGATGGGCCCAACCGCGATAAGACAATCAGCAAAAAGCAGCGCCAGGCCTGCAAATCACACACGTCAGGCGGGAAAAATCACTACAAAAGCAGAAAAAAAAATAAACAAACAAAAACCGAACTACAGCGAAGCACAATGGAGGCAGCCGGAGCAGGTACAGAGGACGGCCAGAACCCCACAAGCCCCCCGGAGGAACAGCCTGGGACCTCGGGGACAGGGAAGGGCAAGGACAAGAAGAAGAGGAAGACGAGGTTCAGTCCGCAGGAAAACAGGATCCTGATCACGGAGGTGGTAGAACACCATCAACAACTGTTCGTCACCTCCACTGTGTCATTGGCAACAAAAAATGGAATATGGCAGTCCATCCTGGACAAGGTGAATGCAGTCGGAGTGCTGAGGAGGACAATGGAAGAGCTCAAGAGGCGCTGGAGTGATGTGAAGCGCAAAACCAAGCTGAAACTCTGCAACAACCAGAAGGCAGCAATGCAGACTGGAGGTGGGAGTCCAGCGCCATAGGAGGAGCTGGATGAGATGGAGGTATGGTGTCCACAGTCATCAGTGTGGAGACGGTGGCAGGAGTTGGGGCACCGGACGCTGCTCAACATGACCTGACACAACAGCAACAGGGTGAGTAACGACCAGGGACTGGGGGGACAGGGGGAGATGGGCACAATGGCACACATGCACAATCAAGCGGAGCACAGTGCACACCCACAATGACTCTGGATCATGTCCCTGATCTCCTTGGCATACTGCATCACACATAGAAACAGCAAGTAGGCCCCATCGACAATGTGCACAGAGGGGGCTCTCCCCACACATCACTAATTTCACAACAAACCCATGCACATGTGTTGAACCCAGCAAAGCGGCGTGTCTGTGAGCCACACTGACAATGCAAGTGACACTGCATGACGAATAGCATGGCTGCAGTCAATATATCATGACATGTTGCACGCCACGACACTGAGGTGGCTGAGTGTGGACCACATCCGTAAAGGAGCAGTTCACACTCTGACACATCCACGTGCACAAACAACCCCTGATCTCAACAACACAACTGCGGACAACCATGCCCCAGAGTCCCAACTCCCACCAAGAGCCCAATTCCCCTAAGAATGCAACATCTCAGCACTGTAGAAGCACAGAAGTCAAAGGCACACCGCCTGAAAGGGATAAGGGCCAGCCAAATCAGAGCTGCAGTGGCAACTCTCCCAAAATGCAGCGCACACACATAATATTCAGAGCACATCAACATTGACAACAATGTGGTATAAACTGCAACACGTTCACAACAGAACAGAGGACACAACTGGTGCTGCTTGTGTGTAGAAACTGGTCAATCACATTTGGCATAGCAGGGAAATGTGAGATGATAATGTACATGTACAAACACACATCCGTGTTGTCGTTGAAATGTCCACTGTCACGCATCAAATTGGCAGCTCCTCCCAAACAGTCACAATGTACATTGTCATGCAGTTTGTATGTAAACCTGTACAATGCGTCAACATACATGTGAACAAAATGTTAAACTGCATCTCCCCATCACATTGCAGAGGGAGAACCAACACCTCCTGCAGAGCAGACCCAACAGCTCTTCACTGATAACGAAGAGGACCTCCACACCATCGACACCGACGCCCTCCAAGAGTTCATGGACAGCTACAGCACCTCACCTCCAGGAGCAGGCCAGCCCAGCTGCATCGAGGAGACCCCACCCCCTGCACAGACCACACAGCAGGAAGCACCCACCACCACGGCTGTCTCCCAGGACCCCCACGACCAACACATGGCCTTTCAACACCGTGTGTTAGAGGTCCAGGAGAAGATGGCTGATCAGGTGCGGGTGGGGTTCGACCTCATGGCAGCCAAACTTGATGCCATACATGGGTGTCTGAGTACCATCAGGGACTACTTACAGTCCCTAACGGACACCCACAGTCCGCTCCATGCTCTCCAATGATCCATGGCTGACATCGCTGGAGTCATGATACTGAGACAAGAACAACTGTCCAGTCAGAGTGGCTCCAGCGATGTCAGCCGGGAGTTGGGACAGATGCGGGGGCTCATGGAGAACATGGAGCGGATGACAGTTTAAAGAATGGCTGCCATGGCTGCACACCAGCGAGATGTGGCTGGGACCTTCCATGCCCTGCAGCACATCGTCATGGCATTGCTGCCTCAAGGCCTTGCGCAGATGAATGCTGCTGCTGCTTCTACATCCACATCTCCGCCCCCTGATGTGTCAGTGCCTCACAGTGCGGCAGGCAATCCACCACCACCCACGTGTGAGGCACATGTGACATCAGAGGATGAAGATGCGGGTGAATCAACCTTACTGGTAAGGAGGAGGCAGTAGCATTCATCTCCGCCATATGGCCTGTTTCTGCTCGGTTCTGCCCTTTGCATCATCACCTTCCACTGTCCCCCGATACACTCTACGACACTCACATTGGACCTCGACATGGACTGCCATTTTCTGTTTGGTTACCAATGACACAGCGATCAGACTGCGGACTGAACTCTTCCCCTTCCGATGTACTTGTCATTCCCTGAAGGACTCTGGCTGGCCCTCCACGGGCCAATAATGTGAAGTGGGGTTTGCATGGCCCTGTACTGTTCCAGCTGCAACACTCCACTGGATGTGAATTAAACATTCAGAATCGCACAGATGTGTCATGCCTTTCATCATTCAAGTATGAGAGTATGGGTGAATGTAGGGTCAGTGATTCCCCCTTACGTCCATGTTGCTCATGTCGTGGGACTTGAGTCACAGGGTGCAACAGTGCCGATTGCGGTCCGGGTGGTGTAGACACTACAACAGAGACACACGCATCAGTTACTTCCATGTCCAGCCCAGAACTGAAGCACGCCCAGAGCCCCGGGCTCATTGTTCCCACCCCTACACTGGCCTGCCATATGCCAGGCCAGTCCACTCCGCTTACGCTCAGAGGGGGGACGACAAAGCTACATGTCCCAGGTTTTCCCTGTAGTGATCTGCTGATCACTGGTCTAGTCGTCAGCATGCCACAGCCACTCCCTGAGGGCTGGTTCACACCCACACCACACCCATCCAGCACAGGCGTCACAGGACATGTGACCCTGCCAATGAAAGGGGCCTAGCACGTCACATACCCCACTGCCGGAGATGACATGATGGCGTCCGCATCACGTGACCCAATCGTGAAGGGTCCATGACTTGTGGCGCACTGAGTTGGTGGCACCCGCTGCACTGCAGCCCGCACGGGCCTACCGCCACGTGACGATGACTTGCATTGCACAGGGTTAGTGGCACCCGCTGCACTGCGGCTGGCAGGGGCCTACCGCCACGTGACGATGACTTGCGTTGCACAGGGTCAGTGGCACCCGCTGCACTGCGGCTGGCAGGGGCCTACCGCCATGTGACGATGACTTGCGTTGCACAGGGTTAGTGGCACCTGAAGAGCTGAGCGGGTGTGCAGCCTGCGATGATGCTGACACGGCCCTGCATGCGATGTTCGTGATGTGCGCGGGTTGGTTTGTGACGTAGCCACCTCGTCTCCAGTGTGAATGTGCCCGTTGAAGGTGGTCGGCCACGTGTGTGTAGGCCTATGGGCAGGTTGTGGCGGAGACTGAGACACACGCAGTAGTCACTTTGGTGGTGGATTGGTGACGTGTGCATTCCTACAGTTGTGAGTTGGGGGATTGTGGAGTTGAGGTGTGTAGTGTGTTCAGTTGGTACTTGCCGATGGGAGTGCATTTCCATGGGGGCCATCCTCAAAGCGCTGGTTTGTGGCGGACTTGCGGACATGTGGGGATCATGCACACTGCCTGGGGTATTTGCGACGACATTGGTGGACAGGCCACGGTGGCCCACTTTTGTATGCACAGTGATGGCATGCGTGTGGTTGCTGTTGCGGTGATTGTGTGCAGTGTCGGCAGGGGGCACAAGTCATACATGCGTGCTGTGAATTGCCCCCAACACGTGCGTGACGCCAGCTATGGCGTAGTTCCCTTGCGTGGTCTCAAGATGTTCCTGCACAGTGTGGGGGGTGTGAGGGGCAGGGGTATCGAGCTGACACACACGGTGATGCTTTCAGGTGTGATGAGTCCTGCATGATGTGACCGTAGCAGCAGTTCGTGTGGTCATTACCTTCCTCTTCATTCCTATGACGGTTACGGCCACACGTAGTTCTGTTACGGTCTTCTCATGCATGGTTTATCTGGCCTGTGAGCATTCCTGTTTGTCCAAGTGCAGTACACTGTACCAGATTAGGCATGTGACTATACGGAAGTTTGACCATTGTCACCATTTCTCCCACAGGTTTCTGAAGACACGTTGCCCTGTTGGAGTTCCCCGTTGGGAATGGAACGCGTTGGCTGAGCTTTTCGTTTTGTTGATTTATGTATTTGAAATAAAGTTCTGTTTTTCCACTACCGTTGACTACTGGACTTCATGACCTTGGGGGGAGGGTCCGGGGGGGGGATGCCTGGGGGTGGTGGCGGTGGGTGTTGTGGCCCTCTTGGGTCTCCGAGCTGCATGATCAGTGTCTCCATGGCATCTGTTGGTCTTCAGATGTGGCTCTGGGCTGGGTTCCCTTTCTACTGCAGTTGGTCGTCCTGCTTACCACCAGTAAAAGGCAGGTGTTAAATCCCTGCTGCTAACGCGCCTTATCGCCTGTTCTTGGTTCGCATCGCAGATCTGACTGGTCGTTGTGAATCTCACGAAGTGGTGTTTTCGTGTGTTTTTGCACGGGAACGCCTACTCTGCATATCATTAGCGTTAGTTGTCGCACTCATCCGTGGCGATGTATTTTGCGGCAGCTATCGCTGAAAAACTGGCGATATCGGCAGTTTGCACCAGCTTGAGAATAGGGCGATAAATGTATCGCCACTTTTGCGGCGCTAAAGTGCCGATAAATCGGCGATGAGTCCTTGAGAATATGCCCCTTAGTCCTATGTTTGCTGCATTTCCTTTCAAAATGAAAGTCGCCATGTTGATACACCAATACCTATACTTGATTTTCTGTGTATGGGTGTGCAGTTTGACAATATATTCTCATGCATATATATGTTCATGGGTTTTTCATCGGTCCATAACCATAACCACAAAGATATTATTGTGTTTTATAATCTTTGCCTGTACTTTGAATGGAATTCGCCTTCCAACATTTGGCCCCATCAATTCATGCCAAATTTTCGATTTGCTTTTAAAAAAATATTAAAAGCTTTCATTTTAAATTTTGACCTTTCGTCGGGTTATTTTTGGTTTAAACAATCAAATGCAAATTTTTGTCTAGTTGAGATACCAGATGTTAATCTTTACTTCACTGTCTGTGCCCATCTCAAGGGAAGGCTAAGGCAGTCAGACCAGAAACCGCATTAATTTCTCTCAAAACGCTGCATACACCATAAAAATGTTGGAGCTGATATGATTTCTTTTCTATGAGACCCTTATCCATGGCCCATAAAGTCAGTAAAAGTGGCATGAAAGCACATAAAAATATGACTATCCTTGGTATATTACATAATAAAACACAGAGTTAGATGTTAACATTACGAGGCCGTCATCATTTACTTTACATTTATTGCATTGCTCACTGGTGCATCATTAATTGATTACCATTGCTCTGATAAAGCAGTATCCTAGATCTGTGCTGCAGAACATGCGGTACCCAGACTGCGACAGAAAATGTGCTTTTCCATCTCACTGCTCCGTCCAATCAGACTTAGACTCATTCACTCTGATGGATTTAACTGGCTTTCTCTCCTGCTCATCTTAGAAAGGCAGCATCTCAATTTGCATCAATTTGAATTACGTTGTGAACCAGTTGGAAATACATATTGTAGCCCATTTACTTTCTTGGCCGTCCCTTTGTGAGTGTTATGTTCTTGCTGTCAGTTCAAGAAAGGATTCTCAAAGATGCTGAGAGCTACTGTATGGAGACTACAGGCCTGATTACGATCTTGGCGGATGGAATACTGCGTCACAAATGCGACGGACCCCGTCTGCCGTATTACAATTCCATTATATCCTAAGGACCTTGTAATAACGCAGACAGGATATGTGCAGCAAAAAATATGTAGAACATACCATCACCTTGCTCCACTAATAAAAATCATGATTTCCCATTGCATTTTTATTCCATTTACAATTCATATCGCAGATTATGCAGTATTTCTAGTCTAAGCACATGGGCGTAGATTCACCGCAATGCAAGGTATAGCAGAAGTGACATCATGTGCCCTTTGACCTCAGATGACATGACAGGATTGGTTCCTAGTACCACTCTTAGCCCCACAACAGCCTCCAATTTGGGTTGAGGTCCTAAGGCAGTGCTTAATGTGTGATGGGGTTGCACGTGGTCGGCAGCGGCACTCATTTTCGCACACTGAGACTACTAATTTTTCATCATCAGTGTTAGACCTGGCATCCTTGCCGTGGATTACCCTGTCTTTTTGCCTCTGCCTCCTGTATTTTTGCTGTGTGCTGGATTTCGTTTTTGCTGGTCTAGATGCTTTGGGCCCTTTGCCACTGCTGATTAGTGCCACAGTGCAAGTGCTCCCTATGTAAATTGTGGTTATGGATTAGTGTTTCCATGATTGGGTTATTTGATTTATCTTTAAGTCCCTAGTACAGTGCCCTGTGTGTGCCCAGGGCCTGTAAATCAAATGCTGCTAGTGGGCCTGCAGCACTGATTGTGCCACCTACACAAGCAGCACTTCAAAGGGGTCTCAGACCTGCCAGTGAAGTGTCTGCGCGCAGTTGTGACTGCCATGTCGACCTGGGAAGTGCACCCACTTAACCATACTGTGTGGGGCGTCATTACACCCCAAACCCAGTCGCACAGCAAAATTGTAGAATTACGGTGATTTCCAAAGTACTTTATTCCTTTTACTCCATTTTTTCAATGTTACTCCAGTTTTTTGTCAAAAATTCTTTTTCATGGATTGATCCACATGTAAGGTAACATGCTCTTTCCCAGCTTCAAATGCTCAAGATGTGCCCATCCAGACCTCTATCAAGAACACGATAGAAACGCATGATTCATCCATAGCAGTGTTCTTTATTAAAAAACCCAATGCATTTCGAGCTTCACAAGCTCTTCTTCAGGGGTGACTGCAAATATCAAAAAATCACCATTACTCAATTGTCCTGATTTTAACATGTATAATAAAGCCATGTTATTCATGTTACGTCAATCACATGCTAAAATAAACCTTTTATTTTACCAATAGTCATTGAATTAATGTTTTTTACTCAACCGAAAAGTTACTTCCCCAAGTGCCAAAATTAATTGAATACCTTCTCAACCATGTGATAATTTAACCGCCCCATCTCCCCACCTATTTTCACAGTGCCAACTTGCAACTTAAAAACTCCCTTGTGTCACCCCTCTTCCTTTCAACCTTTCAAGATGCCCCTCACTTTCATACTCCATTTCCCTAAACACAAACGTACTCACTTCGCTCACGCTACATTTACCCTTTCTCTCCACACTGCACGCTTTCAAATTGAAACACACAAATCTCACCCCTCTTCCTTACCCTTTCAAAATTCCCCCCGCACTCGTACTCCATTCACCTGAAACGCCATCGTACTCACACTGTTCACACTGCATTCACCCTTACTCCTCTCTACCTCCCCGACTTAGCCTACTCATAATCACACACTCGCCAAACCTTGCTTATTCCCATTCTTCAAACACCCCCTGTTCTCACGCCAAACCTCTTAACAATTCTCACGCTCATTTCATCTTACAGCCGCCTCGACCACAAGTCTTCACGTACCTGCCACAACTGCTTAACACTTCCATCCCGACATCCATTTCCGTAACAGTGTTTCCTCCCCCACATGACCATCTATTTTTGAACCAAAAGCGACGCCCAAAACCCTCCCTCATTGATGCAAACTAATTGACCTCCTGCCACACCCTCTGTTATCTAAATAAAACGTGAGTTTCAAAAACTACAACTCCCATAACACACATTATAAACGTAATAAATGTCTTTAAACCAAACTCCCGTTTCAAAACTTGCTCCGTAATGGATTATTAACAGATGTTAACCAATATTATTTCCAAAACTTGCACTGAGAATGCTTTGGTGACTTTCAGTATAGTTATACGATACTGCTCGATTACAAGATGTTTTTGCCGTACATGTGGTGATGACGAACTTTCCAAATTGTCCTTGTTATTCCACTGGGTGCAAGCCATCAGTAGGGCAATTATTCATTCAATATATCAAACGGTGATGGGATGCACACCATTCTAATCCCAATTCATCCATTATTTGTCCAAAATCATCAAAGAGTGCGTGCTTACTGGGTTTGTGCCTCGCCCCGGTGGCACAGTGATAATTAACCATACTGTGTGGGGCGTCATTACACCCCAAACCCAGTCGCACAGCAAAATTGTAGAATTACGGTAATTTCCAAAGTACTTTATTCCTTTTACTCCATTTTTTCAATGTTACTCCAGTTTTTTTCAAAATTCTTTTTCATGGTTTGATCCACATGTAAGGTAACATGCTCTTTCCCAGCTTCAAATGCTCAAGATGTGCCCATCCAGACCTCTATCAAGAACACGATAGAAATGCATGATTCATCCATAGCAGTATTCTTTATTAAAAACCCAATGCATTTCGAGCTTCACAAGCTCTTCTTCAGGGGTACTGCAAATATCAAAAAATCACCATTACTCAATTGTCCTGATTTTAACATATATAATAATGCCATGTTATGTATGTTACATCAATCACATGCTAAAATAAACCTTTTATTTTACCAATAGTTATTGAATTAATGTTTTTTACTCAACCGAAAAAAAAAAAAGAATTTTTGAAAAAAACTGAAATAACATTGAAAAAATGGAGTAAAAGGAATAAAGTACCACCGGGGCGAGGCACAAACCCAGTAAGCACGCACTCTTTGATGATTTTGGACAAATAATGGATGAATTGTGATTAGAATGGTGTGCCTCCCATCACCGTTTGATGTATTGAATGAATAATTGCCCTACTGATGGCTTGCACCCAGTGGAATAACAAGGAAAATTTGGAAAGTTCGTCATCACCACATGTACGGCAAAAACATCTCGTAATCGAGCAGTATCGTATAACTATACTGAAAATCACCAAAGCATTCTCAGTGCAAGTTTTGGAAATAATATTGGTTAACATCTGTTAATAATCCATTACGGAGCAAGTTTTGAAACGGGAGTTTGGTTTAAAGACATTTATTACGTTTATAATGTGGGTTATGGGAGTTGTAGTTTTTGAAACTCACGTTTTATTTAGATAACAGAGTGTGTGGCAGGAGGTCAATTAGTTTGCACCAATGAGGGAGGGTTTTGAGCGTCGCTTTGGTTCAAAAATGGATGGTCATGTGGGGGAGGAAACACTGTTACGGAAATGGATGTCGGGATGGAAGTGTTAAGCAGTTGTGGCAGATGCGTGAAGACTTGTGGTCGAGGCGGCTGTAAGATGAAATGAGCGTGAGAATTGTTAAGAGGTTTTGCGTGAGAACAGGGGTGTTTGAAGAATGGGAATAAGCAAGGTTTGGCGAGTGTGTGATTATGAGTAGGCTAAGTCGGGGAGGTAGAGAGGAGTAAGGGTGAATGCAGTGTGAACAGTGTGAGTACGATGGTGTTTCAGGTGAATGGAGTACGAGTGCGGGGAATTTTGAAAGGGTAAGGAAGAGGGTGAGATTTGTGTGTTTCAAGTTGAAAGCGTGCAGTGTGGAGAGAAAGGGTAAATGTAGCGTGAGCGAAGTGAGTACGTTTGTGTTTAGGAAATGGAGTATGAAAGTGAGGGGCATCTTGAAAGGTTGAAAGGAAGAGGGTGACACAAGGGAGTTTTTAAGTTGCAAGTTGGCACTGTGAAAATAGGTGGGGAGATGGGGCGGTTAAATTATCACATGGTTGAGAAGGTATTCAATTAATTTTGGCACTCAGGAAGTAACTTTTTGTTGAGTAAAAACATTAATTCAATGACTATTGGTAAAATAAAAGGTTTATTTTAGCATGTGATTGATGTAACATGAATAACATGGCATTATTATATATGTTAAAAGCAGGACAATTGAGTAATGGTGATTTTTGAATATTTGCAGTTACCCCTGAAGAAGAGCTTGTGAAGCTCGAAATGCATTGGGTTTTTAATAAAGAATACTGCTATGGATAAATCATGCGTTTCTATCGTGTTCTTGCTAGAGATCTGGATGGGCACATCTTGAGCATTTGAAGCTGGGAAAGAGCATGTTACCTTACATGTGGATCAAACCATGAAAAAGAATTTTTGAAAAAAACTGAAGTAACATTGAAAAAATTGAGTAAAAGGAATAAAGTACTTTGGAAATTACCGTAATTCTACAATTTTGCTGTGCAACTGGGTTTGGGGTGTAATGACGCCCCACACAGTATGGTTAATTATCACTGTGCCACCGGGGCGAGGCACAAACCCAGTAAGCACGCACTCTTTGATGATTTTGGACAAATAATGGATGAATTGTGATTAGAATGGTGTGCATCCCATCACCGTTTGATGTATTGAATGAATAAGTGCACCCACTTGCCAAGCCCTAACCTTCTCTTTTCGTATATGTAAGGCACCCCTCAGATAGGCCCCTGGTACCCCCATGGGCAGGGTGCACTGTATGTGAAAGGTAGAACATGTGCTGGTGTGTGTGACATGACCTGGTATTAAAATAAAGTGCATTTCGTTTTTCACTACTGAAAGGCTATCTGCCCCATAGGATAGCATGAGAGATACTTTGTAACATCTTACAAGTATAACTTCCCATGGGGACAAGATAGGAAGGTGAAATTTAGGTTCTCTGAACTCAGAATTTAATAACACATCTTTTAGTAAAGATGGTTTTAAAATTGTGGGTTTGAAAATGCCACTTTTAGAAAGCAAATGCCAAACAAACTCGTATGAGAGTGCACTCCTTCCCTTAAAGTGAAACAATTCTTGAAAATCTCCAATTGTGGGTGCGTGCGAACAGTTAACCGTGGATCGCCTCTTACCACAGCCATTGTAACAATATTCAAAAACAGGGCACTTGTCTCGCGCTCCTCGCTGTTGCACTGCGAAAAGTGGGATTTATCCCCCAAAATAACCAATTCATCCCGGTACTCTTCAAATAAACTATTGATACCTTTAATTGATGCAATTCCTTATTTCTTAACTTGTCCTTATTCAATTCATCACTACGGAGACAGTAAGATTCCATCTGCGTATTTTATTAAACTTTTCATTCACCAGCTGTATGCCTGTTCGGGCTTTGTACAACGGCTCGTTTTTTACAGATGCATCAGTTATGGAGTAAACACAGTATTTTCAGACCCAATGCATTTCGAGCCTTCAAGACTCTTCGTCAGGGGTTTCTATAACAAAATGGAAAAAACAACTCAGCTGACCAATCCATAAAAGCAAAATGACGAAACATTAGTGTGAAAAACAATAACAATAATGTGAATATCCTTCCCGTGACTCAAAACAAACTCCTATACTGAATCCCGTGCCCCAATTATCACCCTGCTGAACACAGGCAACCATGAGTACTTACCACCCATATCATCCAAACTAATCATCCCATTTAACAGTATCCCCATTACAAAAACCTCCCATGATTTCACCCCACTTTACATGAACTTTCACTCTCCCTCATGCGCTCACCACCTCCCTCGCTTTCTAAAACAAATAGCTCATGAACGCCGCCATCAATGGCCCCTTGTGCTCTCTTCCATCAACGTTCACTTTCCTGAAAATCCGCCCATACCTTCAACTGTGTCCTCCCTTCGGGCTTTAAATACCCAAAACCCGTAACGAATTCCCGCCAATACGCTACTCCTAATTCCCACTCCCTCTCACTCAAGACTCCAACTCCCATAATGCACCAAAACAACGCAACCTACGTAACCAAAAAGCACTAATTTGTGTATCCCACCAACCCCTAATCACGTAATAAACTACTCCTAAAGTACAAATGACACTTTTCGCAGTGCGACAGCGAGGAGCGCGAGACAAGTGCCCTGTTTTTGAATACTTTTAGAAAGTAGGCATTTTCTTGCTTAGCTATCCTATGTGCCTCTGCTGAGTTGTGGATAGACTGCCTGGTTTTGGAGTGACAGGGACTGGGGATGTGCATTCACTGCAGACAGCCACTGGGAGGGTTGAGGTGTGTCTTGCCATTCCTGGATGAGTCAGGGATGGGCTGAATAGACCTGGGCTGCATTTAGAGTAGGGGGAGGAGATTTCCTTGCACCTCAATAGGCCTGGTCTGCCTTACACAATGCTGTCTCCACCTCGTGCCAGGAAGCTGGACCAGAGAGGACAGATTTTGTTTGGACTGAGCTAAGAGACTCTCTGCCACAAGAGAACAAAGGAAAATGTGGTATAAATATTTGGGCCCAGAACTTTAAATTACTTCTCGACTCAAGAGGAACCTCCACCAAGAAGACAAGCTGGGAAAGCTGAAGAAGAAGTGCTGCCCCTGTGCTGTGTGCTGTGTGTGGTTGGCCTCAGTGGCTGTTTCTGCCAAGGAGAGGACAAAGACTGAACTGTGCTGTGTATCCTGCTTGAAGAAGATCTCCAAGGGCTTGGTGTAGAGCTTACCTGTTCTGAAGTCTCAGGGACACAAAGACTTCACTTCCTCTGTCCTCCTGCACCTAGAACTGCTGTTTCAGCTGCCACAGAGGGAAAAAGCAACACCGACGCCGGCGAGGGACGCCACGACCTGCTACAAAGCCGTGGACACTGCTTGTGAAGTGCACGAAGCACAACCCCGACTTACACCACAGCCCCGACGCTTGCCAACGCCGCACCGTACTGACTCTGATGCCGTCACCGAGGCCGCTGCCTGCACCAGAGCTGAGGGTACCACTTGTGACGCTCACAACGCACCGTCCCAACTCGCACCGGAGCCCCAACCTCACCGACGACGGTGCCTCATCATCATGGCACTGATATCTGACGTGGGTGACCTCCTGAATCCATCGACCCCGCATCATTGTAAGGAACCGACGCCTCAACGCCACCTCGACGTCACCTCCCCGGCAACAGCAAGGAACCAACGCCTCACCTCCCTTGTGGGCGTAAGGAACCGACGCTGCCCGGCGCCAACTAAGCATTACCTCCCCGACTCTGTGCACTGTCTTTGTTTTCATCATTTGCCATGGTACTGTTCTTTGGGGTCCATGTGACTCTGGACCCGACATCACGCAACTCGTGGTCGGCGCCGTACTTTGGGATTTTTATCTGTCACAACGTCGTAATAGCCCCAGGTGGAGCTATTTGTTGCTACAAGATTTATTTTTGAGAATAATCTATTTTTTGTGATATTTTGATATATGTATGGTGGATTTTTGTCGTTTTGGTCTTGTAATAAAGATTTCCTATTTTTCTAAACAGGTGTGGTGTCCATTTGTAGTGTTGCCACTGTGTTACTGTATGTGTGCACAAATGCTTTACACACTGCCTCTGAGATAAGCCTGTCTGCTCGTGCCAGGCTACCAACAGGGTGAGCAGGGGTTGTCTAAGGGCACAACTCCATTACCCTGACTAGAAGCAAGGGTCCGTACATGGATATAGGTGCCAACCATTACCAACTAGAGACCCCCAATTCTAACAATCAGTCTTTGCAGCAGGAGCAAGAAAGAGAAGGGTAGGTCAGGAACAAAGAACAAGGAAGAAATACAAAGGAAAACAGTGACAAAGAAAGAAAATGGCTGAAAAAGAACCTGCAAGAGTGTTAGTAACACATTGGCAACGCAGAGTGGTGGAAAAGAAGGCAGCCTTTGTATTCAGCAACACACAATCTTTAGTAGACTTCGACGAACATCTTTCATTCCCTGCACTTATATTTTTTACCAAAGAAGCACTGGGTTAAGTTAATGGCCCGACTGGATACTACAGAAATGTAACTGATGTTTTAGTAATATGAAATGCATTAACTATGCATGAAAGGGGAGGTGTTCGATGTACGTATTTCATATTGAAGAGTTAAAAAATGGATACATTAATTCTGTTGTGCACTGGCTGATTACTATAACAGCTTCGAGATGTGCTTTTAGCAGACACATTGGCTAAACTAACTTGAGCCTAGAAGCATACAGGGCACACTCTGATCACTTAACTCCCACCATTAAATTGACGCATTGTTACCCAATACTCATGCTTTTTCAAAGCCCTCGCTCATGCTGCAAAATGCATTTATAGACAAATTACTTATAGATTTAAAAGCAGGTGCACTCTGTTTATTAATGAAAGGAAAATTATAAGGTGTATCAGTAGATGGTGCCGGATGCTGGAGCTACTGTTGTAATATTTTGTTACGCACATATTATGTAATCCTTTATTATCTTATGCCTCTGTATTTCCTATCATATCTTATTGGTACATTCTGCATTCCCCTCTCCCTTTTCTTATGTACCACCCCCCATTGGAATGTTGAAGTTCTGTTTAGGCAGTTTGGACAGTTGGAGCAGATGCTTTGTTCCAGATGAATAGATTGGACATGGATGTTGACTAGCAATAAATATATTTTGTTCATCGTTCTATCAGTGCATTTTTGGAGTACAACAGCTACTTAGCTATCTTAGAAACAGGTGCCAGTGGTATGTAGGGCCCCGCATTCCATTTTTAACAAGGCCACACATAAAACTCTGATATGCCCTGCTAAAATACCAGTTGCCTTGCCACACATATGAAAAAGGATACTTATTTACTGTGCGTATTATCAATATTTCTTTTTCTCCATGAACAACAGCAAGCCCAATCCATCCTCAGTAGCACTGATTGCCTTCATCATATTTTTTTGCAACGATCAGGCAGATCAGTCTGCTAAAACACATACAGGTAATGCACGACATCTGGTCTTCAAAGGGCATGCTAGAACTAAATGGATTATATTTCCATTATCACTTTGACCCAGACCCAGTTTACCTCATAGATCATACCATGAACCAATAATTCCTAACAGTGCCAGAGCCTTAAGCCTAATAATAATATAACAATGTGCTACATATGGCTTAACTTGCGACTTATATAAGGCTGTCACTTAATTTTAATGAATAAGGAAACATTTGTTTATCAGATAACCTCAACTGGGCCGCATCTACTTTAATGGCGTGAATGCACCAAAACAAATGGTAATTAGTTTCCAGGTGATGGATTACCTTAGAAAAGGAGCTGAACATAAGGATTGCAGTTTGCCCCATAATAAATTATATCAGTACGTGAAAAAGTAGGGGCCGATTCACAGAACTAATCTGAGATAAAATCCTAAATTTACTACTTTTGGTATTCACAGAAGGCATTTAGTAGTAGTAAAGTTAGGACTCCTAACTGTACTACTACTAAATGCCTTCTGTGAATACCAAAAGTAGTAAGTTTAGGATTTTATCTCAGTTTAGTAGTAGTAAAGTTAGGAGTCCTAACTTTACTACTACTAAATGCCTTCTGTGAATACCAAAAGTGGTAAGTTTAGGATTTTATCTCAGTTTAGTAGTAGTAAAGTTAGGACTCCTAACTTTACTACTACTAAATGCCTTCTGTGAATACCAAAAGTAGTAAGTTTAGGATTTTATCTCAGTTTAGTAGTAGTAAAGTTAGGAGTCCTAACTTTACTACTACTAAATGCCTTCTGTGAATACCAAAAGTAGTAAGTTTAGGAGTTTATCTCAGATTAGTTCTGTGAATCGGCCCCTAGTGTTCCGTTCCTCTACACATCTAAACTTCTCCTATTAGCAACTAGTAGGTAATTAGTAAATGTTTTCAGGGGGATGCAAACCACAAAGAAAAGAATCAGGAATCAACGAAGATAACAAGTATCTCAACAATATCAAAATGGACCATGTGCCACCTCTGCTAAAGATTACTTATCCTATACTGCCTGCTGTGTGCCCTCGAGTCCTTCAGGAGCTGTTCCACATAAGCAAATTCACAACTGAAAACACAACCTACCCCGCTTCAGCATTCTGCATGCTGACAGCTCCCTCAAGGACTTGATTGAAGAGTGATAATGCCACGAAAAGTATATCAGCTGGACATCAACTCTTTCTATATTTTTTTCTCTCTTTATATTCATTTTTGCCACCATATCTGTGATATTTACTATCATTATTAGGCATGTGTTCTATAGTAGTTTGGTTTCTAATAATTCAGTTTAATGAGTCTATCCAAATGTCATATGTGTCATATCCGGGAAAAGCGTAAGGGTAACACAGAAAAATAGACCGAAACTCTCCGGAAGGTCTACCTGTTCCTAACATGGATCTTTGCTAGGCAGGATAGGGAAAAGGTCATGGGACACTTCTCCATTTACCCCACTCCAGATGGTATGTTGGTATACCTGCGCTGCCTGGTGGCTAAGGGAAATCTACCTGGTGTGACCAAGTTAGGCTTTGCAACACGACAACCCCTTTACCAGTTACCTAGACTTCTGAGAAGCACGTGGTGGGACGATAGTTAAGGTGGTTATGAAGTGGAGGCCCTATGAGTGACAAGCAGATGGCAGTAACATGATTAGACAAGCTGAGCAGCTTTCAAGTAATGACTGGCAATTCATGCACCCACCCTCAGCAATCTGCGTAGAAGTTGGGATGACAAGAAAGCAGTAAAAAGCAATTGAGCAGCAATGTAAATGGCACCATGAACAAGAGTAAACCACTTCAAAACATCAAGCCTCACAATTTAGACATAGCTTACTGGGTGAGGGAGGTGGAGACTGAGGGAAGAGTCTACTCACTGGCTCATAATTGGTCTTGAACCCACTTGATGCTACCATAGGGCAGTTAGGGCACAATGCACCCAAGAGGCTGGGGCCAAGTCAGTTGTCATCTGGAGTCTTCACTGCTGGTACGACTCTTCGGTCCCTCTTCTTCTTTAGGTCACCAGAAATCTGAGGATCAAGGTTCAGGGGTGCCTCTAAATACTCAATTTAGGGGTGTTACAGGTACTGGCAGGTAGTAGTTAATGGGCTACTTACTTTTAGGGTGACTACACCCTTTGCATGTCCACTCCCTTTGGGGATGGGTCATACCCCTAATACTATTGGCTAAAATCCTCACAACCAATATGGAGGATTTTCAAAGGAGGGTTCACTTCAGCTCAGGACACCTTAGGGGTGGTCCTGGCTGAGGGGGGACACAGCTCTCCTGCTTTCTAATTTTCCAGACGATCTTGCTGCCAAAAGTGCTGCTTGGTCATGGGGGCAGGCATCTCCACTAGCTGGAGAGGCCCTGGCTAGCATAACAAAGGGATGAAAGCCTTTGAGGCTCACCACCTTTGAATACTGCTCCTGCTTGGGGGTAGGTGTGAAGCACCTCCAGCCAGAGCAAGCTTTGTTTCTGACCCACATGAGCACAAGGTTCCCACCTCAGGGAGTCAGAAACATGTCTGGAAGTGGTAGTCTGGTGCAGACCAGTCAGCTACACACTAGCGGTTGGGTAGGCTTACAGGGGCAACTCTGAAGTGCCCTCTGAGTGAATTTATTAATGAATCCAACACTGGCATCAGTGTCGGCTCATTAATGTGAGATGTTTGGTACCACACATCTTGGGACTCAGTGAAGCCATCATGGAGCTGTGGAACTCATATTGACAAGCTTCCAGCCCATGTACTCGATATGGCTTCACTATGCACTTATAATGCCTAAGAATAGACTTAGAGCCTATAGGGGCATATCTGCTTGTGCAGTTATGCCCTCACCATAGGTATAGTGCACCTAGCCTCAGGGCTGTAAGGCCTGCTGTAGGGGTGACTTACCTATGCCTCTGGCAGTGCTGGCAAGGCTGTCACACAGGGAGGTGTGTCAGGTTGACTCTTCACTGTTAGTTGCATCAAAACACGCAGGCTGCAGTGGCAGTGTGCATGTGTTTGGTTAGGGGTTTATTGGGTGACAAAATACATGCTACAGCCCTTAGAGACCCTCTGTGGTCACAATGCCCTTGGTACCACTGGTACCATTTACAAGGGGCTTATATGTGGGGCAGAGGTGTGCCAATTGTGGAAACAAAGGTACAGTTTTGGGAAAGAACATAGGCACAAAGTTGCATTCAGAGTCAGGCAAAAAGTGGGGGGAAACTATGCCAAAAGGAGAACTTTCCTGAACTCCTGATTCCGAAGGTTTCCATCACAGAAATAAAAGAAAAATGTGTGATTTTAGCCAAAGTTTGACATTTGCAGGGCATTTTGAGTTAGAAAGCATTGTGGGATTCATGCAAGGCACACCACCCTGGAATCCCCCGGTTGTCTGGTTGACAACCCATGAGACCCTCTCAGGCGAGTGGCCGTGCATTACAAACCCTGATGGATTGAGTTTTAAAAAATGTCTGTGGTTGGTAGGTTTGCGCTATAGCATGCCCCTCAATACAGGAGCTACCCCATTGCTTATCTCTCAACTGAGCATTTTAGGTCCTTTTGTGTAGTAGTCTCTTAAACTATCCACACAAGTGGGCTACCTTTCTTATTGGGAGACTTGTGGGACTCAGGGTGGTAGGACATTTGTGGCTCTCTGCAGATGCAAGACCTTTTTGTCACTGAAATTTGAGCAAAATATGTGTTTTTTTTCCAAAGTTTGAGGTTTGCCATGGCTTCTGAGTAAAACTACCTAGTGAAATACGCATATCACCCCAACTTGGATTCCCATAGGTATCTAGTTATCAAAAATGTGCAGATTTGCTAGGTTTCCCTGGGTGCCCACTGAGCTAGGGCCAAAAATCTGCATCTACCCACATTGCAAAAAAAAAGGATCAGTTTTCAATAAAAAAAATATATGTCCATAATTCGTTTTAGGTCCTTTCCTGTTGCAGCCACTAGGCCCACCCACAGAAGTGAGGTACCATTCTTATCGGGAGACTTGGGAGAATACTGGATGGTGGGAAATGTATGGCTCCCCACATATTCCAGTTCTTTCTCTCACAGAAATGTAAGGAAAATGGGTGTCTGCAGGCAAAGTTTGAGATTTGCAGGCCATTGGGGGGTAGGAAAATATTTTGTGATCCACACAAGGCACACCACCCTAGACTCCTCCAGTTGTCCAGTTCTCAGAAATGTGCAGATCTTTAAATGTGCCTTCTGAATTTATCCACAACTCAAGCAGGCTGGTTGTAGTACTGCCAGTAGTAATGGGATCAAAGCATCAACACTAATAAAAGTATCTGACTATTGAACACATCACTTAGTGAGCCATAAAGTTGCATAAAGGCACCGACCACTTTATGGTCCATTTACATGCCTTTCATGCACGCAACCTAAAGTCATTCATACCACCTGCCACGGATCCAACACACACAACACCCAGATCAACAAACAGCCACCATTCAAGGGTCCATCACATTCATATGCCAATTGGAACTAAAACACCAATCACACTGCCAGTCAGCCACTCATCAGCCAACTTATACAAACATACCTTTTGCAAACCAATACACACATTCCACCAGCCACCAGCCACATATTCCGCCAGACAACAGCCACACATTCCGCCAACCAACAGCCACACATTCTGCCTGCCTACAGCCACATAATTGCCACTACCCACATATTGCCAGCTATGGTTCGGTTACTGCCTTGAACAGCTTCACTTTGACCCTGAACTTCTGCTGCTACCTTCACAAGATCACTATGAAAACAAATCTAGGCTATGGTTTGACTTCCTGTTCATGTCCATCTCACACGCAGTCTAATTCTGCAAGGGTGCAAGGTGCACCTTTACTACATCCACACATTGGAAGCCTGATTAGGCTAAGAGAGACCTTTCTTTCATGCTCTTTCAGCGCACTAAATCCAACGCCTTCCAGTGTGTGGAAGTACATTGGGTGGTGTCAGAGGATGCATTTGTGACCCATTCATCATAGAGTGTCAGCAAACCTACCTTTCAAAATGGGGCTAAGCATTCTAGGGTAGACTCTATTGAAGGCCTGATTTAGATTTCAGTGGACTCTGTCACAAACTTAACCGATATGCCGTCTGCCTAATTACAAGTGCATTAAATCCTATGCACTTATAGGTCGGTGGATGGAATATCCATCATACTTGTGATCTGTTTTGAACCAACATATCTAAATCAGTCACTACATTCCCTAAAGAGCACTTCTGGAAATACTAAGGATCTTGGGGTTTGGTGGGCAGGGCACTCAGTCAAAATATAACACCTATCCTATTGACCATTATGGGCAGTGTGCTTTCTGAGATGCACTTGTAATCCAGCAGGTAGAACTTTCAACACATTTTTGATGGGAGATGAATATGGCAAGAAGAAATAAGCAAAACCATGTGTGCTTCTTTATTTGAGTCAGTGGATACATGGTAGCTCAAATCTAATTTTAAAATAAACAGTGTTGGATTAGAGTTCTTCTTTGAAAATTAGATGGACTAATTTTCAAGGGTACACAGCTACTTATGCAATGGCCCATAGAAGGTTATTTATGCATGATCAGTCATTTGGGGCAGATAGTAACTTCTCATCTATGTGTTCCACTTCAGTCAGTATTTCCACAACATCACGTCTGTGTGGTACAAAGTAAAGCAAGTTGGCAAACATAGGCCAGGATGAGATGGGCACTGGGGACAATAATATCTACTCTCCTGTCTCTTTCCTTGCTAAGTTCAAACTCAGCGTCAGCGACACCAGAGACTCTTTTGCTCTGTTGCAGGAATGCGGCTAACAAAGTGCTGATCCTGCAGCCATGCAAAATCCTCCACAACATACCAAGTAGAGGCTACTGCTTCTACAGCAGTAAGGCTTTCAATAACAGACAACTGAAAGTCAAGGAAGGCCATCAGTCTTCCAGTAGTGGTCTGCCGATAGACAACATACGTATTGTATGTTGCCAACTGAATCAGCTGCGTAGTTAACTTCTTATACCATGTGCGAGTTTTACAATTTGCGAGTTTTACAACTTGCATTATATGATTGAAGAACTTGGTCATTTATATCCACTCCATCCACACACTTGTTGTAACCAAGCATACAGTGGGTTTGTGCCATCTATCCCCAAACTGTGATGGGAGAAGTGCTCATATCGTGATCTGTAGTAACCACATATATTTCCTGCTTGTCTGAAAACTTGACCCTAAGCAGTTCATTGCAACGCAGCACAATGCTCTGCCCTTTTTGGAGCTTCTTGCAAATGAGCCCCTGAGGGAATCCTTTGCGGAGCTTTCTAGTGGTATCTCAAGCCACAGTACCAATTTTTTACAGTTCACTAAACAGCTGGACTCCTGTATAGAAGTTATCTACTTAAAGGTTATGACCTTTATGAAGGAGAGATTAGGCAAGCTCCCATGTGATTGCCCAATTTTTCTCACTAACTACTGTTGTAGAAGGACACTATGCAGGATTTATTTTAGAGTTCTTACCTGTGTATACTCTCAGGCTGTACACATAAACAGTAGAGCTCTCGCAAAACATGCACATCTTGATGCCATAATAATCTCTTTTACTAGATATGTACTACTTGAAGAGCAGTCACCCTTTGTACAATTTCAAGGACTCATCAACTGTTATATTCTTTCCAGGAGCATAAATCTCTGGAAACTTGGCAGACAAATGTTCAATGACAGGCTGAATTTTGAATAACCTGTTGTGGTCTGGGTGGTCCTAGGACAATGCAGCAGAATCGTCATTGAAATGTAGCATATGTTGCAAAATCAAAAAACTGTCTTTGCTCATGACCGGTACAAAACAGGCTGTTACCCAAACCCCACGAGTAGACCAGTAGGACTGTATGGTTGGTTTGTGGACTATTGCAATCTTCAGCGTTAGGCCCAAAGTTATTTCAGCTCCCCAAGTTAAGTGGGAGTCCATATGTGTGCCCAAAAGTCATAGGCCAGAGTGCCTCAATGTTCCCTAAGAAACTATTCAACATACAAATTTGTTTGCTGCACAATTTCCTCAACGAAGTCTGCATCCAAAAAAAAGATAGAAGTAGTCAATAGGCAAAAAATCGTCAGCATCATCCAGCATCTCCAGTGAATGTGGTAATTACTGGCAGAACTAAATTACGAGTCTGCCAGGTAGCACTCTGTCTGTGCTCGGTGCCCTATCTGCCTGCACTCTACACTGCTCTACACTGTCACTAGTTTTTCGTTTCACAGTTAGTGCTTGCAAAACAACATCACGATACCAGGACCATACTTCTCCTAATCACTGGAAGATGAGTTGTCATCAAAAGGAACTCTGACTGAAAAAGCACTCCTATATCCAGCTCCATGACCCTCTCTCTCTGATGCTGTCTTATTTTCAGACTCTGCCTCAGAGCTCACCTCCATTATTTGAGTTCGAGACTCAGAAGCAGTCATCCAAAGAGATGACATCTCTATTTTCTCAGTAAAATTTCCAGCCTGGGTTGAATGCATAGAAACTTGTATAAATGAGTGCTGTGTGTGGGGGGGAAAGGTGTGCTATGAAGTGAGAGAATGTAATGCTGTGAGAGCATAGTACAGTAGGATCACAACAACAACAGTCTCAAACTCGCACTTATCTGACACAGAGTTTCCTCAAAGATCCAACACTGCCAAAAACGTCTCCAAATATCCTACACTGTCAAAAACCTCTCCAACAACGCTAAGAGAAAAAGATAAGAACAAAATTAGTTCATGCTGCAACACACACAGTAAGACAAACCGCATTATGCTACATTTGTCCCCGATGTCTGGAGAAAATTCTTTGCTAGACATGCTCCTTGTGAAGGAGCAGAATGCGGGTGACTCACAATGAAGTTAGCCATTTGCACCATGTGCCCCTTTGCTTCCACCCACCACAGCCCACGGCAGACACTAATCAGTTCTTGTGGCATTCACATTTTACTTTCCCCCAACACAGCATATATCATTGAGGAAATAGGTGAGCACACTTCAGATATTTATAAGCTATTGTGCCATTCACATGGTAAGTGTACCCAGTGTGGCTGAATCCACTTTACCACTGTTCAGTTATTCAGCTGTGCACATTTTGCTTCCACCCACCACAGCATAGGACAAGGCATAAGCCCACCCTCCATGGTCACCTAAAATGCTGTGGCGATACTAAAATGAATGACTGAATAACTGATCACTGTCTGAAGTAGTCTCACCACTGCCCTGTTATCTAGGCCCTGCTGGGTGGAAATGAAATGTTAATGTCACACTTATCAGTGGGTGAACTGCTGCCTGGGCAGGGGGCACCTACAACCCCTAAGGCAACAGTCCAAATGAAATGGCTGTCAAAACCACCAGGCAAATATACATATAGAGTTGAGCCATATTTTCACCCCTGGGTAGGTCGATCGGGTAACCCTCTGGGCCCAATCAGACCCCAATGGAAGGCAAAGTAACCAAATATAATATATTGACCTTTTGACCTTTGACCTTTTGTGCTACCTGGGAAAGATGGAAAGGCCCCGGACAGCGCAAAACTAAAAATAAAAAACAGCAACCAATTTTTCCCTTCCCTAGGTGGGAATTCAGGGAAGGGAAAAAATAAATATATCAGTCAAGAATGCTTTATTCGACAACTTAATGTCATAAAAGTAGACATAACATACAACAATGCATTTCATTAACACATTTTTTTTAAATTCTAAAATTTTCTTTAAAAAAGCATTCATAATGTCAGTCAGGTAACCAAGGCTTAAAATACGTACAAAACAAAGCATTATATATAAAATACAAAGTGCAAATGGGCAAACATAATCAAATACAAAAAGACTCCGCTTATGTTGTTCCTGTAATCCACCAGAAAATCGATCCCTGGGATACATATAGTACAGGGACCTTTTATAAAGTGCAGGGTGCTGAAAAAGCATACTCAAGATAAATAAATATATCATTTTTTGCACCCTGGGGAATCACTGACAAAATATCGACTACCACAATATCGAGTTACAAAAATATTGTGACAAAAATATCGAAGTCAAGAATATCAACATCCTATCTACATCATGGTAAGTACAAAAATATCATAAAAAAAATATCGTTGTTAAAAATATCGTTTTTTTATGTTAAAAAATAATGTAAAATAAAGTAAATAATACATATAATTAAAAAAAACATAGTTAAAAATATTTTAAAATGTTTAAAAATGATAACTAATACATATAATATAAAAATAAATTAAACATATACATATAAAATATAATATATATACTTACTTAATAATATTAATAAATAAGGGGCCCATTACGATGGCGGGCGGAAGCACAACCGCCGTGCTGGCGGATGCAAAAAGCACCAGTTACCGCCGGCACGCAGCAGTCCACACGCCCGCCCAATTACGATGCGAAAAGCAGGCCAAACACCGCCGGCAAGCCAGCAACACCGTCCGCCATCAAAGTGCGCCCGTACACGTAGCGGCGCAGCCCAACTGACACACACCGTCCGACGAAACACGTCCCGCCCGGCGCATAAATTACGATGCCGCAAACAAACGGCTCCCACGGCCAAGAGATACCGTACGACAAACCGAAGCGGTAACACGGACGCCGAGCACGGACAACGAAAAGCGGCTCCCCGAGCATGAATCCAGCACTGCAGGCCGTCCCCATGCTCCTGCTGATGCACCACCAAGGACGCAACGTACCGCGGAGACGCAGGTAGGCACACACACAACAAGTGCACGCAAACAGCGCACACAGTGCAAGGGCGGAAAAAGCGGACAACCCCCACCAGCGCGTGTACACAACACATCCACCATCGCATCCACATATGACACACAGGCCAAATCGTAACATCGCAGAACACATGTGTACACACCACCTGGGACTAGGAACCAACCACCCCGTCACGGCCCCAAAGCGCCGATGACGCCGCCACACATGCGCACAACGCAGAGGCCAACCGCAGCGCCATGCATGCGTCGCACACAGACACAGGGACACAACCAAGCAGCACACACATCAGCCCCACCCCGAACGCACATGACACGTGACAGGCCGGCCACAGACATGTCCCCAACGCCCAATTCACGGACAACACCCAACGCCACACAACCGACGCACACATGTCAGTGAAGACACGCAACAGCAGGACACACCCCAGTGTAACAAACATGGCGTAGCACACAGCGGCGGCAACACCAACTAGGAGAAGCAGGGCCCCTTCGGGAAGAGGAACGCCAGTACCACACAGAAACACCCATACCACCCTGCACATATGAACAAGACATATAAAACGGAACACCAAAGAGCCCGGGGACCGACAACAGGTGGCCCAAGAATAACATCCACACACAAGGCCCAACGCAGAGCGGAAAGGCAGCCTGCCGCCCACACAAGGGAGAGCAGACAGCACTGAATGACCTTCCATTCCAACTCCGAAACCACAGCCCTACGACAGAAGCCGGTGAATACAGCCATTGTCCAAGAATAGACCAACACAGGCATGCCGAGGAGACCGACCACACGGCAGATAGCGCATATCACAGAAGCACACAACGGACGGGGAAGAAAGAAGAAAACACTCCCCCATGTCGGCCACATGCAAGTTAATTGGAAGGAGTCACACAGCACTGACCTTGAACTGTCTGAGAAGCATGTGGGAAGAGGGCCCGTGTCCTCCAAACAAGCCAACAGAACACAAGTCCTGTCTCCCTATGACTACACAGAGCTCACAGCAACCCCGGAGCGTGCACATTGCAGACTGCACACACAGCCGGAGCACGCCACCTCAACGAACCGCTGCGAAATGGCAACCGCAACACACCTACCCAACTACGCCGAACAGCTCAAGCTGTACAAAACCAACCTGTGCCATACATTGGGATGCGATCTCCTGTCCCTGCTGAACGTAAGTTACTGACTGACTTACCGCATCACATTGTTCAGCTGCGTCATGCCCGTCTTCTACTGTCGGAGGTGTCCCTACCAGCATCCCGTCGAGATATGCCTCTCCAACCTGGCATGTCTGAAGGCGGACCTGCTACCACTACTCCTCCCTCTGGACGCACACGACAGGGCCTGCTCTGCCTATGGGGGCATGGCGTATGTGGCCAACATCGCACCCGCACTGAAATGGGACCACTGTGCCTCCACACGACGGATCATCGATAACAGCTACATCGAATGTCACCCAGCATGCCCCATCATGGTCCTCCAAGGGACAACCTACGAACAACACCTTGACAGCCACCATCCGCTTCATTGGCTGGCAAACATGTACACCACCAATGACATGGAAGCCCTGCTGGACGGCATCGCATACCTGACAACCTGTAAATACGTCGGACCACAACGCAGGTTCCCCGAGTGACCTATGATGTCCAACCCCGCACCCATGCTTAGCTTCCGCACGGACTGGCCAGTCACCACCACAACAGCCATACCAAACGACCGGCAACTGTAACCACACCATCAACGACATCGCCATGACATCGGATATGACCGGGACATGCACACTGTTCCCCATCACATCCAGGAACACCGCATGCATCGTGGGAGGCAGTGGCATGGGCTCTGTGTATCGCACCCACATGGACGGAACTGCACGAACAACCAGGACACGACATGGATCCAGCGCCCATGGACACACACACCGCTCAGTGGACATGAATAGGTCGCCTGGAGTCTGTGGGTGCTGCACCCCTCCCACCCCCGCCCCGGGAATCCCATACCAGGACCTTTGCATGGACGACAAGTGCATACAACAACAACACGACCCCAGTGACTGTGACATGTCCAGTAACCACCACAGTGCAACAACAAGTGGCACGCCGCTGCATGCACGCAAGCACATGCCCTGATGTCATCTCACATGCACGCGTGCATGAGGAACAACCGCACCAAACCTGTCACATGGAACTGAGATGGACTGTGCCCATGATGCCAAGCGGTCTGGTAGGCTACATGTATACCGTCTGTGTCAAAGTCCGCAGCTCCGCAGCTATACGTAAATGTACATTAGCACAGCCTTGGCCAAGCAGATGTCACTCTGAAGCCCACATCCCACATGCAACAGCCAATCACATGTAACCCCACACCCTATCCCATTTGCAATCATGCTCAGTATATCCTCAACATGTATCCCGCTGCCAGTAGTGTCCACTATACTGCATCACAGAGGACAGAAGACTCAATATAATGTTTGAAACCAAAACTGTCTCCGCTGACTCATTTCACAAGTACGAATGAGAGAGGATGAGAGTATGTGAAGTACACGGCAGTCGTGACATGACCATGTAGTCCACTGGTATTGGATGTCAACGCAAATGAGTAGCACTACTGTGGAAGACACACATGTGTCGTGTGAAGTCGTATGGACGCAGTGCTCAGGTGGGTGGGTGCGACGGGTAGATGCGCACATGCCAAGTTGGAGCACGCCGTGTTGGGAGGGGTCATGAACAGTACACCACCGCTTCCCTGGGCATTGTGAGAGGACACCTGTCGGGGGGGAGTGAACACGTGTGTGCACAGCAGCCGGGCACACGTACAAAGCGGTACCAGGCGCACCTCAGCCCACCCTCTGTGGACAAGCTGGATCCTGTTGTGCGCCCGCCATGCCCCTGACAAGGCACACACAGCCCCAGTCGACCAGGTGTAACCCCAACATAGTCAATCCGCACAGGCGATACAGGGCACGGGATGGCAGTGGAGCATGGTGTGTGAGAGGTCTCCTCGCGCTCCTCCTGGTCATATCACGCAGGCAATAGAACCTCAACGTCTAGCATGGCACAAGTCAGATGGAAGTGTAGGGGGACGCACCACAGCACGAGCAGCACTGACGTCACGGGAGGTGGCTCGCACCATCCCATCCATTGCCCATCATACCAACCACGCCACATGCCATTGCGACTAAGTGCAAGCGCGTGCGCCACCACCCCCGAGCCCTCCCCAGAGAGGCCAAAGAGTGAATGTGTGGGCCATCAGCCACAGACGGACGCGGCCTGGCCGCAAGGGCAGCCACAGCCACTGGGTGTCGCAGGTGGCGGATCCGGAAGGCGAAGACTGTGATGCATAGTCCATGCAGGCCGGGTCACCATTTGGGGCACCACGCAGGTGGACGGCGTCCCGCGACACATCATACCCTGAGACAGCCCACTCGTGCAACTGGACCCACACATACACTCCTTGCCCTCTCTGGTGCGAGCTTGGGGCTGCCTGTGCAAGCGCTAGCCTCGCAGGTGAGCATGCATATTGGGGGAGCGAGGGGAGGACATGAGGGCTGGGGCGAAGATGACTGTATCACTGTCAGTTAGTACAAGGGATGACCCAGATGTGGAAAGGAAGAGACGTGTCCCGTGTGTACTGCAACTAGTCGCCAATACAACTACCCCCCATGTCCGGAATGTAAGCCCGCACCTAGGCCCGCCCATCCGCCACATCGAACATACCACCAGCACGACAACCTTCCCATTCGAAACACTGACTGGGGGTGGCGACCAGTGTACAATCATGTGTAGCCTACCCACGCGTACATGTGGGCCCTCCATGATCCATGTCACCTGCGGCAAAGTCATGACATGCGCAATGAGGGAAGTGAGGAGAGCTGCCCGCCCCACGCGCAGAAGGTGCATCAGCTCCACAGACCCAGCAGCGAGTCCAGCAGGGGTCACATGTGCAGGGGCAGCTGTGCCTGGTGTGAAGGCACATGCATATAGACAGCACATCGACCAATGTGTAGTCTGCCCACATCTACAGTCCATCATCATGCGGACATAGGAATTGAACACAGGGCAACACATCTTAGTGGGTGCACCCACCGTGACCAACAATGCGCAATCATCGACGTACCCGCCCTGTGCATGGCCCCCACCCAACGGCGGCACATCCAGTGCCACCATCCCACACACACAAGCCTTCCACGGAACATGCTGTGTCCAATGGTCAGTACAGAGTCAGCGCCCATCTGGTGGATCCTGAACAGGAGACACATGCACACACATGCCAGCTCCCACTATGTACGACTGCCACCTGGCACGTGCAATGTAACCTCTCACCTGTGACGTGTGACTGCAAGCACACAGCCGTCTTGGCATGGGGCTGTCAATGTGGACACCTGTCAATGTTTCGGGAGGTGTGATCCGTACAGTGCTGTACATAGGGTGCAGTGCTGACACCTACTACTGTCTCATATCCCCTCGTGCCACAGGTCCCACTTGTTTTGGCCGCTCAGCCTGTGCCCACATCGTCGTTGTCGTGTGCCATACTCATCCAGCCGCGGAAGCAGTTCCATGCTCAGCAGACATTCATGTTGCCGTGGCGTTGCCGCTTGACGGATATGCAGTCAGTCCCCATCAGCACGCCCCGCAAGTCATTGGGGCCTGGATCCCCATGTGCATGCACATGGCAGTGGTTTGTATCACTAGCCATTGCCATTGTTGGGAGACCTGTGTAAGTGTATTGTGGCCGTGCCGTCCCAGCTTGACAGCTGGGCTGTGGCTCCTGTGCTTACTCAGTCATGTCAGTGATGTGTATGCGAAATTGCTATGTGTCGTGTTGCTTTGACATGTGTCCTCTGCCATTGTCCCTAGGCGGAGACCGAACATTGACCGCCCATACCAATTGCTGGCGGACATGGACGATACAGAGGTTATTAGGAAGTTTCGGCTGGACAGGCCAACCCTGCATCGACTGTGTGCCATGTTAGAACCCCATCTCCGTCCCCGCAGGGTGTATCCGACTGCTGTCACCCCCACGGCTAAGGTGATGGCCGCCATGCATTTCTTCGCCACTGGGTCATTCCAGCACACAGTGGGCATTGGAGGAGGGATGTCCCAGCCCATGTTCAGCAAGGTGCTGAGGGATGTACTGGCAGCCATGATGCTGTACCGGAACAGGTACATCCGCTTCCCCAGGGCTCGTGAATTGGCGGCAGTGAAGGGTGCATTCTATGCCCTTGGCAGAATCCCACACGTCGTTGGAGCCATTGACTGCACACATGTCGGCCTTGTTCCACCACAGGCCACTGAGCACCTGTACCGCAACAGGAAGCACACGCACTCCCTGAATGTGCAAGTGGTGTGCCTTGCGGACATGGTGATCACCCACGTGTGTGCAAAGTTCCCAGGCTCGGCCCATGACGCACACATAATGCGCAACAGCATCTTGCCACGACTGATGTCCAATATGCAACAGGATCGTGCCTGTATTGTCGGTGAGTATGTGGAGTGGTGTAGCGTGCTGGCTGTGCGATGCTGTCCCCTGTCCAGTTGGATTAGCAACGGTTCTCTGTGTCCCTCACACCCAGGTGACTCTGCGTATCCGAATGGGGCATGGCTGCTCAGTCCATTGAGGAATCCTCGCACCCCAGCAGACGATCGCTACAATGAGGCACATGGGAGGACCAGACGTGTGGTCGAGCGTACCTTTGGCCTCCTCAAGTCCAGGTTCAGGTGCCTGGACCGCACCGGGGTGCGCTGGCGTACTCCCCACAGAAGGTGTGCCGGATAGTGGTGGCGTGCTGCATGCTGCACAATCTGGCCATTCGGAAGCAGATCCCCCTCATCGTGGATGACGGAGATCAACCAGGGCCCCAGCCCGCAGACCAGGACAGCTCGAGTGAGGAGGACAGCGGAGAGGAGGAAGCTGGTAATGTGCGGCAGCAGCTCATCGCCCGCTACTTCACTTGACGGTGAGTGTCCATGTACGACGGCTGATGTGGCTGTATCTGTGCAGGTGTGTGTGTGCTGTGTCAGGGTGGCCGCTTGTTCACTGCGTGCTGTGTGTCAACGCTCCATGGCCAGGGTAGTATGCCACTGTTGGTGGCTGTGGCATTGTGCCCTATTGCTCTGTGCGATGTGTGTACATTGCTTGTAGTTGTTGACATGTACTGTGTGATGGGTGTGTGACACACTCATTGAATGTGCTCCTGTTCTGTCTCCCACCCCTAGGTCCCTACAGGCCCTCCGGATTCAAATGCCATGCCATGCATCAGGTGCCTTTCCGCCCAAGGTGGCCGTTGTATTCCGTACAAATAAGACACAGGGCACAAACAGCAGTTAGTGAAAAAGGTGCATTTATTACAAACTGTGACATGTGATTGTGTGTAAGGTGATGACAAAAGTGGTGCGTGCAGTGACAATGAGCTGTCGGTCATGGCTGCGTGATGATCAGGGTGTACCCACTGGTTCTATGTCCATAGTCCAACACACACATGCCATCCAGATGGCTGTGTGGAGTGGGATCGTAGTCCAAGTCAATGCAGTGGCTGGTCAAGGAAGGCTGGCGGAAGGCTGGCTGGCTGCCTCACTTGCGACTGGAGCGTGCGAAGTCCTCCCGGTAGATCTGTTTCCTCTTCGGACGGCCCCTTCCACGCTTTGCAGGGGGTGCCTGCTTGCGACATGCTGGTGGTTGAGGTGTGATCACTGGCTGTGGACGCAGGGGAACTGGACACTGCTGCTCCACCCTGCGCCCGGCAGGTGGTGGCGGAGGGGAGCTGCTGTCCCTGGCTGTGACCTCACCGCCACCACCAGCTGTCCCATGAGGTCCACGATTTGGCCCATACGGGCGTCCATGGACCTCAGCACCCCCAGCACCTCACGCGTGTCTGAAGCAGACCGGACCCATTGTCCTTGGGCCTCTTCATAGGCCCCAAGGACTCTGGCCATGTGAGGCAGGGCATGGCTCCCAGGGGAGGCTGGCGTTTCCCTGACCCTGCTCCTCCTACCAGTCCTGCTGCCACCGGCCTGCCCACTAGCCACATTGCTCACCACGGTCCTCGCTGTGGCTCCCAGGGTGGATCCAGTCGTCCGGGCCACCACCTGCGCTGGGGCTGGTGCCAGCGAAGACGTGGCGGTGGTGGCGGCGGTGGTGGTCGGTGCGGCGATGGTGGCGGTTGCGGCAGTGGTAGTGGCCACAATGACCGTGGGTGTGGCCGCAACGACAGTGGCAGCAGGGGGCTGTGAATGTTCAGCAGCCCTGGATGATGGGTTGGTGGGTAGGAGGGGTCCTGGGGAGCGGCTGGGCCCTGCCACACCAGATGGGCCTGCTTGGTTGTCCGTGTCCGAAGAGGAGGACAGATCCTCCAGATCCGTGTGTCCTCGTTGGGGGCTTGTAGGCTGGCTGTGCTGGCTGCTGGCTCCATCCCCAGCATCCAGCAGTTCGTCACCTGTGGAGAGAATGAGATTTGTTATTGTGTTGCACCTGGCGAAGTATGTATTTGTCGTCTGACATTGACAGTTCGTGCAATCTCGTACATGGGTTTCCCGGAGGCGTGTGTGTGGCTGTAGCATCTGTAGTTGTGTGTGCTTGGCAATGGGACTGTGTGCTGTGCACATGTGGCATGGGACGGATTGGCCATGCCGATGGGTGTGTTGCTGTGCCCCTACTTATTGTGACTCTGGTGTATGCGGGCTCCTGGCCCATCCTGGGTCTGGTTTGTACTTTGCTTTTGGGGTTCAAATGGAACTTTTAGGAACGCATATGGCAACATGGGGGCCATTCCCCAGATTCGCATTTGGGATGGAATATGCTTTTGGGGTTCAAATGGAACGCTTAGGAACGCATATGGCAACATGGGGGCCATGCCCCAGATTCGCATTTGGGAGGGAATATGCTTTTGGGGTTCAAATGGAACGCTTAGGAACGCATATGGCAACATGGGGGCCATGCCCCAGATTCGCATTTGGGAGGGAATATGCTTTTGGGGTTCAAATGGAACGCTTAGGAACGCATATGGCAACATGGGGGCCATGCCCCAGATTCGCATTTGGGAGGGATATGCTTTTGGGGTTCAAATGGAACGCTTAGGAACGCATATGGCAACATGGGGGCCATGCCCCGGATTCGCATTTGGGAGGGAATATGCTTTTGGGGTACATGCTGTGAGCCATGGGTACCGAACGTGACATGTGTTGTGGCAGCATGACAGTGCATGGTTTGAGGTGTGTGCATGCTTGACATGGCCTGCATATTTGCTGTCTGTTGTGATTACTGGACATGGCATTGGACGCATCGTTATGAGTGAGTGATGGTTGTGTGCCAGCCAACGTATTGCAGTTGTCCCATCTCCTTGGTGTGCGTGCTGCCCTGTGCCATGTGCATCACTGCAGTGCTCGGGGGGGGTGTGGCCCATGTTGTGTGTTGTTGCTCACAGTGTGTCGTGCACTTCATTGACTTCTGGCACATGGTTGGTAATGGGCATGTATCTTAGCGTGACTGCTGTATGTGTGGCAGCTGTGCGGATGACATGCCTTTCATGAGACTGGGGCTGACGGATGGGATGGATGGTATGTTGTTTGTGCATGGTGTGTCTGTGTGTTTGATGGGTTCAGTGGTGTTCGTGTGCATTTATGTTGTTCCGCTCTGTTGCGTCTAGTGTTGTTTGTCTTACATAGGCGTAGTTGTGGGGTGTGTGGTTGACAGGCAGTTGGGGCTACATGGACAGGACTTCAATGGTGTTTCGGTTGTGTGTGATGAGTTGCACAGTGGCTGCCGTGTGGTACTATATTCAGTGTGGCTTTTGCATGCAGACGTGGCTCCTTGGGTGTTGCTATGTCTGTGATGGGTCATGTGGGGTGTGAGTCTGTTGTTCATGTCCGTGTGCACATTGTTCACTTGTTCGTGACGGTGGGCGGTGCTGCGTGTTCGTCTGCTACGTGACATGTCCCATGTGTTGGTCGTGTTACGGTCCTCATGCCTCCAGTAATCCGGCCCTGTCCAGTTTCCCACCTGCAAGTTGTTCGTGCGTGCACTGTACTGGATGCCACATGGCTCTAAGCGGGGGGTGCTCCATGTTGCAGGTCTGTGGGGGTGGGAGGGTGTTGTGGGTCGTGGGGTGGCTGGATACCCACTGACACCGATTGCTGTGGACCGTGATGTCTGCCTTTTGGCTGTCGTTGTGCACTGCGGTGGCTGACACGTGGGTGTGGGGTGTGGGGATGCTCCTCCTTGCTGTGCTGTGGGACTGGGGCCTGGTGTGTGTTGTACTTGGGCTGTCCACCGTCCCACCCACTGCACTTTGTGTTCCTGCCACTTACCTGTTACTTGTCGGTTGGTGCAGCTGTGGCGGACACATGGGTGTGGTGGGTGCTCGTTGTGGCGCTTCTGGCATATTTGGGGACCTGTTGGTGGTTACGTGGCTGGCTTAGTGTACACGTGTCCCCACGCATCTTGCAGTTGTTCGGTTTGGGCTGTGTGTGGTGGTGTCTGTTGCATGTGTGTGTGATGTGTTGTGTATTGTGTGCTGGGCATGGGGGTGTTTGTCCCTGGGAGCTGTGGCATGGTGGTAGTGCATGTGAGTACATAGCGGTGTGCTGGTATACATTAGTTTGTACTTACCAGCCTCCACTCCCCTGCTAATCCGGCGAGGATCTCCGGATGGATTACGACTCGCACCTTCTCCTCCCACGCTTTGAAGGTCTTAAAGAGCGTGGGATTCCCTCTGCCAGTGACGGCAGCCAGCTCTCTGTTTTTGCCCTCCTTCTTCTTGACCAGGCTCTTGACGTCATTCCAACGTTTGTTAATCTCGACTCTGTTCCTGGGCAGGGTCCCGACTGCATTGACCTGGTCTACGATCCGGTTCCACATTCTGTTTCTGGTGGCTAGTGGTGTGTGCTGGACCATGTTCCCATAGATTTGTGGGTACACCTTGATGATCTCGTCGACCATGACCGTCAGCTCCATGGGCGTGAACTTGGGCATCCTTTGTGGTGCCATGGTGTTTGTGGTGCTGGTGCGGTGTGTGTTGTGTAATGTGCAGGGGGTTTGTGGTGCCGGTGTTTGGTGGTGGTGGTGGTGGTGGTGGTGGTGGTGGTGTTTGGTGGTGGTGGTGGTGGTGGTGGTGGTTGTGATGTGTGCGTTTCTGTGGTGTGCTGCTGTCCTTGCTGTGTCACTGTGTCCTCTCCTCTCCTCTCTGGTTTGCAATGTAGCAAGGGGTTGTGGTCTGTGGGAGTGCTGCTTTTGTACTCACCTATGTGGGTGTGTCCTCATGGTCTGTTGTTTTCAGGTGTGTTGTGTCTGGGGTTCTGGCCTTTGTATTTTTTGTTTGTCCGGGGGTGTTTTCGGGATATGTACTGTGCTTGTGTATTTGTGCGTGCCTTGCTGTGTGGACTTGTTGGCCATGTTGTGTGCTATTGGTTTTGTGTGCGGATGGTTTCTGTGCAGGTACGTTGGCGCCATGGCTTCTGCCGTGTCGATTCTCATCGGCGTTGTTTGCGCTGGCGGGCGGTATATTTGTGGTTTTTCCGCGCTCATGTCGGTGCGATCGTAATTTCACGTGCGGTGTGTCGGCCGTGAGGGCGGGCGGTTTTGTGTTGTCGTGCGTGTTTCCGTCCGTGGCGGGCGGTTTGTCTCCGACTCGGACGTTGGCGGGCGGTATTTTGTGTGCTTTTTCGCCGATGGCGGTATTCGGTTTGTGTAATCGTAATGGCGTGGTCGGTGTTCAGGCGGTGTGTGCGGGCGGATTTTTGCCGCTTCCATGCCTGGCGGATTTATTTACGCCGGGTATCGTAATGGGCCCCTAACATATTAATAATTATTTAACCAAATAATAATTAATACATACCTAATAAATTAAATTAATATTTACTTAAATAACATTAAATTACTTCCCACCCTATTCCCCTATAAACACACAACGTGCTACACATAAAAAATACAATTAATTTAATTATCAATTAATCAATTAATAAAAATTATTTACCAATTAATAATCAATTAACAATAAATTAATTAACAATAACAATAAATGAAAAATAATAATAAATTAATTATCATTAATATAATTTATAATTAACCAATTAATAAAAATTAATTACCAATGAATAATTAATTAACAATAAATTAATAATCAGTAACAATAAATATACACATATTAACTAATTAATTATATTTAAATTACTTCCACCCTATTCCCCTATAAACCCACAACCCGCTACAAATTAAAAATAACATAATTAATTTAATTACCAATTAATCAATGAATTGAAATTAATTAGCAAGTAATAATTAATTTACAATAAATTAATTAACAATAACAATAAATAAAAATTTATAATTAATTATAATTAATATAATTATAAATTAACCAATTAATATAAATTAATTACCAATTAATTAATTAACAATAAATTAACAATGAATAACAATAAATAAAAACATATTAATTCATTAATTATAATTAAATTACTTCCCACCCTATACCCCTATAAACCCACAACCCGCTCTGATACTAAAACGCAAAATTTCCTTTAAAAAAATGACTATTTTCTAAACATTTAATACATATATTTAAAAATAATGAAAAACTTTTTTAAATGTTAAACATACATATAAAATACATAACACTAAAAAAATCGATATTATTAACAACTATATTTTTGCTAACGATATTAATGACTTCGATATTACTTACTTCGATATTAAAAAAATCGATATTGCTTACCTTAAAGTCGATATTCTGGTCAACGATATTCTTGACTTCGATATTCTGTCCCTACGATATTAAAAACTCGATATTAGTGTAGGTCGATATTTAAAATTCGATATTTTGACTGCCCACCCTACGTAGTAAGACGTACTAATGCTTGGAGGGAAAATCTTGCGCCTGCGCAAAAGATATTAAAATGGCAGCTTGAAAGCTCACATGCATGGCATCTGCTTGGCTGAAATAGAAAATAAGTTTTATACTAACGCAAATGCAGAAAGGGTAATAATAATTAAAGTGGGTTAGAGTAGAGGTTGGTGGTGTACAGTGAAACCATTTATTTTTGAGAATAAATTTTTTTTCTTTTGACTTTATTATTAGTGCGCATTTGGGCCTTCCACACTTGTCTGAATTGAGCTGACTGACATGACCCTGCACATGCGCACCAGAGAGAGAATAAGGAAAGATGACTAAGGATTTGTCACGCGTCCAAGGCCAGAGAAGATGTGCCCTGGGAACATGAGAGTGAAGAGTTCATATGAAGAAGACTTATTCATGAAGTTGAAACATTTTGTATTAATAAAGTTTGGAGATGTATGGGAAAGGAAATGATTTAATAAAGTTTGAGGGGGTGGGTTTAAAAGACAATGGTTCAATGAAAATAAGTGAAATGTAAGCATGGTGTTATGATCATCCCCCCTCGCCTGTCCAATCAGAGTTAGTATTTTATGAAATTGAAACATTAATGGGTGGTACATGGTTATGGAAAGGTATAACTGAGGTAGTTTTAGTTAGTTAGTGAAGCAGACATGGGAGCAGACACGGAAGCTGACACGGGAGGAGAAGCAGCAGAAGCGGGAAGCACAGAAGCGGAGCTCGGGATGCTGTTGGTGCTGGGGGTGGTGCTGAAGCTGTGAGACGCTGATGAAGAAATCGAATGCAGAACCATCTATTTTAACTTAATTGGGTTAGAAAGAAGATCGCAGAAGAACCACGAGGAGGAAGAGAGTGTCAGAGAGGGGTGCGACGCAGTCGTCGGTATTTAGAGAGGTGAAGTATCCTGTCCTGAAGTCTTTGGGGTCTTGGTCGGTAGGGCTCCGAATCTGATTCGGCTTCACCGGATCCGAGTCGGAGGCTTTGTTTCCGAGCGGGTCGTACTGAGGACCGGACGCCCAAGTACGATGCGATTGAACGCGAAATCGCCGACCGACTCGTTTCCTGGGTGCGAACCGCTCCGTCCGACTCGTTCGCACTCGATTCGTACCGCGCAATGGAGATGTTTTACGACCGAGCCAGTACGATGCACGATCCGGGGGCCCCCTTGTGCGCAACGTACCCATTGAGTCAATGGGAGCCCATGTACGCGTCGTACGACCGGCTCCCATTGACTTCAAACAAAGAAAAACCAAAGGGAATAGCCAGAAACCGGTCCCAGGATGCTTGTTTCCGGTCCAGGGAAGACATGGCTTGGCAGTTTGGGCTGGACTGTTCCCATGAGGCACAGGGTCAGACTGATTTGCATATGGCCATGTCTGAACTGGGGTGGTGGAGTGAGCTAAAGAATGATGATGGATTAAACACAGATCAGTTGACTGGGGGTGAGTGTTTGATTTGCTCAAGCGCTCCGTCCATCATCCCCTTTGGTATCGCTTGTTCGCCTCTAAGTTGGCAGGGTATGCCCAGACGTGGGTCCCTTGCTCACTTTGCCACTGGATTCAAGCTAGCCTGGCTGATGACGGCTGAATAGCCAGAAACCGGTCCCAGGATGCTTGTTTCCGGTCCAGGGAAGACATGGCTTGGCAGTTCGGGCTGGACTGTTCCCATGAGGCACAGGGTCAGACTGATTTGCATATGGCCATGTCTGAACTGGGGTGGTGGAGTGAGCTAAAGAATGATGATGGATTAAACCCAGATCAGTTGACTGGGGGTGAGTGTTTGATTTGCTCAAGCGCTCCGTCCATCATCCCTTTTGGTATCGATCTGGATATCTAGTGGCATGGTCCACCACCACTAGTATGTAACTATGTCCAGATAGTGTTGCAGGGCTTAAGGGACCAACAATGTCTATCCCTACTCTCTCAAAGGGAACCCCAACCACTGGAAGTGGAATTAAGGGGGCCTTTGTAGTGCCACCTGACTTACCACTGGCTTGGCAGGTGACACAGGAGCGACAAAACTCCTTAGTGTCTTCAGACATATGGGGCCAGAGAAAACAAGGGACAATCCTGTCCCAAGTCTTGCTTTGCCCTAGGTGTCCTACAAGGGGAATGTCATGTGCTAGGGACAGAAGGAAACCCCATAACTTCTGAGGTATAACCAACCTCCTGGTAGCACTAGGCTTGGGGTCTCTACTTTCAGAGTATAGGGGCCCCTCCTCCCAGTAGACCCTGTGGGATCCACTGACAACCCATGTTTCCTCAGCAGCAGCTTGCTGCCTGAGTTGCTCAAGAGAGGGGCAGGACTTCTGTTCCAAACTCAGGTCTGCCCTGGAAGGGCCCCCTGCCCCAAGAACTCTGCCTGGTCAGGTCCAAGTTCCTCTGGGGAAGTTCCTTCACAGGGACTCTGGTCATCTCCCTCAGTAGACTGACTCTCACTGGAAGTTTGGGGAAAGGATACATCATTACCCTTCCTGCTCCTTCTCTTGGGAGCCAACTCGTCCATTGTTCCAGGATCCAGTGCTCCCTCAGTGCTAAGCTGTTTGGCCTGAGCCCTGGTGACAGCAAATGCACTGGCAGAGATGCCCATCATCTCTGCATGAGTCCTGAACTCCACTTCAGCCCAGGCTGAAGTTTCTAGATCATTGTCCAACTGACACTCTACAGGTAGGTCTGGAGATAGCACAAATCTTTTAGGGCCAGTTACACCTCCCCAGCCGAGATTCATAACTGCCAAGGGATGATCAGTCCTGACATTGCTAGCATTGGTGACTTAGTACTGCTGACCAAGAATGATCAGTTCAGGTGAAACAAGTTTCTCTGTCACCATTGTGACACTGTAGGGCATTGCTTCCTTTCCATTAATCAAAGGCTGTTGTCTGTACTTGCCCAAGTTAGTGGGACTTATTAGTAAGGTGGCAATGTCCATGCCACCGTCACAGACAAGGACAGCCTGGGTAGGAGTTCTGACTAGGCCAGACCTCACCTCAGAACCCAAGGTTAACCCTACTAATCCATTAGGGGCAGTACTACCACTTGTATTGGAGCTAGGGGGTGCAGTTGCCTTAGGGGCAGTGGTAGTAGCTTCCTTGGCTTTAGGGCAATCAGCATCTTTTGTCCAGTGGGTCTTCACCTTACAAAAGTAGCACCAAGGTTTTTTCTTGCCCTTTTTGGAGTTTGGGGACCCACCCTCAGATGCAGGTTTTTGGGGGCCTTGTGAAGACTCTTTCTTGTCTTTGTTTTTGTCCCCACCCTTATCTTGAGTTTTAGAAGAATCCTGCTTCTTCTGGTCACCTCCGCCACCTATGTTTTTCTGCTTGACCCTGGTGCGAACCCATTTGCCTGCCTTCTTTCCCAATTCTTGGGGAGAGGTCAGATCAGAGTCCACCAGGTACTGGTGCAAAGGTTGATTCTGACAATTATTAAGGAAGGATGTGCTCCCTCATCAACAAAGTATACAGTCCCTCATAGTCCTGTACCTTGCTTCCATGAAGCCAGCCTTCCAGAGCCTTAATAGCACTTTCTACAAAATCAACCCAGTCTTGGCTGGCTGCCTTCTGGGTGTCTCTGAACGTAATCCTGTATTGTTCAGTCGTTAAGCCAAACCCATCTATGAGGGCATTCTTCAAGACAGCATAGTTGTCAGCATCCTCTTCTCTAACAGTGAGGAGCTTGTCTCTTCCAATGTTAGCAAAGGAGAGCCACAGGATAGCCACCCACTGCCCTCAGGGGACCTTCTGAACTTTACAGTCCCTCTCCAAGGCAGTGATCCATTTGTGGATGTCACCCCCCTCCTGGTAAGGAGGTACTATCCTACTCAGGTTCCTAGTGTGAAAGGAGGGTTCCCTGATCCTAGGGACACCTGGGCTGCCACCATGGGACTCTAGTCCCAAATCTTTCCTAGCCTTCTGTACTTCTAAGGCCTCCTTGTCAAGGGCCAACTGATCCTGTCTGAGCTTGAGTCTCACTCACTCGAGTCGGATCCTTTGGTACTCCCTGTCTATGGAGTCATCCCTCTTGTTAGAGATGGATGTTCCTACAGAAGTCACAGAGGCAATGGACTCAGCAGAGGAAGACCTAGTCCTCCATGGCCTACCCTTCGCGCTCCCAGGTGGAATAAAGGGAGACCTATTTCTAGGGGCCCCCTCTAAGCCATCTGCACTATTCCCTGGGGGACCAGAGTTCAACAGGGTGGAGTCATGGTACTCCTCCTGGTTAGAGACAGCATTGGGATCAAAGGGGGGGGCTGATTCCTCTTCTGGCTCCTGCCCACCCACCTTGTCCTGCTCATCTGACCCACCATCCTTCTGGAGGTCATCTTACAGTAGCACCACTAAGAGGTACAGGGTTCTAGGGCTGTGTCACCTTTTAACTTGCATAGGACCTCTCGCACTTGCAAAACCCCTTGTAACTCTACGTGATTTTGTCCTTCACTAATATGTTGTTTTATTTCCTATGTCTTAAAGGTTCTCTAAATGTGGAGGGGGAAGATGTGTGGTATTTATCTATTCATATGCTAGCCTGTTATTAGCATCTCTTTAGAATGTTCATTTACTGTAAAACTGTTGGGTATTCTGGAACGTGTTTGTTATGTGATCTGTTGTTTAGAACTCCTATGTCAGTTGCTGTAGGAGTACATTGTGGATAGGACGTTTCCTGTTATTATGAAGAACTTCAATAAAGAAGATATATTTAACTGACTTGTGTGCCACCAACTTCTTCACAGGCTGTTTCCTGTCTTAAGCTTCCTAGAGGAACACAGGGTCCTCAGTTCCTGGAACGAGAGGCCACTGTATCTAGAGGGAAGAGACCCTATGGATTCTTCAACTAAAGACATACTAGATGTAGTGTGGCTGTTTTGCTCCTACCTAACCTAGTAGGAACTAAACTTCCTAAGAATGGAGAAAGGGTGTGCTAGGCCCTTAACAGCCAATCTGTAAGTTCAGTAGAACTTACTTGTCTATAAAAAGTTTTATATGTGCCTAATGTTAGTGATGGTTTTTCAATTAATCCACACCTAGATTAGCTGGTAAAACAGTGCAAGCTTGAATCCCAAACGCTGCACACCAATGTAGGAGGGTGGCTTGGTATATGGAGCCCACCTATTCAAGTGTAGCACCCTGCACCAATCCAGACAACCCTTATGGTGTTTTTAGTGGTTTAGACAACCTTTGAAAGCTCTCTAAGTGGTAGCTGTGGAGAGCAGCCTTCAGACTTAGGGGCCGATTCCGATTCGGGCAGGAAATCTCTCCGACCGAGCCGGACCCGGAGAGATTTCCGACCGAATCGGACCCTAGCAGTCCGACCGAACGAGTACGATGCGCTCGCATGCTATCGGACTCGATCGGTCGGACTCCACTGAAGTCAATGGGAGCCGGTCGTTCAACGCGTACGCGGGCTCCCATTGACTCAATGGGTGCGAGGCGAACAAGGGCGCCCCTATAGCGGGTACGCGTCGAAGCGGGTCGCGCCAGCACACGCACAGGTAGGGGGACCCATGGGTCCCCCTGTGTGCGACTCGCGCGGCTAGTCGTACAGGGGGTCCGACACGGACCCCCAAAGTGCGGCTCTGACTGCTCTCTCGAGCCGGACGGCGCGAGTCGGTCGGACTGCTTGCGGCGCGCATCGTACTTACCCGGCTGGGGAACGTCTCCATTGCGCGGTGCGAAGTCGTGTCCGTGCGCGAGTCGGTCGGAGCGGTTGGGTCCCGCGAACGAGTCGGGCCGGGCGATTTCGCCGTACGCTCGCATCGTACTCGCTCGCCCGGACGCACGTCCGACTCGGTCGGAAACAGGGCGTCCGAATCGGATCCGGTAAAGCCGAATCCGATTCGGAGCCCTACCGGCCGAGATCGGAATCGACCCCTAAGTCTAGGAGGAGTGTAAAGCAGCTTGTTTCACCAGTATCTAATCTTGTAGTGCAGATTAAGTGAAAAAGAACCACACAGTGTAGTTATAAAAATAGTTATTTATGACAGTCAATCACTAACCAAATGCAATATCTCCTACCTGGAGATATAATTACAATACACACAATACTTTGATAATACGACAAGTAAATAACACGAAAATACAGTGGGCTCCAGGGGTAGACCAAACCATATACAAAAATAGTGGAATGCGACTAACAACCGAAGTCGAGAGTGGACCCAGAAGACTTAGAAGTGCTGGGGGACCAAGGAACCACCCGAGGTAAGAACCCAGGAACCCCACAGAGACCGTGTGCTAAGTGGTTACACGACCACGTGCTCAAGGTTAGTTAATGGGGATGTTGCAGCTGCAATTGGTAGGCAAAAGCACCCTTCCCAGAGGACTTGGAAGACACCCAGTGGAAGATGGATGGTTCAAGAGTCACCCCACCCGTGGATACCCAGGAGACCAGGTTACCTGCCCCAGGGAAGCCGGGTGCATAGGTACGAAGTGACGTCGGGAACCGCCGTAGACCCCAATGGAGGACTTCAAGCAAGAAGCTGCTGGGGAAGAAGCTGGAAGAGTCCGGTGGAATCCAAGCCTGGATTCAAGAAGAGTAGAACCTGCAAGCAGAGAGGACAGAGTCTAGGTCACTCAGGAGTGACCAGGGGGCACAGGAGTCATGTGCCCACCAATGTCGACTGTTGCAGGGGAGTTGACTGTGTCTTTGTTTCTGCAGCTACGTGGACCAGGTGATGCTGAGGACAACCAGGAATGGTGTACAAGCTGTCCCATGTCGGATGTCGATATCCAGGGAGTCGGTGTGCGGTGGGATCACCAACAGGCCTTGGCAATGGCAACACGTGCAATAAGACCAAAAAGGTGTGGGGTCAGGACCAGCAAGGGTTACTTTCCTCTGCCCCAGTTATGACAGGGAACGTAGACTGTGACACTACCCGACTGAATAATTGGATTGGCGAAACTGGGAATACACAAGCACCCATAAAGAAGGCCTCTCAATCTAGAGCTGGCCCAACAGCCCCTTGGTTTAATACAGAGTTGAATCTTTGTAAGAGTCAGTGTAAGAAGCTGGAAAGAATTTGGAGGCGTGGATACTCCAATGAGGATAAAGTCGCTTACAAAGCAGCCTTAAAGCTGTATCAAATAAAACTGCATCTTGCTAAAAAAAGTTTCTTTGACAATAGTGTTATGGAAGCTGATAATAAAGCAAAGGCTATTTTCAAAATACTCGACTCCTTCATGCGCCCGATGGTCACCTCGAGAGCCTGTCCCCCCTCGATGGAGTGGTGCAATGAGCTCGATCTATTTTTCCATGAGAAGATCATGTCACTAAAAAAAAGTTTCGGGACCACTGTTCCTGGGACACTGAATCTGGAGGGGAAGTCAACTCCCTCTCCACTTACGTATGCCACCCTCGACGCCTTTACCCCGATCCCATTGACTCAGTCCTTAGCAGCATTAAAAAGTCTTAAATCAAGCTCCCCCCTTGACCCTTGCCCTGTGTCAGTTTTAAATATGGTGGCACCTACGATTAACCCGGCAATAAACTATATTTTTAACTCTTCTCTGGCATCTGGGAATGTTCCCTGTCTGTGGAAAAAAGCGAAAGTTCTGCCACTGCTGAAAAAACCTACAGCAGACCCTAAGTTAGTTACTAACTATAGGCCCATTTCGCTGCTCCCAGCCTTCTCCAAAATTCTTGAGAAGGAAGTAAACCGCCAATTGTCCGTTTACCTGGAGGCCAACGGCATCCTTCATGCCACGCAATCTGGTTTCCGCCCTCAATTTAGCACTGAGACCGCACTGTTGGAGGTGACGGAGTTCATTCGTAGCGTTTTGGACAGAGGAGGAAAGGCAATGCTGATAGTGCTCGACCTTACAGCAGCATTTGACACGGTTCCTCAGCATAAGCTGCTGGAACGACTACATGAAATAGGAATTAGACATCAGGCCCATAACTGGTTGACATCTTTTCTGGACGGACGGTCCATAGAAGTGTGGGTGCCTCCGTTTACAGTGAAGGCTAGGCCGCTGGGGGTGGGAGTGCCACAGGGATCGGCTCTCAGCCCCACGCTGTTTAACGTGTATTTGACCCCTCTTGCAACATTGGCAGAGTCTCTTGGTGCTAAAGTCGTCTCATAGGCAGACGACACTCAGTTACTGTGCTCATGTGATAAAGATAAGAATTTAGATGAGAAAGTAATAGCCAAGTGCCTCGCCGGAGTTTTCCAGTGGATGGAATTGCACCACCTCAGATGTAACCCCGAGAAAACGGAGATTGTGACCTTTGGAGATGTCCCACACAAAGCTGTGGTGGACTGTTGGCCCAGCAACTGCCCTCACCCAGGCCCTCCTAAAAACTGTGTGAAGAACTTAGGAATTAAAATCGACAGTTCCCTATCCTTCCTCCCACAGATCCTAGCCTTGGCGGGGACTTGCTTCAACGTACTTCGCACGCTGAAAAAATTTCTCCCTCTTCTCTCTGAGGCAGCAAGCAGAAAGGTGGTACAGGCTCTAATTGCATCTAGACTGGACTACAGTAAGGCACTGTACCTGGGCCTTCCGGACTATCTTTTTAACAGACTCCAGGTGGTGCAGAATGCTGCAGCCAGACTTCTGCTTTCTCTCCCCTCGAGATCCCACATGACTCCGCACTTAAGGGCCCTCCATTGGCTTCCCATGAAACAGAGGGTGATGTTTAAAGCCATAGTCCTAATGCATAAAGCTCTGAAAGGGACGGGTCCTGCCTATCTTGAGAGAATCACCCCTTACGTCCCTGCCCGCACTCTTCGCTCTTCTTCAACTCATATGGCAAAGGTCCCTCGATGTAACCGTCTTCGGATGGGTGGGAGATCCTTTGCATACCTGGGTCCCCACGCGTGGAACAGTCTTCCTATGTCACTGAGGCTGATAGACAATCTTGAACTTTTTAAGAAGAAACTTAAAACCCATCTTTTTAATGACTAGCCCCGTCCTAGCATCCTATCCTCCCTCTGCCAGCGCCGGGACACTCTGTCGAGTAGCCACGCGCTCTACAAATTCGAATAATAATAAATAATAATAATAAGGGCCAAGAGACTCACCACGTTCAAGTAAATCGGGGCAGGCCCCGAGCAAGCAAGGGAGCCTACTGGAATCAAAGAAGACCCTCGACAGGGCCCGAAGATCTTTGGAGACAAGAGTCACCCTGCATTAGCAACGACCAGCCGACGCGGTGCACAGTGACTCGGTTCTGGCGGTGTCGATGAGGGATCCTGGCCTCAGACTCGGTCTGAAGACAATGCAGGCCTCAAAGAAGTTGCAGAACTGCCTCCTGTGTTACTGACCCGGTTGGAGACCAGGATCAGCAATCGGTCTGCTGCGTTACGGTGCCTGCGCATACAGGGGAGTGACTCCTTCACTCCAAGGGAGATTCCTTCGGGTGTCTTTGGATGTCCACAGGACCTGGAAGGGACCTGCATGGAGCACGGACATTGACGCTGCAGCAGGCTTGCAGAAAGAAGAGATCAGGAGCAGATGGAGTCTTCCCGGTTCTAGTCTTGGTTCTAAAGGCGAAGTCCGATGCGGTCAGTCCGACACAGTATGCACGACTCGGTCAGAATGCCCAGACGTCAGAAGAGGACGTTGAGTTTGATCTGAATCGAAACCCACAACAAAATCGAGGAACCTACCCTCAGGTAAGCCCTTAAGTACCCTAAGGAAAGGGTTGGGATGATTCAGGGGTCCCTCTCAAAGGAAGGGCTGGACAGTGGGGAGGATACTCCCATGTTCCTTGTCTAGTCTCGCGCCAGAGCGGGAGCCAAAGGCTCCCTGAACTGGTTTGAGCTGGAGTATGCAAGGAGGGCACCAAATGTGCCCCTCAAGCACTCTGAGTGGCACTGGCAAGCGCCCCCACCCTGTCCCAATACACTAAACCCTGTCTGGGAGGTGGTAACACCTCCCTGTGACAGGATACCTATTGTTCTTCCTTCCCCTGCTCGAGCTTAGCTCAGCAGCAGGGGGGCAGAATCATGTCTCAGGTCAGCAGCAGCCCCAGCTTGCTGTCAGGTTCTGGAAGACCGGTACCTGGAGCACTGAGGGCCTCCCGAAAGAGATTTACAGTGCATGGAATCAAACCTCCCTGCATGGAATCATACCTCCCACACCGTTTACGGTGTGGCGGTATGATTCCAGCACGTTTGATACCTAACATTCATCACCAGTGGTCCAGCACTCACAAGAATGCAAACAATATGACCAATTAATGAGAGTACGGCATATATTCTTCAATGGTTTATACTAAAAAGTGCATTGATACACGACGTAAATTACTGTGTTCAACGAAAGTATCCCAGATCAATTATTCTTTATTCATATTCTTCATTTAAAAATCCCATTGCACAGTAGATATGGTAGCCAACGCGTTTCGACCTACACTGACTTCTTCAGGGCTACAAAAAATACATACACAATATTTACAATATGTACAATTATATACATTTTTAAAAAAAAAAATGTAAAATTCTTATATAAAACCATTTGTTGTTTTATGATATCTTACAGAATTAGCAACCAAAGAGAAGGTTTTGAATAGTGCGGATCTCAGAATATATTATCTACTTGTAACAAAAGACACTGCATACATATTGGAGGTATGATTCGACATAAAACTTCTCTCTCTGTAATTCATTAACTATACTCACCTAGAATTGTTGGAAAAAGGTACTGTAATAATAATATGAGGTAGTAACATGAGGATAGTATGAAAACAAATGGGACTCATAAACACCCAGTAAAACTCTTCTCCCTGCAATTCATTAACCATACTCACCTAGAATTGTTGGAAAAAGGTACTGGAACAATAATATTAGATACTACCATGAGGAGTGTATGAAAACAAATGGGACTCATAAACACCCAGTAAGACTGTTTTTAAATGTATATAAAAACTTGGTTCAGATCCCCCAACGCTCAATATGAAAAGAAAAAAAGAAAAAAAGAAAATGTCTAGTGACTAATGTACTACTGTATATAGGTGCGCACGAACTCTAAAACTATCTATACAAAGTATTCTATATTGATAGAAGGTTGAGTTAACAAAACAATGTGTAGAAATATAGTGTTGTCTGTTTTTTTGTTTTTTTTAAAGTATATAATTGTACATATTGTAAATATTGTGTATGTATTTTTTGTAGCCCTGAAGAAGTCCGTGTAGGACAAAACGCGCTGGCTACCATATCTAATGTGCAATGGCGTGTTTTAAATGAAGAATATGAATAAAGAATAATTGATCTGGGATATTTTCGTTGGACGCAGTGATTTACGTTGTGTATCAATGCACTTTTTAGTATAAACCATTGAAGAATATATGCCGAACTCTCATCAATTGGTTATATTGTTTGCATTCTTGTGAGTGCTGGACCACTGGTGATAAATGTTGATTTGAAAGGTTCTTCCAAATTGGAGTAGAGAGGGATTGTACTCCTGGTCCAGTGCACCACACACAGATCAATAATGTACCCTAAATATTTGGTAGATTAGGTGCGGTACTGTATTGCCTCAATCCCTTTGTATATAGTTGTTTCACGTTTGATACCAAACATGACAGGGTTCGTTACAGCCAGTTTAGAGATGGTCATCGCGTAATGACGCATGGCCACTCTATGTATCGTAATGGCTGATACACTGACAACCCGGGAGAATGGACTCCGAAGGATGCAGCGGTGTCCTGCTCATGCAGGGGCACCCTCACACTTAGAACCAAGCACCCTGCCTTTTGGACTGAAAGGCGTACTAGAGGGGTGACTTAGAGGTTTTAAGTGCAGTGATGCTAGATATAAGGAAACATATCTTTCGTGAGCGGTGCAAGCACCAACTCACACAGGCTGCAATGGCAGGCCTGTAGTCAGAGTTTGGAGGGTCCCTTATGGGTGGCATAATGCATTCTGCAGCCCATGGGTGACCCCTGGTGTACCTAAGCCCTTGGTACCTTAGTACCATATACTAGGGACTTACTAGGGTATACCAGCAGCCAATCAGGAATGTAACAAGGTACTCACCATAGCCAATTTAGGGAGGAAGCACAGTGACTGGGGGCCTGATTAGCAGGATCCCAGTCAAAAAAACACTATGACACCAGCAAAAAGTGGGGGTAACCATAAAAGCAGATCCTACTTTCCTACACGGACCCTGACCAGAGCCTTGCAACTTGACCTTCTCTACCAGACCCTGGCTGGGCGCTGGCACGCTGACCGATCCCTCATACCAAGACACTCAAGCACGGATCCTGATCAGACCCTTGTAACTGGATCTTCTCTCCCAGACCCTGGCTGGACGCTGGCACGCTGACCGAACCCTCACACCAAGACCCTCAAGCACGGACCCTGACCAGACCCTTGTAACTGGACCTTCTCTCCCAGACCCTGGCTGGACGTTGGCACGCTGACCGATCCCTTGTACCCAGACTCTGAAGCACAGTCCCTGATCAGTCTCTTGCAACTGGACCTTCTCTCCCAGACCCTGGCTGGACGCTGGCATGCTGACCGATCCTCGTACCAAGTCCCTCAAGCATGGACCCTGACCAGACCCTTGCAACTGGACCTTCTCTCCCAGACCCTGGCTGGACGTTGGCACGCTGACCGATCCCTCATACCAGGACCCTCAAGCACGGACCCTGACCAGACCCTTGCAACTGGACCTTCTCTCACAGACCCTGGCTGGACGTTGGCACGCTGACCGAACCCTCACACCAAGACCCTCAAGCATGGATCCTGACCAGACCCTTACAACTGGACCTTCTCTCCCAGACCCTTGCTGGACGTTGGCACGCTGACCGATCCCTTGTACCCAGACTCTGAAGCACAGTCCCTGATCAGTCTCTTGCAACTGGACCTTCTCTCCCAGACCCTGGCTGGACGTTGGCACGCTGACCGATCCCTCGTACCAAGTCCCTCAAGCATGGACCCTGACCAGACCCTTGCAACTGGATCTTCTCTCCCAGACCCTGGCTGGACGCTGGCACGCTGACCGATCCCTCATACCAAGACGCTCAAGCACGGATCCTGATCAGACCCTTGTAACTGGATCTTCTCTCCCAGACCCTGGCTGGATGCTGGCACGCTGACCGAACCCTCACACCAAGACCCTCAAGCACGGACCCTGACCAGACCCTTGTAACTGGACCTTCTCTCCCAGACCCTGGCTGGACGTTGGCACGCTGACCGATCCCTTGTACCCAGACTCTGAAGCACAGTCCCTGATCAGTCTCTTGCAACTGGACCTTCTCTCCCAGACCCTGGCTGGACGCTGGCATGCTGACCGATCCCTCGTACCAAGTCCCTCAAGCATGGACCCTGACCAAACCCTTGCAACTGGACCTTCTCTCCCAGACCCTGGCTGGACGTTGGCACGCTGACCGATCCCTCATACCAGGACCCTCAAGCACGGACCCTGACCAGACCCTTGCAACTGGACCTTCTCTCCCAGACCCTTGCTGGACGTTGGCACTCTGACCGATCCCTTGTACCCAGACTCTGAAGCACAGTCCCTGATCAGTCTCTTGCAACTGGACCTTCTCTCCCAGACCCTGGCTGGACGTTGGCACGCTGACCGATCCCTCGTACCAAGTCCCTCAAGCATGGACCCTGGCCAGACCCTTGCAACTGGATCTTCTCTCCCAGACCCTGGCTGGACGCTGGCACGCTGACCGAACCCTCATACCAAGACCCTCAAGCATGGATCCTGACCAGACCCTTGCAACTGGACCTTCTCTCACAGACCCTGGCTGGACGCTGGCATGCTGACCGATCCCTCGTACCAAGACCCTCCAGCATGGTCCCTTACCAGACCCTTGCAACTGGACCTTCTCTCACAGACTCTGGCTGGACCCTCACACTTAGCCCTTGTATCCAGACTGTGAACATAAACTCACACCCAGACCCTGACTGGGCACTTGTAGCCAGACCCTGACCAGATCCTCTCACCTGGGGCACGCCAACAAGAGCTGAGCACCATGACCCAGTCTCCAAGCTCTAGAAAGGTCTGTGCCTGGGGTCACTCCATCAAGAGCTGGCACAGTGACCTGCCCTCAAAGCTCTGGAGAGGTCTATGCTCCAAGCTATGGAGAGGGATGTGCACCAGATGACTGCAACATGATCTGAGCAGTAAGGCCTGCTCACCAAGCTCTAAAGAGATCCTCCTAAAGATCACTCCATCAAGCAGTGGGCACCTTGAGCAACCTAGGATCACTTATTACAAAATCTGGGCACTGTGGACTGCCAGGGATCAATTCTAGACGAGCCAGGCACCATGGCCACCCCTCCAAGCTCTGGTGAGGTCTGTGCTGGGATCACACCATCAAGAGGTGGGCACCGTGACCTGCCCTCCATGCTCTTGAGAGGTCTGCACTGGGGTCACTATATCAAGCTATCAAGCGGTGGGCACCGTGACCTGCCCTCCATGCTCTTGAGAGGTCTGCACTGGGGTCACTATATCAAGCTATCAAGCGGTGGGCACCGTGACCTGCCCTCCAAGCTCTGGTGAGGTCTGTGCTGGGATCACACCATCAAGAGGTGGGCACCGTGACCTGCCCTCCATGCTCTTGAGAGGTCTGCACTGGGGTCACTATATCAAGCTATCAAGCGGTGGGCACCGTGACCTGCCCTCCATGCTCTTGAGAGGTCTGCACTGGGGTCACTATATCAAGCGGTGGGCACCGTGACCTGCCCTCCATGCTCTTGAGAGGTCTGCACTGGGGTCACTATATCAAGCGGTGGGCACCGTGACCTGCCCTCCATGCTCTTGAGAGGTCTGCACTGGGGTCACTATATCAAGCGGTGGGCACCTTGACCTGCCCTCCATGCTCTTGAGAGGTCTGCACTGGGGTCACTATATCAAGCGGTGGGCACCGTGACCTGCCCTCCATGCTCTTGAGAGGTCTGCACTGGGGTCACTATATCAAGCGGTGGGCACCGTGACCTGCCCTCCATGCTCTTGAGAGGTCTGCACTGGGGTCACTATATCAAGCGGTGGGCACCGTGACCTGCCCTCCATGCTCTTGAGAGGTCTGCACTGGGGTCACTATATCAAGCGGTGGGCACCTTGACCTGCCCTCCAAGCTCTTGAGAGGTCTGCACTGGGGTCACTATATCAAGCGGTGGGCACCTTGACCTGCCCTCCAAGCTCTTGAGAGGTCTGCACTGGGGTCACTATATCAAGCGGTGGGCACCTTGACCTGCCCTCCAAGCTCTTGAGAGGTCTGCACTGGGGTCACTATATCAAGCGGTGGGCACCTTGACCTGCCCTCCATGCTCTTGAGAGGTCTGCACTAGGGTCACTATATCAAGCGGTGGGCACCTTGACCTGCCCTCCAAGCTCTGGAGAGGTCTGCACTGGGGTCACTATATCAAGCGGTGGGCACCTTGACCTGCCCTCCATGCTCTTGAGAGGTCTGCACTGGGGTCACTATATCAAGCTATCAAGCGGTGGGCACCGTGACCTGCCCTCCATGCTCTTGAGAGGTCTGCACTGGGGTCACTATATCAAGCGGTGGGCACCTTGACCTGCCCTCCATGCTCTTGAGAGGTCTGCACTGGGGTCACTATATCAAGCGGTGGGCACCTTGACCTGCCCTCCATGCTCTTGAGAGGTCTGCACTGGGGTCACTATATCAAGCGGTGGGCACCTTGACCTGCCCTCCATGCTCTTGAGAGGTCTGCACTGGGGTCACTATATCAAGCGGTGGGCACCTTGACCTGCCCTCCATGCTCTTGAGAGGTCTGCACTGGGGTCACTATATCAAGCGGTGGGCACCGTGACCTGCCCTCCATGCTCTTGAGAGGTCTGCACTGGGGTCACTATATCAAGCGGTGGGCACCTTGACCTGCCCTCCATGCTCTTGAGAGGTCTGCACTGGGGTCACTATATCAAGAGGTGGGCACCGTGACCTGCCCTCCATGCTCTTGAGAGGTCTGCACTGGGGTCACTATATCAAGCGGTGGGCACCGTGACCTGCCCTCCATGCTCTTGAGAGGTCTGCACTGGGGTCACTATATCAAGCGGTGGGCACCGTGACCTGCCCTCCATGCTCTTGAGAGGTCTGCACTGGGGTCACTATATCAAGCGGTGGGCACCGTGACCTGCCCTCCATGCTCTTGAGAGGTCTGAACTGGGGTCACTATATCAAGAGGTGGGCACCTTGACCTGCCCTCCATGCTCTTGAGAGGTCTGCACTGGGGTCACTATATCAAGCGGTGGGCACCGTGACCTGCCCTCCATGCTCTTGAGAGGTCTGCACTGGGGTCACTATATCAAGCGGTGGGCACCTTGACCTGCCCTCCATGCTCTTGAGAGGTCTGCACTGGGGTCACTATATCAAGCGGTGGGCACCGTGACCTGCCCTCCATGCTCTTGAGAGGTCTGCACTGGGGTCACTATATCAAGCGGTGGGCACCGTGACCTGCCCTCCATGCTCTTGAGAGGTCTGCACTGGGGTCACTATATCAAGCGGTGGGCACCGTGACCTGCCCTCCATGCTCTTGAGAGGTCTGCACTGGGGTCACTATATCAAGCTATCAAGCGGTGGGCACCGTGACCTGCCCTCCATCCTCTTGAGAGGTCTGCACTGGGGTCACTATATCAAGCGGTGGGCACCGTGACCTGCCCTCCATGCTCTTGAGAGGTCTGCACTGGGGTCACTCCATCAAGCAGTGGGCACCGTGACCAGCCCTCCAAGCTCTGGAGAAATACACATTCATTGTCTGCTCAAACCCTTGACTCCATGAGGTGTCTTCTAGCCGTCTCATAACACTCATTTATATATGTCTGTCGTAAAGAGTTTTGAAATGTGCTTCGTGTAGCCCTTCGGTTACTTCAGAGCACTAAAGACGGATATAGAAACTTAAGGAAGCTTGAGGTTATGGTAGAGTCTGAATTGGAGGTTGAGTAACCATGGCTGCCGTCCCTCCATCATGACCCCTGAGTCTCTGCAGCAATTGGTTGACACTATTAAATAACGCCATTGAAACCACCGTGTTGACTTGTGGAGCACACGAAAGTTCATAGTCAAGAAGTGTCCCTTGGGTCCTCCCTTTCAGGGAGGCTGGAGAAGAGGTTCAAGGTGCTAGGGGACAGTTGAAGGTGAATCTGCATTTCTTGGCTGATCCCAGCTAGAGCCTTGGACGGAGCTCAGTTCATGCAAAGGAAACTCTCACCCAGAAGGGCACGTGGTCCAAGCACCAGCTGATGATGGAAGAGTTGCCAGATTTGTTCTCTGGCCGGAAGTGGACATAATTGTCATCTGTGTTTTCTTTCCAAACTTCACGTGTTGTTGATCCAGCACTTGTGTCAAGGGCCGCCCCCATGTAGATATCAGTGAAAAGACACATGAGAGGGGATCCACAGCCCATGCCACGATTGAGTGGTCAGTGGCTGACCCAGCCCTGGTTCCTTGACCGTGATTGGTGAGAAATGTCCGGATCCATGTGAGAGCCAATCCGCTAGTTGTTCCACCCATTCCAGCAGGATTGTGTGATAAGCTGCAGACAGGCTGAGGAGTGTAAGGATTGTGTTCATTGTCCTCATCCTTGGCAAGTAGGAGCTCCTCCCAGATGTTCACCAAGGCTGGTTCATATCTCCTCGCAGCTCTGAAACCTGGCGCGTGGAGGAGACAGCTCAGACCCTTGAGCTGTGCCACCTCTTCCCTTTCCAGGACATTATTGAGGGAGGGGGGAGGGAGTTAGGGATGGCCCATCAGTTTGCCAGTATTCTTCTGACACATGTTTATGAAGGTGGGATGACTGCTTGTTTCAGAGAGCCTGAAGTGTCTCCTCACAGGAGAAGGAGGTCAACAGGTTAGTTGCATCAATTGCTACAGAGAGAAGGAATAGCTTGAAGCATGAGGCTGAGCAGTGGGTGTAAGGGATAAAGTACCCCCTGCTGTATATTAAAAGAATATTGCAAGTCATCAAGCAGTTCCATAACCATATTGAGGAATGTGGCCGAAGGCCGAGTTCCTTTATAAGGTTATGGAACTCCGAGGTGACTTGCAATATCCTTATCATGTATGCTAGGGGATACTTTACCCCGTATAATACATGGTCACCTTTACCACAAACCACTTATACCTTGGTGTGTGACGCTCTTTCATATAAAAAAGAGCGAACATGTTTGAAACCATGAAGAATAAAAAGAAAACCTCAAGTGCAAAATTGAACACATCAAAACCCTGCTTGTTATCTGTTGCAAAACACACAAATGAGGCCTGAGGAGGTTTAAAGACCAGCAGGGCACGGCTCCCCTCTACCACAATCAAAAAACACAAAAATGAGCCCCTGGGTCTGAAAAATCGAAAGGAGTGCGGGGAGTCCTTAAGAAGGACAATTTCCCTCACCCACCGGTAGGTGGCATGCTTCATCATAGGGTAACCTCCTCGCACTGCAAACCTAGTTGCAGTGCGGGCTACAACCCCCTCTCTGAGAGGGAGGAGCTCAAGGATGTTTTGAATATAGCAAAGAGGTGTCCTAAAATCTTGAGATGAGCAGGGTGTGGAGGTAGTGAAGTGAAAAGCGAAAGTGAGCTAAAACTAACTTTCTGGTATGTCAAAGCAAACTTTAATTGGACACCAAAAGGTCGGGATTAAAAGAGTTGAACTATCGCAGGAGAATTCAACCTGTCATAGGTTAGTGGTCGACATGTTTCAGCCAAGCACCCTCAGTTGAGGTGTATTGGCTTTCTTCAGGACCAAAACGTGAAAAAGTGAAGTAAAGACAACCATGCATACCAAACTGAGTAGGTGGTAAGAAAGGCATACAACCAGCTTTCGGGTATATTAACCACTCAAATTAGTTACTGGTCTGCGTCTTCCCAGCATTATCGGGTGAGCTTATGGTACCTTAACCCCGGCGCACACACTCGAGGTGGCGTCCAGTTCCTGTGGGATATTTTCCTCAGGACCGGCAAACGTGTGCCTTGGAACGGACCAAAGGCGCATGTTTGATATGCGTGGTTGTCTGTGCGTCCCATTAAAGTTTGTTTTGACATACCAGAGAGTTAGTTTTAGCTCACTTTCGCTTTTCACTTCACTCCCTCCACACCCTGCTCATCTCAAGGTTTTTGAATACGTCTTCGCTATATTCAAAACATCCCTGAGCTCCTCCCTCTCAGAGAGGGTGTTGTAGCCCGCACCTCAACTAGGTTTGCAGTGCGAGGAGGTTATCCTATGATGAAGCATGCCACCTACGGGTGGGTGAGTGAAACCGTCCTTTAAAAGGGACTCCCCCGCACTTCTTCCGATTTCCAAACCCAGGGCTCATTTTTGCGTTTTTAGTTATTTGTTGCAAACAGATATTAGAAGCAGGTAAATAGAAGTCAGTTTAAAAATAAAAAGCTGCACCAGCTCGGAATGTGTAGAAACATGCAGAAAGATTCTAGCTTTTCTCTAACTATCTAAGGAGTGCAAAAAATAAACATGTTCTTTCTGCTTGACATTGTAAGGTAATAAATAGAGCAGAAGAAAGAGAAGCAATGTTTCTTTTTGTTGCTTTAAACAGCTGCTTCAGTTATGCTCCATGGCCTTTCACCTCGGCTGCTGGAAGTAGGCATTGTGACATTAGAACTCGACTGTAATAACGTATAATAGTTAAGTTCTAACGACTTTTCTTTATAATCGACGAATGGGTGCGTCACAAGTCGCCGATTATGACGAAATTAGAGACTGGCGTTTGTACAGGGATTACCGAATCCCATGTATTATAAGAAATTAGAGCTGTGCATTTATACAGGGATTGCCGAACCCCATGTATGATAAAGAAATTAGAGCTGTGCATTTATACAGGGATTGCCAAATTCCATGTATTATAAAAAAATTAGAGCAGTGCATTTATACAGAGATTGCCGAATCCCATGTATTATAAAGAAATTAGAGCTGTGCCTTTATACAGAGATTGCCGTATCCCATGTATTATGAAGAAATTAGAGCTGTGCATTTATACAGAGATTGCTAAATCCTATGTATTATAAAGAAATTAGAGCTGTGCATTATACAGGGATTGCCAAATCCCATGTATTATAGTTTTACATTGTCTATAATTCTCAATACCTCATGGAAATTCGATGGAAGCAGGCTGTCACAGTGAAGGTTGGATGAGATGGTAGGGTGATGCAGTCAGTGAGCGGAGAGGACATTGTCGATTTTGGCAATGGAAGTTTCAGCGGGCTGCCCAGTGCTGTAGCAATGAACATGAATTTCTTCTCAAAGCATCTGCATTCCACCATTTATGGTATATATTGAAAACATTCATTTCAATGTGTTTCTCAAGGACACATTTGGGGTATTAGCCTTTCTTGGTGGCGTTGTGGCATCCTTTCCTGTACACTTGGTGACGAGTTTATCCTCTGCCTCCTGAGACTTGTACCATTGCCATTTCAGGTTGCAGTGAAGTCCTTTCAGTGCTGCTGGTTCTCCACTGAAGCACGTGTTGGTTGGTGACCTCTCTTCATTCTTGCATTCCCCTCTAGGGGCTGGACACCATGACCTACTTCAATATTCACCAGATGGATATACAGACGAATCGCTGCTACAGAGGCTGGCGACCAGGACGTGTCTTCTACTCGCTGAGAGCTGGCACCATGATCTGCCCCAAGAGCCACTTTCCACGATCTGTGGAGGTCTGAAAAGATTCACCGCTCTACTAATCTATTAATAGATCCCTCCAATGCATCCCTCCTTCCAGGACTGGTGATCTATGAATGGATCACCTTATGGATCCCTTCTTCCAGGACCTGAAGAGGTCGACAAGTATTAATGGTTCTAGCGATCTATGAATGGATAACCCCTATGGATCCCTCCTTCCAGGACCTGGAGAGGTCCACAAAGATTCCTCCCTCTAACGATCTATGAAAGAATCACACTTATGGATCACTCCTTCCAGGACTACTGATCTATGAATGGATCACCCATATGGATCCCACCTTCTACAATTTGGAGAAGTCAACAAAGATTTATCGCTCTAGTGATCTATAAAAGAATCACCCCTATGGATCACTCCTTCCAGGACTAGTGATCTATGAATAGATCACCCCCATGGATCCCTCCTTCCACAATATGGAGAGGTCTACAAAGATGTATCACTCTAGTGATCTATGAATGGATCACCCCTATGGATCACTCCTTCCAGGACTAGTGATCTACAAATAGATCATACCTATTGATCACCACTTCCAGGGCCCGGAGAGGTTAGACAAGGATTCATAGCTCTATTGATCTATGAATCCATCACCCTTATGGATCCCTCCTTCCAGGACATGAAGAGCTCCACAAAGATTTATCCCTCTAATGATCTATGAAAGGATCACCCTTATGGATCACTCTTTCCAGGACTACTGATCTATGAATGGATCACCCATATGGATTACTCCTTCCAGGACCTGGAGAGGTCTGCAAAGATTTATCGCTCTAGTGATCTATAAAAGAATCACCCCTATGGATCACTACTTCCAGGACTAGTGATCTATGAATAGATCAGCCCCATGGATCCCTCCTTCCACAATCTGGAGAGGTCTACAAAGATGTATCACTCTAGTGATCTATGAATGGATCACCCCTATGGATCACTCCTTCCAGGACTAGTGATCTACAAATAGATCACACCTATGGATCACCACTTCCAGGGCCCAGAGAGGTAGACAAGGATTCATATCTCTAGTGATCTATGAATTGATCACCCCTATGAATCCCTCCTTCCAGGACATGAAGAGGCCCGCCAAGATTCATCCCTCTAATGATCTATGAAAGGATCACTCTTATGGATCACTCCTTCCAGGACTACTGATCTATGAAGGGATCACCCATATGGATTACTCCTTCCAGTACCTGGAGAGGTCTACAAAGATTCATCACTCTAGAGATTTATAAAAGGATCACCCCTATGGATCACTACTTCTAGGACTAGTGATCTATGAATAGATCACCCTCATGGATCCCTCCTTCCACAATCTGGAGAGGTCTACAAAGATGTATCGCTCTAGTGATCCATGAATGGATCACCCCTATGGATCACTCCTTCCAGGAATAGTGATCTACAAATAGATCACACCTATGGATCACCACTTCCAGGGCCTGGAGAGGTAGACAAGGATTCATAGCTCTAGTGATCTATGAATGGGTCACCCCTATGGATCCCTCCTTCCAGGACATGAAGAGGCCCACAAAGATTCATCCCTCTAATGATCTATGAAAGGATCACCCTTATGGATCACTCCTTCCAGGACTACTGATCTATGAAGCGATCACCCACATGGATTACTCCTTCCAGGACTTGTAGAGGTCTACAAAGATGCATCACTCTAGTGATCTATAAAAAGATCACCCCTATGGATCACTATTTCCAGGACTAGTGATCTATGAATAGATCACCCCCATGGATCCCTCCTTCCGCAATCTGGAGAGGTCTACAAAGATGTATCGCTCTAGTGATCTATGAATGGATCACCCTAATGGATCACTCCTTCCAGGACTAGTGATCTACAAATAGATCACACCTATGGATCACTACTTCCAGGGCCCGGGGAGAGGTAGACAAGGATTCATAGCTCTAGTGATCTATGAATGTATCACCCCTATGGATCACTCCTTCCAGGACTAGTGATCTATGAAAGGATCACCCCTATGGACCCCTCCTTCCAGGACCAGTGATATATGTATAGATCACCCCATGGATCCCGCCTTCCAGGACTAGTGATATACGTACAGATCACCCTATGGATCCCTCCTTCCACAATCTGGAGAGGTCTACAAGGATTCATCGCTCTAGTGATCTATGAATGGATCACCCCTATGGATCACTCCTTCCAGGACTAATGATCTATGAAAGGATCACCCCTATGGATCACTCCTTCCAGGATTAGTCACCTATGTATAGATCACCCTATGGATCCCTCCTTCCACAATCTGGAGAGGTCTACAAGGATTTATCGCTCTAGCAATCTATGAATGGATCACCCTTATGGATCACTCCTTCCAGGATTTTATTGATCTATGAAAGAATCACCCCTATCGATCACTCCTTCCAGGACTAGTGATCTATGAATAAATCACCCCCATGGATCCCTTCTTCCAGGACTAGTAATCTATGTATAGATCACCCTATGGATCCGTCCTTCCAGGACTAGTGATCTATGTATAGATCATCGCTATGGATCACTCCTTCCAGGACTAGTGATCTATGTATAGATCACCCTATGGATCCCTCCTTTCACAATCTGGAGAGGTCTACAAGGATTCATCTCTAGTGATCTATTAATGGATCACCCCGTCCAGGACCTGGAGAAGTCCTGACGGGTTATTGGTCCTATAATGTTGCAACGATTTTTCCCTGCCACTGAGCCCTCCGGCCCCTCCTGCGAGGTGTTCGAGGCCGCTTTAGGCCCATGTGTCTCCCGTTTCTGCCTCCTGCCTGTATTGCGCCTCATTGTCAGTATAGGTAATTGTACTGTTTATTGTATTGTATTGTATTTTGTTGCATTACATCTGTACATCTGTATTCTCTTTCCTGCGCCCGTTTTCTTCTCCCGCGCCACACTCCCGCTGCTGCTGCCCCTGCGGCCCCTCCCCCCTGCTACCGCCCGTTCCCACCTCCCAGCTGATCATCCCTCCCCCTCCCCTTCTTAATGGCGGCCGCTGCGGGGGAGCGCGAGTAAGACCACTGACCTCCGGTCACTGGCCGCTGGCCGCTCTCTCCCCAGCAGCTCCGCTCGATTTTTCCCTGCCACTGAGCCCTCCGGCCCCTCCTGCGAGGTGATTCGAGGCCGCTGTAGGCCTGTGTGTCTCCCGTTGCTGCCTCCTGCCTGTATTGCACCTCATTGTCTGTATAGGTAATTGTACTGTTTATTGTATTGTATTGTATTTTGTTGCATTACATCTGTACATCTGTATTCTCTTTCCTGCGCCCGTTTTCTTCTCCCGCGCCACACTCTCGCCGCTGTTGCCCCTGCCCCCTGTTACCGCCCGTTCCCGCCTCCCAGCTGATCGTCCCTCCCCCCTCCCCTTCTTAATGGAGGACGCTGCGCAGTCGCACAGCGGGGGCGCCGCTGGGGCGCAGAAAGGCGCGCCTAAGGCAAGCCTGTCAGTATAGTGAAACAAGGGTAGCCCGTTAGAAGAACCTGGGGTTAACATGTGTTTTGGGAGAAACAGCGGTTCAATTTGGCCCGAATGGGTCCTGTACAACCAAGTGAAACCCTCGAGAAGGACACAAGGTAAAGCTTTTTGGCGTAGACAATTAATCATTAAGGGAGCACGAAAGTAGTAGGGGAGCATATGTGGTGTAAAATAAACATTTTATTCTACACAAACATGATTTAGCGACAGTCAAGGTAAACAGGTGCTCACATAAAGTGACAGGTGCGTAATGTGACAAGGTGCGGTGAACTCTAAAAACATTACATCACATTGACAACAGAGTAGGAACTTTGCTTAGGTTAATACAAATGAGAGAGTTCCTGTTGTAGAAGTCGACGGCGTTTCGATCTTAGGGACTTAAGATCATCATCAGGACAATAATTGAGCAACCTGAACTTCCTACAAGAACCACTGAGGCATGGGTGTTGTAGAACCGATCTGTGATTAGTACAGTGTTGTATTTCTTGCCTTGAAGTGCCTTCTATTGCGCAATGGAGTGATTCATTGCAGCGCGCCGACCAGACCGGTGTTTGATTCCCGCTGGAAGTCCAAAATAAATGGGGCTCCAACTGTGAAGCGCCGCATTCTAGTCGGTCCCCGCCCTGCATGAGAGCAGTATTGCGCAGATTGTACTACTTCCGGCTGGAAGTAGGTCCCGCGACCTCAATAGTATACGCACTTCAAGGCAAGAAATACAACACTGTACTAATCACAGATCGGTTCTACAACACCCATGCCTCAGTGGTTCTTGTAGGAAGTTCAGGTTGCTCAATTAGTGTCCTGATGATGATCTTAAGTCCCTAAGATCGAAGCGCCGTCGACTTCTACAACAGGAACTCTCTCATTTGTATTAACCTAAGCAAAGTTCCTACTCTGTTGTCAATGTGATGTAATGTTTTTAGAGTTCACCGCACCTTGTCACATTGCGCACCTGTCACTTTATGTGAGCACCTGTTTACCTTGACTGTCGCTAAATCATGTTTGTGTAGAATAAAATGTTTATTTTACACCACATATGCTCCCTACTACTTTCGTGCTCCCTAATGATTAATTGTCTACCCCAAAAAGCTTTACCTGTGTCCTTCTCGGGGTTTCACTTGTTGTACAGGACCCATTCGGGCCAAATTGAACCGCTGTTTCTCCCAAAACATAAGGCAAGCCTGTCTGCGCCTGTCCGCGACCCGACAGTGACCAGCGCCAGGAACCCTGGATCTCCGACCTTCCACTGCTACAACACTACCACCCTCCTCGCACTCAACCCCAGAAGACCCAGAGACTGCCAACAGGCCTCACTGAACTCGACCCACGGCCAGTTCTCCGGCCGCCACTGCCGCAGGACCTTCACCACAACCCAGACCCTCAACACCGCCAACACCAACGAAACCCTCAGATACATCCTCCTTAACGTGCGCTCCATACACAAACACGCCAAGGAAATCTGGAACCTACTCGACTCTCTCTCCCCCGACATCGCCTTCTTCACAGAGACCTGGACCAACGCCGCCTCCGCCCCCGACATCAACACCGCCAGCCCAGACGGATACAAGATCCAGAGGAAGGACCGCCCCAACCGCCCGGGAGGGGGCCTCGCCATCGCCCACAAGAGCACCCTCCGCCTCACCACCTCCAGCGAAACCTTCCCCTCCGCCGAACACCTGCATTTCCAGATCCAGACCAGTCCTAAGACCACACTCCGAGGAACACTCATCTGCAGACCCCCCGGCCCCAGGACACCCTTCGCCACCACCATCACCGACTTCATCGCACCACACGCCATCGCATCAATGAACTACATACTCATCGGAGACCTCAACTTCCACCTCGACAACACCAGCGACCCCAACTCCACCATTCTTCGTGACAACCTCGCCAACATCGGACTCAACCAACTCGTCACCGCACCTACACACAGAGCAGGACATACCCTCGACCCCATCTTCGCTGCAGGGAACAGCGTTCACTTCAGCCACACAACGCAACCACCTTGGTCCGAACACCACTGCGTGCACTCACCGTCGACAAACCCAAGACACCTAAACCAGCCCCCCGCCCTCCCCGAAGGAACTGGAGCAAGGTCGCCGTTGAGCAACTGAACTCCACCCTCACCCGAGACAACCACACCTGGGCGTCTGACGCAAACGCCGCAGCCAGGGGACTCCACACGTGGATCTCCAACTGCGCAGACGAGCTTGCCCCGCTACGCAACCCTGGCAAACAACGCCCCAGGAAAGCCGCCTGGTTCACCACCAATCTCCAAGAAGCCAGGCACACCTGCAGATGCCTAGAAAAGAACTGGAGGAACACCAAAACTACCGATAACCACTCCACCTACAAGGACGCCATGACGAACTACCACAACAAAATCAGAACAACCAAAAGGAACTTCATCCACAACAACATCCTCACCAACTCCACCAACTCCAAGGAACTCTTCAGTGTCATTCAGGATTTCACCAACCCATGCAGTGAAGCCACAGACATCACCCCGTCCCAAGACCTCTGCGACAAGCTGGGAACCTACTTCCACCTCAAGATCAAAACACTCTACGACAACTTCGTCGACCACCCACAAGACGCTACAGCCGGCCCCCCGCCTCCCCAAGACACCATCCAGCCCATCATCTCCAACTGGACACCAGTCACGACCGAGGACACCACCACGACCATGAAAGGCATCCACTCGGGGGCCCCCACCGACCCCTGCCCCCCTCACATCTACCACAGAGCCGCGGACACCATCGCACCTGAACTGCAACGCACCATCAACACCACCTTCAGAACAGGCACCTTCCCAGACGACTGGAAGCGCGCAGAAGTCAGGCCCCTGCTCAAGAAGCCCACGGCCGACCCCACCGACCTCAAAAACTACCGGCCCATCTCGCTTCTCCCCTTCGCAGCCAAAGTAGCAGAGAAAACAGTCAACAGGGAATTGACACGACTCATCGAAGAACACGCCGTCCTCGACCTGTCCCAATCCGAATTCCGAAGCAACCACAGCACCGAAACCGCCCTACTCGCCGCCACAGACTACATCTGCACCCTCCTGGACCAAGGCCACTCCGCAGCCCTCATCCTCCTCGACCTGTCTGCAGCCTTCGACACCGTCTCCCACCGCACACTAGTCGCCAGACTACACAACGCCGGCTTACAAGGAACTGCCCTGGACTGGATCCGCTCGTTCCTCACCGGAAGAAGCCAGAGGATCAGCCTACCGCCCTTCCTATCCACCCCCACGGAAATCACCTGCGGAGTCCCACAGGGGTCATCACTGAGCCCGACCCTCTTCAACATCTACGTGGCCCCCCTCGCAGCCATCATCCGACAACACGGCCTTAACATCGTATCCTACGCCGACAACACCCAGCTCATCCTCTCCCTCACCAGAGACCCCACCACTGCAAAACTCAACTTCCAGAGAGGAATGCAAGAAGTGGCAGTCTGGATGACCAACAGCTGCCTAAAACTCAATGCCGAGAAGACAGAAGTCCTCGTCCTTGGAACCACCCCTTCAGCATGGGACAACACCTGGTGGCCCACCACCCTCGGGACCCCCACCCCCTCAGACCACGCCAAAAACCTCGGCATCGTACTCGACTCATCACTCACCATGAACCGACAGGTCAACGCCGTCACCTCCAGCTGCTTCAACACCCTCCGCATCCTCCGCAAGACCTTCAAATGGATCCCCACCGAGTCGAGGAAGACAGTCACCCACGCACTCATCACCAGCAGACTGGACTATGGCAACGCACTCTACGCCGGCATCAACAAGTCCCTACTCCGCAAACTCCAAACAATACAGAACACCGCGGCCCGACTCGTCCTCGGCATCACGCGGCACGAACACATCAGCCAACACCTGCGGAGACTCCACTGGCTCCCCGTGGAGAAGAGAGTCACCTTCAAAATCCTCACTCACGCCTACAAATGCCTGCACAACAACGGACCCAAATACCTCAACGACAGGATAAACTTCCACATACCCAAAAGAAACCTACGATCGTCCAACCTCGCGCTGGCTGAAACCCTGCGCATCCACAGAGCCAGAGCAGGCGGAAGATCGTTCTCTCACATTGCAGCCAAGACCTGGAACGAGCTACCGGCAAACATCAGACACGCCCCCTCCCTGAACACCTTCAGGAAGACCCTCAAGACCTGGCTCTTCGGCTGAATGGAGTTGCGCCCCACCCCCCCAGCGCCTTGAGACCCTCACGGGTGAGTAGCGCGCTTATAATTCCCTGATTGATTGATTGAACAAAGCGCTTCCATGCTTTGAAAGATTCATGAAAAGCCTTCTTTCCTCTACGAGATCGCACCAGGAGCTGCCTTCCAATGTCAGAAAGAGGCGAATGCTGGGGTTTGTCCAGGTAGGGTTACCAACCATGACCTGCCTGTTTCACTGTAGAGAGATGCATGACAGGATCCGCAACCTATAGACTTACAAGCTCTAGAGATGTCAACAAGGTACTTGATCCTATAATTCTGGACACTGTGGCCTGCCTTCCACGCTCTGAAGAAGGTCCATGTAGGATCCTTGCCCTGATAGGAGATGTGCACCAAGACCTTGATGTGCACCAGGACTTGCTTTGCAAACTCTGCAGAGGTCTGGGAAGTGTCATCGCTCCTACAAGGGCTTGCCGGCGGGACCTGACTTTCAAGCTCTGCCAGGTTTACATAGTGTCACCCCTTCTTGGGAGCTTGGCCAGGCTGGCCTGCCTTCTTCAAAGGTCTGGAGAGGTATGTGAAGGTCTCTCGATTCAACAGGTGCACTGTAACACAAACTACATTCATAGCTTCGAAGAGGTGCGAAAAGGGTCATCATCTCTGTAGGAAAGTAGGATCTGATTTCATGGTTACCCTCACTTTTTGCTGGTGTCATATTGTTTTTCTGACTAGTCTGACTGGGATCCTGCTAATCAGGACCCCAGTCACTGTGCTTCCTCCCTAAATTGGCTTGGTTAGTGCCTTGGTACATTCCTGATTGGCTGCTGGTATAACCTAGTAAGTCACATGTATATGGTACTAAGGTACCTAGGGCTTAGGTACACCAGGGGTCCTCCATGGGCTGCAGCATGTATTATGCCACCCATAAGGGACCCTCCAGACTCTGACTACAGGCCTGCCATTGCAGCCTGTGTGAGTTGGTGCTTGCACCTCTCACGAAAGATATAAGTTGCCTTATATCTAACATCACTGCACTTTAAAACTGTAAGTCACCCCTCTAGTAGGCCTTTCAGTCCTAAAGGCAGAGGGCTCGGTTCTGGGTTTGAGGGTGCCCCTGCATGAGCAGGACACCCCTGCAACCTTTGGAGTCCATCCTCCAGGGTTGTCAGTGCATCAGCCGTTACGATACATAGAGTGGCCATGCGCCATTACGCGATGACCATCTCTAAACTGGCTGTAACAAACCCTGTCATGTTTTGCATCAAACATGTTGGAATCATACCCCCACACTGTAGACGGTGTGGGAGGTATGATTCCATGCACTGTTAATCTCCTTCGGGAGGCCCTCAGTGCTCCCGGTACCAGTCTTCCAGAACCGACAGCAAGATAGGGCTGCTGCCGAACTGAGACACAATTCTGCCCTTCTGCTGCTGAGCCAAGCTCGAGCAGGGGAAGGCAGGACAATAGGTATCCTGTCACAGGGAGGTGTGACCACCTCCCAGACAGGGTTTAGTGTATTGGGACAGGGTGGGGGCGCTTGCTAGCACCACTCAGACTGCTTGAGGGGCACATTTGGTTCCCTCCTTGCATGCTCCAGCTCAAACCAGTTCAGGGAGCCGCGCGAAACTGGACAAAGGACATGGGAGTATCCTCCCCACTGTCCAGCCCCTCCTCTGGGAGGGACCCCTGAATCATCCCAACCTTTTCTTTAGGGTACTCAACGCCTTACATGAGGGTGGGTCCCCAGATTCATCATGGGATTCGATTCAGATCAAACTCCACGTCCTCTTCAACCGCCTGGACCTTCTGACCGAGTTGTGCAGACCGCGTCGGACTGACCGCATCAAACGTTGCATTTGGTACCAAGACTGCAACCAGGAAGACTCCATGTGCTCCTGATCTCTTCGTTCTGCAAGCCCGCAGCACTGCCAGTGTCCATGCTCCATACAGTTCTCTCCCAGGTCCTGTGGACATCCAAAGACACCGGCAGGAATCTCCCTTGGAGTGAAGGAGTCACTCCCATGTATGCGCAGGCACCGTAACACAGCAGACCGATTGCTGATCCTGGTCTGCAACCGGGTCGGTAACACAGGAGGCAGTTCTGCAACTTCTTCGAGGCCTGCACTGTCTTCAGACCGAGTCTGAGGCCAGGATCCCTCGTCGACCCCACCGGACACCGACCCCCTGGATATTGACATCCGACGTGGGACAGCTCGTACACTGTTCCTAGTCGTCCTCAGCATCACCGGGTCCACGTAGCTGCAGAAACAAAGGCACCGTCAACTCCCCTGCAACAGCCGACATTGGTGGGCACCTGACTCCCGTGCCCCCTGGTCACTCCTGAGTGACTTACACTCTGTCCCCTCTGCTTGCAGCTTTGACTCTTCTTGAATTCAGGCTTAGATTCCACCAGACTCTTCCAGCTTCTTCGCCAGCAGCTTCTTGCTTGAAGTCCTCCACTGGGGTCTACGGCGTTTCCCGACGTCACTTAGCACTATGCACCCGGCTTCCCTGGGGGCAGGTAACCTGTTCTCCTCGGTATCCACGGGTGGGGTGACTCTTGAACCGTACATCTTCCACGGGGTGTCTTCCAAGTCCTCTGGGAAAGGGCCCTTTTTCCTAAAAACTACAACTTCCCCATTGACTTACCTTGAGCACGTGGTCGTGTATTCACTTAGGACACGGCCTCCGTGGGGTTTGTGGGTCCTTACCTCAGGTGGTTCCTTGGTTCCCCAGCACTTCCAAGTCTCCTGGGTCCACTCTCGACTTTGGTCATTAATCGCATACCACTATTTTTATATATGGTTTGGTCTCCCCCTGGAGCCCACTCTATTTTTGTGCTACTTACTGTTGTATTATCAAAGTATTGTGTGTATTGTAATCATATCTCCAGGTAGGAGATATTGCATTGGGTTAGTGAGTGTCTGCAATAAATAACTATTTGTTATAACTACACTGTGTGCTTCTTTTTCACTTAATCTGCACTATAAGATTAGATACTGGTGAAACAAGCTGCTTTACACTCCTCCTAGACTAAGCCTGAAGGCTGCTCTCCACAGCTACCACTTATAGAGCTTTCTAAGGTTGTCTAAACCACTAAAAACACCATAAGGGTTGTCTGGATTGGTGCAGGGTGCTACACTTGAAAAAGTGTGCACCATACACCAAGCCAGCCTCCTACTATCTCTATAAGGGCCATGGCTAGGTACTACCTGACCCAGCATGTTTTTCAGTAGAACAAGCATGCATATATTTATCTCTCACATAAATAACAGTCTAGATCGCTGAGATACTCTACGTAATAGTTACAAACATTCATTTCGCTTTAGAGGATTTATCTTGCATCAATTAGTTACTGCCCTGGTCAAAAGATGTCGAAATACAAAAACAAAAATCTCCCAGTCCTGAAGAAGGCCAGTCAGTTTCAGGCTGCAACATTGTCAAGGCTCCTTGAGCTCTACAATAGGTTGGGGACACTAACAGTTTAACTTCTTGGTCTTTGTAATAAGTATGCTGTAAAGCAGGGGCGACAACCACAGGCCTGTGTCTCTAGGATAGGGCTTTAGTTTTAGATGTTGTCGACTAACTTTATTTGTGGGTTACACCCCTAGTCCCACAAAGACAAATAAACAGTTTATGAGGATATGGATTAGTCAGTACAATATTTATAGTAGCTTAGAATAAACTTCAAAATCTTTTATTAGAAGACTACAAAAAATAGGTATTGGTTGACAATCGTATCTTGAGTTTTCTTTGCTTGAATTTATTTTGATCCAGGCCTACATGAGGTGTACCTCAGCCCTCCTGCAGATCCAGTCCTACATGAGGGGGGCCTCAGGCCTCCTGCAGATCCAGTCCTACATGAGGGGGGCCTCAGGCCTCCTGCAGATCCAGGCCTACATGAGGGGGGCCTCAGGCCTCCTGCAGATCCAGGCCTACATGAGAGGGGCCTCAGACCTCCCACAGATCCAGACCTACATGAGGGGGGCCTCAGGCCTACCTCAGAGCCAGGCCTACATGAGGTGGGCTCAGACCTCCCTCAGAGCCAGGCCTACATGAGGGGGTCCTCAGGCCTCCATCAGAGCCAGGCCTACTTGAGGGGGGCCTCAGGTCTCCTGCAGATCCAGGCCTACATGACGGGCACCTCAGACCTCCCACAGATCCAGGCCTACATGAGGGGGGCCTCAGACCTCCTGCAGATCCAGGCCTACATGAGGGGGGCCTCAGGCCTCCCGCAGATCCAGGCCTACATAAGGGAGGACTCAGGCCTCCCGCAGATCCAGGCCTACATGACGGGCACCTCAGACCTCCCACAGATCCAGGCCTACATGAGGGAGGCCTCAGGCCTCCCGCAGATCCAGGCCTACATGAGGGGCACCTCAGGCCTCCATCAGAGCCAGGCCAACATGAGGGGGGCCTCAGGCCTCCTGCAGATCCAGGCCTACATGACGGGCACCTCAGACCTCCCACAGATCCAGGCCTACATGAGGGGGGCCTCAGGCCTGTTGCAGATTCAGACCTACATGAGACCTCCCAATGATCCTCGGGCACCCAGTAGTAGAAGAGACTCCTGAACCCTTGTCTCCGCTGAGCTTCCGTCACCTTGTTGATGACCAGAGACACAGGTGACTTAGGAGGTACAACCTACGCCCAGACAGTGTCAGCAAGTGTAAAAATGACAATACAATTCAGTAATACTATCACAAAATGTGCCGCACTATGGGGCATAATTTGCCTTTTCTTGCTGCATAATTCAGACAACCCTGCCGCATAATTTGGTCCTCTCTTGCCACATAATTCCAGTGGCCCTGGAGTGAATTAAACCATCGGCCCCGGTCCCGAGGCCCCAGCCCCCTGGGCTCATCGCCCACAGTGTTGAGGGGAGGGTGTTCAGTCCAGTCGCCCAGTCCCGGTTGGGTGAGACATTCTTCCCTCTCCCACCAGTCTGTGGAGCCCCCTGAGGTATGTGGGTCAGGGGTCAGCGGCGGGTTCTCCTCCCATTTTTAGTTAGGCCTTTCTTCTCACCAGAAGAGAAATGTAGCCTGTTGACGACGACTCCTGTGGCCAGGGTCAAAGGTGGGAGTTCAATATTTATCCAGTGAATGGGGGGGAGGGGGCAGTGGACATCCAAAGGAGGAGGTTTGGCGGGGGCGTTATAGAGGACACCGACCCCTAGCTGCAGAGCTGGAGCCCCCCCTCCCCGCCCCTCTACCGGAGATATGCCCACCCCAGGCTGCCCATGATGGCCTAGAAGCGTGTAATTATCTCCTGTTCCCCCCTCCCCCCCCCCCCACACACACACACACACACACACATACACAAGAATATCTGGCAGGTACGGAAACACCTGTCTGCAGAAACAATTCAGTACCCTGGAGAGAACCTGCAGGTACTGATATGGAAACTCATGTCCACAGAAACACTCCAGTACCCTGGAGAGAAATTGCAGGTACTGGTACGGAAACACCTGTCCACAGAAACACTCCAGTACCCTGGAGAGAACCTGCAGGTACCGGTACGGAAACACCTGTCCACAGAAGCACTCCAGTACCCCGGAGAGAACCTGCGGGTACCGGTACGAAAACACCTGTCAACAGAAGCACTCCAGTACCCTGGACAGAACCTGTAGGTACTGGTGCGGAAGCACCTCTCCGCAGAAACACTCCAGTACCCTGGAGAGAAACTGCAGGTACTGGTACGGAAACACATCTCCGCAGAAACAATTCAGTACCCTGGAGAGAACCTGCAGGTACTGGTACGAAAACACCTGTCCACAGAAACACTCCAGTACCCTGGAGAGAAACTGCAGGTACTGGTACGAAAACACATCTCCGCAGAAACAATTCAGTACCCTGGAGAGAACCTGCAGGTACTGGTACGGAAACACCTGTCCACAGAAACACTCCAGTACACCGTAGAGAACCTGCAGGTACTGGTACGGAAACACCTGTCCACAGAAACACTCCAGTACCCTGGAGAGAACCTGCAGGTACTGGTACGGAAACACCTCTCCGCAGAAACAATTCAGTACCCTGGAGAGAACCTGCAGGTACTGATATGGAAACTCATGTCCACAGAAACACTCCAGTACACCGTAGAGAACCTGCAGGTACTGGTACGGAAACACCTGTCCACAGAAACACTCCAGTACCCTGGAGAGAACCTGCAGGTACTGGTACGAAAACACCTGTCAACAGAAGCACTCCAGTACCCTGGACAGAACCTGTAGGTACTGGTACGGAAACACCTCTCCGCAGAAACACTCCAGTACCCTGGAGAGAAACTGCAGGTACTGGTACGGAAACACATCTCCGCAGAAACAATTCAGTACCCTGGAGAGAACCTGCAGGTACTGGTACGAAAACACCTGTCCACAGAAACACTCCAGTACCCTGGAGAGAAACTGCAGGTACTGGTACGAAAACACATCTCCGCAGAAACAATTCAGTACCCTGGAGAGAACCTGCAGGTGCTGAGTGCGGAAACACCTGTCCACAGAAACACTCCAGTACACCGTAGAGAACCTGCAGGTACTGGTGCGGAAACACCTGTCCACAGAAACACTCCAGTACCCTGGAGAGAACCTGCAGGTACTGGTACGGAAACACCTCTCGCAGAAACAATTCAGTACCCTGGAGAGAACCTGCAGGTACTGATATGGAAACTCATGTCCACAGAAACACTCCAGTACACCGTAGAGAACCTGCAGGTACTGGTACGGAAACACCTGTCCACAGAAACACTCCAGTACCCTGGAGAGAAACTGCAGGTACTGGTACGAAAACACATCTCCGCAGAAACAATTCAGTACCCTGGAGAGAACCTGCAGGTACTGGTACGGAAACACCTGTCCACAGAAACACTCCAGTACCCTGGAGAGAACCTGCAGGTACTGGTACGGAAACACCTCTCCGCAGAAACAATTCAGTACCCCGGAGAGAACCTGCAGGTAATGGATCGGAAACACCTATCCACAGAAACACTCCAGTACCGCGGAGAGAACCTGCCGGTACCGGTATGGAAACACCTGTCCACAGAAACACTCCAGTACACCGGAGAGAACCTGCCGGTACCGGTATGGAAACACATGTCCACAGAAACACTCCAGTACACCGGAGAGAACCTGTGGGTACCGGTACGGAAACACCTGTCCACAGAAACACTCCAGTACACTGGAGAGAACCTGCGGGTACCGGTACGGAAACACCTGTCCACATAAACACTCCAGTACACCGGAGAGAACCTGCGGGTACCGGCACGGAAACACCTTCCCACAGAAGCACTCCAGTACACCAGAGAGAACCTGCGGGTACGGGTATGGAAACACCTGTCCAAAGAAACACTCCAGTACCCCAGAGAGAACCTGCAGGTACTGGATCGGAAACACCTGTCCACAGAAACACTCCAGTACACCGGAGAGAACCTGCGGGTACCGGTACGGAAACACCTGTCCACAGAAACACTCCAGTACCCCGAAGAGAACCTGCGGGTACCGGTACGGAAACACCTGTCCACAGAAACACTCCAGTACCCCGGAGAGAACCTGCGGGTACCGGTACGGAAACACCTGTCCACAGAAGCACTCCAGTACCCCGGAGAGAACCTGCGGGTACCGGTATGGAAACACCTGTCCACAGAAGCACTCCAGTACCCCGGAGAGAACCTGCAGGTACTGGATCGGAAACACCTGTCCACAGAAACACTCCAGTACACCGGAGAGAACCTGCGGGTACCGGTACGGAAACACCTGTCCACAGAAACACTCCAGTACCCCGGAGAGAACCTGCGGGTACCGGTACGGAAACACCTGTCCACAGAAGCACTCCAGTACCCCGGAGAGAACCTGCGGGTACCGGTACGGAAACACCTGTCCACAGAAGCACTCCAGTACCCCGGAGAGAACCTGCGGGTACCGGTACGGAAACACCTGTCCACAGAAGCACTCCAGTACCCCAGAGAGAACCTGCAGGTACCGGTATGGAAACACCTCTCCACAGAAGCACATCCACTACACCGGAGAGGACCTGCGGGTACCGGTATGGAAACACCTGTCCAAAGAAACACTCCAGTACCCTGGACAGAACCGGCAGGTACTGGTACCAAAACAAACACCAGAATATGCTTGTTTCCGGTCCAGGGAAGACATGGCTTGACAGTTTGGTCTGGACTGTTCCCATGAGGCACAGGGTCAAGTCTGATTTGCATATGGCTGGTTCCAAACTGGGGTGGTGAAGTGAGCTAAAGAACGATGATGGATTCAACCCAGATATGTGACTGGGGTGAGTGTCTGAAAAGTTTTAGCGCTCCATCCATCATCTCCTTGTGTTTGCTTTGTTCGCCCTAAGTTGGCAGGGTATGCCCAGACGTGGGTCCCGTGCTCACTACGCCACTGGAGTCAAGCTATCCTGGCTGATGAGGGCTGAAAGCCCGAAACCGGTCCTAGGATGCTTGATTCCGGTCCAGGGAAGACGTGGCTTGGCAGTTCGGTCTGGACTGTTCCCATGAGGCACAGGGTCAAGACTGATTTGCATATGGCTATGTCTGAACTGGGGTGGCGTGGTGAAGCAAAATAACGATGGATTAAACCCAGATCAGTGACTGGGGGTGAATGTTTGCCAATGTGCAACATTCCGTCCATCATCTTGTGTGTTTGCATTTCGCCTAAGTGGGAAGGGTATGCCCAGACGTGGGTCCCGTGCTCACTACGCCACTGGAGTCAAGCTATCCTGGCTGATGAGGGCTGAAAGCCCGAAACCGGTCCTAGGATGCTTGATTCCGGTCCAGGGAAGACGTGGCTTGGCAGTTCGGTCTGGACTGTTCCCATGAGGCACAGGGTCAAGACTGATTTGCATATGGCTATGTCTGAACTGGGGTGGCGTGGTGAAGCAAAATAACGATGGATTAAACCCAGATCTGTGACTGGGGGTGAATGTTTGCCAATGTGCAACATTCCGTCCATCATCTTGTGTGTTTTGCATTTCGCCCTAAGTGGGAAGGGTATGCCCAGACGTGGGTCCTGTGCTCACTACGCCACTGGAGTCAAGCTATCCTGGCTGATGAGGGCTGAAAGCCCGAAGCCGGTCCTAGGATGCTTGATTCCGATCCAGGAAGACGTGGCTTGGCAGTTCGGTCTGGACTGTTCCCATGAGGCACAGGGTCAAGACTGATTTGCATATGGCTATGTCTGAACTGGGGTGGCGTGGTGAAGCAAAATAACGATGGATTAAACCCAGATCTGTGACTGGGGGTGAATGTTTGCCAATGTGCAACATTCCGTCCATCATCTTGTGTGTTTTGCATTTCGCCTAAGTGGGAAGGGTATGCCCAGACGTGGGTCCCGTGCTCACTACGCCACTGGAGTCAAGCTATCCTGGCTGATGAGGGCTGAAAGCCAGAAACCGGTCCCTAGGATGCTTGATTCCGGTCCAGGGAAGACGTGGCTTGGCAGTTCGGTCTGGACTGTTCCCATGAGGCACAGGGTCAAGACTGATTTGCATATGGCTATGTCTGAACTGGGGTGGCGTGGTGAAGCAAAATAACGATGGATTAAACCCAGATCTGTGACTGGGGGTGAATGTTTGCCAATGTGCAACATTCCGTCCATCATCTTGTGTGTTTTGCATTTCGCCCTAAGTGGGAAGGGTATGCCCAGACGTGGGTCCCGTGCTCACTACGCCACTGGAGTCAAGCTATCCTGGCTGATGAGGGCTGAAAGCCCGAAACCAGTCCTAGGATGCTTGATTCCGATCCAGGGAAGACGTGGCTTGGCAGTTCGGTCTGGACTGTTCCCATGAGGCACAGGGTCAAGACTGATTTGCATATGGCTATGTCTGAACTGGGGTGGCGTGGTGAAGCAAAATAACGATGGATTAAACCCAGATCTGTGACTGGGGGTGAATGTTTGCCAATGTGCAACATTCCGTCCATCATCTTGTGTGTTTTGCATTTCGCCCTAAGTGGGAAGGGTATGCCCAGACGTGGGTCCCGTGCTCACTACGCCACTGGAGTCAAGCTATCCTGGCTGATGAGGGCTGAAAGCCCGAAACCGGTCCTAGGATGCTTGATTCTGGTCCAGGGAAGACGTGACTTGGCAGTTCGGTCTGGACTGTTCCCATGAGGCACAGGGTCAAGACTGATTTGCATATGGCTATGTCTGAACTGGGGTGGCTTGGTGAAGCAAAATAACGATGGATTAAACCCAGATCTGTGACTGGGGGTGAATGTTTGCCAATGTGCAACATTCCGTCCATCATCTTGTGTGTTTTGCATTTCGCCCTAAGTGGGAAGGGTATGCCCAGACGTGGGTCCCGTGCTCACTACGCCACTGGAGTCAAGCTATCCTGGCTGATGAGGGCTGAAAGCCCGAAACCGGTCCTAGGATGCTTGATTCCGATCCAGGAAGACGTGGCTTGGCAGTTCGGTCTGGACTGTTCCCATGAGGCACAGGGTCAAGACTGATTTGCATATGGCTATGTCTGAACTGGGGTGGCGTGGTGAAGCAAAATAACGATGGATTAAACCCAGATCTGTGACTGGGGGTGAATGTTTGCCAATGTGCAACATTCCGTCCATCATCTTGTGTGTTTTGCATTTCGCCCTAAGTGGGAAGGGTATGCCCAGACGTGGGTCCCGTGCTCACTACGCCACTGGAGTCAAGCTATCCTGGCTGATGAGGGCTGAAAGCCCGAAACCGGTCCTAGGATGCTTGATTCCGGTCCAAGGAAGAACGTGGCTTGGCAATTCGGTCTGGACTGTTCCCATGAGGCACAGGGTCAAGACTGATTTGCATATGGCTATGTCTGAACTGGGGGTGGCGTGGTGAAGCAAAATAACAATGGATTAAACCCAGATCTGTGACTGGGGGTGAATGTTTGCCAATGTGCAACATTCCGTCCATCATCTTGTGTGTTTTGCACTGGTACAGAAACACCTGTCCACCGAAACACATCCAGTACCCTGGAGAGAACCTGCAGGTACTACTGAAAAACCTGTTCACAGATACTCTACTGCCCTCCAGAGAACCAACAGGTGCTGGTACTGAAACACCTGTCCCCAGAAATAATTCAGTGTCCTGGAGAGGACCTGCAGGCACTGGTACAGAAACACCTGTCCACAGAAACACACCCAGTACCCTGGAGAGAACCTGCAGGTACTGGTACGAAAACACCTGTCAACAGAAGCACTCCAGTACCCAGGAGAGAACCTGCAGGTACTGGTACGAAAACAGCTGTCCGCAGAAACACATCCAGTACCCCGGAGAGAACCTGCAGGTACTGGTATGAAAACAGCTGTCCACAGAACCTCTCCAGTACCCTGGAGAGAACCTGCAGGTACTGGTACGGAAAAACCTATCCACAGCAACACTCCAGTACCCTGGACAGAACCAGAAGACACTGAAACACCTGTCCACAGAAACACTCCAGTACACTGGAGAGAACCTGCAGGTACTGGTATGAAAACACCTGTCCACAGAAACACTCCAGTACACTGGAGAGAACCTGCAGATACTGGTATGAAAACACCTGTCTATAGAAACACTCCAGTACCCTGGACAGAACCGGCAGGTACTGGTACCCAAACAAACACAAGGATATGCTTGTTTCTGGTCCAGGGAAGACATGGCTTGGCAGTTCGGTCTGGACTGTTCCCATGAGGCACAGGGTCAAGTCTGATTTGCATATGGCTGGGCCCAAACTGGGGTGGCGAAGTGAGCTAAAGAATGATGATGTAGTCAACCCAGATCTGTGACTGGGGGTGAGTGTCTGAAAGGTTTCAGCACTCCGTCCATCATCTCTTTGTGTTTGCTTTGTTTACCCTTTGTTGGCAGGGTATACCCAGATGTGGGTCTCTTGCTCACTTTGCCACTGAATTCAAGCTAGCCTGGCTGGTGAGGGGTGATGCCCCGAAACCGGTCCCAGGATGCTTGTTTCCAGTTTAGGGAAGACCTGGCTTGGCAGTTTGGGCTGGACTGTTCCCATGAGACACAGGGTCAAGACTGATTTGCATATAGCTGGGTCTGAACTGGAGTGGGGAAGTGAGCTAAAGACTGGGGGTGATTGTGAAGGAAGTGACCCGAATAGGGTCACCCGGGTCACCTGTGACCACCTCTCGGCCTTCCTAACAATTGAAGAGTCGGTCAGACAGTAGAGAATACAAACCAAAGTTATTTATTAGTATTGCGCTGCAGCAGAGCCCAGTCTGACCAGCCTCATGAGATAGCTGCCGAGAGACTGACTCCCCCCAACATAATATCAGTTATTATACATTTCCAATTCCCCAAGAACACGCCCAGACTGGAAAATTCCGGTCCTGGCAACAGCGAACAAAGGAGGCACAGAAGGATGAGCTGTGGTCCTGGGACCGGGTACATGCTATCGCCACCTCAAGGTTACTCTGCCCACACCCGCCATCATAGAAGGTGGGAAAGAGCCTAGCTAACAGCAAAGGTATGCCATAATAGAGAGTACATTCATTAGTGCAGCGAAACTCGGCCTTGGAGAAATATCAACTAAGGAGACATCGAGGCAGTTTTCTGCTGAGGCAAGCGATGTGAGACAGAAACTCAGCTTCAATCATGGAACAAAATGGCGGCTACTAATAAAATGATGCCGTGAATGCTAACTTAATACAGAACGAAGTATGAGCAACGAGGCAATTACATTTTCAATTCTAACAAGTGTCTGAAAAGTTTCAGCGCTCCGAAACACTCCGGTTCCCTGCACAGAATCTGCAGGTAGTGGTACTGAAACACAGACATCTGATACAATTCAGTACCCTGGAGAGAACCTGCAGGTACTGGTACGGAAACACCTGTCCACCGAAACACATCCAGTACCCTGGAGACAACCTGCAGGTACTACTGAAAAACCTGTTCACAGATACTCCACTGCCCTCCAGAGAACCAACAGATACTGGTACTGAAACACCTGTCCGCGGAAACAATTCAGTATCCTGGAGAGGACCTGTAGGTACTGGTACAGAAACACCTGTCCACAGAAACACACCCAGTACCCCCGAGAGAACCTGCAGGTACTGGTACGGAAACACCTGTCCACAGAAGCACTCCAGTACCCTGATCAGAACCAGCAGACACCGAAACACCTGTCCACAGAAACACTCCATTACTCTGGACAGAACCGGCAGAGACTGGTACGGAAACACCTGTCCACAGAAACACTCCACTACCCTCTAGAGAACCAACAGGTACTGGTACTGAAAGACCTGTCAGCAGTTATGATTCAGTACCCTGGAGAGAACCTGCAGGAACTGGTACGAAACACCTGTCAGCAGTTATGATTCAGTACCCTGGAGAGAACCTGCAGGAACTGGTACGAAACACCTGTCCATAGAAACACTCCTGTACCCTCGACAGAACTGGCAAGTGCCGGTCCCGAAACACCTGTCCACAGAAACACTCCAATACCCTCTAGAGAGTCAGCAGGTACTGGTAGCAAAACGCCTGTCCACAGAAACAATTCAGCATTCTGGACAGAAGCGGCTGGTACTGGTACTGAAACACCTCTCCACAGAAATACTCCAGTTCCCTGGACAGAACCTGCAGGTACTGGTACTGCAACACTGACATCTGATACAATCTAGTGTCCTGGAAAGAACCAACAGGCACTGGTACCGAAACACCTGTTCACAGAAACACCTCAGGCCGTCTAGAGAACTGCCAGAACACTTCAGCATCTTGGACAGACCCGCCACGTACTGGTACCAAAACACCTGTCCACAGAAACACTTTGGTACCCTGGACAAAACCAGTTGGTACTGGTACTGAAACACCTGTATACAGAAACACTTTGGTACCCTGGACAGAACATGCAGGTACTGGCAGTGCTTTAAATGGGCCGGTACTTACAGGTACTGAGTACCGGCACTTCTTATTTTTATCACTCTGAGTACCGGCACTTCTCTACTGCCGTGGAGAGTACCGGTACTCATGAAGGGTAGGCGCATTGGCCTCTAGTGGTGGTAGCCTGTCTCTTTGACAGCCAAAGCACTTTTACAGCCCTGAGCTGAGCCCCCACTGAACTTTTCAGTGTGGGCTCATTTGCATGATATCCGTGTGTTCGCCATCATTCTGTGTTGCAAGGAATCGAGGCAGCCCAGTGACAGCACAATGAGGAAAGCCATGGGAGGCAAGGAGGGAAAAAGGGCTTTAATCCCACCTGATTCTTTTGTGTGAGTGTCTGCTTATGTTTGTCTGTTTGCCTGCTTGTGTGTGCGTGTTTTTGTGTGAGAGAAAAGCGAGAGAAATATTACAAAATAAGGAAATGTTAAAATATCACTGTGTTTGGCTTTTGTTTTGTATAACGAATTAACCTGTTTTGTTTATAGTACTGGTACCAAAACACCGGTCCACAAAAATACTCTGGTACCCTGGACAGAACCAGCAGGTACTGAAACACCTGTCCTGAGAAACAATTCAGCACCCTGGACAGAACCTGCAGGTACTGGTATTAAAACACTGACATCTGATACAATCCAGTACCCTGTTTACAACCAACAGGTACTGGTACTTAACCACCTGTTCTCAGAAACACTCCAGCAGGTACTGGTACTGAGCCAGCAGTTCACTGAAACACTTCAGCACCCTGGACAGAACCGGTGCTGAAGTGGTACTGAAAGAACTGACTTTAACAGTACAGCAGTACAGATTGCCATTGGTGGCAGTTGTCTCGGTTTTCTCCCCTTGACACCTTACCTCTTTGGGGTGGTATCGATTGAACCCTGTCGGAGATTGGGGTATAAATTGAGAGAGGGGAGAACCCACCTCAAATATTAGTCACAATCCTTGGCAGGGTGAACCACAAAAGTCACTGGATTAACCTCTGTGTAACCCTCTGGTAGCTTGGCACAAAGCAGTCAGGCTTACCTTAGAGGCAATGTGTAATGTATTTATGCAGCACTCAAACAGTAATAAAGTGAAAACACAACACAAGGAAATTCCTAAACCAATTTAGAAAAATATAGTATATTTCAATAAATGAAACAACGAAAATCGAAATAAGAGAAACCAGAGTTATGAATTTTTAAAAGTTTAAAATAGCGCCAAGAAGCACAAAGGGCCAATAATGGAACATGATCATTGCTAATGCCCTCTAGCAGAAACCTTATTTGTTATACTGACCACAGTGCCCGAGCAACATGGCCGATGCCCGGTGTAGCTATATTGGCAGCTATAGAGGAGATTGACTTTGGTTTCACCCCCTTAGCCGTCACCTACCCAGCCGGACATTCGACATTGTTTTTCCTCGTCTCTCCGCTGTGTCTCCTTTCCCTCACCTGCCCTCTCCCTCCGTGATCCTGCAGATGACTCCCCTTTCCAGCCCTACACAACCTTGTTTGTTTTTCTCCTACACCCCTGTCGCATACCCTCACCCCCCACTCTCCCTCATGCTCCAGATAACTCGTATATGTTTTTATTTTATGCTATGGTAACGAATGTAACTTTGTGCAACTTGTTCTCATGTAAAGCGCTCTGATACCTCCGGGTCTAGCCAGCGCTGTATAAAACTTTTCAAATAAATAAATAAATAGACTAGGCCCTACATGCAAGTTGACACTAACTGCGAGGGAGCATATGTGAGATACACCAACCAGGTTTCTCCTGATGGTCAAAGATTTTACCTTCTGATTTTAGTCCTTTTAGTCCCACTCCACCAGAGGAGTGTACTTCTGAAGACCCCCAGGACCTCAGGGGAGGCCCTAAGGACTGACAGGGTGACCGGTAGAGGAAACAGCAGGGTCCAGCCCTGACCAGCTGGGCAGCTGCAGGAAAAGGCCTCTTGTAGCTTGCTGTATCCCTGTAGCTTTAACCGGGGGTTGGCCTTATGACCCTCAGAGCCCATATCTTTGTCGTGAATACAAGAGGGAGCTGGTCTTCAGGGCTCTTCTCGGGTCACAGACAGCAGGTCCAGTCTTTAGGGCTCTTCTCGGGTCACAGACAGCAGGGTCAGTCCTCTTCTGTTCTTCCACATGTCCAGAAGTGATCTGATCTCACGATCTGGGGATACCACTTTTATTTCCAGTGCCAGCGTGTGGGTGGGTGATGGGGGGCAATACTTTGTTTACCTCCTAAACTGGTTCGGGTCAGTTCATCTCTATCCTCTGGGATGGGCTCCAGCCTGGCTAGGGAACCAAAGGCAGGGGGAGCCTGGTGTCAGGTTCCTCTGTATGTCCTGGGGCAGACCTCTTTGAATTAAATGAGGGCAGGGGCATTGCTCCTCCCCAGCCAGCCTGTCAGGAATACCCACACCTCCCCACACCCAGCCCCTTTGGCCACTGTCTGGCAGCAATTCACATCTCACTCCAGGGAGCCAACAGGGGCCAGGTAACACCTGGACACTGGCTGTAAGGAAGTTTCAGGTTTAGGCGGGAAAATTACAACTTTTCTAACAGTGTTGTCTCAAAAATAGTCAATTAAAATCTGACTTTACCACTAAGCTGGATTTTAAGTTACTATTAAAAGGAGTCTTCAAATTATTTTTCTAGCTGCTCCCAAACTGAATGTAGCTCCTATTAAATGCAATAGGATAAACCTGTGTTAGTCTATGAGAGGCCAGCCTTGCCACAGTGAAAAATGGGGTAGGAGATTTTTCGCTGCGAGGACATGTAAAACATTAAGGGGCCTATTTCTGAAATTGTCACGCAGTGCAGCGCAGTGCAGCAAGTCACCTTGCTGCATGGCGTGACAGGCAAAGGGCAGGAATGAGCCGTATTTAAGCCAATACGGCACATTCCTGCTTTTTTCCCTGCACTGGTGCCCTTTTGGTAGCCTAGCGCCAACGCAGACACCCTTGCTTTGGTGCAAGGGTCCCTCTGTCGCAGGTAGGATTGTTTTTGTGCAGGAAGGGCCACCTTCCTGCACAAATACAATCCCCATATTCCTCTGTAGCACACAAAGAAAGAGGAAGTCACAAGAAGAAATAAAGATATTTCTCCTCGTTAAGCGTCCTCGTACGCCTCCCCTGAGAAGGCATACCTTTTTGGCACATTCCCAGGTCTACCAGTTCTGGTAAATTTGGGAATGTGTTAAAAGCCATGGGTGTTGCATGAGGACTCCCACGCAATGCCCATGGAACGCCTTCCCAGAGCAGAGTAACACAACGCAGCGATTTGCGCTGCCTTGCCTTTTATGGAGCCACTTAGGGCGAAAGTGGCCTTGCGTGGCTTCATAAATCTCACTTAAGGTGTACGTCGTGCATATATCATGTTGCGTGGTGAAAACGCGACGCAAAACGGGCCATAAATATCCCCCTTTGAAGGAAGTGACCCATTTAGGGTCACCCGGGACCACCTCTCAGCCTTCCATACCAAATGAAGAGTCGGTCAGACAGTAGAGAATATAAACCAATATATGTTTATTCAGATACAGTAGAGAATACAAACCAATATATGTTTATTCAGATACACTCGAGCAGAGCCCGGTCTGCCCAGTCTCTAGGAGTGCTGCAGAGAGGGACTGACATCAGCAAACATGGAGATACATTATGTACAATTCAGAACCAACGAGGTCACGCCCATAATGGAATTTTCCAGGCAGATGCAGCTAAACAAAGAAGTACAGAAGGATAGGTTCGATTCTGAGGCCGGGCACACACTATCTCCTACCCGAAGGTCACTCTGTCAGTGCCCGCCACTAGACTGGTGGGAGAAGGCCTCTATCTAGAGGGAAAGAAAGGTATGCGCTAATAAGAACAGTGTATTCATTAGCAAAGCAAAACCCAACCTTGGAAAAATTAAAATTCAACACAGGCCGTTTAATGAGAAAGCAGGGATTAGTTTCGATCATGGTTCAAAATGGCGGCCAAACATAAAATGGTGCCGCAAATGCTAACTTACATAGAATAATGAAATGGCAGGAATAACGAAAACATTTTCCTTCCAACACCTGGGCCTGACCCACAGGACTAGACATTCGCAGGGCCCGACTCCCCCAAGAGTAGACATTCTCAGGGCCCGACTCCCAGGACAAGACCAGCTCCTGTGTCTGACACCCGCGACCAGGCCCTCTCCAGAGTCTTACACCCAAGACCAGACCCTCTCCAGGGCCTGACTGTAGGAAGCTGGCTCTGTATATACTATACCAAAGTGAGGTATAGGGTGCACAGAGTCCAGTGGAACCCCAAAGGTAGGCAGAGGTAAAGTTAGATAGCACCTCACTCTCTATTTGTCGTTGTGTGGTCGAGCAGTAAGGCTTTATCAGAGGACGGTGTTAAGCATTTGTTGTACACACTCAGTCAGCAAATGAATTCACACACTCAAAGACTGAACTTCAGACCAATTGTTTTTGTATAAAAATATTCTTTTAGTTATTTTATTTTCTAGAACCAAGCAAGCCTGGCACAGGTAAGTGATAAGTACTTTGCAGTAAATATACAGTAGTAATACAGTTTGGATTGTAATTGTATATGCACTTTGTTTTGACTTACAGTATGGTTTCAGAGAAATGCAATACTTAGTAAATGCAGTACATAGACTTGAATAGGCTTTTCAGTAAAATAGCAGGTAAGTAACTTTTGAGATTACTAGGCTTACACAGAGTAGTATACCTAGATACTACTCTGGGACATTTCCTGAAAACAGGTAAGTAAAATCGTTTTTGTTAGATTATGCAATTTTAAAGAATTTCTTTAGTTTCTCAAACTCCACACTTAGAAACTGTTATCGGTTTTGAGGTAAGTATTTGGTAGTGGGAGTTGAGGTTCTGGGGGTAGACTCAGGGGTCCCTCAGGGTCAAGGATGCACTCTAGTTACACCCTCAGCGGCACTAGGGCGGCCGGGTGCAGAGTGCTGAGGCCCAATGTTATCCAATGGGGGATAGTGGCCTCCGGTTGGTGGCTGCTGGCAAGCAGGCCACTTGGTTGTGGGAGCAAAGCTCCTAGACTTTAGCTCAGGGCAAATGGGGTAACAAAGTAGCACCAAAGGTGCACCCTCTGCGGTACTGGGGCGGCCGGGTGCAGGGTGCTGTTTTGACGTCGGGTGCCCTGTTGTTTTCAATGGGGAACCTCCGGTTTGCAAAGGCACTGCAGGCTTGGGGACGAAGGTCTTCTGGGTGCGACCACCACTTCGAGAGGTAAGTTGGGAAGTTGGGGGTTGGTTAGGCACCGTCGGTTTGAGCACTCAAGGCCGTGGGGCGTTGGGTGCATGGCTGCCTTTTGGGGTCGGATCTTCTTACCAGCTCCTGGTCGCAGTTGGGGGGACCTTCTGGATTTAGGCTGCAGGCAACGGCTGGAGGCTTGAGGCAGAACAGGGTTTGCCGGATCTCAGGTCAGGATCGCTGGGGGGAGCTCCTCGTGGTGTTTTCCCACTCGAGCTCGGGCCGTGGACGGCAGGTGCAGAGTGGGGCGGATTCGCGGTTTCCGGCCGGGGCCAGAGGTTGCAGATGAACAAATCCGGTGTTCACGGGGGACAAAGTCTTTGGGGTTGAAGGCAGGCAGGTCCTCCGGGGTTTTCGAGGTTGCTGGCTGCAGGACACACCGGGATTTTGCAGGAGCAGGTTCGAGGGGAAGACAGGCCGGTAGGGCTGGGGCCAAGTCAGTGGGCGTCTTCCTCTTGTTAGCGGCTGCACGGCCGTTCGGTCCTTCTTTTTCTTCTTCTTGTAGTTTCTTCTTGTCTGAGGAAGCAAGGTTCAGGGGTGCCCCTAAATACTAGATTTAGGGGCGTTACAGGTAGAGTAAAAGGTTGGGACCAATGGGTCCCTTCCTGGGGTGGGTACACCCCTATTATGCCACCCTCCAGTGGGAGGGGGCATGAGCCTGTCCCTGGTTGGCTGAGTCCCCCCATCTACAAGATGGCGTGGACTGAGAGTTGGGCTTCACCTCGTCTCCCCCACCTGAGGGGTGGAGTTGGCAGAGGTGGGCACACCTCTCTTCCTCACTTGTTTTTCCCGCCGGTTCTCCCGCCCAAAGTGGGGGTCAGAACCAGTAGGGACCAGTTGCTGAGAGCAGCAAGTGGCCTGGGGAAGCTCACAAAGGCGGCAAGCCTTTGAAGCTTCCCCTTTGTGAACCCTGCCCATCCTGGGGGAGGAGGCTTGGCACCTCGTCCCAGGATGTGCATTGTTTCAGGCCCCAGAGAGCAGCAGGCCCCCGACCCAGGGGTCCAGAAACATGTCTGGTGGTGGCAGCTGAAAGCAGCCACTCAGCCTGGACACTGGTGGTAAGTTAGTTTTCAGGGGGCATCTCTACGATGCCCTCTGTGTGCATTTTAGATTAAATTCCACACTGGCATCAGTGTCGGTTTAATGTGCTGAGAAGTTTGATACCAAACTTCTCCGTTTTCAGTGTAGCCATTATGGTGCTGTGGAGTTCGTAATGACAAACTCCCAGCACCATATACTCTTAATGGGAGCACTGCACTTACAATGTCTACGAATGGACTTAGACACTGTAGGAGTACAGGGCTCATGCACCTGTAGCCTCACCACTGGCATAGTGCACCCAGCAAGAGGGGTGACTGACCTATGCCAGGGCTGTGGGTTGTAGGCATGGCACACAGAGATGTGTGCCATGTCGACTCTTCACTTTGTTCTGCACCAAAACACGCAGCCTGCAAAGGCAGTGTGTGAGTGTAATGGTACAGGACCTCTAAGGGTGGCACAATAAGTGCTGCAGCCCTTAGAGGCCTTCTCTGGTCACAGTGCCCTGGGTACCTGTGGTACCATTTACCAGGGGCTGACCTGTGGCCAGAGATGCCAATTAGGTTTAGGCTTCAATGCAGTTTTAGGGAAAGAACATAGGGCCCTGGGTACCTGATTAGCAGGAGCCCAGGCCACACTCAATCAAAGCACATCAGCAATTCAGCAAAAAGTGGGGGCAACCATGCAGAAAGATGCCACTTTCTCACACAACCTCCCCCCCCAAAACGAAAGAGGATGAGACTAACCTTTCCCAAGAGAGTCTTCATTGTCTAAGTGGAAGAACCTGGAAAGTCCATCTGCATTGGCATGGGCAGTCCCAGGTCTGTGTTCCTCTACAAAGTCCATTCCCTGTAGGGAGATGGACCACCTCAACAGTTTAGGATTTTCACCTTTCATTTGCATTAGCCATCTGAGAGGTCTGTGATCAGTTTGAACTAGGAAGTGAGTACCAAACAAGTATGGTCTCAGCTTCCTTCAGGGACCAAACTACAGCAAAGGCCTCCCCTCTCAATCAGCACTCCAAAGCTGCTCCCTGGGGAGAAGCCTTCGGCTTATAAAAGCAACAGGTTGCTCTTGGTCTTCATCATTGGTCTGAGATAGGACCGCTCCTATCCCTAGCTCAGAGGCATCAGTCTGCACAATGAACTGCTTGGCATAGTCTGGAGCTTTGAGAATTGGTGCTGAGCACATTGCCTCTTTCATGGTGTCAAAAGCCTTTTGACAACTAACTGTCCAGTTTACCTTTTTGGGCATCTTCTTGGAGGTGAGTCCTGTGAGGGGAGCCACAATGGACCCATATCCCTTCACAAACCTCCTGTAGTACCCAGTCAAGCCAAGGAATGCCCTGACTTGAGTCTGGGTTGTTGGAGCTGCCCAGTCCAGGATGGCCTGGATCTTGGGCTGTAAGGGTTGTACCTGGCCTCCACCAACAAGGTGACCCAAGTATACCACAGTTCCCTGCCCTATCTGGCATTTGGATGCCTTGATAGTTAGGCCTGCAGTTTGCAGGGCTTTGAAAACCTTCCCAAGGTGGATCAGGTGAACCTGCCAGGTGGAGCTAAAGACAGCAATATCATCTAGATAAGCTGCACTAAAGGACTCCAATCCAGGAAGGACTTGGTTCACCAACCTCTGGACGGTGGCAGGGGCATTCTTTAAACCAAAGGGCATAACAGTAAACTGATAATGCCCATCAGGTGTGGAGAGTGCTGTCTTTTCTTTTGCTCCTGGGGCCATGCCAATTTGCCAGTACCCTGCAGTTAAGTCAAAGGTACTTAGAAATGTGGCTGCACCCAATTTGTCTATCAGCTCATCTGGTCTTGGGATAGGGTGAGCATCTGTCTTGGTGACAGAGTTGAGCCCTCTATAGTCCACACAGAATCTCATTTCTCTCTTTCCACCCTGTGGATGAGGTTTGGGGACCAGAACCACTGGGCTGGCCCAGGAGCTCTCAGAGGGTTCAATAACCCCTAACTCCAGCATCTTGCTGACTTCAGCTCTGATGCTTTCCTTGACTTGATCAGACTGTCGATAGCTTTTGTTTTAGACAGGTGAACTGTCACCAGTGTCCACATCATGGGTACACCAGTTTGTCTGACCAGGGGTCAAGGAAAACAGCTTAGCATACTGCTGCAAGACTTGCTTGCAATCAGTCTGCTCTTGGGTAGTGAGGGTGTCTGAAAAGACAACTCCATCCACTGACCCATCTTTTGGGCTGTATGAGAGGAGGTCAGGGAGAGGTTCACTCTCTGTCTCCTGATCCTCATCAGTCACCATCAGTATGGTGATATCAGCCCTGTCATGGTAGAGCTTCAGGCGGTTCACATGGATAACCCTTTTGGGTGTCCTGCTTGTGCCCAGGTCAACCAAGTAGGTGACCTCACTCTTTTTTTCCAGGATAGGGTAAGGGCCACTCCATCTGTCCTGGAGAGCCCTTGGTGCCACTGGCTCCAAAACCCATACCTTTTGCCCAGGTTGAAATTCAACCAGTGCAGCTTTTTGGTCATACCAGTGCTTCTGAAGCTCCTGGCTGGCCTCAAGATTCTTGGATGCCTTTTCCGTGTACTCAGCCATTCTGGACCTTAGGCCAAGCACATAGTCCACAATATCTTGTTTGGGTTCTTGGAGAGGATTCTCCCAACCCTCTTTTGCAAGACAAAGTGGTCCCCTCACAGGATGGCCAAACAGAAGTTCAAAGGGGGAAAACCCTACTCCCTTATGTGGCACCTCTCTGTAAGCGAAAAGCAGACATGGTAAGAGGACTCCTTTTGACTTTGTCAGGGAGCCCCATAATCATGCCTTTCGATGTCTTGTTGAATCTCTCAACAAGGCCATTGGTCTGTGGGTGATAGGGTGTAGTAAACTTGTACTGCACTCCACACTCTATCCACATGTGTTTCAGGTAAGCAGACATGAAGTTGGAACCTCTGTCTGAAACCACCTCCTTAGGAAACCCTACCCTGGTGAAGACACCAATGAGGGCCTTGGCTACTGCAGGAGCTGTAGTAGTCCTAAGGGGAATTGCCTCAGGATACCTAGTGGCATGATCCACTACCACTAGCATGAATTTGATTCCTGATGCTGTGGGAGGTTCAAGCAGACCCATTATGTCCACTCCTACCCTTTCAAAGGGAACCCCAACCACTGGTAGTGGTATTAAGGGGGCCTTTGGGTGGCCACCTGTCTTGCCACTGGCTTGACAGGTGACACAGGAGCTGACAAACTCCTTCACCTTCTGAGACATCTGGGGCCAGTAAAAGTGGCTAACTAGCCTTTCCCAGGTTTTGGTTTGGCCCAGATGCCCAGCTAGGGGGATGTCATGAGCTAAAGTTAGGAGGAACTCCCTGTACTTCTGAGGCACTACCACTCGTGGCTCCAGGGTTGGGGTTTCTGGCCTCAGTGTACAGTAGTCCCTCTTCCCAATAAACTCTGTGGGTACCACTGACATCTCCCTTTTCCTGTGCAGCAGCTTGCTGCCTCAGGCTTTCAAGAGTTGGACAGTCCTGCTGTCCAAGGCACAGCTCTTCCCTAGAGGGTCCCCCTGGTCCTAAGAGTTCAATCTGGTAAGGGTCAAGCTCCATGGGCTCAGTTCCCTCTGGGGTGTCCATTTCCTCTTCCTGAGGAGAGGGGTACTGATCCTTTTGCTGTACAGAAGCTGGTCCCCCAGTCTTCTTACCTTTCCTCTTGGAAGGTTGGGCCATTCTTTCAGGCTCCAACACTTCTTTTTCACCCTGTTTTCTGCTCTGTGCTCTTGTTTTTACACACACCAATTCAGGGATATTCAGCATTGCTGCATGGGTTTTCAGTTCAACCGCAGCCCATGCTGAGGTTTCCAGGTCATTGCCAAGCAGACATGCAGCTGGTAGCTTTGGAGAGACCACTACCTGTTTCAGGCCAGTAACCCCCCCCTCCCCAGTCTAATGTCATCATAGCCATTGCATGGTTAGTGGTAACACTGTCAGCATTGGTGACTGGGTAAGTTCTCCCAATCAAGTATTGCTCAGGGGAAACCAGTGTGTCTCTCACCATAGTGACACCGGCACCTGTATCCCTCAGAGCTTCTATCCTAGCTCCATTTATCCAAGGGTATTGTAAGTACTTTTTTAAGTTGGGTGGCCACACAGCTACAGTGGCAAACTCAACTTCCCCTTCTGAAACTAGAACTGCTTCAGTGTGCAACCGATTTGCTCTTGGCACACTGTTGATCCCATCTGGAGACTTGCTACACCAGGAGTAGCTGTAGTAGGGCTAGGGGCCTTCTTGCTTGGGCAAGCAGCATCTCCAGTTAAGTGCTCCAACTTCTTACAGTTGTTACACCAGGCCTTTGCAGGATCAAAGTTCTTTCCCATGTACCTATTATTGGACTGGAAAGAGTTTTGGGACCCACCCCCCTGTGCAGGTTTTTGGGGCCCTTTAGAAGACTCAGGCTTTTTATCTTGGGGATTCTCACCACCTTTCCCCTGGGGAGGTTTTGTAACCCCTTTCTTTTGGTCACCCCCAGTGGTTCTTTTTGTCACCCTTGTCTTGACCCAGTGGTCTGCCTTCTTTCCCAATTCTTGGGGAGAAATTAGACCTAGGTCTACCAAATGCTGATGTAACTTTTCATTAGTGCAATTACATAAAATATGTTCTTTCATAAACAGATTGTAAAGTCCATTGAAATCATGCACATTGTGTCCAGTTAACCAACCATCTAGTGTTTTAACTGAGTAGTCTGACGAAGTCAATCCAGGATTGGTTTTGGGTTTTGTGAGCCCCCTGAATCTAATTCTATATTCCTCAGTTGTGAGTCCAAATCCCTCAATCAGAGGTCTCTTCATGAGGTCATAAGACCCAGCATTTGCCCCAGAAAGGGTCAGGAGTCTGTCTCTGCAGTTACCAGAGAACAGTTCCCAAAGGAGTGCCCCCCAGTGTGACTTCTTCACTTTTCTCATTTCACAAGCCCTCTCAAAGGCTGTGAACCATTTTGTGATATCATCACTCTCTTCATATTTAGGGACAATCCCTTTGGGGATTTTAGGATCATAAGATTGCTCTTTATCCTTATTAAGCAAATTGATGCCACCATTGATGGGCGCTAGGCCCATCTCTGCTCTCTCTCACTCTAGAGCCAGCAACCTGGTCTCTAGATCCAGTCTTTTGGTCAACCTTGCTAAAAGACTGTCCTCCTCATTGGGGCTGTTCTCAATGTCCAAAGTAGTACCTGATCCACCTGTGCGGCTTCTAGGCACTAAGAGGTTTACTCTTGGAGTCAGGGGCACTTGGGCCCTTTTCTCCCTATGAAGTGAGGGGGGGGAGGGGTTGGTCTACCTCCTCATCCCCTCCATCTTCTTCCTCATCTGATTGGTCTTCACCATTTTCAGATGGGTGGTCCTGAGCATACCCAGCCAACAGCTCCTGGAGCTTTTGTTTGGTGGGATGGGACCCCATGTTTATGTTTTTAAGTTTGCATAGGGACCTTATCTCCTTGAAAGACAAGTGAAGATAAGGGGTGAGGTCGAGCTCCTCAACCTGGTTCTCTATGCCATTTTATTTTCTAAAACTCTAAAGGGACTTAACCAAGGCCCTAACAAGACTTTTAGTAATTTTGCAAAAATGTCAATTTGAAAAAATCAGAATTCTAAAGACAATTTAAGAGTTCTGTCGTGTGATCAGGTGGTAACCAAGTAGTCCAACAAATGCAAAGTTGTATATCCCACCGCTGATCCACCAATGTAGGAAGCTGGCTCTGTATGTACAATACCAAAGTGAGGTATAGGGTGCACAGAGTCCAGTGGAACCCCAAAGGTAGGCAGAGGTAAAGTTAGATAGCACCTCACTCTCTATTTGTGGTAGTGTGGTCGAGCAGTAAGGCAGTATCAGAGGACAGTGTTAAGCATTTGTTGTACACACTCAGTCAGCAAATGAATTCACACACTCAAAGACTGAACTTCAGACCAATTGTTTTTGTATAAAAATATTCTTTTAGTTATTTTATTTTCTAGAACAAAGCAAGCCTGGCACAGGTAAGAAATAAATACTTTAAAGTAGTAATGCAATTGGAATACAGTTTGAATGATAATTGTATATGCACTTTGGTTTGATTTACAGTATGGATGCAGAGAAATGCAATACTTAGTAAATGCAGTACATAGACTTGAATAGGCTTTTTAGTAAAATAGCAGGTAAGTAACTTTTGAGATTACTAGGCTTACACAGAGTAGTATACCTAGATACTACTCTGGGACATTTCCTGAAAACAGGTAAGTAAAATCGTTTTTGTTAGATTATGCAATTTTAAAGAATTTCTTTAGTTTCTCAAACTCCACACTTAAAAACATTTCACAGAAAAACAGTCAATGTTATCCTATGGAGGAAAATAGTGTTATCGGTTTTGAGGTAAGTATTTGGTAGTGGGAGTTGAGGTTCTGGGGGTAGACTCAAGGGTCCCCCAGGGTCAAGGAGGCACTCTGTTACACCCTCAGCGGCACTAGGGTGGCCGGTGCAGAGTGCTGAGGCCCAATGTTATCCAACGGGGGATACGGGGCCTCCGGTTGGTGGCTGCTGGCAAGCAGGCCACTTGGCTGTGGGAGCAAAGCTCCTGGACTTTAGCTCGGGGCAAATGGGTAAACAAAGTAGCACCAGAGGTGCACCCTCAGCGGCACTGGGGCGGCCGGGTGCAGGGTGCTGTTTCGACGTCGGGCGCCCTGTTGTTTTCAATGGGGAACCTCCGGTTTGCAAAGGCACTGCAGGCTTGGGGACGAAGGTCTTCTGGGTGCGACCACCACTTCGAGAGGTAAGTTGGGAAGTTGAGGGTTGGTTAGGCACCATTGGTTTGGGCACACAAGGCCGTGGGGCATCGGTTGCAGGGGTGCCTTTTGGGGTCGGATCTTCTTACGAGGTCCTGGTCACGGATGGGGGGACCTTCTGGATTTAGGCTGCAGGCGTCAGCTGGAGGCTTGAGGCAGGTCAGGGGTCGCCGGATCTTGGGTCAGGATCACCGGGGGGACCTCCTTGTGGTGTTTGCCCACTCGAGCTCGGGCCGTGGACGGCGGGTGCAGAGTGGTGCTGATTCGCGGTTTCCGGCCGGGCCAGAGGTTGCAGGTGAACAAATCTGGTGTTCACGGGAGACAAAGTCTTTGGGGTTGAAGGCAGGCAGGTCCTCTGGGGTTTTCGAGGTTGCTGGCTGCAGGACACACCGGGATTTCGCAGGAGAAGGTTCGAGGGGGAGACAGGCCGGTAGGGCTGGGGCCAAGTCAGTGGGCGTCTTCCTCTTGTTAGCTTCGGCACGGCTGTTCGGTCCTTCTTCTTCTTCTTGTCTGAGGAAGCAAGGTTCAGGGGTGCCCTAAATACTAGATTTAGGGCGTTACAGGTAGGTAAAGGCAGGGACCAATGGGTCCCTTCCCTGGGGTAGGTACACCCCTATTATGCCACCCTCCAGTGGGAGGGGGCATGAGCCTGTCCCTGGTTGGCTGAGTCCCCCCATCTTCAAGATGGCGGGGACTCAGAGTTGTGCTTCACCCCGTCTCCCCCACCTGAGGGGTGGAGTTGGCAGAGGTGGGCACACCTCTCTTCCTCACTTGTTTTTCCCGCCGGTTCTCCCGCCCAAAGTGAGGGTCAGAACCAATGGGGACCAGTTGCTGAGAGCAGCAAGTGGCCTGGGGAAGCTCACAAAGGCGGCAGAGCCTTTGAAGCTTCCCTTCGTGAACCCTGCCCATCCTGGGGAGGAGGCTTCGCACTCGTCCCAGGATGTGCATTGTTTCAGGCCCCAGAGAGCAGCAGGCTCTCGACCCAGGGGTCCAGAAACATGTCTGGTGGTGGCAGCTGAAAGCAGCCACTCAGCCTGGACACTAGTGGTGGGTTAGTTTTCAGGGGCATCTCTAAGATGCCCTCTGTGTGCATTTTTCATTAAATCCCACACTGGCATCAGTGTGGGTTTAATGTGCTGAGAAGTTTGTTACCAAACTTCTCAGTTTTCAGTGTAGCCATTATGGTGCTGTGGAGTTTGTAATGACAAACTCCCAGCACCATATATTCTTAATGGCAGCACTGCACTTACAATGTCTAAGAATGGACTTAGAAGCAAAAAACTAGGACAAACAGTCTTAGACAGAACGTGCACAACCTAGTACACTCAGCTGAGTGTTTAACAACTGTGAATCAAAAATACATTATTTCAAATAATACACAAATTTTATCATTGTATAGGAACATAGTCTTTTCAAATCTTCCCAGAAAATGTCATGACGTCGACAAATGCTTTTTCATGCTCCTTGTTTATTCAAGGGAATAATTTCAAAAAAGTTCATGAATATCCGAAACTCAAATGAACAAAACAGGCGTGGGTTACATCACTCCCAATGCATTTCGGGTGTAAAACTTCACCCTTCGTCAGGGGAAATCTACAAATAAATCATATGTACAATGAATGGTTTATACAATAATATTTATAATGCTACCTTCAGCACGGCTGGCCTTTATAATCCAGTGAGGTCTTATGTGACTACAACAATTCAATGAGGTGCAGAGCTCTCAATACTTCTTCAATTGCCATCTCAAATGCACTGCACTTACAATGTCTAAGAATGGACTTAGACACTGTAGAGGTACAGGGCTCATGCACCTGTACCCTCACCACTGGCATAGTGCACCCAGCTAGAGGGGTGACTGACCTATGCCAGGGCAGTGGGTTGTAGGCATGGCACACCGAGATGTGTGCCATGTCGACTCTTCACTTTGTTCTGCACCAAAACTCGCAGCCTGCAAAGGCAGTGTGTGAGTGTAATGGTACAGGACCTCTAAGGTTGGCACAATAAGTGCTGCAGCCTTTAGAGGCCTTCTCTGGTCACAGTGCCCTGGGTACCTGTGGTACCATTTACCAGGGACTGACATGTGGCCAGAGATGCCAATTGGGTTTAGGCTTCAATGCAGTTTTAGGGAAGGAACATAGGCCCTGGGCACCTGATTAGCAGGAGCCCAGGGCACACTCAGTCAAAGCACATCAGCAATTCAGCAAAAAGTGGGGGCAACCATGCAGAAAGAGGGCACTTTCTCACACTGACCCTCAGGATCAGACCCTCTCTAAGGCCCGACTCTCTGGACAAGACCAGCTCCTGGGTCTGACCCCCAGGACCAAACCCTCTTCAGAGTCTGACCCCCAGGATTAGACCCTCTCCAGAGTCTGACACCCAAGACCAGACCCTCTCTGGAGAGTGCCTGGTTGCGGGGGTCAGACCCATGAGCTGTTCTTGTCCTGGGAGTCGGGCTCTGAGAATGTCTAGTCCTTTGGGTCAGGCCCAGGAGCTGGTCTTGTCCAGAGAGTCGGGCCTTGGAGTGGGTCTGGTCCTGAGGGTCGGGCCTTGGAGTGGGTCTGGTCCTGGGAGTCGGGCCCTGAGAGGGTCTGATCTTGGGAATTCGGGCTCTGAGAGGGTCTGGTCCTGGACATCAGGCCTGACAAGGGGATCTGGTCCTGGGCGCCAGGGCCAGGAGCTGGTCTTGCCCTGGTGGGGGCTGTATCAGGGTCTGATCCCGGGGGTCAGGCTCAGAGCTGGTCTTGCCCTAGGGGTGGAGCCCTGGAGAGGGGTCTGGTCTTGGGCGTCAAGCCTTGGAGTGGGTCTAGTCCTGGGGAGTTGGGCCTTAGAGGGGGTCTGGTTTGAGCGCCATCAGCTAGTCTTGCCCTGGGGATCGGGCCCTGCAGAGGGTCCGGGCCTGGGCGCCAGGGGGAGGTGGGAGAGGTGTGGCGCAGCGGCCAGAGTGGCTGACTCTGGAGCTTGTGGCTCACGGTTCGATCCCTGGTGCCGGCAGCAGCTCAGCTCAGCATCATGTGACTCTGGGCAATAGCTCACTTAATCTCCCTGACAGCCCCCAGCGCTTTGAAACCTTCAAGGGTGATATGTTTGCGCTTTACAAATAGGAATTGGGGCCAGGAGCTGCTCTTGCCCTGGGGGAGGATAGGGCGGGGTCCGGCCTTGGAGTGGGTCCGGTCCTGGGGAGTCGGGCCTTAGAGTGGGTCTGGTTCTGGGTGACAGGAGTTGGTCTTATCCTGGGGGTCGGGCCCTGAATAGGGGTCTGGTCCTGGGCGCCAGGGCCCAGAGAGGAAGGCTTGAGAGTTGCAGGGCCATATTCACCAGCTTCTCCACATCCCATATTAATAATAAAGTCAATTTTTTTTCCTGCTGCCCGCATGTTTCTTTTCCCAGAAGCTTCCAACATCTGGAACTAGGATCAACCCCCCCCCCCACGCCTCCCAAGACGGTCCCGTGCATGAGCGATATTTATAAAAGCTTTCACTCCACATTCCAGCTTTACCCAAGGTGAGTGAGTGACTTTGAAATGAACTGTTTCCAACAGTGAGAGACTGAGTGACAGAATGATCAAGGCGCTAAGAAGATCAGCGCTGGGATAGGGAACGTAAGAGCAGCCGAGTGACGCAAACAGTGAATGACTGTGTGGATGAAAGAGCGAGGCAATGGGTGAGTGAACGAGTGGATGAAAGAGTGAGGCAATGGATGATTAAATGAGTGGATGAAAGAGTGAGGCAATAGATGAGTGAACGAGTGAATGAAAGAGTGAGGCAATGGGTGATGAATGAGTACACGAAAGAGTGAGGCAGTGGATGATTGAATAAAAGTGAAGCAATGGATGATTGAATGAATACACGAAAGAGTGAGGCAATGGATGATTGAATGAATCGATGAAAGAGCGAGGCAATGGATGAGTGAATGATTGGTTGAGAGAGTGCGACAATGAATGTGTGATTGAGTGGTTAATAGAGTGAGGCGATGGATGATTGAATGAGTGGATGAAAGAGTGAGGCATTGGATGATTGAATGAGTGGATAAAAGAGTGAGGCAATAGATTAGTGAATGAGTGAATGAAAGAGTGAGGCAATGGATGATTGAATGAGTGGATGAAAGAGTGAGGCAATGGATGATTGAATAAAAGAGTGAAGCAATGGATGATTGAAGGAGTTTATGAAAGAGTGAGTCAATCGATGATTGAATGAGAGGACGAAAGAGCGAGGCATTGGATGAGTGAACGAGTGTGTGAAAGAGTGAGGCAATGGATGATTGAATGAATCGATGAAAGAGCAAGGCAATGGATGAGTGAATGAGTGGTTGAGAGAGTGCGACAATGAATGCATGATTGAGTGGTTAAAATAGTGAGGCAATAGATGGTTGAATGAGTGGGTGAAAGAGCAAGGCAATGGATGAGTGAATGAGTGGGTGAAAGAGCAAGGTAATGGATGAGTGAATGAGTGACTGGAAGAGTGAGGCAATGGATGATTGAATGAGTGTGTGAAAGAGCAAGGTAATGGATGAGTGAATGAGTGACTGAAAGAGTGAGGCAATGGATGATTGAATGAGTGGGGGAAAGAGCAAGGCAATGGATGAGTGAATGAGTGGTTAAAAGATGGCGCACTATATGAGTGACTGTGTGGTTGAGTGAGCGAGGCAAGTGGTCGGGTGTCACTGACTGTGAGTGAGAGAAAGAGGTGGTCAGTGAGCGAGTAGGTGCTGTTTTTTATACAGACCTCTCAGAAACGACGGAGCTCGTGTCAGACTGCGCCATCCCTGCACAAGCCGTCAAAGTGTGCCATTATTACAGGATGTATGGGCCAGTCTATGACGTCACCGTAGGCATCGGAGGCCAGACTGTGACATCACTGCAGTATATAGAGATCAACCTATGTCATTGCAGCGGGAACCAGTGGTCAGACTGACGTCCCTTCGGGATATAGAGGTAACCAAGGACATTACTACAGAAACCAGAGGTCAGACTGGGACATCACTGCAGTATATAGAGGTCAACCTATGACATCACAACAGGAACCAGAGGTCAGACTGTGACATCACTGCAGTATATAGAGGTCAACCTATGACATCGCAGTGGGAACCAGTGGTCAGACTGACGTCCCTTCGGTATATAGAGGTCAACCAATGACATTACTACAGAAACCAGAGGTCAGACTGTGACATCACTGCAGTATATAGAGGTCAACCTATGACATCGCAACAGGAACCAGAAGTCAGACTGGGACATGGCAGCAGTATACAGAGGTCAACCAATGACATTACTACAGAAACCAGAGGTCAGACTGGGACATGGCAGCAGTATACGGAGGTCAACGTATGACATTACTACAGAAATCAGAGGTCAGACTGTGACATCACTGTAGTATACAGAGGTCAACCTATGACATGGCAACAGGAACCAGAGGTCAGGCTGGGATATGGCAGCAGTATATAGAGGTCAACGTATGACATTACTATAGAAACCAGAGGTCAGACTGTGACATCACTGCAGTATATAGAGGTCAACCTATGACATCGCAGTGGGAACCAGTGGTCAGACTGACGTCCCTTCCGTATATAGAGGTCAACCAAGGACATTACTACAGAAACCAGAGGTCAGACTGGGACATGGCAGCAGTATACAGAGGTCAACGTATGACATCGCAACAGGAACCAAAGTGCAGCCTGTGACATCACTGCAGTATATAGAGGTCAACCTAGGACATCACAGCAGGAACCAGTGGTCAGACTGACGTCCCTTCAGTATATAGAGGACAACCAATGATATTACTACAGAAACCAGAGGTCAAACTGTGACATCACTGCAGTATATAGAGGTCAACCTATGACATCGCAGCGAGAACCAGAGGTCAGACTGGGACATGGCAGCAGTATACGGAGGTCAACCAATGACATTACTACAGAAACCAGAGGTCAGACTGTGACATCACTGCAGTATACAGAGATCAACGTATGACATTACTACAGAAACCAGAGGTCAGACTGTGACATCACTGCAGTATATAGAGGTCAACCTATGACATCGCAACAGGAACCATGGTCAGACTGACGTCCCTTCGGGATATAGAGGTCAACTAATGACATTACTACAGAAACCAGAGGTCAGACTGTGACATCACTGCAGTATACAGAGGTCAACCTATGACATGGCAACAGGAACCAGAGGTCAGACTGGGACATGGCAGCAGTATACGGAGGTCAACATATGACATTACTACAGAAACCAGAGGTCAGACTGTTTCATGATTGCTGTATATAGAGATCAACCTATGACATCGCAACAGGAACCAGAGGTCAAACTGACGTCGCTACAGGAACCAGAGGTCAGACTGACATCGCTACAGGAACCAGAGGTCAGACTGACGTAGCTACAGGAGCCAGAGGCCAGACTGACGTCGCAGCAGGAACCAGGTGTCAGACTGGGACATCACTCCTGCCGGAGCCTGGTGCTGTGGGTCGGGTCCTGTAGAGGGTTCTGGTGACTGTCCCGGGGTTACGTGCTTGTAGTGGAGGTTGTCACTGCAGGAACCAGAGGCCAGAATATGACTTCTCTCCAGGAAACAGGGGTCAGGCTGTGACAGCACTTCAGGGTGTGGAGGCCAGGCTGTGACAGCACTTCAGGATGGAGTGGTCAGGCTGCGACAGCACTTCAGGATGGAGATGTCAGGCTGTGTGACATGACTTCAGGGTGTAGAGGTGAGGTTGTGACAGCACTTCAGGGTGTAGAGGTCAGGCTGTGACAGCACTTCAGGGTGTAGAGGTCAGACTGTGACAGCACTTCAGGGTGTAGAGGTCAGGCTGTGACAGCACTTCAGAGTGTGGAGGTCAGGCTGTGACAGCACTTCAGGATGGAGTTGTCAGGCTGCGACAGCACTTCAGGATAGAGAGGTCAGGCTGTGTGACATCACTTCAGGGTGTAGAGGTCAGGCTGTGACAGCACTTCAGGGTGTAGAGGTCAGGCTGTGACAGCACTTCAGGGTGTAGAGGTCAGACTGTGACAGCACTTCAGGGTGTAGAGGTCAGACTGTGACAGCACGTCAGGGTGTAGAGGTCAGGCTGTGACAGCACTTCAGGGTGTGGAGGCCAGGCTGTGACAGCACTTCAGGATGGAGTGGCCAGGCTGCGACAGCACTTCAGGATGGAGAGGTCAGGCTGTGTGACATCACTTCAGGGTGTAGAGGTCAGGCTGTGACAGCACTTCAGGGTGTGGAGGCCAGGCTGTGACAGCACTTCAGGATGGAGTGGTCAGGCTGCGACAGCACTTCAGGATGGAGAGGTCAGGCTGTGTGACATGACTTTAGGGTGTAGAGGTCAGGCTGTGACAGCACTTCAGGGTGTAGAGGTCAGGCTGTGACAGCACTTCAGGGTGTAGAGGTCAGACTGTGACAGCACTTCAGGGTGTAGAGGTCAGGCTGTGACAGCACTTCAGGGTGTAGAGGTCAGGCTGTGACAGCACTTCAGGGTGTGGAGGTCACGCTGTGACAGCACTTCAGGATGGAGTGGTCAGGCTGCGACAGCACTTCAGGGTGTAGAGATCAGACTGTGACAGCACTCAGGGTGTAGAGGTCAGACTGCAACAGCACTTCAGGGTGTAGAGATCAGACTGCGACAGCACTTCAGGGTGTAGAGATCAGACTGTGACAGCACTTCAGGGTGTAGAGGTCAGGCTGTGACAGCACTTCAGGGGTAGAGGTCAGGCTGTGGCAGCACTTCAGGATGTAGGGGTCAGACTGTGAAAGCACTTCAGGCTGTAGGGGTCACACTGTGACAGCACTTCAGGATGTAGGGGTCAGACTGTGACAGCACTTCAGGGTGTAGAGAACAGACTGAGACAGCACTTCAGGGTGTAGAGGTCGGACCGCAACAGCACTTCAGGGTGTAGAGATCAGACTGCGACAGCACTTCAGGGTGTAGAGATCAGACTGTGACAGCACTTGAGGGTGTAGAGGTCAGGCTGTGACAGCACTTCAGGGGTAGTGGTCAGGCTGTGGCAGCACTTCAGGATGTAGGGCAGCACTTCAGGCTGTAGGGGTCACACTGTGACAGCACTTCAGGATGTAGGGGTCAGACTGTGACAGCACTTCAGAGTGCAGAGGTCAGACTGTGACAGCACTTCAGGGTGCAGAGGTCAGGCTGTGACAGCCCTTCAGGGTGGAGAGGTCAGGAATTGACAGCACTTCAGGGTGTAGAGGTCAGGCTGTGACAACACTTCAGGGTGTAGAGAGGTCAGGCTGTGACAGCACTTCAGGATGGAGAGGTCAGACTGTGACAGCACTTCAGGGTGTAAAGGTCAGACTGTGACAGCACTTCGGGGTGTAGAGGCCAGACTGTGACAGCACTTCAGGGTGTAGAGGTAACTCAGTGACAGCACTTCAGGGTGTAGAGGTCAGCCAGTGACAGCACTTCAGGGTGTAGAGGCCAGACTGTGACAGCACTTCAGGGTGCAGAGGTCAGACTGTGACTGCACTTCAGGGTGTAGAGGTCAGGCTGTGACAGCACTTCAGGGTGCAGAGGTCAGAGGTCAGTCTGTGACAGCACTTCAGGGAGGAGAGGTCAGACTGTGACAGCACTTCAGGGTGTAGAGGTCAGGCTGTGACAGTACTTCAGGGTGCAGAGGTCAGTCGGTGACAGAACTTCAGGGTGCAGAGGTCAGACTGTGACAGCACTTCAGGGTGTAGAGGTCAGGCTGTGACAGCACTTCAGGGTGCAGAGGTCAGTCGGTGAAGGCACTTCAGGGTGTAGAGGTCAGACTGTGACAGCACTTCAGGCTGTAGGGGTCACACTGTGACAGCACTTCAGGATGTAGGGGTCAGACTGTGACAGTACTTCAGAGTGCAGAGGTCAGACTGTGACAGCACTTCTGGGTGCAGAGGTCAGGCTGTGACAGCCCTTCAGGGTGGAGTGGTCAGGAGTTGACAGCACTTCAGGGTGTAGAGGTCAGGCTGTGACAACACTTCAGGGTGTAGAGGTCAGCCAGTGACAGCACTTCAGGGCGTAGAGGCCAGACTGTGACAGCACTTCAGGGTGCAGAGGTCAGCCAGTGACAGCACTTCAGGGTGTAGAGGCCAGACTGTGACAGCACTTCAGGGTGCAGAGGTCAGTCAGTGACAGCACTTCAGGGTGTAGAGGGCAGTCTGTGACAGCACTTCAGGGTGTAGAGGTCAGCCAGTGACAGCACTTCAGGGTGTAGAGGCCAGACTGTGACAGCACTTCAGGGTGCAGAGGTCAGACTGTGACAGCACTTCAGGGTGTAGAGGTCAGGCTGTGACAGCACTTCAGGGTGCAGAGGTCAGTCAGTGACAGCACTTCAGGGTGTAGAGGTGAGACTGTGACAGCACTTCAGGGTGTAGAGGTGAGACTGTGACAGCACTTCAGGGTGCAGAGGTGAGACTGTGACAGCACTTCAGGGTGCAGAGGTGAGACTGTGACAGCACTTCAGGGTACAGAGGTCAGGCTGTGCCAGCACTTCAGGGAGGAGAGGTCAGGCGGTGACAGCAATTCAGGGAGGAGAGGTCAGGTGGTGACAGCACTTCAGGGTGTAGAGGTAACTCAGTGACAGCACTTCAGGGTGTAGAGGTCAGCCAGTGACAGCACTTCAGGGTGTAGAGGCCAGACTGTGACAGCACTTCAGGGTGCAGAGGTCAGACTGTGACTGCACTTCAGGGTGTAGAGGTCAGGCTGTGACAGCACTTCAGGGTGCAGAGGTCAGTCTGTGACAGCACTTCAGGGAGGAGAGGTCAGACTGTGACAGCACTTCAGGGTGTAGAGGTCAGGCTGTGACAGCACTTCAGGGTGCAGAGGTCAGTCGGTGACAGAACTTCAGGGTGCAGAGGTCAGACTGTGACAGCACTTCAGGGTGTAGAGGTCAGGCTGTGACAGCACTTCAGGGTGCAGAGGTCAGTCGGTGAAGGCACTTCAGGGTGTAGAGGTCAGACTGTGACAGCACTTCAGGCTGTTGGGGTCACACTGTGACAGCACTTCAGGATGTAGGGGTCAGACTGTGACAGTACTTCAGAGTGCAGAGGTCAGACTGTGACAGCACTTCAGGGTGCAGAGGTCAGGCTGTGACAGCCCTTCAGGGTGGAGTGGTCAGGAGTTGACAGCACTTCAGGGTGTAGAGGTCAGGCTGTGACAACACTTCAGGGTGTAGAGAGGTCAGGCTGTTACAGCACTTCAGGATGGAGAGGTCAGACTGTGACAGCACTTCAGGGTGTAGAGGTCAGACTGTGACAGCACTTCGGGGTGTAGAGGCCCGACTGTGACAGCACTTCGGGTGCAGAGGTCAGTCTGTGACATCACTTCAGTGTGTAGAGGTCAGACTGTGACAGCACTTCGGGGTGTAGAGGTCAGACTGTGACAGCACTTCAGGGTGTAGAGGTGAGACTGTGACAGCACTTCAGGGTGCAGAGGTGAGACTTTGACAGCACTTCAGGGTACAGAGGTCAGGCTGTGCCAGCACTTCAGGGAAGAGAGGTCAGGTGGTGACAGCACTTCAGGGTGTAGAGGTAACTCAGTGACAGCACTTCAGGGTGTAGAGGTCAGCCAGTGACAGCACTTCAGGGTGTAGAGGCCAGACTGTGACAGCACTTCAGGGTGCAGAGGTCAGACTGTGACAGCACTTCAGGGTGTAGAGGTCAGGCTGTGACAGCACTTCAGGGTGCAGAGGTCAGTGGTGACAGAACTTCAGGGTGCAGAGGTCAGACTGTGACAGCACTTCAGGGTGTAGAGGTCAGGCTGTGACAGCACTTCAGGGTGCAGAGGTCAGACTGTGACAGCACTTCAGGGTGTAGAGGTCAGGCTGTGACAGCACTTCAGGGTGCAGAGGTCAGTCGGTGACAGAACTTCAGGGTGCAGAGGTCAGACTGTGACAGCACTTCAGGGTGTAGAGGTCAGGCTGTGACAGCACTTCAGGGTGCAGAGGTCAGTCGGTGAAGGCACTTCAGGGTGTAGAGGTCAGACTGTGACAGCACTTCAGGCTGTAGGGGTCACACTGTGACAGCACTTCAGGATGTAGGGGTCAGACTGTGACAGTACTTCAGAGTGCAGAGGTCAGACTGTGACAGCACTTCTGGGTGCAGAGGTCAGGCTGTGACAGCCCTTCAGGGTGGAGTGGTCAGGAGTTGACAGCACTTCAGGGTGTAGAGGTCAGGCTGTGACAACACTTCAGGGTGTAGAGGTCAGCCAGTGACAGCACTTCAGGGTGTAGAGGCCAGACTGTGACAGCACTTCAGGGTGCAGAGGTCAGCCAGTGACTGCACTTCAGGGTGTAGAGGTCAGGCTGTGACAGCACTTCAGGGTGCAGAGGTCAGTCTGTGACAGCACTTCAGGGAGGAGAGGTCAGACTGTGACAGCACTTCAGGGTGTAGAGGTCAGGCTGTGACAGCACTTCAGGGTGCAGAGGTCAGTCGGTGACAGAACTTCAGGGTGCAGAGGTCAGACTGTGACAGCACTTCAGGGTGTAGAGGTCAGGCTGTGACAGCACTTCAGGGTGCAGAGGTCAGTCGGTGAAGGCACTTCAGGGTGTAGAGGTCAGACTGTGACAGCACTTCAGGCTGTTGGGGTCACACTGTGACAGCACTTCAGGATGTAGGGGTCAGACTGTGACAGTACTTCAGAGTGCAGAGGTCAGACTGTGACAGCACTTCAGGGTGCAGAGGTCAGGCTGTGACAGCCCTTCAGGGTGGAGTGGTCAGGAGTTGACAGCACTTCAGGGTGTAGAGGTCAGGCTGTGACAACACTTCAGGGTGTAGAGAGGTCAGGCTGTTACAGCACTTCAGGATGGAGAGGTCAGACTGTGACAGCACTTCAGGGTGTAGAGGTCAGACTGTGACAGCACTTCGGGGTGTAGAGGCCCGACTGTGACAGCACTTCGGGTGCAGAGGTCAGTCTGTGACATCACTTCAGTGTGTAGAGGTCAGACTGTGACAGCACTTCGGGGTGTAGAGGTCAGACTGTGACAGCACTTCAGGGTGTAGAGGTGAGACTGTGACAGCACTTCAGGGTGCAGAGGTGAGACTTTGACAGCACTTCAGGGTACAGAGGTCAGGCTGTGCCAGCACTTCAGGGAAGAGAGGTCAGGTGGTGACAGCACTTCAGGGTGTAGAGGTAACTCAGTGACAGCACTTCAGGGTGTAGAGGTCAGCCAGTGACAGCACTTCAGGGTGTAGAGGCCAGACTGTGACAGCACTTCAGGGTGCAGAGGTCAGACTGTGACAGCACTTCAGGGTGTAGAGGTCAGGCTGTGACAGCACTTCAGGGTGCAGAGGTCAGTGGTGACAGAACTTCAGGGTGCAGAGGTCAGACTGTGACAGCACTTCAGGGTGTAGAGGTCAGGCTGTGACAGCACTTCAGGGTGCAGAGGTCAGTCGGTGAAGGCACTTCAGGGTGTAGAGGTCAGTCTGTGACAGCACTTCAGGGAGGAGAGGTCAGACTGTGACATCACTTCAGTGTTTAGAGGTCAGGCTGTGACAGCATTTCAGGGTGCAGAGGTCAGACTGTGACAGCACTTCAGGGTACAGAGGTCAGGCTGGGCCAGCACTTCAGGGAGGAGAGGTCAGGCGATGACAGCACTTCAGGGAGGAGAGGTCAGGTGGTGACAGCACTTCAGGGTGTAGAGGTAACTCAGTGACAGCACTTCAGGGTGTAGAGGTCAGCCAGTGACAGCACTTCAGGGTGTAGAGGCCAGACTGTGACAGCACTTCAGGGTGCAGAGGTCAGACTGTGACAGCACTTCAGGGTGTAGAGGTCAGGCTGTGACAGCACTTCAGGGTGCAGAGGTCAGTCAGTGACAGCACTTCAGGGTGTAGAGGGCAGTCTGTGACAGCACTTCAGGGAGTAGAGGTCAGACTGTGACAGCACTTCAGGGTGTAGAGGTCAGGCTGTGACAGCACTTCAGGGTGCAGAGGTCAGGCTGTGACAGCACTTCAGGGTGCAGAGGTCAGTCAGTGACAGCACTTCAGGGTGCAGAGGTCAGTCGGTGACAGAACTTCAGGGTGCAGAGGTCAGACTGTGACAGCACTTCAGGGTGTAGAGGTCAGGCTGTGATAGCACTTCAGGGTGCAGAGGTCAGTCTGTGACAGCACTTCAAGGTGTAGAGGTCAGTCTGTGACAGCACTTCAGTGTGTAGAGGTCAGACTGTGACAGCACTTCAGTGTGTAGAGGTCAGACTGTGACAGCACTTCAGGGTGTAGAGGTCAGACTGTGACAGCACTTCAGGGTGTAGAGGTCAGACTGTGACAGCACTTCAGGGAGGAGAGGTCAGACTGTGACAGCACTTCAGTGTGTAGAGGTCAGACTGTGACAGCACTTCAGTGTGTAGAGGTCAGACTGTGACAGCACTTCAGGGTGTAGAGGTCAGTCTGTGACAGCACTTCAGGGAGGAGAGGTCAGACTGTGACAGCTCTTCAGTGTGTAGAGGTCAGACTGTGACAGCACTTCAGTGTGTAGAGGTCACTGTGACAGCACTTCAGGGTGTAGAGGTCAGGCTGTGACAGCACTTCAGGGTGCAGAGTTCAGACTGTGACAGCACTTCAGAGTGCAGAGGTCAGACTGTGGCAGCACTTCAGAGTTTGGACATTCTGTGAAAGATTTGCGGTGGACCATATTGGAACGTATACTTCCCCCCAAAGACAGTAACATAGATGCTCTGAGACGGAAGAGGGAGGTTTTCTGGATTTACACTCTAGAGACATTTGGCAAAGGATTGAATGAGTCCCTCCCAAGGGAGAATGCCATCATCTGAATTCTGGCTCATCTTTTGGAATCGAATTCTTGCTCTATTCTCTAGCTGTTGTTTATTCTTTATTTATTTTATGGCCTTTATGATAGGGCCTTGTCTTTATTCAGTGGGAATTATTCTCACTAGTCTTTACCATTTATTAGTGGGTTTTATTCATGTTTCTTTTTTTGTATTTGTCTTTCTGTAGTCCAGCACTAGTGGTTTTTCTTTTCTTTTATTGCATTTTGGTTGGTGTATCATAACGTACCAGCTGATTTCTTTATTATTATTCAGGTTCACGGGTGTATCCCTCCAGTAGTCCATCGAGCAGTCTTTCCTTTATTTATGGTCCATTCTATCATGGCTGCCATCTGCGTGGACCGCATGAGTCCGTTCTCTATGTTTAGGACGTTGAGAGGTAGCCTGTGAACTAATAGGAAGTCATTCACCTACAGTCCTTCCTTTGTGTTGGGTTTTTATCCCGTCCGCCCATGTGACTATTGGTTAGAATCTTCTCCCTTTATAAGACGCAGGTCCCTTCCTTTCCCGTTTGTAGCTGCGTTTACAACCTGGGACCCCCGCGGTGTAGGATTGAGGACGGTAGACCTATGGTGAGTAGTACTGCTGGTCGCCTCTATACTAACATTTTTTGTCATTTGTGTAGTTTTCATTTACCAATTTTCACACGCTGACTTTTTTGGCTTCCTCGTGATCCTTTTTTCAGACCGTGCACGAGGAGGCAGTTTCCCTCGGCAGTACCGGGCCCTATTAACTAAGTGCTGAACGCGGTACCCGGCAATTTAGAGACATCATGTCCATTAAGATTGTAAGTGACTTTTTTTCTTTTCATTTAGTCACTGCCCCGTATTGTCTATTTCTTGACTGGTCTGTTCATTAAAACTCTTTTCTTATATTATTTTTGTGTTTAGGTCGTAATGTCCATTGTGGCTCTGCGATACCTGAACTGTCCATGTTTCATTTTTTAAAGTACTACTTCTTATGGGAATTCTACTTTTTATCTATGTGAGTACTGCTTCTTAGATCAGCATAGTTTATCCAAAAGACACTTAGTTAGGGTATCTGATAGAGTGCAGTTCACTTAATTTTAGTTATTCTGCTCATTTTCTGTATGTTAAGCTTGCCATAGCGTTATTGTCATCTCACGCTCTATAGGGTATAGTTTGAGTGTGTCGGTTCACTATGCTGCCAGTCTGTGCTTCACTATGCTGCCAGTCTGTGCTTCCATCAGTCCTCTATAGTGAGGTCTTTACCTAAATATATTACATTAGATGGCTAGCAATTTGTGAGTTAGCCAGTTACTAGTCTGGTTTTAAACTATTCTACTATACGCATTCCAGTTTGGGTATGCATGCTGTACCCTATGGACGACCGATGTGTGTTTAGCTATTCTGAAGCTTTAGCCTCCATTTTGGAATCAGTAGTACCCCTATGAGTATTTACTTTTAGTATTTTTCTGGACTTTATATCTTGTCCTTTTGATTTTTTCAGTTTATGAACATTGACCGGTGGAGGCGCGTACCGCTTGTGCCCATCTGACCGTTGTGTGTATTGGAATCCACTCGGAGTATGCGGACCACACTTTTCATACCTAGTTTTGATTTTCTGAGTTCTACAAGGGGTGCATCAAATTACTTCCTTTCTTTTCTTTTTCATGTAATTGGGGTATGAGGGGTCTGTTCATCACTGTATCTTTCTTGGTTATTGTTATGATATTTTTTTGGTGGCAGTAAATACTCTTTATCACATCTTTGCTCTGCATCTGCACCATTTGGAATGGGTTTATATTGCTCCTGTTTTAATTATAAATTACTGTTACAACAAATATTTATTGTATGTTTCTTTCCCACAGACCAATATTTTATTGTGATTGAAGCCCTTTAATTTTCCTTATAAAAATCTACAACAAATTGATGAGAATATGTGTTTACAGTCAAGATGATGGTCAACTTCAAAATGATTAAATAAAGTGCTCCCTGAAGAAGGAGTTTGACATATACTTGGGATCTCCGAAACGCGCGTCGGCGCTTCTTTTCCTGTTTGCCTTTGTCAATTTTGTTGTATGTACTGTTTTTGTTATTATCTGTTTTGTATGACTTATTGCTATTGATTGTTGTTTTTTCTGTATGTGGTGGTTGGGGTGGTTACATGTATATTTACTCATAGGTACCCCATTATATCATGATGTTGGGCTTCTGTCTTGTTTTTATTGAATCTTGTGTGATGTCGCCTGCATCACATATGATAATGAAGAAAAATGCATAAAATACTATGAAAAAATATATTTTGATAAATACATGAATTAAAAAAAAAAAAATCTTATAAAAATATTTTTGGTCTGTGGGTTTTCTGGAATTATGGATTTATGGCCAATGTTAGAGGTATATATGTGAGGGAAGGTTTTTGTGTTTTTGTAGAGGTCAGGCTGTGACAGCACTTCAGGGTGCAGAGGTCAGGCTGTGACCTCTATACGAACCAGAGTTCATGTGTGCGACATCACTTGTATAAACAAAGCTAAGGCTTTGACGTCATTGGAAAAGATAAAGGTCAGTTTATGACATCAATAAAGGAAACAGGGGCCGGTCTGTGACATCACTCCAGGGGGGCTCTGTGAGTAATCTCTCGATGAATAAAATGTCTGTCCTGGTGTGAAATCCACTGGTAAAATTAGAATTTCAACAGCTCCTAGAAGCAGAGGGTCATGAGCTGCTTTGATTGGTCGGAGTCCACTCTCAGCACAAGAAGACATTTGTGTTACAGAATGTGTAGGCTGCTCTTGGCCCACAGTGAGACATTATGTCCTGGTGACATCACCACTATATAAAAGAACACATTCCTTCAGTTAAAAGGGTATATTCACCACTCGGCTCACGTCTGTAAAGTTCATCTCAGGTCTGACGTGTGGCACAGAGACGGACAGGAGAAGGAATCAAGGAACAGAGACAGACAGGAGAAGGAATCAAGGACCAGAGACAGACAGGAGAAGGAATCAAGGAACAGAGACAGACAGGAGAAGGAATTCACGAAGAGACAGCCCAGGGAAAAGTCATCTTCGTAAAGAGTCATCCAGGGAAAGTGATACAGAGACTGTCAGGTAAAGAAATTCAGGTACAGAGACAAACGAGAGAAGGAATTCACGAAGAGACAGCTAGGGGAAAAGACATCTTCGTAAAGAGCCACCCAGGGAAAGAGAAACAGAGACAGTCAGAGAAAGGAATTCAGGAACAGAGACAAACGAGAGAAGGAATCCACGAAGAGACAGCCAGGAGAAAAGTCACCTTCGTAAAGAGTCATCCAGTTAAAGAGAGACAGAAACAGTCAGATAAAGGAATTCAGGAACAGAGACGATCAGGAAAAGAAATCAAGCAACAGAGACAGCAGGAGAAGGAATTCACGAAGAGATAGCCAGGGGAAAAGTCACCTTCGTAAAGAGTCATCCAGGGAAAGAGACACAGAGACAGTCAGAGAAAGGAATTCAGGAACAGAGACAAACGAGAGAAGGAATCCACGAAGAGACAGCCAGGAGAAAAGTCACCTTCGTAAAGAGTCATCCAGTTAAAGAGAGACAGAAACAGTCAGATAAAGGAATTCAGGAACAGAGACGATCAGGAAAAGAAATCAAGCAACAGAGACAGCAGGAGAAGGAATTCACGAAGAGATAGCCAGGGGAAAAGTCACCTTCGTAAAGAGTCATCCAGGGAAAGAGACACAGAGACAGTCAGAGAAAGGAATTCAGGAACAGAGACAAACGAGAGAAGGAATCCACGAAGAGACAGCCAGGAGAAAAGTCACCTTCGTAAAGAGTCATCCAGTTAAAGAGAGACAGAAACAGTCAGATAAAGGAATTCAGGAACAGAGACGATCAGGAAAAGAAATCAAGCAACAGAGACAGCAGGAGAAGGAATTCACGAAGAGATAGCCAGGGGAAAAGTCACCTTCGTAAAGAGTCATCCAGGGAAAGAGACACAGAGACAGTCAGAGAAAGGAATTCAGGAACAGAGACAAACGAGAGAAGGAATCCACGAAGAGACAGCCAGGAGAAAAGTCACCTTCGTAAAGAGTCATCCAGTTAAAGAGGGACAGAAACAGTCAGATAAAGGAATTCAGGAACAGAGACGATCAGGAAAAGAAATCAAGCAACAGAGACAGCAGGAGAAGGAATTCACGAAGAGATAGCCAGGGGAAAAGTCACCTTCGTAAAGAGTCATCCAGGGAAAGAGACACAGAGACAGTCAGAGAAAGGAATTCAGGAACAGAGACAAACGAGAGAAGGAATCCACGAAGAGACAGCCAGGAGAAAAGTCACCTTCGTAAAGAGTCATCCAGTTAAAGAGAGACAGAAACAGTCAGATAAAGGAATTCAGGAACAGAGACGATCAGGAAAAGAAATCAAGCAACAGAGACAGCAGGAGAAGGAATTCACGAAGAGATAGCCAGGGGAAAAGTCACCTTCGTAAAGAGTCATCCAGGGAAAGAGACACAGAGACAGTCAGAGAAAGGAATTCAGGAACAGAGACAAACGAGAGAAGGAATCCACGAAGAGACAGCCAGGAGAAAAGTCACCTTCGTAAAGAGTCATCCAGTTAAAGAGAGACAGAAACAGTCAGATAAAGGAATTCAGGAACAGAGACGATCAGGAAAAGAAATCAAGCAACAGAGACAGCAGGAGAAGGAATTCACGAAGAGATAGCCAGGGGAAAAGTCACCTTCGTAAAGAGTCATCCAGGGAAAGAGACACAGAGACAGTCAGAGAAAGGAATTCAGGAACAGAGACAAACGAGAGAAGGAATCCACGAAGAGACAGCCAGGAGAAAAGTCACCTTCGTAAAGAGTCATCCAGTTAAAGAGAGACAGAAACAGTCAGATAAAGGAATTCAGGAACAGAGACGATCAGGAAAAGAAATCAAGCAACAGAGACAGCAGGAGAAGGAGTTCACGAAGAGATGGCCAGGGGAAAAGTCACCTTCGTAAAGAGTCATCCAGGGAAAGAGACACAGAGACAGTCAGGGAAAGGAATTCAGCAGGAACAGAGACAATCAGGGAAAGAAATTCAGGAACAGAGACAGACAGGAGAAAGGCATCTAAGGAAATAGTCTCCAAGGTAAAAATACATGGAGACCGTCAAGAAAAATAGTTTAGGAACAGAGACAGAAAGGGAACAGAACTCAGGAGCAGACACAGACAAGAAAAAGAATTCGGGAACAGGAACAGACAAGGAAAATGGCAGACTAGGAAATAAACAGCCTGGGGCACATGGGAGAGACACTTAGATAAAAATAGACAACCAGGGCAAAAGACTCTCTGGTAAATTGACAGCCAAGCCAGAGAAAGAGATAGCTAGGGAAAGAGGCAATCTGTGAAAGAGATCACCATGGAAAGGAATTCAGGAAGAGAGACAGCCCGATGAAATGGCGTTCTGGGCATGAGGGGAAGTGGGACTGGGGACATCTAAGTGATTATTAGACAGCCAGGTCAAGAGGAAAAAAGACAGCCAGAGGAAAAGGCCAAAACACATCCAGGTTATGCATCAGGCAGGTAAGAGACAGTTAAGAGAAAGAGGCAGGCAAGGAACGAGGCAGCAAGGACAACTCGACAGGAAAAGAGACATAGAGAAAGTGACCGTCAGGTAGAGTCAGCCAAGGAATGAGAGAGTGGAAGAGACAACGAGGGAAAGAGAGGTTTAGAGAAAGAGACACAGGGAAGTGTCACTCAGAGAAAGAGACAGTTGGTGATGGAGCAGCCAAGGAAGGAGCAATAGGACTGAGACAGCTAGAGAACGAGACGGCCAGGGATCGTGTCAATCATAGAAAGAGACAGCCGCAGGAGGGACAGCAGAGGAAAGAGCGATAGGACTGGGACAGTATGTGAACGAGACGGCCAGGGGTCGTTTCAATCGAAGAGACAGCCGGAGAAGGGACAGCCAGGGGAGGAGGCATCTAGAAATGAGGCAGCTAGCGAATGAGACGGTCAATGAAAGTGACCTCTCGAGGGCCCGACCCACAGGACCTGATCAGCTCCAGGGTCCACTCCTGTGCTGGGATACAGCGCCTGGGGTCTTGCAGAACTAGGATGCAGCGATTGAGGGGGGCTCCTGTACTAGGATAGCAAGTCTGCCCCCTCTGTATCCTAGTACAGCACATCTGTACTAGGATACAGCGCCTGGGGGCTCCAGTAATGGGATGCAGAGCTTGAGGGGGGCTCCTGTACTAGGATACAGAGCCTGCCCCCCCTCTGTATCCTAGTACAGCACGTCTGTACTGGGATACCGAGCCTGGGGGCTCCAGTAATGGGGTGCAGAGCCGGAGGGGGCTCCTGGAGTAGGATAGCAAGTCTGCCCCCCTCTGTATCCTAGAACAGCACATCTGCACTGGGATACGGCGCCTGAGGGCTCCAGTAATGGGGAGCAGAACTTGAGGGGGCTCCTGTACTAGGATACAGAGCCTGCCCCCCTCTGTATCCTAGTACAGCACATCTGTACTGGGATACCGAGCCCGGGGGCTCCAGTAATGGGATGCAGAGCTTGAGGGGGGCTCCTGTACTGGGATATAGAGCCTGCCCCCTCTGTATCCTAGTACAGCACATCTGTACTGGCATACCGAGCCTGGGGGCTCCAGTAATGGGGTGCAGAGCTTGAGGGGGGCTCCTGTACTGGGATACAGAGTCTGCCCCCCTCTGTATCCTAGTACAGCATGTCTGAACTGGGATACAGCGCCTGGGTCTTCCAGTACTAGGATGCAGAGCTTGAGGGGGGCTCCTGTACTAGGATACAGAGCCAGCCCCCTCTGTATCCTAGTACAGCACATCTGTACTGGGATACCGAGCCTGGGGGCTCCAGTAATGGGGTGCAGAGCTTGTGGGGGGCTCCTGTACTGGGATAGCGAGTCTTCCCCTTCTGTATCCTAGAACAGCACATCTGTACTGGGATACCGAGCCCGGGGGCTCCATAAATGGGATGCAGAGCTTGAGGGGGGCTCCTGTACTAGGATAGCGAGTCTGCCCCCTCTGTATCCTAGTACAGCACATCTGTACTGGGATACAGCACCTGGGGGCTCCAGTAATGGGGTGCAGAGCTTGAGGGGGGGCTCCTGTACTAGGATATAGAGCCTACCCCTATGTATCCTAGTACAGCACGTCTGTACTGGGATACCGAGCCTGGGGGCGTCCAGTAATGGGATGCAGAGCTTGAGGGGGGCTCCTGTACTAGGATAGCAAGTCTGCCCCCCTCTGTATCCTAGTACAGCACATCTGCACTGGGATACCGAGCCTGGGGGCTCCAATAATGGGATGCAGAGCTTGAGGGGGGCTCCTGTACCAGGATACAGAGACTGCCCCCTCTGTATCCTAGTACAGCACATCTGTAATGGGATACAGAGGCTGGGGGCTCCAGTAATGGGGTGCAGAGCTTGAGGGGGGGCTCCTGTACTAGGATACAGAGCCTACCCCTATGTATCCTAGTACAGCACGTCTATACTGGGATACAGAACCTGGGGGCTCCAGTAATGGGATGCAGAGCTTGAGGGGGGCTCCTGTATTAGGATAGCGAGCCTGCCCCCCTCTGTATCCTAGTACAGCATACCTGTACTTGGATACCGAGCCTGGGGGCTCCAGTAATGGGATGCAGATCTTGATGGGGAGGCTCCTGTACTTGGATAGCGAGTCTGCCCCCTCTGTATCCTAGTACAGCACATCTGTACTGGGATACAGAGCCCGAGGCTCGCGTAATGGGATGCAGAGCTTGAGGGGCTCCTGTACTAGGATACAGAGTCTGCCACCTCTGTATCCTAGTACAGCACTTCTGTACTGGGATACAGTGCCCGGGGGCTAAAGTAATGAGATGCCGAGCTTGAGGGGGGCTCCTGTACTAGGATGGCGAGTTTGCCCCCCTCTGTATCCTAGTACAGCACGTCTGTACTGGGATACAGCACCTGGGGTGTCCAGTAACGGGATGCAGAGCTTGAGGGGAGCTCCTGTACTGGGATACAAAGCCTGCGCCCTATGTATCCTAGTACAGCACGTCTGTACTGGGATACCGAGCCTGGGGCTCCAGTAATGGATGCAGAGCTTGAGGAGGGCTCCTGTACTGGGTTACAGAGTCTGCCCCCTATGTATCCTAGTACAGCACGTCTGTACTGGGATACCGAGCCTGGGGGCTCCAGTAATGGGATGCAGAGCTTGAGGGGGGCCCCTGTACTAGGATAGCGAGTCTGCCCCCCTCTGTATCCTAGTACAGCACATCTGTACTGGGATACTGAGCCCGGGGGCTCCAGTAATGGGATGCAGAGCTTGAGGGGGGGCTCCTGTACTAGGATACAGAGCCTGCCCCCTATGTATCCTAGTACAGCACGTCTGTACTGGGATAGAGAACCTGGGGGCTCCAGTAAGGGGGTGCAGAGCTTGAGGGGGGCTCCTGTACTAGAATAGCAAGTCTGCCCCCCTCTGTATCCTAGTACAGCACATCTGTACTGGGATACCGAGCCAGGGGCTCCAGTAATGGGATGCAGAGATTGAGGGGGGCTCCTGTACTAGGATAGCGAGTCTGCCCCCCTCTGTATCCTAGTACAGCACATCTGTGTTGGGATACCGAGCCTGGGGGCTCCAGTAATGGGGTGCAGAGCTTGAGGAGGACTCCTGTACTAGGATACAGAACCTGCCCCCTCCGTATCCTAGTACAGCACATCTGTACTAGGATACCGAGCCCGGGGGCTCGAGTAATGGGATGCAGAGCTTGAAGGGGGCTCCTGTACTAGGATACAGAGCCTGACCCCTCTGTATCCTAGTACAGCACATCTGTACTGGGATACCGAGCCTGGGGCCTCCAGTAACGGGATGCAGAGCTTGAGGGGGCTCCTGTACTGGGATACAGAGCCTACCCCCCTTAGTATCCTAGTACAGCACGTCTGTACTGGGATACCGAGCCTGGGGGCTCAAGTAATGGGATGCACAGCTTGAGGGGGGCTCCTGTACTAGGATACAGAGCCTGCCCCCCTCTGTATCCTAGTACAGCAAATCTGTACTGGGATACCGAGCCCGGGGGCAGATCTTGAGGGGGGCTCCTGTACTAGGATAGCAAGTCTGCCCCCTCTGTATCCTAGTACAGCACATTTGTGCTGGGATACCGAGCCTGATGGCTCCAGTAATGCGGAGCAGAGCTTGAGGGGGCTCCTGTACTGGGATATAGAGCCTGCCCCCTATGTATCCTAGTACAGCACATCTGTACTGGGATGCCGAGCCTGGGGGCTCCAGTAATGAGATGCAGATCTTGAGGGGGTCTCCTATACTAGGATGGAGAGCCTGCCCCCTCTGTATCCCAGTACAGCACATCTGTACTGGGATACAGAGCCTGGGGGCTCCAGTAATGGGGTGCAGAGCTTGAAAGGGGCTCCTGTACTAGGATAGCGAATCTGCCCCCCTCTATATCCTAGTACAGCACATCTGTACTGGGATACCGAGCCCGGGGGCTCCAGTAATGGGGTGCAGAGCTTGAGGGGGGCTCCTGTACTTGGATAGCGAGTCTGCCCCCTCTGTATCCTAGTACAGCACATCTGTACTGGGATACAGTGCCTGGGGGCTCCAGTAGCGGGGTGCAGAGCCTGAGGGGGCTCCTGTACGGGATACAGAGCCTACCCCTATGTGTCCTAGTACAGCACGTCTGTACTGGGATACAGTGCCTGGGGCGTCCAGTAATGGGATGCAGAGCTTGAGGGGGGCTCCCGTACTAGGATAGCGAGTCTGCCCCCCTCTGTATCCTGGAACAGCACATCTGTACTGGGATACAGAACATGGGGGCTCCAGTAATGGGGTGCAGAGCTTGAGGGGGGCTCCTGTATTAAGATAGCGAGTCTGCCCCCCTCTGTATCCTAGTACAGCACATCTGTAATGGGATACAGAGCCTGGGGGCTCCAGAAATAGGGTGCAGAGCTTGAGGGGGGCTCCTGTATTAGGATGGCGAGTCTGCCCCCCTCTGTATCCTAGTACAGCACATCTGTACTGGGATACCGAGCCTGGGGGCTCCAGTAATGGGATGCAGATCTTGATGGGGGGGCTCCTGTACTTGGATAGCGAGTCTGCCCCCCTCTGTATCCTAGTACAGCACATCTGTACTGGGATACAGAGCCCAGGGGCTCGCGTAATGGGATGCAGAGCTTGTGGGGGGCTCCTGTACTAGGATACAGAGCCTACCCCTATGTATCCTAGTACAGCACGTCTGTACTGGGATACAGAACCTGGGGGCTCCAGTAATGGGATGCAGAGCTTGAGGGGGGCTCCTGTACTAGGATAGCGAGTCTGCCCCCTCTGTATCCTAGTACAGCACATCTGTACTGGGATACAGCACCTGGGGCGTCCAGTAATGGGATGCAGAGCTTGAGGGGGGCTTCTGTACTAGGATGCAGAGCCTGCCCCCTATGTATCCTAGTACAGCACGTCTGTACTGGGATACAGAACCTGGGGGCTCCAGTAATGGGGTGCAGAACTTGAGGGGGGCTCCTGTACTAGGATACAGAGCCTACCCCTATGTATCCTAGTACAGCACGTCTGTACTGGGATACCGAGCCTGGGGGCGTCCAGTAATGGGATGCAGAGCTTGAGGGGGGCTCCTGTACTAGGATAGCGAGTCTGCCCCCCTCTGTATCATAGTACAGCACATCTGCACTGGGATACCGAGCCTGGGGGCTCCAATAATGGGATGCAGAGCTTGAGGGGGGCTCCTGTACCAGGATACAGAGCCTGCCCCCTCTGTATTCTAGTACAGCACATCTGTAATGGGATACAGAGGCTGGGGGCTCCAGTAATGGGGTGCAGAGCTTGAGGGGGGGCTCCTGTACTAGAATACAGAGCCTACCCCTATGTATCCTAGTACAGCACGTCTGTACTGGGATACAGAACCTGGGGGCTCCAGTAATGGGATGCAGAGCTTGAGGGGGGTTCCTGTATTAGGATAGCGAGCCTGCCCCCCTCGGTATCCTAGTACAGCATACCTGTACTGGGATACCGAGCCTGGGGGCTCCAGTAATGGGATGCAGATCTTGATGAAGGGGCTCCTGTACTTGGATAGCGAGTCTGCCCCCATCTGTATCCTAGTACAGCACATCTGTACTGGGATACAGAGCCCAGGGGCTCGCGTAATGGAATGCAGAGCTTGTGGGGGGCTCCTGTTGTGGGATACAGAGTCTGCCCCCTCTGTATCCTAGTACAGCACTTTTGTACTGGGATACAGTGCCCGGGGGCTCCAGTAAGGGGATGCAGAGCTTGAGGGGGGCTCCTGTACTGGGATACAGAGCCTGCCCCCTATGTATCCTAGTACAGCACGTCTGTACTGGGATACCGAGCCTGGGGGCTCGAGTAATGGGATGCAGAGCTTGAGGGGGCTCCTGTACTGGGATACAGAGCCTGCCCCTATATATCCTAGTACAGCACGTCTGTACTGGGATACCGAGCCTGGGGGCTCCAGTAATGGGATGCAGAGCTTGAGGGGGCTCCTGTACTAGGATAGCGAGTCTGCCCCCCTCTGTATCCTAGTACAGCATGTCTGTACTGGGATACTGAGCCCGGGGGCTCCAGTAATGGGATGCAGAGCTTGAGGGGGGCTCCTGTACTAGGATACAGAGCCTGCCCCCTATGTATCCTAGTACAGCAGGTCTGTACTGGGATACAGAACCTGGGGTCTCCAGTAATGGGGTGCAGAGCTTGAGGGGGCTCCTGTACTAGAATAGCGAGTCTGCCCCCCTCTGTATCCTAGTACAGCACATCTGTACTGGGATACCGAGCCCGGGGATCCAATAATGGGATGCAGAGCTTGAGTGGGGCTCCTGTACTAGGATAGCGAGTCTGCCCCCCCTCTGTATCCTAGTACAGCACATCTGTACTGGGATACCGAGCCTGGGGGCTCCTGTAATGTGGTGCAGAGCTTGAGGGGGGCTCCTGTACTAGGATACAGAATCTGCCCCCTCTGTATCCTAGTACAGCATGTCTGTAGTGGGATACCGAGCCTGGGGGCTGCAGTAATGGGATGCAGAGCTCGAGGGGGTCTCCTGTACTAGGATACAGAGCCTGCCCCCCTCTGTATCCTAGTACAGCAAATCTGTACTGGGATACCGAGCCCGGGGACAGATCTTGAGGGGGGCTCCTGTACTAGGATTGCGAGTCTGCCCCCCTCTGTATTCTAGTACAGCACATCTGTACTGGGATACCGAGCCTGAGGGCTCCAGTAATGGGGAGCAGAGTTTGAGGGGGCTCCTGTACTGGGATATAGAGCCTGCCCCCTATGTATCCTAGTACAGCACATCTGTACTGGGATACCGAGCCTGGGGGCTCCAGTAATGGGATGCAGAGCTTGAGGGCGTCTCCTATACTAGGATGGAGAGCCTGCCCCCCTCTGTATCCTAGTACAGCACATCTGTACTGGGATACAGAGCCTGGGGGCTCCAGTAATGGGGTGCAGAGCTTGAAAGGGGCTCCTGTACTAGGATAGCGTGTCTGCCCCACTCTGTATCCTAGTAGAGCACATCTGTACTGGGATACAGCGCCTGGGGCGTCCAGTAATGGCATGCAGAGCTTAAGGGGGGCTCCTGTACTAGGATGCAGAGCCTGCCCCCTATGTAACCTAGTACAGCACGTCTGTACTGGGATACAGAACCTGGGGGCTCCAGTAATGAGGTGCAGAGCTTGAGGGGGGCTCCTGTACTAGGATAGCGAGTCTGCCCCCTCTGTATCCTAGTACAGCAAATCTACACTGGCATACCGAGCCTGGGAGCTCCAGTAATGGGATGCAGAGCTTGAGGGGGGCTCCTGTACCAGGATACAGAGCCTGCCCCCTCTGTATCCTAGTACAGCACGTCTGTACTGGGATACCGAGCCTGGGGGCTCCAGTAATGGGATGCAGAGCTTGAGGGGGCTCCTGTACTGGGATACCGAGCCTGGGGGTTCCAGTAATGGGATGCAGAGCTTGAGGGGGGCTCCTATACTAGGATAGCGAGTCTGCCCCCCTTTGTATCCTAGTACAGCACGCCTGTACAGGGATACAGCACCTGGGGCGTCCAGTAATGGGGTGCAGAGCTTGAGGGGGGCTCCTGTACTAGGATGGCGAGTCTGCTCCCCTCTGTATCCTAGTACAGCACGTCTGTACAGGGATACAGCGCCTCGGGCGTCCAGTAATGGGGTGCAGAGCTTGAGGGGGGCTCCTGTACTCGGATGCAGAGCCTGCCCCCTCTGTATCCTAGTACAGCACGTCTGTACTGGGATACCGCGCCTGGGGGCTCCAGTAATGGGATGCAGAGCTTGAGTGGGGCTCCTGTACTGGGATACAGAGCCTGCCCCCTATGTATCGTAGTAGAGCACATCTGTACTGGGATACCGTGCCTGGGGGCTCCAGTAATGGGATGCAGAGCTTCACGGGGGCTCCTGTACTAGGATACCGAGTCTGCCCCCTCTGTATCCTAGTACAGCACATCTGTACTGGGATACTGAGCCCGGGGGCTCGAGTAATGGGATGCAGAGCTTGAGGGGGCTCCTGTACTAGGATACAGAGTCTGCCCCCTCTGTATCCTAGTACAGCTTATCTGTATTGGGATACCGAGCCTGGGGGCTGCAGTAATGAGATGCAGAGCTTGAGGGGGCCTCCTGTCCTAGGATACAGTCTGCCACCTCTGTATCCTAGTACAGCACGTCTGTACTGGGATACAGTGCCCGGAGGCTCCAGTAATGGGATGCAGAGCTTGAGGGGGGCTCCTGAACTGGGATAGCAAGTCTGCACTCCTCTGTATCCTAGTACAGCACATCTGCACTGGGATACAGAAACTGGGGCTCCAGTAATGTGGTGCAGAGCTTGAGGGGGGCTCCTGTACTAGGATACAGAGCCTGCCCCCAATGTATCCTAGTACAGCACATCTGTACTGGGATACCGAGCTCGGGGGCTCCAGTAATGGGATGCAGAGCTTGAGTGGGGGCTCCTGTACTAGGATAGCGAGTCTGTCCCCCTCTGTATCCTAGTACAGCACTTCTGTACTGGGATACCGAGCCTGGGGGCTCCAGTAATGGGGGGCCGAGCTTGAGGGGGGCTCCTGTACTGGGATACAGAGCCTACCCCTATGTATCCTAGTACAGCACGTCTGTACTGGGATACAGCGCCTGGGGCTTCCAGTAATGGGATGCAGAGCTTGAGGGGGGCTCCTGTACTAGGATAGCGAGTCTGCCTCCCTCTGTATCCTGGTCCAGCACATCTGTACTGGGATACAGAACCTGGGGGCTCCAGTAATGGGGTGCAGAGCTTGTGGGGGGCTCCTGTACTGGGATAGCGAGTCTTCCCCCTCTGTATCCTAGTACAGCACATCTGTACTGGGATACCGAGCCCGGGGGCTCCATAAATGGGATGCAGAGCTTGAGGGGGGCTCCTGTACTAGGATAGCGAGTCTGCCCCCTCTGTATCCTAGTACAGCACATCTGTACTGGGATACAGCACCTGGGGCGTCCAGTAATGGGATGCAGAGCTTGAGGGGGGCTTCTGTACTAGGATGCAGAGCCTGCCCCCTATGTATCCTAGTACAGCACGTCTGTACTGGGATACAGAACCTGGGGGCTCCAGTAATGGGGTGCAGAGGTTGAGGGGGGCTCCTGTACTAGGATACAGAGCCTACCCCTATGTATCCTAGTACAGCACGTCTGTACTGGGATACCGAGCCTGGGGGCATCCAGTAATGGGATGCAGAGCTTGAGGGGGGCTCCTGTACTAGGATAGCAAGTCTGCCCCCCTCTGTATCCTAGTACAGCACATCTGCACTGGGATACCGAGCCTGGGGGCTCCAATAATGGGATGCAGAGCTTGAGGGGGGCTCCTGTACCAGGATACAGAGCCTGCCCCCTCTGTATCCTAGTACAGCACATCTGTAATGGGATACAGAGGCTGGGGGCTCCAGTAATGGGGTGCAGAGCTTGAGGGGGGGCTCCTGTACTAGGATACAGAGCCTACCCCTATGTATTCTAGTACAGCACGTCTGTACTGGGATACAGAACCTGGGGGCTCCAGTAATGGGATGCAGAGCTTGAGGGGGGCTCCTGTATTAGGATAGCGAGCCTGCCCCCCTCTGTATCCTAGTACAGCATACCTGTACTTGGATACCGAGCCTGGGGGCTCCAGTAATGGGATGCAGATCTTGATGGGGAGGCTCCTGTACTTGGATAGCGAGTCTGCCCCCCTCTGTATCCTAGTACAGCACATCTGTACTGGGATACAGAGCCCGGGGGCTCGCGTAATGGGATGCAGAGCTTGAGGGGGGCTCCTGTACTAGGATACAGAGTCTGCCACCTCTGTATTCTAGTACAGCACTTCTGTACTGGGATACAGTGCCCGGGGGCTAAAGTAATGAGATGCAGAGCTTGAGGGGGGCTCCTGTACTGGGATACAAAGCCTGCCCCCTATGTATCCTAGTACAGCACGTCTGTACTGGGATACCGAGCCTGGGGCTCCAGTAATGGATGCAGAGCTTGAGGAGGGCTCCTGTACTGGGATACAGAGCCTGCCCCCTATGTATCCTAGTACAGCACGACTGTACTGGGATATCGAGTCTGGGGGCTCCAGTAATGGGATGCAGAGCTTGAGGGGGGCTCCTGTACTAGGATAGCGAGTCTGCCCCCTCTGTATCCTAGTTCAGCACATCTGTACTGGGATACTGAGCTCGGGGGCTCCAGTAATGGGATGCAGAGCTTGAGGGGGGGCTCCTGTAATAGGATACAGAGCCTGCCCCCTATGTATCCTAGTACAGCACGTCTGTACTGGGATAGAGAACCTGGGGGCTCCAGTAATGGGGTGCAGAGCTTGAGGAGGCTCCTGTACTAGAATAGCGAGTCTGCCCCCTCTGTATCCTAGTACAGCACATCTGTACTGGGATACCGAGCCAGGGGCTCCAGTAATGGGATGCAGAGATTGAGGGGGGCTCCTGTACTAGGATAGCGAGTCTGCCCCCCTCTGTATCCTAGTACAGCACATCTGTGCTGGGATACCGAGCCTGGGGGCTCCAGTAATGGGGTGCAGAGCTTGAAGGGGACTCCTGTACTAGGATACAGAACCTGCCCCCTCTGTATCCTAGTACAGCACATCTGTACTAGGATACCGAGCCCGGGGGCTCGAGTAATGGGATGCAGAGCTTGAAGGAGGCTCCTGTACTAGGATACAGAGCCTGACCCCTCTGTATCCTAGTACAGCACATCTGTACTGGGATACCGAGCCTGGGGACTCCAGTAACGGGATGCAGAGCTTGAGGGGGCTCCTGTACTGGGATACAGAGCCTGCCCCCTCTATATCCTAGTACAGCATGTCTGTACTGCGATACCGAGCCTGGGGGCTGCAGTAATGGGATGCAGAGCTTGATGGGGGGCACCTGTACTTGGATAGCGAGTGTGCCCCCCTTAGTATCCTAGTACAGCATGTCTGTACTGGGATACCGAGCCTGGGGGCTCAAGTAATGGGATGCACAGCTTGAGGGGGTCTCCTGTACTAGGATACAGAGCCTGCCCCCCTCTATATCCTAGTACAGCAAATCTGTACTGGGATACCGAGCCCGGGGGCAGATCTTGAGGGGGGCTCCTGTACTAGGATAGCAAGTCTGCCCCCCCTCTGTATCCTAGTACAGCACATCTGTACTGGGATACCGAGCCTGATGGCTCCAGTAATGGGGAGCAGAGCTTGAGGGGGCTCCTGTACTGGGATATAGAGCCTGCCCCCTATGTATCCTAGTACAGCACATCTGTACTGGGATACTGAGCCTGGGGGCTCCAGTAATGAGATGCAGAGCTTGAGGGTCTCTATACTAGGATGGAGAGCCTGCCCCCTCTGTATCCTAGTACAGCACATCTGTACTGGGATACAGAGCCTGAAGCGCTCCAGTAATGGGGTGCAGAGCTTGAAAGGGGCTCCTGTACTAGGATAGCGAATCTGCCCCCTCTATATCCTAGTACAGCACATCTGTACTGAGATACCGAGCCAGGGGCTCCAGTAATGGAATGCAGAGCTTGAGGGGGCTCCTGTACTTGGATAGCGAGTCTGCCCCCTCTGTATCCTAGTACAGCCCATCTGTACTGGGATACAGTGCCTGGGGCTCCAGTAGCAGGGTGCAGAGCTTGAGGGGGCTCCTGTACGGGATACAGAGCCTACCCCCTATGTGTCCTAGTACAGCACGTCTGTACTGGGATACAGTGCCTGGGCGTCCAGTAATGGGATGCAGAGCTTGAGGGGGCTCCGTACTAGGATAGCGAGTCTGCCCCCATCTGTATCCTGGAACAGCACATCTGTACTGGGATACAGAACATGGGGGCTCCAGTAATGGGGTGCAGAGCTTGAGGGGGCTCCTGTATTAAGATAGCGAGTCTGCCCCCCTCTGTATGCTAGTACAGCACATCTGTACTGGGATACCGAGCCTGGGGGCTCCAGTAATGGGATGCAGATCTTGATGGGGGGCTCCTGTACTTGGATAGCGAGTCTGCCCCCCTCTGTATCCTAGTACAGCACATCTGTACTGGGATACAGAACCCAGGGGCTTGCGTAATGGGATGCAGAGCTTGTGGGGGGCTCCTGTACTAGGATACAGAGTCTGCCACCTCTGTATCCTAGTACAGCACATCTGTAATGGGATACAGAGGCTGGGGGCTCCAGTAATGGGGTGCAGAGCTTGAGGGGGGGGCTCCTGTACTAGGATACAGAGCCTACCCCTATGTATCCTAGTACAGCACGTCTGTACTGGGATACAGAACCTGGGGGCTCCAGTAATGGGATGCAGAGCTTGAGGGGGGCTCCTGTACTAGGATAGCGAGTCTGCCCCCTCTGTATCCTAGTACAGCACATCTGTGCTGGGATACAGCACCTGGGGCATCCAGTAATGGGATGCAGAGCTTGAGGGGGCTTCTGTACTAGGATGCAGAGCCTGCCCCCTATGTATCCTAGTACAGCACGTCTGTACTGGGATACAGAACATGGGGCTCCAGTAATGGGGTGCAGAGCTTAAGGGGACCTCCTGTACTAGGATACAGAGCCTACCCCTATGTATCCTAGTACAGCACGTCTGTACTGGGATACAGAGCCTGGGGCGTCCAGTAATGGGATGCAGAGCTTGAGGGGGCTCCTGTACTAGGATGGCGAGTCTGCCCCCCTCTGTATCCTAGTACAGCACATCTGCACTGGGATACCGAGCCTGGGGGCTCCAATAATGGGATGCAGAGCTTGAGGGGGGCTCCTGTACCAGGATACAGAGCCTGCCCCTCTGTATTCTAGTACAGCACATCTGTAATGGGATACAGAGGCTGGGGGCTCCAGTAATGGGGTGCAGAGCTTGAGGGGGCTCCTGTACTAGAATACAGAGCCTACCCTATGTATCCTAGTACAGCACGTCTGTACTGGGATACAGAACCTGGGGGCTCCAGTAATGGGATGCAGAGCTTGAGGGGGGTTCCTGTATTAGGATAGCGAGCCTGCCCCCCTCTGTATCCTAGTACAGCATACCTGTACTGGGATACCGAGCCTGGGGCTCCAGTAATGGGATGTAGATCTTGATGGGGAGGCTCCTGTACTTGGATAGCGAGTCTGCCCCCTCTGTATCCTAGTACAGCACATCTGTGCTGGGATACAGAGCCCGAGGGCTCGCGTAATGGGATGCAGAGCTTGAGGGGGCTCCTGTACTAGGATACAGAGTCTGCCACCTCTGTATCCTAGTACAGCACTTCTGTACTGGGGATACAGTGCCCGGGGCTAAAGTAATGAGATGCAGAGCTTGAGGGGGCTCCTGTACTAGGATTGCGAGTTTGCCATCCTAGTACTAGGATGGCGAGTTTGCCCCACGCAGGCGGCCGCTGCGTGGTGAAGAGAGCGACCCCTGACCTTGACTGGTAGTTCGCTCCCCCACCACACAGCTCCGTCTGTGTGCCCTGCTGCTGCCCCTGATTGTGCTCGTTTTTTTCCTTTCTGTGCCCCCTTGCTGCCCCTGATTGTGCTCGTTTTCCTTTCTGTGCCCCCTTGCTGCCCCTGATTGTGCTCGTTTTTCCTTTCTGTGCCCCCTTGCTGCCCCTGATTGTGCTCGTTTTTCCTTTCTGTGCCCCCTTGCTGCCCCTGATTGTGCTCGTTTTTCTCCTTTCTGTGCCCCCTTGCTGCCCCTGATTGTGCTCGTTTTTCCTTTCTGTGCCCCCTTGCTGCCCCTGATTGTGCTCGTTTTTTTCCTTTCTGTGCCCCCTTGCTGCCCCTGATTGTGCTCGTTTTTCCTTTCTGTGCCCCCTTGCTGCCCCTGATTGTGCTCGTTTTTCCTTTCTGTGCCCCCTTGCTGCCCCTGATTGTGCTCGTTTTCCTTTCTGTGCCCCCTTGCTGCCCCTGATTGTGCTCGTTTTTTCCTTTCTGTGCCCCTTTGCTGCCCCTGATTGTGCTCGTTTTTCCTTTCTGTGCCCCCTTGCTGCCCCTGATTGTGCTCGTTTTTCCTTTCTGTGCCCCCTTGCTGCCCCTGATTGTGCTCGTTTTCCTTTCTGTGCCCCCTTGCTGCCCCTGATTGTGCTCGTTTTTCCTTTCTGTGCCCCCTTGCTGCCCCTGATTGTGCTCGTTTTTTTCCTTTCTGTGCCCCCTTGCTGCCCCTGATTGTGCTCGTTTTTCCTTTCTGTGCCCCCTTGCTGCCCCTGATTGTGCTCGTTTTCCTTTCTGTGCCCCTTGCTGCCCCTGATTGTGCTCATTTTTTTCCCTTTCTGTGCCCCCTTGATGCCCTGATTGTGCTCGTTTTCCCTTCTGTGCCTGTTTCCCGCCGCTGCGCCTCTGCGGCCCCGCCCCTCACTGCCCATTCGCTGCCCCATTCCCTGCTCCTCCCTCCCACCTCCCCATTTATGGCGGCCGCTGCGCGGTCGCGCCGCTGGCGCGCCAAAGGCGCGCCTAAGGCAAGCCCGTCTGCGCCCGTCCGCGCCGTGACCGCGCCCAGCGCCAGACCCCCTGGTCCGGGCATCCCCCGCGCCCGCCACATCAACAGACGCCGATACGACGCCAGCACCCTCCACGCACTCAACCCCGGAAAAGATCACGCCTGCTACCAGGCCACCCCGAAGCGCACCCAAGGGCCCTTCACCTGCCGGAACTGCAGCTTCGCCAGCACCCGCCCCGCCAAACCACTGCCCAGGAAAGAACCCAACTACCTCAGATGCATCCTCCTCAACACCCGCTCCGCCCGCAAACACGCCATTGAACTCTGGGACCTTCTCGACTCAACCTCCCCAGACGTCGCATTCCTGACGGAGACCTGGCTGAATCCTGCTTCAGCCCCCGACATCGCCATTGCCATCCCGGACGGATACAAGATCACCCGCAGGGACCGCACCAACGGAGTCGGAGGAGGCATCGCCATCGTCCACAGGAACACCCTCAGAGTCTCAACCAACACCGACGACACCCTCAGCACCGCCGAACACATGCACTTCCAGATCCACACCGATCCCAACACCACCCTCAGAGGAACCCTCATCTATAGACCCCCGGACCCCGACCACAGTTCAGCGATTCCATCGCTGACTTCGTCAGCACACACGCCATCGCCTCCACGGACTACATCCTCCTCGGGACCTGAACTTCCACCTCGAGAACAACAAGGACACCAACTCCACCACCCTGATCGACAACCTCGCCACCCTCGGACTCAGACAGCTCGTGACTACACCCACCCACGCCGCCGGCCACACGCTAGACTCCATCTTTTCCGCAAGCCCACACGTCTCCTTCAACCACACCTCCGAACCCCACTGGACTGACCACCACTGCATCCACTTCACCTACAGGAAGCCCACCACGCACCACCGCACCGAACAATTGCCTCGCCGCTGCTGGAGCAGAGTCATGGAAGACCAGCTAACCACAACCCTCGCCCTGAGCCCACCCGCCGAACCCTCCGACCCCGACACCGCCGCCCGCAACCTCAGACAGTGGATCGGCGACTGCGCCAACACCTCGCCCCGCTCAAGAATCCGCCCAACAGCCACACCAGCAAGAAAGCCACCTGGTTCACCGAAGACCTCCAGGCCTCCAAGCGAACATGCCGAAAACTGGAGAAGATCTGGCTCCACGAACGGACAGCGGACAGCTACGCCGCCCACAAGAGCGCCACCCGCAGTCACCATCACCTCATCAGATCCGCCAAAGGGCCTCACTCAAAGACCGCCTAGACAACAACGCACACAACAGCAAAGAGCTCTTCAACATCGTGAAGGAACTCTCCAACCCCAGCTCCAACACCAACGACATCCAGCCATCGCGAGACCTGTGCGACTCACTGGCCACCTTCTTCCACCGCAAAATCGCCGACATCCACGACAGCTTCAACACCACGACCACCCCGGCAACCACCGAGACCACTGCCCCCACAACCACCAACCGCCTGCTCTCCTGGACCAACATCAACGACGAGGACACCAGCGAGATCATGAACACCATCCACTCAGGTTCACCGCTAGACCCGTGCCCTCACCACATCTTCAACAAAGCCAGTACAGCCATCGCGCCCCATCTCCGGAAAATAATCAACATCTCCTTCGAGACAGCAACCTTCCCGGAAAGCTGGAAGCACGCCGAGATCACCGCCTTACTCAAGAAACCCAAGGCAGACCCCAAGGACCTCAAGAACTTCCGACCCATCTCTCTGCTCCCGTTCCCCGCGAAGGTCACCGAGAAAATCGTCAACAAACAACTGACCCGCTACCTCGAGGAGAACAACATCCTGGACCCTTCCCAGTCCGGCTTCCGCAGCAACCACAGCACCGAAACCGCCCTCATCGCCGCCATCGATGACATCAGGACCCTGCTAGACAACGGAGAAACAGCAGCCCTCATCCTCCTGGACCTATCAGCCGCCTTCGACACGGTCTGCCACCACACACTACGAACACGCCTTCACGACGCCGGGATCCAAGAGAAGGCCCTGGACTGGACCACATCCTTCCTTTCCGGCCAGAACACAAAGCGTCCGCCTCGCCCCCTTCCGATCCAAGGCCACCAAGATCATCTGCGGCGTACCCCAAGGCTCCTCCCTCAGCCCAACGCTGTTCTACATCTACATGGCACCCCTCGCCCACGTCGCCCGACAGCACAACCTCAACATCATCTCCTACGCCGACGACACCCAGCTGATCCTCTCCCTCACCAAAGACCCTCACACCGCCAAAGCCCACCTCCACGAAGGAATGAAGGCCGTCGCCGAATGGATGAGGACCAGCCGCCTGAAGCTGAACTCGGACAAGACGGAGGTCCTCATCCTTGGTTCCAACCCTTCAGCCTGGGACGACTCCTGGTGGCCAACATCACTGGGAACAGCCCCGCCACCCACCGACCACGTACGCAACCTAGGGGTCATCCTCGACCCCACCCTCTCCATGACTAAGCAGGTCAACGCCGTTTCCTCATCCTGCTTCAACATCCTCCGAATGCTCCGCAGGATCTTCAAGTGGATCCCCACCGAAACAAGAAAAACAGTCACCCAGGCCCTCGTCACCAGCAGGCTGGACTACGGAAACGCCCTCTACGCAGGAACGACGGCTAAGCTCCTGAGACGGCTGCAACGCATCCAGAACGCCTCTGCACGTCTTATCCTCGACATCCCCCGGCCGCAGCCACATCACACCCCACCTGAGAGACCTGCACTGGCTCCCTGTCAACAAGAGGATAACCTTCAAGCTCCTCACCCACGCACACAAAGCACTCCACAACTCCGGACCAGCCTACCTCAACTAATGACTCAGCTTCTACACCCCCACCCGCCAGCTCCGCTCGACCAGCCTCGCCCTCGCCACAGTCCCCCGCATCCGGAAAACGACCGCCGGCGGCAGATCCTTCTCCCACCTCGCCGCCAAGACCTGGAACACCCTCCCCACCAACCTCCGACAGACCCAAGACCTACTGGCCTTCAGAAGACTCCTCAAGACCTGGCTCTTCGATCAGTAGCAGCACCACCCCCCTCTTCCCCCAGCGCCTTGAGACCCTCGCGGGTATGTAGTGCGCTTTATAAGTGACATGATTGATTGATTGATTGATTGTATCCTAGTACAGCACGTCTGTACTGGGATACAGCGCCTGGGGTGTCCAGTAATGGGATGCAGAGCTTGAGGGGGGCTCCTGTACTGGGATACAAAGCCTGCGCCCTATGTATCCTAGTACAGCACGTCTGTACTGGGATACCGAGCCTGGGGCTCCAGTAATGGATGCAGAGATTGAGGAGGGCTCCTGTACTGGGATACAGAGCCTGCCCCTATGTATCCTAGTACAGCACGTCTGTACTGGGATACCGAGCCTGGGGGCTCCAGTAATGGGATGCAGAGCTTGAGGGGGCTCCTGTACTAGGATAGCGAGTCTGCCCCCTCTGTATCCTAGTACAGCACATCTGTGCTGGGATACTGAGCCCGGGGGCTCCAGTAATGGGATGCAGAGCTTGAGGGGGCTCCTGTACTAGGATACAGAGCCTGCCCCTATGTATCCTAGTACAGCACGTCTGTACTGGGATAGAGAACCTGGGGGCTCCAGTAAGGGGTGCAGAGCTTGAGGGGGGCTCCTGTACTAGAATAGCAAGTCTGCCCCCCTCTGTATCCTAGTACAGCACATCTGTACTGGGATACCGAGCCAGGAGCTCCAGTAATGGGATGCAGAGATTGAGGGGGCTCCTGTACTAGGATGGCGAGTCTGCCCCCTCTGTATCCTAGTACAGCACATCTGTGCTGGGATACCGAGCCTGGGGGCTCCAGTAACGGGATGCAGACCTTGAGGGGGCTCCTGTACTAGGATACAGAACCTGTCCCCTCTGTATCCTAGTACAGCACATGTGTACTAGGATACCGAGCCCGGGGGCTCGAGTAATGGAATGCAGAGCTTGAAGGGGCTCCTGTACTAGGATACAGAGCCTGCCCCTCTGTATCCTAGTACAGCACATCTGTACTGGGATACCGAGCCTGGGACCTCCAGTAACGGGATGCAGACCTTGAGGGGCTCCTGTACTGGGATACAGAGCCTGCCCCTCTATATCCTAGTACAGCATGTCTGTACTGCGATACCGAGCCTGGGGGCTGCAGTAATGGGATGCAGAGCTTGATGGGGGGCTCCTGTACTTGGATAGCGAGTGTGCCCCCCTTAGTATCCTAGTACAGCATGTCTGTACTGGGATACCGAGCCTGGGGGCTCAAGTAATGGGATGCACAGCTTGAGGGGGTCTCCTGTACTAGGATACAGAGCCTGCCCCCTCTATATCCTAGTACAGCAAATCTGTACTGGGATACCGAGCCCGGGGGCAGATCTTGAGGGGGGCTCCTGTACTAGGATAGCAAGTCTGCCCCCCCTCTGTATCCTAGTACAGCACATCTGTACTGGGATACCGAGCCTGATGGCTCCAGTAATGGGGAGCAGAGTTTGAGGGGGCTCCTGTACTGGGATATAGAGCCTGCCCCCTATGTATCCTAGTACAGCACATCTGTACTGGGATACTGAGCCTGGGGGCTCCAGTAATGAGATGCAGAGCTTGAGGGGGTCTCCTATACTAGGATGGAGAGCCTGCCCCCTCTGTATCCTAGTACAGCACATCTGTACTGGGATACAGAGCCTGGGCGCTCCAGTAATGGGGTGCAGAGCTTGAAAGGGGCTCCTGTACTAGGATAGCGAATCTGCCCCCTCTATATCCTAGTACAGCACATCTGTACTGAGATACCGAGCCCGGGGGCTCCAGTAATGGAATGCAGAGCTTGAGGGGGGCTCCTGTACTTGGATAGCGAGTCTGCCCCCTCTGTATCCTAGTACAGCCCATCTGTACTGGGATACAGTGCCTGGGGGCTCCAGTAACGGGGTGCAGAGCTTGAGGGGGGCTCCTGTACGGGATACAGAGCCTACCCCCTATGTGTCCTAGTACAGCACGTCTGTACTGGGATACAGTGCCTGGGGCGTCCAGTAATGGGATGCAGAGCTTGAGGGGGGCTCCCGTACTAGGATAGCGAGTCTGCCCCCCTCTGTATCCTGGAACAGCACATCTGTACTGGGATACAGAACATGGGGAGCTCCAGTAATGGGGTGCAGAGCTTGAGGGGGCTCCTGTATTAAGATAGCGAGTCTGCCCCCTCTGTATGCTAGTACAGCACATCTGTACTGGGATACCGAGCCTGGGGGCTCCAGTAATGGGATGCAGATCTTGATGGGGGCTCCTGTACTTGGATAGCGAGTCTGCCCCCTCTGTATCCTAGTACAGCACATCTGTACTGGGATACAGAACCCAGAGAGCTTGCGTAATGGGATGCAGAGCTTGTGGGGGCTCCTGTACTAGGATACAGAGTCTGCCACCTCTGTATCCTAGTACAGCACATCTGTAATGGGATACAGAGGCTGGGGGCTCCAGTAATGGGGTGCAGAGCTTGAGGGGGGGGCTCCTGTACTAGGATACAGAGCCTACCCCTATGTATCCTAGTACAGCATGTCTGTACTGGGATACAGAACCTGGGGGCTCCAGTAATGGGATGCAGAGCTTGAGGGGGGCTCCTGTACTAGGATAGCGAGTCTGCCCCCTCTGTATCCTAGTACAGCACATCTGTACTGGGATACAGCACCTGGGGCATCCAGTAATGGGATGCAGAGCTTGAGGGGGGCTTCTGTACTAGGATGCAGAGCCTGCCCCCTATGTATCCTAGTACAGCACGTCTGTACTGGGATACAGAACATGGGGGCTCCAGTAATGGGGTGCAGAGCTTAAGGGGACCTCCTGTACTAGGATACAGAGCCTACCCCTATGTATCCTAGTACAGCACGTCTGTACTGGGATACAGAGCCTGGGGGCGTCCAGTAATGGGATGCAGAGCTTGAGGGGGGCTCCTGTACTAGGATAGCGAGTCTGCCCCCCTCTGTATCCTAGTACAGCACATCTGCACTGGGATACCGAGCCTGGGGGCTCCAATAATGGGATGCAGAGCTTGAGGGGGCTCCTGTACCAGGATACAGAGCCTGCCCCTCTGTATTCTAGTACAGCACATCTGTAATGGGATACAGAGGCTGGGGGCTCCAGTAATGGGGTGCAGAGCTTGAGGGGGGGCTCCTGTACTAGAATACAGAGCCTACCCCTATGTATCCTAGTACAGCACGTCTGTACTGGGATACAGAACCTGGGGGCTCCAGTAATGGGATGCAGAGCTTGAGGGGGGTTCCTGTATTAGGATAGCGAGCCTGCCCCCCTCTGTATCCTAGTACAGCATACCTGTACTGGGATACCGAGCCTGGGGGCTCCAGTAATGGGATGTAGATCTTGATGGGGAGGCTCCTGTACTTGGATAGCGAGTCTGCCCCCCTCTGTATCCTAGTACAGCACATCTGTACTGGGATACAGAGCCCGGGGGCTCGCGTAATGGGATGCAGAGCTTGAGGGGGGCTCCTGTACTAGGATACAGAGTCTGCCACCTCTGTATCCTAGTACAGCACTTCTGTACTGGGATACAGTGCCCGGGGGCTAAAGTAATGAGATGCAGAGCTTGAGGGGGGCTCCTGTACTAGGATGGCGAGTTTGCCATCCTAGTACTAGAGATAGCGAGTTGCCCCACGCAGGCGGCCGCTGCGTGGTGAAGAGAGCGACCCCTGACCTTGACTGGTAGTTCGCTCCCCACCACACAGCTCCGTCTGTGTGCCCTGCTGCTGCCCCTGATTGTGCTCGTTTTTTCCTTTCTGTGCCCCCTTGCTGCCCCTGATTGTGCTCGTTTTCCTTTCTGTGCCCCCTTGCTGCCCCTGATTGTGCTCGTTTTTCCTTTCTGTGCCCCCTTGCTGCCCCTGATTGTGCTCGTTTTTCCTTTCTGTGCCCCCTTGCTGCCCCTGATTGTGCTCGTTTTTTTCCTTTCTGTGCCCCCTTGCTGCCCCTGATTGTGCTCGTTTTTCCTTTCTGTGCCCCCTTGCTGCCCCTGATTGTGCTCGTTTTTTTTTCCTTTCTGTGCCCCCTTGCTGCCCCTGATTGTGCTCGTTTTTCCTTTCTGTGCCCCCTTGCTGCCCCTGATTGTGCTCGTTTTTCCTTTCTGTGCCCCCTTGCTGCCCCTGATTGTGCTCGTTTTCCTTTCTGTGCCCCCTTGCTGCCCCTGATTGTGCTCGTTTTTTTCCTTTCTGTGCCCCCTTGCTGCCCCTGATTGTGCTCGTTTTTCCTTTCTGTGCCCCCTTGCTGCCCCTGATTGTGCTCGTTTTCCTTTCTGTGCCCCCTTGCTGCCCCTGATTGTGCTCGTTTTTTTCCTTTCTGTGCCCCCTTGCTGCCCCTGATTGTGCTCGTTTTTCCTTTCTGTGCCCCCTTGCTGCCCCTGATTGTGCTCGTTTTTCCTTTCTGTGCCCCCTTGCTGCCCCTGATTGTGCTCATTTTTTTTCCCTTTCTGTGCCCCCTTGATGCCCTGATTGTGCTCGTTTTCCCTTCTGTGCCTGTTTCCGCCGCTGCGCTCTGCGGCCCCGCCCCTCACTGCCCATTCGCTGCCCCATTCCCTGCTCCTCCCTCCCACCTCCCCATTTATGGCGGCCGCTGCGCGTCAGCGCAGCTGGCGCGCCGAGCGCGCCTAAGGCAAGCCCGTCTGCGCCCGTCTGCGCCCGTCCGCGCCGTGACCGCGCCCAGCGCCAGACCCCTGGTCCGGGCATCCCCGCGCCCGCCACATCAACAGACGCCCGATACGACGCCAGCACCCTCCACGCACTCAACCCCGGAAAAGATCACGCCTGCTACCAGGCCACCCCGAAGCGCACCCAAGGGCCCTTCACCTGCCGGAACTGCAGCTTCGCCAGCACCCGCCCCGCCAAACCACTGCCCAGGAAAGAACCCAACTACCTCAGATGCATCCTCCTCAACACCCGCTCCGCCCGCAAACACGCCATTGAACTCTGGGACCTTCTCGACTCAACCTCCCCAGACGTCGCATTCCTGACGGAGACCTGGCTGAATCCTGCTTCAGCCCCCGACATCGCCATTGCCATCCCGGACGGATACAAGATCACCCGCAGGGACCGCACCAACGGAGTCGGAGGAGGCATCGCCATCGTCCACAGGAACACCCTCAGAGTCTCAACCAACACCGACGACACCCTCAGCACCGCCGAACACATGCACTTCCAGATCCACACCGATCCCAACACCACCCTCAGAGGAACCCTCATCTATAGACCCCGGACCCGGACCACAGTTCAGCGATTCCATCGCTGACTCCGTCAGCACACACGCCATCGCCTCCACGGACTACATCCTCCTCGGGACCTGAACTTCCACCTCGAGAACAACAAGGACACCAACTCCACCACCCTGATCGACAACCTCGCCACCCTCGGACTCAGACAGCTCGTGACTACACCCACCCACGCCGCCGGCCACACGCTGAGACTCCATCTTTTCCGCAAGCCCACACGTCTCCTTCAACCACACCTCCGAACCCCACTGGACTGACCACCACTGCATCCACTTCACCTACAGGAAGCCCACCACGCACCACCGCACCGAACAATTGCCTCGCCGCTGCTGGAGCAGAGTCATGGAAGACCAGCTAACCACAACCCTCGCCCTGAGCCCACCCGCCCGAACCCTCCGACCCCGACACCGCCGCCCGCAACCTCAGACAGTGGATCGGCGACTGCGCCAACACCTCGCCCCGCTCAAGAATCCGCCCAACAGCCACACCAGCAAGAAAGCCACCTGGTTCACCGAAGACCTCCAGGCCTCCAAGCGAACATGCCAAAAACTGGAGAAGATCTGGCTCCACGAACGGACAGCGGACAGCTACGCCGCCCACAAGAGCGCCACCCGCAGTCACCATCACCTCATCAGATCCGCCAAAAGGGCCTCACTCAAAGACCGCCTAGACAACAACGCACACAACAGCAAAGAGCTCTTCAACATCGTGAAGGAACTCTCCAACCCCAGCTCCAACACCAACGACATCCAGCCATCGCGAGACCTGTGCGACTCACTGGCCACCTTCTTCCACCGCAAAATCGCCGACATCCACGACAGCTTCAACACCACGACCACCCCGGCAACCACTGAGACCACTGCCCCCACAACCACCAACCGCCTGCTCTCCTGGACCAACATCAACGACGAGGACACCAGCGAGATCATGAACACCATCCACTCAGGTTCACCGCTAGACCCGTGCCCTCACCACATCTTCAACAAAGCCAGTACAGCCATCGCGCCCCATCTCCGGAAAATAATCAACATCTCCTTCGAGACAGCAACCTTCCCGGAAAGCTGGAAGCACGCCGAGATCACCGCCTTACTCAAGAAACCCAAGGCAGACCCCAAGGACCTCAAGAACTTCCGACCCATCTCTCTGCTCCCGTTCCCCTCGAAGGTCACCGAGAAAATCGTCAACAAACAACTGACCCGCTACCTCGAGGAGAACAACATCCTGGACCCTTCCCAGTCCGGCTTCCGCAGCAACCACAGCACCGAAACCGCCCTCATCGCCGCCATCGATGACATCAGGACCCTGCTAGACAACGGAGAAACAGCAGCCCTCATCCTCCTGGACCTATCAGCCGCCTTCGACACGGTCTGCCACCACACACTACGAACACGCCTTCACGACGCCGGGATCCAGAGAAGGCCCTGGACTGGACCACATCCTTCCTTTCCGGCAGAACACAAAGCGTCCGCCTCGCCCCCTTCCGATCCAAGGCCACCAAGATCATCTGCGGCGTACCCCAAGGCTCCTCCCTCAGCCCAACGCTGTTCAACATCTACATGGCACCCCTCGCCCACGTCGCCCGACAGCACTAACCTCAACATCATCTCCTACGCCGACGACACCCAGCTGATCCTCTCCCTCACCAAAGACCCTCACACCGCCCAAAGCCCACGTCCACGAAGGAATGAAGGCCGTCGCCGAATGGATGAGGACCAGCCGCCTGAAGCTGAACTCGGACAAGACGGAGGTCCTCATCCTTGGTTCCAACCCTTCAGCCTGGGACGACTCCTGGTGGCCAACATCACTGGGAACAGCCCCGCCACCCACCGACCACGTACGCAACCTAGGGGTCATCCTCGACCCCACCCTCTCCATGACTAAGCAGGTCAACGCCGTTTCCTCATCCTGCTTCAACATCCTCCGAATGCTCCGCAGGATCTTCAAGTGGATCCCCACCGAAACAAGAAAAACAGTCACCCAGGCCCTCGTCACCAGCAGGCTGGACTACGGAAACGCCCTCTACGCAGGAACGACGGCTAAGCTCCTGAGACGGCTGCAACGCATCCAGAACGCCTCTGCACGTCTTATCCTCGACATCCCCCGACGCAGCCACATCACACCCCACTTGAGAGACCTGCACTGGCTCCCTGTCAACAAGAGGATAACCTTCAAGCTCCTCACCCACGCACACAAAGCACTCCACAACTCCGGACCAGCCTACCTCAACTAATGACTCAGCTTCTACACCCCCACCCGCCAGCTCCGCTCGACCAGCCTCGCCCTCGCCACAGTCCCCCGCATCCGGAAAACGACCGCCGGCGGCAGATCCTTCTCCCACCTCGCCGCCAAGACCTGGAACACCCTCCCCACCAACCTCCGACAGACCCAAGACCTACTGGCCTTCAGAAGACTCCTCAAGACCTGGCTCTTCGATCAGTAGCAGCACCACCCCCTCTTCCCCCAGCGCCTTGAGACCCTCGCGGGTATGTAGTGCGCTTTATAAGTGACATGATTGATTGATTGATTGATTGTATCCTAGTACAGCACGTCTGTACTGGGATACAGCGCCTGGAGTGTCCAGTAATGGGATGCAGAGCTTGAGGGGAGCTCCTGTACTGGGATACAAAGCCTGCGCCCTATGTATCCTAGTACAGCACGTCTGTACTGGGATACCGAGCCTGGGGCTCCAGTAATGGATGCAGAGATTGAGGAGGGCTCCTGTACTGGGATACAGAGCCTGCCCCCTATGTATCCTAGTACAGCACGTCTGTACTGGGATACCGAGCCTGGGGGCTCCAGTAATGGGATGCAGAGCTTGAGGGGGGCTCCTGTACTAGGATAGCGAGTCTGCCCCCCTCTGTATCCTAGTACAGCACATCTGTACTGGGATACTGAGCCCGGGGCTCCAGTAATGGGATGCAGAGCTTGAGGGGGCTCCTGTACTAGGATACAGAGCCTGCCCCTATGTATCCTAGTACAGCACGTCTGTACTGGGATAGAGAACCTGGGGGCTCCAGTAAGGGGTGCAGAGCTTGAGGGGGCTCCTGTACTAGAATAGCAAGTCTGCCCCCTCTGTATCCTAGTACAGCACATCTGTACTGGGATACTGAGCCAGGGGCTCCAGTAATGGGATGCAGAGATTGAGGGGGGCTCCTGTACTAGGATAGCGAGTCTGCCCCCCTCTGTATCCTAGTACAGCACATCTGTGCTGGGATACCGAGCCTGGGGGCTCCAGTAACGGGATGCAGACCTTGAGGGGGCTCCTGTACTAGGATACAGAACCTGTCCCCTCTGTATCCTAGTACAGCACATGTGTACTAGGATACCGAGCCCGGGGGCTCGAGTAATGGAATGCAGAGCTTGAAGGGGGCTCCTGTACTAGGATACAGAGCCTGCCCCCTCTGTATCCTAGTACAGCACATCTGTACTGGGATACCGAGCCTGGGACCTCCAGTAACGGGATGCAGACCTTGAGGGGGCTCCTGTACTGGGATACAGAGCCTGCCCCCTCTATATCCTAGTACAGCATGTCTGTACTGGGATACCGAGCCTGGGGGCTGCAGTAATGGGATGCAGAGCTTGAGGGGGGGCTCCTGTTCTTGGATAGCGATTCTGACCCCCTTAGTATCCTAGTACAGCACGTCTGTACTGGGATACCGAGCCTGGGGGCTGAAGTAATGGGATGCAGAGCTTGAGGGGGGCTCCTGTACTAGGATACAGAGCCTGCCCCCCTCTGTATCCTAGTACAGCATATCTGTACTGGGATACCGAGCCCGAGGGCAGATCTTGAGGGGGCTCCTGTACTAGGATAGCAAGTCTGCCCCCTCTGTATCCTAGTACAGCACATCTGTACTGGGATACCGAGCCTGATGGCTCCAGTAATGGGGAGCAGAGCTTGAGGGGGCTCCAGTACTGGGATATAGAGCCTGCCCCCTATGTATCTTAGTACAGCACAACTGTCCTGGGATACCGAGCCTGGGGGCTCCAGTAATGGGATGCAGAGCTTGAGGGGGTCTCCTATACTAGGATGGAGAGCCTGCCCCCTCTGTATCCTAGTACAGCACATCTGTACTGGGATACAGAGCCTGGGGGCTCCAGTAATGGGGTGCAGAGCTTGAAAGGGGCTCCTGTTCTAGGATAGCGAATCTGCCCCCCTCTATATCCTAGTACAGCACATCTGTACTGGGATACCGAGCCCGGGGGCTCCAGTAATGGGATGCAGAGCTTGAGGGGGGCTCCTGTACTTGGATAGCGAGTCTGCCCCCTCTGTATCCTAGTACAGCACATCTGTACTGGGATACAGTGCCTGGGGGCTCCAGTAACGGGGTGCAGAGCTTGAGGGGGGCTCCTGTACGGGATACAGAGCCTACCCCCTATGTGTCCTAGTACAGCACGTCTGTACTGGGATACAGTGCCTGGGGCGTCCAGTAATAGGATGCAGAGCTTGAGGGGGGCTCCCGTACTAGGATAGGGAGTCTGCCCCCCTCTGTATCCTGGAACAGCACATCTGTACTGGGATACAGAACATGGGGGCTCCAGTAATGGGGTGCAGAGCTTGAGGGGGGCTCCTGTATTAAGATAGCGAGTCTGCCCCCCTCTGTATCCAAGTACAGCACATCTGTAATGGGATACAGAGCCTGGGGGGCTCCAGAAATAGGGTGCAGAGCTTGAGGGGGGCTCCTGTATTAGGATAGCGAGTCTGCCCCCCTCTGTATCCTAGTACAGCACATCTGTACTGGGATACCGAGCCTGGGGGCTCCAGTAATGGAATGCAGATCTTGATGAAGGGGCTCCTGTACTTGGATAGCGAGTCTGCCCCCTCTGTATCCTAGTACAGCACATCTGTACTGGGATACAGAGCCCAGGGGCTCGCGTAATGGGATGCAGAGCTTGTGGGGGGCTCCTGTAGTAGGATACAGAGTCTGCCCCCTCTGTATCCTAGTACAGCACTTTTGTACTGGGATACAGTGCCCGGGGGCTCCAGTAAGGGGATGCAGAGCTTGAGGGGGGCTCCTGTACTAGGATGGCGAGTCTGCCCCCCTCTGTATCCTAGTACAGCACGTCTGTACTGGGATACAGCGCCTGGGGCATCCAGTAATGGGGTGCAGAGCTTGAGGGGGGCTCCTGTACTAGGATGCAGAGCCTGCCCCCTCTGTATCCAGGACAGCACATCTGTACTGGGATACCGAGCCTGGTGGCTCCAGTAATGGGATGCAGAGCTTGAGGGGGGCTCCTGTACTGGGATACAGAGCCTGCCCCCTATGTATCCTAGTACAGCACATCTGTACTGGGATTCCGAGCCTGGGGGCTCCAGTAATGGGATGCAGAGCTTGAGGGGGGCTCCTGTACTGGGATACAGAGCCTGCCCCCTATGTATCCTAGTACAGCACGTCTGTACTGGGATTCCGAGCCTGGGGGCTCGAGTAATGGGATGCAGAGCTTGAGGGGGGCTCCTGTACTGGGATACAGAGCCTGCCCCCTATATATCCTAGTACAGCACGTCTGTACTGTGATACCGAGCCTGGGGGCTCCAGTAATGGGATGCAGAGCTTGAGGGGGGCTCCTGTACTAGGATAGCGAGTCTGCCCCCCTCTGTATCCTAGTACAGCATGTCTGTACTGGGATACTGAGCCCGGGGGCTCCAGTAATGAGATGCAGAGCTTGAGGGGGGCTCCTGTACTAGGATACAGAGCCTGCCCCCTATGTATCCTAGTACAGCAGGTCTGTACTGGGATACAGAACCTAGGGTCTCCAGTAATGGGGTGCAGAGCTTGAGGGAGGCTCCTGTACTAGAATAGCGAGTCTGCCCCCCTCTGTATCCTAGTACAGCACATCTGTACTGGGATACTGAGCCCGGGGCTCCAGTAATGGGATGCAGAGCTTGAGTGGGGCTCTTGTACTAGGATAGCGAGTCTGCCCCCCCTCTGTATCCTAGTACAGCACATCTGTACTGGGATACCGAGCCTGGGGGCTCCTGTAATGGGGTGCAGAGCTTGAGGGGGGCTCCTGTACTAGGATACAGAACCTGCCCCCTCTGTATCCTAGTACAGCATGTCTGTAGTGGGATACCGAGCCTGGGGGCTGCAGTAATGGGATGCAGAGCTTGAGAGGGGGCTCTTGTACTTGGATAGCGAGTCTGCCCCCCTTAGTATCCTAGTACAGCACGTCTGTACTGGGATACCGAGCCCGGGGCTGCAGTAATGGGATGCAGGGCTTGAGGGGGGCTCCTTTACTGGGATAGCGAGTCTGCCCCCCTCTGTATCCTAGTACAGCACGTCTGTACTGGGATACCGAGCGTGAGGGCTCCAGTAATGGGATGCAGAGCTCGAGGGGGTCTCCTGTACTAGGATACAGACCCTGCCCCTCTCTGTATCCTAGTACAGCAAATCTGTACTGGGATACCGAGCCCAGGGGCAGATCTTGAGGGGGGCTCCTGTACTAGGATAGCGAGTCTGACCCCCTCTGTATTCTAGTACAGCACATCTGTACTGGGATACCGAGCCTGAGGGCTCCAGTAATGGGGAGCAGAGTTTGAGGGGGCTCTTGTACTGGGATATAGAGCCTGCCCCCTATGTATCCTAGTACAGCACATCTGTACTGGGATACCGAGCCTGGGGGCTCCAGTAATGGGATGCAGAGCTTGAGGGCGTCTCCTATGCTAGGATGGAGAGCCTGCCCCCTCTGTATCCTAGTACAGCACATCTGTACTGGGATACCGAGTCCGGGGGCTCCAGTAATGGGATGCAGAGCTTGAGGGGGGCTCCTGTACTTGGATAGCGAGTCTGCCCCCCTCTGTATCCTAGTACAGCACATCTGTACTGGGATACCGAGCCTGGGGGCTCCTGTAATGGGGTGCAGAGCTTGAGGGGGGCTCCTGTACTAGGATACAGAACCTGCCCCCTCTGTATCCTAGTACAGCATGTCTGTAGTGGGATACCGAGCCTGGGGGCTGCAGTAATGGGATGCAGAGCTTGAGAGGGGGCTCTTGTACTTGGATAGCGAGTCTGCCCCCCTTAGTATCCTAGTACAGCACGTCTGTACTGGGATACCGAGCCCGGGGCTGCAGTAATGGGATGCAGAGCTTGAGGGGGGCTCCTTTACTGGGATAGCGAGTCTGCCCCCCTCTGTATCTTAGTACAGCACGTCTGTACTGGGATACCGAGCGTGAGGGCTCCAGTAATGGGATGCAGAGCTCGAGGGGGTCTCCTGTACTAGGATACAGACCCTGCCCCCCTCTGTATCCTAGTACAGCAAATCTGTACTGGGACACCGAGCCCGGGGGCAGATCTTGAGGGGGGCTCCTGTACAAGAATAGCGAGTCTGACCCCCTCTGTATTCTAGTACAGCACATCTGTACTGGGATACCGAGCCTGAGGGCTCCAGTAATGGGGAGCAGAGTTTGAGGGGGCTCCTGTACTGGGATATAGAGCCTGCCCCCTATGTATCCTAGTACAGCACATCTGTACTGGGATACCGAGCCTGGGGGCTCCAGTAATGGGATGCAGAGCTTGAGGGCGTCTCCTATACTAGGATGGAGAGCCTGCCCCCCTCTGTATCCTAGTACAGCACATCTGTACTGGGATACAGAGTCCGGGGGCTCCAGTAATGGGATGCAGAGCTTGAGGGGGCTCCTGTACTTGGATAAGCGAGTCTGCCCCCTCTGTATTCTAGTACAGCACATCTGTACTGGGATAGAGTGCCTGGGGGCTCCAGTAACGGGGTGCAGAGCTTGAGGGGGCTCCTGTACTGGGATACAGAGCCTACCCCTATGTATCCTAGTACAGCACATCTGTACTGGGATACCGAGTCCGAGGGCTCCAGTAATGGGATGCAGAGCTTGAGGGGGCTCCTGTACTTGGATAGCGAGTCTGCCCCCTCTGTATTCTAGTACAGCACATCTGTACTGGGATAGAGTGCCTGGGGGCTCCAGTAATGGGATGCAGAGCTTGAGGGGGGCTCCCGTTCTAGGATAGCGAGTCTGCCCCCCTCTCTATCCTGGAACAGCACATCTGTACTGGGATACAGGACATGGGGTGTCCAGTAATGGGGTGCAGAGCTTGAGGGGGCTCCTGTTCTAGGATAGCGAGTCTGCTACCCTCTGTATCCTAAGTACAGCACATCTGTACTTGGATGCCGAGCCTGGGGGCTTCAGTAATGGGATGCAGAGCTTGAGGAGGGCTCCTGTACTAGGATGCAGAGCCTGCCCCCTATGTAACCTAGTACAGCACGTCTGTACTGGGATACAGAACCTGGGGGCTCCAGTAATGGGGTGCAGAGCTTGAGGGGGGCTCCTGTACTAGGATAGCGAGTCTGCCCCCTCTGTATCCTAGTACAGCAAATCTACACTGGCATACCGAGCCTGGGAGCTCCAGTACTGGGATGCAGAGCTTGAGGGGGGCTCCTGTACCAGTATACAGAGCCTGCCCCCTCTGTATCCTAGTACAGCACGTCTGTACTGGGATACCGAGCCTGGGGGCTCCAGTAATGGGATGCAGAGCTTGAGGGGGCTCCTGTACTGGGATACCGAGCCTGGGGGTTCCAGTAATGGGATGCAGAGCTTGAGGGGGGCTCCTATACTAGGATAGCGAGTCTGCCCCCCTTTGTATCCTAGTACAGCACGCCTGTACAGGGATACAGCGCCTGGGGTGTCCAGTAATGGGATGCAGAGCTTGAGGGGGGCTCCCGTACTAGGATAGCGAGTCTGCCCCCCTCTGTATCCTGGAACAGCACATCTGTACTGGGATACAGAACATGGGGGCTCCAGTAATGGGGTGCAGAGCTTGAGGGGGCTCCTGTATTAAGATAGCGAGTCTGCCCCCTCTGTATCCTAGTACAGCACATCTGTAATGGGATACAGAGCCTAGGGAGCTCCAGAAATAGGGTGCAGAGCTTGAGGGGGCTCCTGTATTAGGATTGCGAGTCTGTCCCCCTCTGTATCCTAGTACAGCACATCTGTACTGGGATACCGAGCCTGGGGGCTCCAGTAATGGGATGCAGATCTGATGGGGGGCTCCTGTACTTGGATAGCGAGTCTGCCCCCCTCTGTATCCTAGTACAGCACATCTGTACTGGGATACAGAGCCCAGGGACTCGCGTAATGGGATGCAGAGCTTGTGGGGGCTCCTGTACTAGGATACAGAGTCTGCCCCCTCTGTATCCTAGTACAGCACTTTTGTACTGGGATACAGTGCCCGGGGGCTCCAGTAATGGGATGCAGAGATTGAGGGGGGCTCCTGTATTTGGATAGCGAGTCTGCCCCCTCTGTATTCTAGTACAGCACATCTGTACTGGGATACAGTGCCTGGGGGCTCCAGTAACGGGGTGCAGAGCTTGAGGGGGGCTCCTGTACTGGGATACAGAGCCTACCCCCTATGTATCCTAGTACAGCACGCCTGTACTGGGATACAGTGCCTGGGGCATCCAGTAATGGGATGCAGAGCTTGAGGGGGGCTCCCGTACTAGGATAGCGAGTCTGCCCCCCTCTCTATCCTGGAACAGCACATCTGTACTGGGATACAGAACATGGGGTGTCCAGTAATGGGGTGCAGAGCTTGAGGGGGGCTCCTGTTCTAGGATAGCGAGTCTGCTACCCTCTGTATCCTAGTACAGCACATCTGTACTTGGATGCCGAGCCTGGGGGCTTCAGTAATGGGATGCAGAGCTTGAGGAGGGCTCCTGTACTAGTATAGCGAGTCTGCCCCCCTCTGTATCCTAGTAGAGCACATCTGTACTAGGATACAGCGCCTGGGGCGTCCAGTAATGGCATGCAGAGCTTAAGGGGGGCTCCTGTACTGGATACCGAGTCTGCCCCCTCTGTATCCTAGTACAGCACATCTGTACTGGGATACTGAGCCCGGGGGCTCGAGTAATGGGATGCAGAGCTTGAGGGGGCTCCTGTACTAGGATACAGAGTCTGCCCCCTCTGTATCCTAGTACAGCTTATCTGTATTGGGATACCGAGCCTGGGGGCTGCAGTAATGAGATGCAGAGCTTGAGGGGGCCTCCTGTCCTAGGATACAGTCTGCCACCTCTGTATCCTAGTACAGCACGTCTGTACTGGGATATAGTGCCCGGAGGCTCAAGTAATGGGGTAGAGAGTTTGAGGGCGGCTCCTGTACTGGGATAGCGAGTCTGCCCCCCTCTGTATCCTAGTACAGCACGTCTGTACTGGGATACCGAGCCCGGGGGCTCCAGTAATGGGATGCAGAGCTTGAGGGGGGCTCCTGTACTAGGATACAGAGTCTGCTCCCTCGGTATCCTAGTACAGCACATCCGTACTGGGATACTGAGCCCGGGGGCTCGAGTAAAGGGATGCAGAGCTTGAGGGGGGCTCCTGTCCTAGGATACAGTCTGCCACCTCTGTATCCTAGTTCAGCACGTCTGTACTGGGATACAGTGCCCGGGGACTCCAGTAATGGGATGCAGAGCTTGAGGGGGGCTCCTGTACTGGGATACAGAGCCTGCCCCCTATGTATCCTAGTACAGCACATTTGTACTGGGATACCGAGCCTGGGGGCTCCAGTAATGGGATGCTGAGCTTGAGGGGGGCTCCTGTACTGGGATACCGAGCCTGCCCCCTATGTATCCTAGTACAGCCGTCTGTATTGGGATACCGAGCCTGGGGGCACCAGTAATGGGATGCAGAGCTTGAGGTGGGCTCCTGTACTGGGATACAGAGCCTGCCCCCTATATATCCTAGTGCAGCACGTCTGTACTGGGATACCTAGCCTGGGGGCTCCAGTAATGGGATGCAGAGCTTGAGGGGGGCTCCTGTACTGGTATACAGAGCCTGCCCCCTATGTTTCCTAGTACAGCACGTCTGTACTGGGATACCGAACCTGGGGGCTCCAGTAATGGGGTGCAGAGCTTGAGGGGGGCTCCTGTACTAGGATAGCGAGTCTGCCCCCCTCTGTATCCTAGTACAGCACATCTGTACTGGGATACCGAGCCAGGGGGATCCAGTATTGGGGTGCAGAGCTTGAGGGGGCTCCTGTACTAGGATAGCGAGTCTGCCCAACTCTGTATCCTAGTACAGCACATCTGTACTGGGATACCGAGCCTGGGGGCTCCAGTAATGGGTTGCAGAGCTTGAGGGGGGCTCCTGTACTAGGATACAGAACCTGCCCCCTCTGTATCCTAGTACAGCACATCTGTACTGGGATACCGAGCCCGGGGCTCGAGTATTGGGATGCAGAGCTTGAGGGGAGCTCCTGTGCTAGGATACAGAGCCTGCCCCCAATGTATCCTAGTAAAGCACGTCTGTACTGGGATACCGAGCCTGGGGGCTCCAGTAATGGGATGCAGAGCTTGAGGGGAGCTCCTGTACTAGGATAGCAAGTCTGCCCCACTCTGTATCCTAGTACAGCACGTCTGTACTGGGATACCGAGCCTGAGGGCTCCAGTAATGGGATGCAGAGCTTGAGGGGAGCTCCTGTACTAGGATAGCAAGTCTGCCCCCCTCTGTATCCTAGTACAGCACGTCTGTACTGGGATACCGAGCCTGAGGGCTCCAGTAATGGGATGCAGAGCTTGAGGGGGGCTCCTGTACTGGGATACAGAGCCTGCCCCCTATGTATCCTAGTACGGCACGTCTGTACTGGGATACTGAGCCCGGGGGCTCCAGTAATGGGATGCAGAGCTTGAGGGGGGCTCCTGTACTAGGATACAGAGTCTGCCCCCTCGGTATCCTAGTACAGCACATCCGTACTGGGATACTGAGCCCGGGGGCTTGAGTAATGGGATGCAGAGCTTGAGGGGGGCTCCTGTCCTAGGAAACAGTCTGCCCCCCTCTGTATCCTAGTCCAGCACGTCTGTACTGGGATACAGTGCCCGGGGGCTCTAGTAATGGGATGCAGAGCTTGAGGGGGGCTCCTGTACTGGGATACAGAGCCTGCCCCCTATGTATCCTAGTACAGCACATCTGTACTGGGATACCGAGCCTGGGGGCTCCAGTAATGGGATGCTGAGCTTGAGGGGGGCTCCTGTACTGGGATACATAGCCTGCCCCCTATGTATCCTAGTACAGCACATCTGTACTGGGATACCGAGCCTGGGGGCTCTAGTAATGTGATGCAGAGCTTGAGGGGGCTCCTGTACTGGGATACAGAGCCTGCCCCCTATGTATCCCTAGTACGGCACGTCTGTACTGGGATACCGAGCCTGGGGGCTCCAGTAATGGGATGCAGAGCTCGAGGGGGCTCCTGTACTGGGATACAGAGCCTGCCCCCTCTGTATCCTAGTACAGCACATCTGTCCTGGGATACCGAGCCGGGGACTCGCATATTGGGATGTAGAGCTTGAGGGTGGCTCCTGTACTAGGATACAGAACCTGCCCTCCTCTGTATCCTAGTACAACACATCTGTATTGGGATACCGAGCCTGGGGGCTCCAGTAATGGGATGCAGAACTTGAGGGGGGCTCCTGTACTGGGATACAGAGCCTGCCCCCTCTGTATCCTAGTACAGCACATCTGTACTGGGATACCGAGCCCGGGGGCTCCAGTAATGGGATGCAGAGCTTGAGGGGGGCTCCTTTACTAGGATAGAGAGTCTACCCCCCTCTGTATCCTAGTACAGCACGTCTGTACTGGGATACCAAGCCTGAGGGCTCCAGTAATGGGATGCAGAGCTTGAGGGGGGCTCCTGTACTAGGATACAGAGCCTGCCCCCTATGTATCCTAGTACAGCACATCTGCACTGGGATACCGAGCCCGGGGGCAGAGCTTGAGGGGGGCTCCTGTACTAGGATAGTGAGTCTGCCCTCCTCTGTATCCTAGTACAGCACATCTGTACTGGGATACCGAGCCCGGGGGCTCAAGTAATGGGATGCAGAGCTTGAGGGGGGCTCCTGTACTGGGATACAGAGCCTGCCCCCTCTGTATCCTAGTACAGTACGTCTGTACTGGGATACCGAGCCTGGGGGCTCTAGTAATGGGATGCAGAGCTTGAGGGGGTCTCCTGTACTGGGATACAGAGCCTGCCCCCTATGTTTCCTAGGACAGCACGTCTGTACTGGGATACCGAGCCCGGGGGCTCCAGTAATGGGATGCAGAGCTTGAGGGGGGGCTCCTGTACTAGGATACAGAGCCTGCCCCCTCTGTATCCTAGTACAGTACGTCTGTATTGGGATACCGAGCCTGGGGGCTGCAGTAATGAGATGCAGAGCTTGAGGGGGCCTCCTGTCCTAGGATACAGTCTGCCACCTCTGTATCCTAGTACAGCACGTCTGTACTGGGATACAGTGCCCGGAGGCTCAAGTAATGGGGTAGAGAGTTTGAGGGCGGCTCCTGTACTTGGATAGCGAGTCTGCCCCCCTCTGTATCCTAGTACAGCACGTCTGTACTGGGATACCGAGCCCGGGGCTCCAGTAATGGGATGCAGAGCTTGAGGGGGCTCCTGTACTAGGATACAGAGTCTGCTCCTCGGTATCCTAGTACAGCACATCCGTACTGGGATACTGAGCCCGGGGCTCGAGTAAAGGGATGCAGAGCTTGAGGGGGCTCCTGTCCTAGGATACAGTCTGCCACCTCTGTATCCTAGTTCAGCACGTCTGTACTGGGATACAGTGCCCGGGGACTCCAGTAATGGGATGCAGAGCTTGAGGGGGGCTCCTGTACTGGGATACAGAGCCTGCCCCCTATGTATCCTAGTACAGCACATTTGTACTGGGATACCGAGCCTGGGGGATCCAGTAATGGGATGCTGAGCTTGAGGGGGGCTCCTGTACTGGGATACCGAGCCTGCCCCCTATGTATCCTAGTACAGCCGTCTGTATTGGGATACCGAGCCTGGGGGCACCAGTAATGGGATGCAGAGCTTGGAGGTGGGCTCCTGTACTGGGATACAGAGCCTGCCCCCTATATATCCTAGTGCAGCACGTCTGTACTGGGATACCTAGCCTGGGGCTCCAGTAATGGGATGCAGAGCTTGAGGGGGCTCCTGTACTGGTATACAGAGCCTGCCCCCTATGTTTCCTAGTACAGCACGTCTGTACTGGGATACCGAACCTGGGGCTCCAGTAATGGGGTGCAGAGCTTGAGGGGGCTCCTGTACTAGGATAGCGAGTCTGCCCCCTCTGTATCCTAGTACAGCACATCTGTACTGGGATACCGAGCCAGGGGGATCCAGTATTGGGGTGCAGAGCTTGAGGGGGGCTCCTGTACTAGGATAGCGAGTCTGCCCAACTCTGTATCCTAGTACAGCACATCTGTACTGGGATACCGAGCCTGGGGGCTCCAGTAATGGGTTGCAGAGCTTGAGGGGGGGCTCCTGTACTAGGATACAGAACCTGCCCCCTCTGTATCCTAGTACAGCACATCTGTACTGGGATACCGAGCCCGGGGGCTCGAGTATTGGGATGCAGAGCTTGAGGGGAGCTCCTGTGCTAGGATACAGAGCCTGCCCCCTATGTATCCTAGTAAAGCACGTCTGTACTGGGATACCGAGCCTGGGGGCTCCAGTAATGGGATGCAGAGCTTGAGGGGAGCTCCTGTACTAGGATAGCAAGTCTGCCCCCCTCTGTATCCTAGTACAGCACGTCTGTACTGGGATACCGAGCCTGAGGGCTCCAGTAATGGGATGCAGAGCTTGAGGGGAGCTCCTGTACTAGGATAGCAAGTCTGCCCCCTCTGTATCCTAGTACAGCACGTCTGTACTGGGATACCGAGCCTGAGGGCTCCAGTAATGGGATGCAGAGCTTGAGGGGGCTCCTGTACTGGGATACAGAGCCTGCCCCCTATGTATCCTAGTACGGCACGTCTGTACTTGGGATACTGAGCCCGGGGCTCCAGTAATGGGATGCAGAGCTTGAGGGGGCTCCTGTACTAGGATACAGAGTCTGCCCCTCGGTATCCTAGTACAGCACATCCGTACTGGGATACTGAGCCCGGGGGCTCGAGTAATGGGATGCAGAGCTTGAGGGGGGCTCCTGTCCTAGGATACAGTCTGCCCCCCTCTGTATCCTAGTACAGCACGTCTGTACTGGGATACAGTGCCCGGGGGCTCTAGTAATGGGATGCAGAGCTTGAGGGGGGCTCCTGTACTGGGATACAGAGCCTGCCCCCTATGTATCCTAGTACAGCACATCTGTACTGGGATACCGAGCCTGGGGCTCCAGTAATGGGATGCTGAGCTTGAGGGGGGCTCCTGTACTGGGATACATAGCCTGCCCCTATGTATCCTAGTACAGCACATCTGTACTGGGATACCGAGCCTGGGGGCTCTAGTAATGTGATGCAGAGCTTGAGGGGGGCTCCTGTACTGGGATACAGAGCCTGCCCCCTATGTATCCTAGTACGGCACGTCTGTACTGGGATACCGAGCCTGGGGGCTCCAGTAATGGGATGCAGAGCTCGAGGGGGGCTCCTGTACTGGGATACAGAGCCTGCCCCCTATATATCCTAGTACAGCACGTCTGTACTGGGATACCGAGCCTGGGGGCTCTAGTAATGGGATGCAGAGCTCGAGGGGGGCTCATGTACTGAGATACAGAGCCTGCCCCCTATGTTTCCTAGTACAGCATGTCTGTACTGGGATACAGAACCCGAGGGCTCCAGTAACGGGGTGCAGAGCTTGAGGGGGGCTACTGTACTAGGATAGCGAGTCTGCCCCCCTCTGTATCCTAGTACAGCACATCTGTACTGGGATACCAATCCTGGGGGCTCCAGTAATGGGGTGCAGAGCTTGAGGGGGCTCCTGTACTAGGATACAGAACCTGCCCCCTCTGTATCCTAGTACAGCACATCTGTCCTGGGATACCAATCCTGGGGGCTCCAGTAATGGGGTGCAGAGCTTGAGGGGGGGCTCCTGTACTAGGATACAGAACCTGCCCTCCTCTGTATCCTAGTACAGCACATCTGTATTGGGATACCGAGCCTGGGGGCTCCAGTAATGGGATGCAGAACTTGAGGGGGGCTCATGTACTAGGATACAGAGCCTGCCCCCCCCTGTATCCTAGTACAGCACATCTGTACTGGGATACCGAGCCTGGGGCCTCCAGTAATGGGATGCAGAGCTTGAGGGGGGCTCCTGTACTGGGATACAGAGCCTGCCCCCTCTGTATCCTAGTACAGCACATCTGTACTGGGATACCGAGCCCGGGGGCTCCAGTAATGGGATGCAGAGCTTCAGGGGGGCTCCTTTACTAGGATAGAGAGTCTACCCCCCTCTGTATCCTAGTACAGCACGTCTGTACTGGGATACCAAGCCTGAGGGCTCCAGTAATGGGATGCAGAGCTTGAGGGGGGCTCCTGTACTAGGATACAGAGCCTGCCCCCTATGTATCCTAGTACAGCACATCTGCACTGGGATACCGAGCCCGGGGCAGAGCTTGAGGGGGCTCCTGTACTCAGGATAGTGAGTCTGCCCTCCTCTGTATCCTAGTACAGCACATCTGTACTGGGATAGTCGAGCCCGGGGGCTCAAGTAATGGGATGCAGAGCTTGAGGGGGCTCCTGTACTGGGATACAGAGCCTGCCCCTCTGTATCCTAGTACAGTACGCTCTGTAGCTGGGATACCGAGCCTGGGGGCTCTAGTAATGGGATGCAGAGCTTGAGGGGGTCTCCTGTACTGGGATACAGAGCCTGCCCCCTATGTTTCATAGGACAGCACGTCTGTACTGGGATACCGAGCCCGGGGGCTCCAGTAATGGGATGCAGAGCTTGAGGGGGGGCTCCTGTACTAGGATAGCGAGTCTGCTCCCCTCTGTATCCTAGTACAGCACGTCTGTACTGGGATACCGAGCCCGGGGGCTCCAGTAATGGGATGCAGAGCTTGAGGGGGGGCTCCTGTACTAGAATACAGAGCCTGCCCCCTATGTATCCTAGTACAGCACGTCTGTACTGGGATACGGAGCCCAGGGGCTCCAGTAATGGGGTGCAGAGCTTGAGGGGGGATACTGTACTAGGATAGCGAGTCTGCCCCCCTCTGTATCCTAGTACAGCACGTCTGTACTGGTATACCGAGCCAGGGGGCTCCAGTAATGGGGTGCAGAGCTTGAGGGGGGCTCCCGTACTAGGATAGTGAGTCTGCCCCCTCTGTATCCTAGTACAGCACATCCGTACAGGATACGGAGCCCGGGGGCTCCAGTAATGGGATGCAGAGCTTGAGGGGGGCTCCTGTACTAGGATACAGAACCTGCCCCCTCTGTATCCTAGTACAGCACGTGTGTACTGGGATACCGAGCCCGGGGGCTCGAGTATTGGGATGCAGAGCTTGAGGGTGGCTCCTGTACTAGGATACAGAACCTCCCCTCCTCTGTATCCTAGTACAACGCATCTGTATTGGGATACCGAGCCTGGGGGCGGCAGTAATGGGATGCAGAGCTTGAGGGGGGCTCCTGTACTAGGATTTAGAGCCTGCCCCCCTCTGTATCCTAGTACAGCACATCTGTACTGGGATAACGAGGCTGGGGCCTCCAGTAATGGGATGCAGAGCTTGAGGGGGGCTCCTGTACTGGGATACAGAGCCTGCCCCCTCTGTATCCTAGTACAGCACGTCTGTACTGGGATTCCGAGCCGGGGGGCTCCAGTAATGGGATGCAGAACTTGAGGGGGGGCTCCTGTACTTGGAAAGCGAGTCTGCCCCCCTCTGTATCCTAGTACAGCACGTCTGTACTGGGATACCGAGCCTGAGGGCTCCAGTATTGGGATGAAGAGCTTGAGGGGGGCTCCTGTACTAGGATACAGAGCCTGCCCCCTATGTATCCTAGTACAGCAAATCTGTACTGGGATACTGAGCCCGGGGGCAGAGCTTGAGGGAGGCTCCTGTACTAGGATAGTGAGTCTGCCCTCCTCTGTATCCTAGTACAGCACATCTGTACTGGGATACCGAGCCTGAGGGCTCCAGTAATGGGGTGCAGAGTGTAGGAGAGTAGGATCTGCTTCACATGGGTACCCCCACTTTTTGCTGATGCTTCACTGTTTTTCGACTTTAGTCTGGCTGGGTCCCTGCTAATCAGAACCCCAGCCTAGCTGCTTCCTCTCTAAAATGGTTTCCATGTGCCTTAGGCACATCTCTGATTGGAATCTGGGTGCCCTTATAAGTCCCGAGTATATGGTATACTATGTACCCAGGGCATAGGTACCTCAGAGGGCCTACCAGGGGCTGCAGCATGTATTGTGCCACCCCTGGAAGGCCATCCAAAATGACACCACAGGTCTGCTACTGCAGCCTGGGTAAGGTGGTGCATGCACCCCTTACAGTGGTATAGGCTACCTATATCACTACTCATTGCACACACATATAAACCTATAAGTCACTCCTATGGCAGGCCTTACCAATCCTGAAGGCAGAGTGCTTGGTTTTATGTGAGAGGGTGCCCTGCATGAGCAGAGCCCCTCTACAGCATTCGAGTCCCTCCTCTGATGCTGTTTGTGGTACAGCCTGACCATATACTCTTAAGTGCATTATATCCTCGCGGTACAATGCTAACTTTGGACTGGCTGCCCCAAAACATGTCGTGTTTGGTGTCAAACATCTTGGAATACTACCCCCCCGCCAGTCCTGGCGCGGAGTAGCATTCCACCCTTCTAGAGGAGAGACATGTACACACCGGGCTGCCCGGTAACTTCTTTCCAGAGCCCTGGCATCACAAAATGGATGCCGCTGCCACGAGACACGGGTCTGGCCTCCTGCTGCTGACTGAAACTCCGGCAGGGGAGGCCTGGACAATAGGTTTCCTGTCGAAGGGAGGTGTAACCAGCTCCCCAGACAGGATAGTGTGTATTGGGGCTGGGCGGGAGCACCCTCTGGTGCTTTGAAGTCCTGAACTGGGGGCACATTTGGTGTCCCTGTGCATATGCCAGTTCAGACCGGTTGCAGGGGCTACCTGCCCCTGCTCTGGTGCGAAACTGAACAAAGGGAATGGGTGTAACCACCCTCTTCCCTGACCCTCCCATAGGTGGGTCCCCAGAGTATGTCCAACCCCCTAACTTGGTATAAGTATGGGATCCCAGTCCTTAGGACTTTAGATTACCCTGGACGAAACTCTGACACTGAATCCTGGACCTTCGACGCTCTACCTGAAGATTAGAGGACTGAAGAATCTCCCTTGGGGTCAAGGAGTGACTCCCCTGCTTGGCAGGCACCTAAGAAGCAATTGTCCGGTCTGCATCACTGAAGTTCCCGCCGGACGCCGAAGTCTTTGCATCACCAGAGGTGGATTTCCAGACTTCCCCGAGGCTGCCCTGAGTCCCCAGCAAAGCTGAGGCCCGTAGCTGTCGTGGGTAACGTGGAACCGTGACCCCTAGACACCGAGTACTTTTGTAAGTGCATCCTCTTCTTGGTCTCCCACGAAGTTGTGCTTTGGGCTCCGAGTAGCCCCCGCCTCCAGCACCGACTGCACCGAAGATCACTGGCCTCCACTCCACGAGTGTCCTGTGAGCCAGCTCCAAGTGCGTCCACTCGAAGCTCCTTTGCGGTCGCTAGTCCGTTGGCTAGTGGGCCCTCCCGAAGGCAACTCTTCTTCTGCTTGGGCTTCCCTGGTTGCTCCAGACATGCCCTGACTTACCCTCGCTGGGTGAGTCCCTCAGACCTTGCTGGTCTGTACCACCGTCCTTCTTCTATTTCCACGTGACTTGCCGTTGCCAAGGCTTGTTGGGTCCAATCCGAGTCGCCGACACCCCTGCAATCGACAGGCGTCGTGGGACAGCTCGAATCCAGCTCCTGGTTGTCATCGACGCCTCCTGGACCTCGTGGCTAAAGAGTCAAGACGACCGTCAACCTACCTGAAGCACCCGACATCGGTGGGCATCTGCTCATCGCCTTCCTGGTCACTGGCTAGTGACCCAGACTCTGTCCCCTCTGCTTTCAGGTTCTTCAGATCTTCGATCCACCTTTGGATCCACCCGAAAACTTTCGACTTGGTCGCCAGCAGCACTTTGCAGCAGATCGCCATTGAAACCGACGACGAAACCCGACCCCGAAAGACACCTATGCACCCGGCTTCCTGGGTGAGGTAACTTCGAGTACTCCGGTGCTCCCGTGGGTATAGACTCTAGAACAACCTAGTTCTAAAGGGGTTTGCTCCAAGTCCTCCTCTAAGTGTCCTTTTTCTTTAAAACTCCAACCGCGACATTCCCCATAGAAGTCAACGGCAGCTCGCGGCTGTGTTCTCACACTGCACGCGTCCCCCGTGGGTCCCCTGTGTCACTACCTTTGGTGGTTCCTTGAGGGCCAAGCACTTCTACAGGCTCTAGGCCTTGTGTCTAGCTCAGTCGTGGTTCTTATACCACTTTATTGTTATATGGTTTGGTACGCCCCTAGGGCTCAAACGTGTATTTGTGCTATTACTGTTGATATTCGACTTGTAACTTATGTAGCTCGAACTCCTAGCCTCATAAAGAGACTAGAGGGTGTGTTTAAGACTAAATACATATATTTTAAATATATACCTGGTGTGGTCCTCTTTCATTTGGTCACTCAAGAGATTATAGACTGGTAAAACAAGCTGCTTTACATTCCTTCAAGACTTAGCCTGAAGGCTGCTCTCCATAGCTACCACTAGGATAGCTTTCAATAAAGGTTGTCTTTAACCTATCTCCAATAAGGGGTTGTTTGGACTGGTGCAAGGTGCCCACTATAATTAGTGGACAGCATATAACAGGCCAACTCTCTCACACAGAGCTTGAGGGGGCTCCTGTACTGGGATATAGAGCCTGCCCCCTATGTATCCTAGTACAGCACGTCTGTACTGGGATACCGAGCCCGAGGGCTCCAGTATTGGGATGCAGAGCTTGAGGGGGGCTCCTGTACTAGGATGGAAAGCCTGCCCCCTCTGTATCCTAGTACAGCACATCGGTACGTGGATACAGAGCCTGGGGGCTCCAGTAATGGGGTGCAGAGCTTGAGGGGAGATCCTGTACTAGGATAGCGAGTCTGCCCCCCTATGTATCCTAGTACAGCACGTCTGTACTGGGATACCGAGCCTGGGGGCTCGAGTAATGGGATGCAGAGCTTGAGGGGGGCTCCTGTACTGGGATACAGAGCCTGCCCGCTATATATCCTAGTACAGCACGTCTGTACTGGGATACCGAGCCTGGGGGCTCCAGTAATGGGATGCAGAGCTTGAGGGGGGCTCCTGTACTAGGATAGCGAGTCTGCCCCCCTCTGTATCCTAGTACAGCATGTCTGTACTGGGATTCCGAGCCCGGGGGCTCCAGTAATGGGATGCAGAGCTTGAGGGGGGGCTCCTGTACTAGGATACAGAACCTACCCCCTCTGTATCCTAGTACACAAATCTTGAGCCCGGGGGTTTCTGCACTGAAAAACATATACTGAGAGACTCTTGTACTGGAATACATATGCTGGGAGTCCCCTCGGTACCAGAGTACAGATGCCGGGAGCCTACATATGCTGCGAGTTCTCTCGTTACTGGAATACAGATACTGGGAGACCCTTGTACTGAAATACATATGCTGGGAGTTCCCTCAGGGCCTGAGGACAGATGCCGGGAGCCCCATGTACTGGAATACATTTGCTGGGAGTTCTCTCGGTACTGAAGTACAGATACTGAGAGCTGCTTGTACTGGAATACATATGCTGGGAGTTCCCTCTGTACTGGAGTACACATACTGAGAGCTCCTTGTACTGGATTACATATGATGGGAGTTCTCTCGGGTACTGGAGTACAGATACTGGGAGCCCCATGTATTGGAATGTATATGCTGGGAGTTCTCTCGGTACCGGAATACAGATGCCGACAGCCCCTTGTACTGGAATACATATGCTGGGAGTTCCCTCAGTACCAGAGAACAGATGCCGGGAGCCCCTTGTACTGGAATACATATGCTGGGAGCTCTCTCTGTACCTGAGGACAGATGCCAGGAGCCCCTTGTACTGGAATACATATGCTGGGAGTTCCCTCGGTACCTGAGGACAGATGCCGGGAGCCCCTTGTACTGGAATACATATGCTGGGAGTTCCCTCGGTACTGGAGTACAGACGCTGGGAGCCCTTTGTACTGGAATAAAATGCTGGGAGTTCCCTCTGTACTGGAGTACAGATACTGAGAGACCCTTGTACTGGAATACATATGCTGGGAGTTCCCTCGGTATCGGAGGACAGATACTGAGAGCCCCTTGTAGTGCAATACATATGCTGGGAGTTCCCTCTGTACCGGAGTACAGATGCCAGGACCCCCTTGTACTGCAATACATATGCTGGGAGTTCCCTCGGTACCGGAGTACAGATGCCGGGACCCCCTTGAACTGGAATACATATGCTGGGAGTTCCCTCTGTCCTCGGGTACAGATACTGGGAGACCCATGTACTGGTATACATATGCTGGGAGTTCCCTCTGGACCGGAGTACAGATGCCGACAGCCCCTTGTACTGGGATACATATGCTGGGAATTCCCTCAGTACCTGGGTACAGACGGCAGGAGCCCTTTGTACTGGGATAAAATGCTGGGAGTTCCTTCTGTACCGGAGTACAGATGCCGGGAGCCCCTTGTTCTGGAATACATATGCTGGGAGTTCCCTCTGTACCGGAGTACAGATGCCGGGACCCCCTTGTACTGGAATACATATGCTGGGAGTTCCCTCGGTACCTGAGGACAGATGCCGGGAGCCCCTTGTACTGGAATACATATGCTGAGAGTTCCCTCTGTACCGTGGTACTGATACTGAGAGCCCCTTGTACTGGAATGCATGTGCTGGGAGTTCCCGCCGTACCGGAGTACAGATGCCAGGACCCCCTTGTACTGGAATACATGTGCTGGGAGTTCCCTCGGTACCTGAGGACAGATGCCGGGACCCCCTTGTACTGGAATACATATGCTGAGAGTTTCCTCTGTACCATGGTACTGATACTGAGAGCCCCTTGTACTGCAATACATATGCTGGGAGTTCCATCCGTACCGGAGTACAGATGCCGGGAGCCCATGTACTGGAATACATATGCTGGGAGTTCCCTCGGTACTGGGGTACAGATACTGAGAGCTCCTTGTACTGGAATACATATGCTGGGAGTTCCCTCGGTACTGGAGTACAGATACTGAGAGCTCCTTGTACTGGATTACATATGCTGGGAGTTCTCTCCGTACTTTAGTACAGATACTGGGAGCCCCATGTACTGGAATGTATATGCTGGGAGTTCTCTCGGTACCGGAGTACAGATTCCGGCAGCCCCTTGTACTGGAATACATATGCTGGGACTTCCCTCGTTACCGGAGAACAGATGCCGGGAGCCCCTTGTACTGGAATACATATGCTGGGAGCTCTCTCAGTACCTGAGGACAGATGCCGGGAGCCCCTTGTACTGGAATACATATGCTGGGAGTTCCCTCGGTACTGGAGTACAGACGCTGGGAGCCCTTTGTACTGGAATAAAATGCTGGGAGTTCCCTCTATACTGGAGTACAGATACTGAGAGACCCTTGTACTGGAATACATATGCTGGGAGTTCCCTTGGTACCTGAGGACAGATGCCGGGAGCCCCTTGTACTGCAATACATATGCTGAGAGTTCCCTCTGTACCGTAGTACTGATACTGAGAGCCCCTTGTACTGGAATGCATATGCTGGAGTTCCCTCCGTACCGGAGTGCAGATGCCGGGAGCCCCTTGTACTGAAATATATATGCTGAGATTTCACTCGGTACCGGATTACAGATGCCGGGAGTCCGTTGTACTGGAATGCATATGCTGGGAGTTCCCTCTGTCCTCGAGTACAGATACTGGGAGACCCATGTATTGGAATACATATGCTGGGAGTTCCGTCGGTACTAGAGTACAGCTACTGGGAGACCCATGTACTGAAATACATATGCTGGGAGTTCCCTCGGTACCGGAGTACAGATGTCAACAGCCCCTTGTACTGGGATACATATGCTGGGAATTCCCTCGGTACTGGGGTACAGACGGTGGGAGCCCTTTGTACTGGGATAAAATGCTGGGAGTTCCCTCTGTACTAGAGTACAGATACTGAGAGCCCCTTGTAATGCAATACATATGCTGCGAGTTCCCTCGGTACCGGAGTACAGATGCCGGGACCCCCTTGTACTGGAATACATATGCTGGTAGTTCCCTCTGTACCTGAAGACAGATGCCGGGAGCCCCTTGTACTGGAATACATATGCTGAGAGTTCCCTCTGTACAGTGGTACTGATACTGAGAGCCCCTTGTACTGGAATGCATATGCTCGGAGTTCCCTCCGTACCGGAGTACTGATACTGAGAGCCCCTTGTACTGAGATATATATGCTGAGATTTCACTCTGTACTGGAGTACAAATGCTGGGAGTACCCTCGGTACTGGAATATAGACACTGAGAGCCCCTTCTACTGGGATACATATGCTGGGAGTTCCCTCGGTACTGGAGTACAGATACTGAGAGCCCTTTGTACTGGAATACATAAGCTGGGAGTTCCCACGGTACTGGAGTACAGATACTGAGAGCCTGCTGTACTGGGACACAGAGCCTGTGAGTCTCCTGTACTAGGATACAGAGCCTGGGAGCCTCCTGTACTGGGATACAGAGCATGGGGTCTCCAATACTGGCATACAGAGCCTGGGAGCCTTGTACTGGGAAATAGAGTCTGGGGCCTCCTGTACTGGACTACAGAGCCTGGAGTCTCCTGTACTGGACTACAGAGCCTGGGGGCCTCCGGTACTGTGAAACAGAGATTAGGAGCCTCTTATACATGGATACAGAGTTTAGGGAGCTCCTGCAGTTGACTGCAGTGCCTTGGGGTCTCCTGTACTAGCATACAGATACTGTGAGCCTTCTGTGCTAGACTACGAAGCCTGTGAGCCTTCTGTGCTGGGATACAGAGCCTAGGAGCCCCCTGTACTGGGATACAGAGCCTGGGAGCCCCCTGTACTGGGATACACAGCCTGGAAGCCTCCTGTACTGGGATACACAGCCTGGAAGCCTCCTGTACTGGGATACAGAACCTAGAAGCCTCCTGTACTGGGATACAGAGCCTGGGAGCCTCCTGTACTGGGATACAGAGCCTGGGAGCCTCCTGTTCTGGTATACGGGTACTAAGAACCTCTACACTGGAACACTGCGTCACTAGGAGCCCCCTGTACTGGGATACAGGGACTAGGAGCCTCCTGTACTGGGATGCAGAGCCTGGAAGCCGCCTGTACTGGGATACAGAGCCTTGGAGCCCCTGTACTGGGATACACAGCCTGGAAGCCTCCTGTACTGGGATACAGAACCTGGAAGCCTCCTGTACTGGGATACAGAGCCTGGGAGCCTCCTGTACTGGGATACAGGGCCTGGGAGCCTCCTGTACTGGGATACAGAGCCTAGGATCCTCCTGTACTGGGATATAGAGCCTGGAAGCCGTCTGTACTGGGATACAGAGCCTGGGAGCACCTGTACTGGGATACACAGCCTGGAAGCCTCCTGTACTGGGATACACAGCCTGGAAGCCTCCTGTACTGGGATACAGGGCCTTGGAGCCTCCTGTACTGGGATACAGAGCCTGGAAGCCGCCTGTACTTGGATACAGAGCCTGGGAGCACCTGTACTGGGATACACAGCCTGGAAGCCTCCTGTACTGGGATACAGAACCTGGAAGCCTCCTGTACTGGGACACAGAGCCTGGGAGCCTCCTGTACTGGGATACAGGGCCTGGGAGCCTCCTGTACTGGGATACAGAGCCTGGGAGCCTCTTGTACTGGGATACAGAGCCTGGGCCTCCTGTACTCGAATTCAGATACTGAGACCCCTCCTGGACTGGATACAGTTACTGGGAGCCCCCTGCACTGGGGGCTCACTGTAGTGAAATTAAACACCGGTAGCCCCCTGTACTGACTTGGAATAGAGGTACCGACAGTGCATGGCGCACTCAGTGTTCCTTGTACTGTGACGCTGGGGGCGCCTTTAGTTCTGGACTCCTGTACACGGACTGTGGGAGACCCTCGCTTGTCAGGTACTGGGAGCCCCTTGCTTTGCTTTTCCCCTTACACTCCTACCCCCTCCATAATGTTCCTTCCCCCATGGCGGTCCCCCCTGGTGATAGATGCAATATGATGCCTGCAAACAGGCTCTGCCGGGTCGAGGTGCCCCCAGGGGGCGCTCTCTCCTTGGTGACTCTGGGGTGGCAGTTATGGGTTCAAGCTGGCGCACTGGAACAGCACAGGCCCTAGACTCACTGCAGGCCACGCCCCCTCCTGCACCTCTACCTGTGGGAGAGACAATAGTTTATTTCACCCTCCCTCTGGCAGACCACCCATCTCTTGTGCGTCACTTTAGTAGCATCTCCTTATATGGAGCTGATTTCGGATGTCTGGCTGCGGGGCTGGACTGGACATTCTGCTCCGGCTAAAGCAGCTTTCCCATCCCAGCCTGAAGGGCCAGGAGCAGCGTCGCATGAGGAGCCGGTGGCCAGTCCAGGCAGTGGCCAGTCCACCACCAGACCAGACGAAGGACCACATTCACTGGAGCTACCCAGGAGCGGTCACTTCACCCGGAGAGCTCACGTCCCTTCACCGAAGAAGGAGCCTTCCTGCCCCCCTGGCTCCCAACACTGGGGGAGAGCCCCTAGCACCACTGTGTGCCTGGGGGTGGAACTCAGGCCAAGACCCCCTGGGGGCAGAGAGGGTGTCTGGAGACATGTACCATCCTCCAAGTCCTACCGGTGTAGGCCTAGACATGTAGGGTCCCCCAGCCTTCCTACAGGTGTAGACATGTAGGGTCCCCCAGTCCTCCTACCGGTGTAGGCGTAGACATGTAGGGTCCCCCAATCTTCCTACAGGTGTAGGTGTAGACATGTAGGGTCCCCCAATCTTCCTACAGGTGTAGACATGTAGGGTCCCCCAGTCCTCCTACCGGTGTAGGTGTAGACATGTAGGGTCCCCCAGCCTTCCTACAGGTGTAGACATGTAGGGTCCCCCAATCTTCCTACAGGTGTAGGTGTAGACATGTAGGGTCCCCCAATCTTCCTACAGGTGTAGGTGTAGACATGTAGAGTCCCCCAGTCCTCCTACAGGTGTAGGTGTAGACATGTAGAGTCCCCCAGTCCTCCTACCAGTGTAGGCGTAGACATGAAGAGTCCCCCAGTCCTCCTACAGGTGTAGGTGTAGACATGTAGAGTCCCCCAGTCCTCCTACCAGTGTAGGCGTAGACATGTAGAGTCCCCCAGTCCTCCTACCAGTGTAGGCGTAGACATGTAGAGTCCCCCAGTCCTCCTAGGTGTAGACATATAGAGTCCCCCAGTGCTCCTACAGGTGTAGGTGTAGACATATAGAGTCCCCCAGTGCTCCTACCAGTGTAGGCATAGACATGTAGGGTCCCCCAGTCCTCCTACAGGTGTAGGTGTAGACATATAGAGTCCCCCAGTCCTCCTACAGGTGTAGGTGTAGACATATAGAGTCCCCCAGTCCTCCTACAGGTGTAGGTGTAGACATATAGAGTCCCCCAGTGCTCCTACAGGTGTAGGTGTAGACATATAGAGTCCCCCAGTCCTCCTACAGGTGTAGGTGTAGACATGTAGAGTCCCCAAGTCCCCCTACCGGTGTAGGCGTAGACATGTAGGGTCCCCCAATCTTCCTACAGGTGTAGACATGTAGGGTCCCCAATCCTCCTACCAGTGTAGACCTAGACATGTAGGGTCCCCCGGTCCCCCAGTCCCCCAGTGCTCCTACAGGTGTAGGTGTAGACATGTAGAGTCCCCCAGGCCTCCTACCAGTGTAGGCAAAGACATGTAGTGTCCCCCAGTCTTCCTACAGGTGTAGATATGTAGGGTCCCCAATCTTCCTACCAGTGTAGGCCTAGACATGTAGGGTCCCCCAGTCCTCCTACAGGTGTAGGTGTAGACATGTAGAGTCCCCCAGTCCTCCAACTGGTGTTGGTGTAGACATGTAGGTTCCCCCAGTCCTCCTACCATGTAGACGTAGACATGTCGGGCCTCCTAGTCCTCATATAGGTGTAGGCGTAGACAGGTAGGGTCCCCCAGTTCTCCTTCCGGTGTAGGCATTGAGAGGTGGGCTGGAGGGTTTCTCAAAACATGTAGGGTCTCCCACTCCTCCTACCAGTGTAGGAGTAGACATGTAGGTCCCCAGTTCTCCTCAGGGACGGCTTTAGCGCTGTTGGCGCCCTGTGCGACAATGTCTGTCGGCGCCCCCCAATTGGCCACCTCTGCCACGGATTCCCTCACTAGCACCCTTTAACAGTGCCTCTCAAGTCTCCATAACCACTGTCTTTCAGATTCATTTAGTTTTATAGCACCACTCATACCAGTGTAAGGTGTCAGAGCCCTTTACACCACACACACATTGCACAGAGACAATCATATGTGTATAAATCAGTGTATAGGAAATGTTACATCAGACAGTACTACAAGGTGTAGTGTAGGAGTGACATGTCATCGATACTGGTAGGCAATATAGTTAAAGTTCTTATTCAGGAAAGGCACAAATTCAGAATTTAAAGCGTAACATCATTGTTAAGGGTTTTCTACCCAAATGAACCCTTTTCACAAGATTAGGATAATGAAAGACTGGGCAAAAAAACATATAGCTCTAACATATACCTTGCAGTTTGCTGCAGCTCTAGGGTGACAGTTGATAGCTCAATGTTCTATATTATGATTTTGACTTATAAACGACAAGTAACAGAAGGAGCTCTCTTACAGAAGCAGTGACCCACTGATCTATTTACATTATATGCACTTCTCTGCGCTACCTTAGGATGAGTCAAAACTTCCACTTATCTGCGTGGTACACGTTCTTAGCAGCAGGCATTTTAACCCTCTGCGCTACCTTAGGATGAGTCAAAACTTCCACTAGACAAACCTCCGGTCTCTCTCCAGAAAGATGATTGATCATCGGACTTCTCTTGACATTTTAATTGATGTCTGAAAGTTGCTGGAGGCCAAGAACGAGGCAGCAGGTGCTTTTAAAATCATAATACACATTTTCCAAAATTACGCTCCCGCCCCAAGTCAACGCCCGGTGCGGTCGCACCGATCGCACCGCCCTAGAGCCGGCCCTGGTTCTCCTACAGGTGTAGGTGTAGACATGTAGGGTCCCCAGTCCTCCTACCACTGTAGGCATAGACATGTAGGCTCCCCCAGTCCCCTTACAGGTGTAGGTATTAACAGGTGGGCAGGGATGATGTCTGGAGACATGTAGGGTTCCCTAGTCCTCCTTCCGGTGTAGGTGTTGACAGCCCAAGACCGGTGGCCCCACTGGATTTTGAACTAGAGCCTTCCTCGGCCTCCCAAGTTATATCTCCAAACTCATTTGTTTAAGAGCCCCCCTCTCCCTGGGGTGAGTGAATGATGTGTGCGTACCCATCAAGATCCCAGTACGGGGCCTCCGAAGGTGGGCACTACACAGATCCCTACTGGAGAGGACCCAGTACCCCAGAGGTACTCACAAAAGTCAACACTGTGAGACTGGCCAGGTTGTGGGTACTGGCCCCTTCTTTCTGCTAGGTAGTGCCCATGGGCACCTGTGTTATGTTATGTGTTGTTTTGTTTGTCATGTGTTCGGTACCTGCCCCATTGTCGTTTTCCCTATGTTAGCCTAACTATGCACGACACAGGCCACTTTCGCTTTACACACGTTAGTATTTAAACACGTTTGCTTCTGTGCCACATTATTTTTCACCCACAACCTGCAGTTGTTTTCTCATTCTGTTCATTCCTGGGGTTTAGTCTGAACACTGCAGACAACATCAAACAACAATGTCCCTTGTTATTTTGTTCTGGTCAGGCACTCGCACCCAGACACAACACAAGAATGCCGCTGTTGTTTATGAACATGCAAACCTTGTCATATAGATATGAACAGCAATGTAACGCACAGAGATAGAGAAATATTTCCGGAGAGAAGATCACGGCTGTATCTGAGATGTAATACATTCATCTGTGTATGCTAAGGTACGGGGTCTTCTACTAATCCCAGAGATCTTTGCTGTATACTCAGTTTTCTTCTGTAGAAGGGGAGGGGGTATGATAATCTGTCTAATAACATGTCAGGGCTTTTCATAATATACAGTTTATTGACTATGCTGATGGTATTTTTTCTAGGCAGTTGTTTTCTGATTGTGGCACGTATACTGCATTTCAGAGCACAATAGTTTATATAAACATTTCAAACTTCCTTTGTGTCTCTGTCAATCTTATTGTGGACGAGTGTGTGAGCGAAAAGGTGTATCCAGTTACCGCGATTCATGAGAGGGTTGGGAGTGTTGTGTTCTGGGGGTTGATTCACTTGTCTCTCTGGATATGGTTGAGAGGGCAAGTGAGACACTATAGCTAGTGGACTCTGGCTCATGGTACTGAGGTGATATGGTGACTCAGTCCCTACATACTAATGTTCTATGGTCAAAGCATAGTTCTGTTCCTGAGCAGAATCCCTGCAACATGTTATGTTATGTTATATTGATTTGTATAGCGCACTAATCACCCAAGAGGGTATCCAGGCGCCTGGGCAGGGGTGCAGGTTTGTGGTCCCCGAGGTGCTTATACGAAGAGCCAGATCTTCAGCTTCTTGCGGAACTCAAGAAGTGAGGAGGAGGCTCGGATGTGTTCAGGGAGGTCGTTCAATGTCTTAGGTGCGATGTAGGAAAACGAGCGACCTCTAGTTTTGCTTTTGCGGATGCAAGGAATGTGTGCGAGTGAGAGAGAGGCAGAGCGTAGCTGTCTGGTGGGTTGGTGTAAGTGTATGCGGATGTTCAGGTATTCTGGTCCTGTGTTATGTATGGCTTTGTATGTGTGAGGCTCAAAAGAACCACAGGACACGATGAATGCTGGCTGCAACCAACTCTAATGCCAGGCTTTCCTCTGTCCCGCTTTAGTTTTGGTTAACTTTGCTCAAAGACTCTGCAGCAGGAGCCAAACCTGCTGAGCTACCTTGAACCCTGAGCTCTAGAGGGTTGTGTGGCAGAACGTCTGTCACCCAAACGTACATTGTAATCCTATTTCCTGTGTGTCTGGAGTAATAGAACCTCGAACCCCTGTGTGCCCACAACGTTGGCCCCACAGCTTCACTTGCAGAGATGGTTACACACAGGTGTGTGTCACCTGGGCTCGGTTCCAGGGAAAGTCACCCCTCAGAGCAATGACAACAACCTCGCAGCCTGCAGGGAAACACGAAGTGTGACCCCAAACTTTATGACACTCATAAAAGACAAGAACCAGTAACTGTAAAACTTCGCAAAAAAACAAAACAAAAATGTGTGCACCGGAGAGGTAAGGCCACATTCTACCCCTCCCCCCCACCTCCCAGCCGAGGTGCTAATCCTCACACCACAAGCCCCCCTTCCTGTCCAAACCCCGGCCCGTTAATATCCTACAGCTGCGGCACTGAGCCGATTAGCGCCATTTTTGGGACAGTTGGGACAGAAGATCCTAAAATTCGCCCCACCCCGCCCCCTCTGGAGAGAGGGCTGGGCATGGAGAGCTTGTTGGGTGGAAACAGTTCATTGTGGAAGGTACTGCCCAGGCCAGGTTCTTGCAGCTCAGCTCTGCTACTACAAAAAGGAACCCGGGCTGATGAGAATCTGTTGAAATCCAGACACGCCAAAATGATAGAATGGAATGCGCCCAGAGTATGTGCCAGTGGTTCAGACTGGTGCATTCATTTCCATCCTTCCATTTTGTGCTACCTCAGAGATGTGGGTCCAGTTCTTCAGCTGTGGTTCTTGGGTTCCTGTTCAGGGTTCGAGCTGGATTTTTTTAGGCGGAGGGGGGGCAAGATTGATTTTCATCTGGTTGGTCTCTCACCTTAGCATGAACAAGCTGAAAAGTGATAAAAATTAGTGTTCCCAGAGTTTTACTCCTCTACCTCAGGCTGAGGCAAACCCAAAATCACTAACTGCCTGGATCACCTCCAACCCTGGAAGCGGGAAAGACTCCTCCGTCCTAATGGCGCGAATTCAACCCCTGAAGGGACTAAACTCCACTGCTTATTTAGCCTTTCAATCCAGGGCCCGCTCCCTCCACCAATCAGAAATCTAGAAACCTGGTTGTCCTCTTTGGCTCAATTCTCTCGGGCCTACAAAATCTGATAGAAATCCTTCAAGGACTTCAAGAGGAGCTTGGACCGTGGAAGTTTGACCAGGTGAGACCAGCTCTGAGAGCGCTGCCCTGGCCAGCAGTGGACCCCTGGTGATGGAGTCCTGCTGCCTTTGGCAAGATTTGTGCTAAAAAAATACCATACATATAGATATAGACATAGATATATACATATACATATACTATGCATTGTCCATATGGCCCACTCGAACACAGGCCCGCCCCACACTAAATCCTCTTAGGAGGCCTCGCTCAGCATCTCTGCATCTCAGCCTTGGACCGGTGGAAGTCCAAGAGACCTTCTTCGGCACTGCTGGGTCCTGCTCTATGGGATCTCTGGATACACCACTACCAGCTTAGCCGAGATACCTCCGATATAGGGGATCCCTTGCCTCAACATTTTAATGACATTCACTTGTCTCTTGTCTCGTCGAAGAGTGTCGTATAGTGGTTGTCACCTCATCCTGCCGCGGTGTAAGAGACAGCTTATTTCCCTGTTCATTTTTGTAGATACTTGTTCTCTCTGAAGTTCAACCCTCCAAGGCCACAGCAAGGTGGCAAACAGTGATCTAGAAAAATCTAAATACAGGGATACTCACCAGTGGCTCAGATCCAATCGAGAGGTGCTGTCCATCACTGGTTTACTCTCTTGGTTTCACGGACACACCTGGTCTGAAGAAGACGTGGTTGGTGGGGATGCTACAGTCTAAGAGGTCTGAAGGTATCTGAGACTCTCTTGGAGATTTGGCTGCGATTTGCCGGGGTTTGTTAGATTTAAATACATTTTCTCAATTTATAAGAGATTTACTGCAATTTATTATTATCCAATAATTTGGGGAGCATTTGCCCACATAATTTCCAAAAGATATGGCAGTAATTTGACAATTTCTGAAAATCTCACAATTATTTGTCAAACTCCAATACAGAGTGACCTTCTGGTAAGTCGAGAATAGCTTTATGGTTGGTACCTACCTCTCTGCAGATTGATCTGCAGGATTCTTTTGAATATTTCACCATTTCTCAACAGATTTATGTGCCAATGCTCCTTGCTAATTTGGTTGGAAGGTTTGGGAACGATTGTATCCGCTTAAGAGACGGTCTGATGTAAATTAATGTTTTGAAAGATTTGGTGTTCATTTGATCCATTTTGCAGCAGGGACAGACCTACTGAATAGACCTGAGCCCCCTGTGTCCACCCACCAGGCCCAGTGCCAGGGAGCCCGCCATCTTGTGCAGTCCTGCTCAGGTCTCCGGGTGAACCCCAGCACTCGCTCAGCACCGGTGACCCAAGTGGGCATGGTTCCCACCCGGGTGCAGGTAGAAGGTCTCCATACCTGGACTAGTTATCCTGCCCTTTGTCCGGGATGAGGGGGCAGTGGCCATTCTCACTCAGAATAAGAGCACCAGACACCTGGCACTTCACACGGTGCCACCGTGTGCTACGTGATATCGTCTCTCTTAACACAGTCTCCCGGTAAAGAACTAATATCATGGTGAAGGAGCGTCCAAACCATCATCCCTTCAAATAGGGTTACGTAAAATTGCATGGTGGATGCAAGCCAACTCACTAAAACTTAACGGGGAGAAGACTGAGGTGTTGATATTGGGGAAAAATAAAGAGCTTTGGGGTCCCCAACACTGGCCACCTGAACTGGGTGCCCTTCCTCAGCCCACCCACCAAGCCCGTAATCTGGGTTTCATTATGGATGATCAGCTTTCTATGAAACACCAGGCAGTAAAGGTGGCCGCAACCTGCTTTTGCATCCTTAGATGGCTCAGAAAAATTCTGTGGATGATGCCAGTTTCTACCCAAAGAACTGTAGTCCAGACTCTTGTCATCTCACGCTTGGACTATGGCAACATCCTCTTTTTAGGAGCCAATAAGGATGTGATACATAAGTTGCAGGTTGTACAAAATGCTGCAGCCCGCCTACTCTGCCACATTCCAAAAAATGACTCTATTTCAAATTCTTTACGTGAACTTCACTGGCTTAAGGTTCAAAACCGCATCAAATTTAAAACTCTAACCTATATGTTCAAGATTAAAACTGAACAGAAAAAGGGGGAGAAAGAGGGACGAAGCTAGGTCCACCCTCCTAATGCAATAGTAGACCTACAAAACCGGTATGACCGGATAGGGACCTAGCTGGGGTGTAGATTTTCCACTCAAATGTGAGCTCGAAAATCTTGAGAAAGGAAAGCACTTTTGCGCCGAGTGTAGCGGGACTTTATGTCCATTACCTTGAAAAGCAAAAGATATTGCATGACACAAACCCACATTTTGCTCATCTCCAACTTTGGAAACGTTACATTGACGATGTTTTCATAATATGGAGAGGCAATGAAGCGGAAGCAAGAGACTTTATTAACTGGTTAAACCTGCAAGACCCTTTTTTAAAATTCACTTTCACCATGAGCAGATCTAAAATGGTTTTCCTTGATTTGAATATCAAAGCCCAGAATGGTCTCTTAACAACTACAACTCATTTCAAACCTACAGCTAAAAACTGTCTCCTAATATTTGACAGTTTCCACCCAAGACATTTGAAAGAAAATCTTCCCTTCGGACAATTTTTGCGCCTAAGACGCAACTGTACTGAAAGGGATGATTACAATATTCAAGCGAGAGACCTGGCAGACAAGCTTATAGCAAGGAAATATCCTAGACAGTTAGTTTCAAAAGCCAAGAAAAGAGCCCTGAATAATCACAGAGAGGCCTCCTTGAACCTCGACAATCAGCAATGAAAGAGAAACGACCAATATGTATAACTACCTACAACGTTGCATCCAACAAAGTAATGAAAATAGTGAACAAACATTGGAGGACACTCAATAGTGGTGATTTAAACATACCGAAACCTATGTTCAGTCACAAAAAGGCAAAAATCTGAGAAACCATTTTGTCCACACACGCCCAAGAAGTATGGGAAAATCAGATGGATTACAAAAGGTGTTCCAACCATTACCAGAAGGACACTATCCCTGTAACAATTGCAGCGTTTGCCATCTGACTGCTGCCACTAAGAAAGTGGAATTCAACAACAATATGACCTAGGAACTACGGAACTTCACTAACTGTAACACCACAGGAGTCGTATACCTAATTACCTGTATATGTAATCTACACTATGTTGGTATGACTACCAGAAAAGTCAGTACCCGAATAGTGGAACACTGTAGCAATATAAGATGTCAGAGGGCCACCACAAAAATGACTTCTCACTTTATAGAAACTAAGCACACACCAAACGACATGAAGTGGGTGGTCTTAGAACACATAAAGTATAGTGAGAACCAAGAAAAGAGACTCCATGAGAAAGAACAACGTTGGGATTTCAAACTACGGGCAGACAGTCGGGGCCTGAACGATAATGTCCCGTGGGGCCAATTTATATAATGACCTACACCTCATTTTTGTCTTTTCGCCCAAAATTTACTCTTATACTGAATTCTCTAGCTGTTGGAAAAACATGTACCAGATTATCCTGTGTTTAATATAACACACCATATATGGATACTGACAAATCGCAGGTTGTGCGGCATACCCCCGGTCAACAACCTGTATTTGTTTAGGTACCATCAATTCTGTGGCATTACACACCAATTATCTCTTAGGCAATAATGACATTTTGTATAAACTTCATATCTCTGGTCCATCATCAACAGAGGCCGTTTATTATTAAATTAGCACCTCCAACAGGTCTCTCACGTTTTTCTTTGGCAGAAATCTGGCAACTTCTAAATTTCAAATTATGCCTCACCAAAACTAAACACACAGCAACCTTTCACGATCGCTCACGACCAAATGGTGAATGCGGACGGGATATCACTTGTCCCAACCACTGTTTTGTGTTTTTTCTGTTTTATGTCTTTATGTATTTGGTTATTAATGAATAGTACGTTCCTTTGCCCCATCTTCGTAAATGAAGTAAAGTTTTTTTTCACTCCCAACAGGGCTACGCCATTAGCACATTACAGGACGGCCATTTTGGAAGGTTTGCACTCTAGTCATCCTAGCATGACTAGACGGAAACACTTCCTTTTAATCCAGCTCCCTAGTGAGACACGCCAATATGCGGTCTCGAGGGAGAATCTTGCTAGGTCTACTGACCGAGAGGTTATCACACAAGTAAGTGGATTGTTTTTCAGGTTGTATACGGAACCGAGCACGCTGCGGGGATTGCCCTCGGCGAGTTCGGCCTTCTTCTGCATTTTTCGATTCTAACACGATCCTCGATCGTAAAACGGCAACTTACAACGTTTCTCCTTCGTTTTTCGTTTTTCTAGAGTTCCAGTTGGAACCCTCTCACCCCGGTTGAGACCATGAGGCACATTGTTGCTTAAAATACAGTATGTTGTTTATGTTATATGTAATGTCTATATGTTTGTCATGTCCACGGTGTAGTTACTAGGTGCATATTTTAACCCCTCTTTATTCTTTAATGTTTTAAAAAATGCCTTAATTCCACCATAACTTTAGGCAAGCATGTTATTCTGCAGCTCTGCATGGTGTTTCACATTTTGGCAGTTTGAAAGCACGCATCGCAAGGAGCCCTTGAGTATTACACTTTATTCCACCCACCCCCAAGAGGGGGTAGGGTTACATTAACCATTGTTCTTTCTTTATTCCTTTTACAGATACTACAGGACTATTATGTACCCATACTACGTGACAATTTTGTACGGTATTTACTATTAACAATTGCCTTATTTTTGCAGCATTTCGTTGTTTTTTCACGTATATCACTGTAGGTCACTTTGGAGTGGTACACACAGGGCGGGACCCTGTGTTGTCCTGAAGAAGAGCTGTGGGGAAGCTCGAAACATGTTGACATCTACTAGGGACCCCTAACGCATTCGGTTAGGTTCACTAGAGACTAACCCCAATTTTTAATAGACCGACTAGGAGCCTGAATAAAGTTTTTTCTGCCCACTAGTTAGGTACTTTTAATTAACTCCACTCCACCACATCACTGCACTACACATAGCTCCTCACGATTAGTGCTCCTACGTCTCATCGCAAGTCGTAGCACCCCTCAGCCCGCAGCGGGTTGAGATGGCCCCTATGATGAAGCATGTCACCATGGGGAAACCCTGGTGAGTGAGGGGACTCAAGAAAGGAAAGCTTTCCTTTCTCAAGATTTTCGAGCTCACATTTGAGTGGAAAATCTACACCCCAGCTAGGTCCCTATCCGGTCATACCGGTTTTGTAGGTCCAAGATTAAAACTGTCAAGGCCCCGGAATACTTAAACACTATTGTCCACCAATACGTCCCGTCACGTTCTCTCCGCTCATCCACTCAAATGAAATTCACGGTTCCTAGGCACAGATTGTCAATTATGGGTGGCAGATCCTTTCCTTGCCTGGGCCCCACCCTGTGGAACTCCCTTCCTCTGCTATTAAGGAAAGAGACCACTTTTGTCCATTTTCGTAAGTCACTGAAAACTTGGCTATTCAATCAATAAGTTTCTTCCTTCTTTCTCTCAGGCGGCACCGGGAAACCCTTGGGTAGCTGTGCGCCTTATAAATTCAAAATAACATAACATAACAGTGAGCAAGTGGTGAGCTGGGATCTTCACGCAGAGGGGGGTTTCCAGCTCATGTGGGGAGGATCTGCATGTTCTCCAGGGTTTTGGGACCTCCCCAGGACACTTTCATCTGCATTAGGAGACTGTTGGTGTTTCTAGGGAAGGGTCTGCTCAGGAAGCAGTGCCAGGTTCTAAGCCCCGCCCCCTGTCACTTACCCTGACATTCCCTGGCTGGCCAGGTAGTATGGACTTAAAGCCACATTCCCTCTCCAGCCCCCACCCCCTAGTAGGCCTTTCTCCCTCCTCTCTCACACAGTGAAAATATTCAAAGGTTGGCAGGTCTGGGGTACACTGCAGGTGTCCCCCACTTCAGAGCTCAGCTCTGATCACAAGGAGTGAAGACTAGACTCACCTCCATAACGGCTCGTATGATTGTCGAGTTTACTGGAGGGAAACACAGGGCTAGTCCAGAAATAATGACCAGGGCAGGATGGCTCAGCTTTTCCAAGCCGGGCACAGGACTTTCATCTCAACATCTTTTAATGGCCCCATATTGCATGATCCTGGGTGCATGTGCAAGACTATGCACGCACTGCCTGACCCTAGCATGGCCCTGCCTGCCTTGCCTATGGTGGGAGCACATGCTGGAGCCTTGTGTGAGTGTGTTCATGCACGGAAGGGTACACACAGAGGGCCAGCCTTAGGTCTGGTGGCGCCCGATGGGACAATGTTTTTTTGACGCATCCCATGACCTCCTCCTCATATTCCCTCACTACCGCCCGTCACCTATTCAGCCACAGTGACGGGCGAGTCATGACAGCCGTTCTACTCAAAAGTAGCCCCTGGGACACAAACCGCCTGCGTATTACAGCGGGCTCTTGGATCCAATCATGCAGGGCCATTTTCCGTGCAAACAGGCCTTGGCCGCTGCGGCCTTTGCTGTTAACAAGAGCACCACCATTGGGATGGGGCACCACTGACACTGAATGCAGAGCATTCGGTGTTTGCAGTCATACAAAAAGGAAAGAGCACACTGACCACGCATCGGGTGTCGGGGTATGAACTTGTGCTCTCTAGATCATCCCTAAAAACAGTTTGATGCCATCTGGTAAATCCTGCCACTATCTTAGTGCACGAGTTCAAGGAGGGTGAGGAGACTCACGACTGTGCGACTCACACCCCAACAGGATGAAGAAGATCCCATCCCTGATAGTGAGGTGCTGTTTATTGGCGGGTCCTCCACAATAGACCAAGAGATGGGGGTGAGTCATACCGGGGCAGCTGTAGAGATGGCCCCTAGTCACGAAGCTTCAGACAGCCTACAAGTCACCGCGCAGCTGGCTCTCCTCCCCCACCTCTCAGCGCAGGCGGCAGACCTAACAGCGTTAATTGAAGCCCTTACCCAGAGCTTAGGGAGGACGGTGACCATCTACTCTGACTCTACCTGCGTCACCACCACGGTGCACTCAAGCAAAGGAAGGTGGATGAGATGAGAGTTCCTAAAATCAAAAGGCACCCCTGTTGTGCACCAGGACCTCTTGGAGTTGCTGATAGACGCGCTAACGTCACCTAAGTGCGTATCCGTGGTGAAGTGTGCCGCCCATACTGGGGGCAAAAACTTCATGTCCTGAGAAAATGCGTTACCAGACCAGATGGTGAAAAAAGCAGCATATGGGAGGATTCGCGAGGCTCACATACTGCCCTTGCAGCAGATTGACGAGATAAGACTTTCACACGACAAACCATACACAGTGATGGCAAGTTTGTTTCTAAGGGAACTACAGGAGCCGGCCCCAGCTGAAGAAAAGAAACGGTGGCTGTCCAGGGGCTGCATACAGACTACACACGACCTCATATATCGACACACAACTTGTGGGAAACCCGTTATGCCTCCGTAGTCTAGTTGACATAGCCTTACATCAACTACACCTACCCATGCACATGGCCGAAGATAACATGGTGGAGGAGCTTCAAAGTTACTGGTTCATCCCCAATATTGTCGCGATAATAACTATGTATCTCAGCAAATGCACTGTATATCAACTATATTCTCCCAAACCCACACTGAAGGTCGTCTCGTTGGCAATTCCTCGACCTACATGGTCGTTCAAAGCCCTACATATCGATTTCATTGATATGATAGACTGATAGTTGTGGTCTTCCCTTACTCCAGTTGGATCGAAGCCGGCCCTTGCGTACACTGCAACGCCAAGGCAGCGGCCACGTTCCTCATCAGGAAAGTGATACCGAAATGGGGAGTGCCTGATGTCATCCGATTGGATAATGGCAGGCACTTTGTCAACTCTATGTTTGATAATATATCTGCACCCTCCTGGGTATCACTTATAATTTGGTCTCAGTATACCACCCTCTAAGCAACTGCATCATTCAGAGCCTCAACGTCTCTCGAACAAAATTAGTAAGATTTGTGCAAGTCTCAATAAAAAGGAGCTGCACTGCCTCCCCTAGCCCTCTTTGCGTATAGAAACCCACCCAGCAGCGACCATCCCCTCACACCTCACCAGATTGTGACAGGCAGACTGATGGGGACACCATCCCAGCGACCCAGACCAAATTAAACGCTGAAGCAAGCTCTCAGGTATTGGGGGATGAGCTGTGCTTGTAGCTCTCCGAGCTGATGAGGCATGCCAAGTTCTTGACCAAGCAGGTCCACCACCGAAGCACTCAAGGGGCAAACACCAAACTACCCTACCAAACACCTCAGCCAGGGCAAGAAGTCTACATCCGCAACGTCATGAGGAAGTGGAAACAGGCCAAGTTTGAAGTTTGAAGTGCCCTACCGAGTAATATTTTAAACACCGACCGCCGTCAAGGTAGACTGAAGAGAAGCTTGGGCCCACCTCTCTGACGTACGACCTAAGCGTTGAGCTAGGGTACACCCCAACCTACCAAACAGTTAAGACTCCTCTGCTTCACAATTGCACACAGCCCATGCAGGTCAAAAGAACACCTCCGCACCGGTTAAACACCACACCTTTAAGCGGAGCAGTACACAGGGGAAGAGTACTGTCTCCACCATAGCAAGGAGAGGGGGGGAACCAAAATACAAACAGCACTAACAAATTCTAGCACCTTCTTCCAGTTCCTCAGTAGGAAAAAATGCTCACAGTAAAACCATAGAGTGTACTGGTAAAAAGTAAACGCAGGAATTTTCTGAACAACTGCCTAACGATGTGTTTTTTCCAAGCTAACCTACCACCCAAAGCTCTTATCCTACAGGTCTGCGATCGAGCTGCAAGTGCACCATCATTACCCCGGTGTGCCACCCCTTCGATCAAAGCTTTCAAAAGAACTTTCACAAGGCCAACCGCTCAAGTAACACAGACTACAAATTGACTTTACAACAATTTTTATAAAAAGATTTTTTTTTTGTATGCCCAGACAACAGACATTTCCCCTGAAGACGATCCTACAGCCTACGAATGTTCTCTAAGTTACGTATTTTTGTATTTTTGTACATGCTCTATTTAGCCGGGGTGCTATTGCGCCCCTCGGAGCCAGAAGTATGCCTAGTCTTATAAACTCTACTTCGACATTCTTGCAACGCATGCGCAAAGACCTCTCTCACTTCACATACAGCTATACTGAGCCAAACGCAAGCATTGCTCACGCACTACACAGAGCACTCCTACACAACACCTGGTACCAACATATGACTGCCGTAGGCACTCAAAACACGAACAGGTCATGCTATATATGTTCACTGATACCCCACGCTGTAGGCGCAGACAGGCTTTACTCATCCCAGGAGATAGCCCCCAAAAAAGCAAAGTGCCTCGTCCATCTTTACCTGTGTAGGATGAGGGCCAAGATTCAACCCTTTAGAGTAGAACCCCGTAGGGCAATAGTAAACATCACCCGGGATGAGACCAAACCCCACAGCACTGTACCTTTTCATCGATCATAGCAATATCCAAATTGAGCTAGACACAATACGCAGAAGGAGCACTATAGGGGAGGACACTGTTTGGCTCTGGGACTTTGTAGAAAAGAGGTTCTTGGTGGTAGCAAGACCATCGCACCAGTGCACAAATACGTCTGCTTCCGCCTCCGTCTGTAGTCTAAGGGTGGCCCCTAACATCTTTGGGGCCAACTTCTTTAATCGCAAATGGACCCAGACAAGAAATTCCAGTGCAGGGCCGCTCACCTCGATCACGCTAGAGGAAATGAGTCTCATGGAAGGGGGTCCAACGTTAGTATAGATGCCTTGTGCCAGGCAATCTGGGATACTGAGATTAATAGGTACACATGGTTGGAGGGAAAGGGGCAACCCCTAATTGTATGGAAATGTGCACTGTATTCTTTGTGTTTCATAGGCAAAAGAACCATACCACTAGGCAGCAACTAAAACTGTGGTGTGATACTACATATACCGGACCTGCAATGGGGCACCTCCACATTGATAGATATCTACTGGCAGTGCGGTGAACTTGCCTACACCCAGCTCGTCTCCAGTTGACGAGGCCTGGGCACCCTCGTGACCATATACACCCCAACGCTGGTCATCCCTGGAGAAGATCTGTCTGAGTTTTCTCAACATCCGTTACATAGGAAAACAACTCTGTTGATTCAGGCTTGAAGAAAAAGAACTTCTGATTATTTTGGCTGGGATCAGTACAAGGACATTTCAGATGAATTTAGACTCTTTACGGAGACTCAAGTAAACGCAAGAGGGTCGATACCCTTCTTCACCATGCAAACAAAGGCGATTGCCCGCTGGTTGCAGATAGCCAAGTGGGAGATGTTGAAGATGATAAAAGTCACTGAGCTTGCCCTAAACGCTATCAAGTAAGAACTGAGAGCCATCCGCCTTATGGTGATGCAACATCGGTACGTGTTGGACTTGATGACCGCGATGGAGGGTGGGGTGTGTGCCAAGATTGGTGCTTCCTGTTTTACTTTTATTCAGGGAAATGATCTTGACAACAGAACTCTCATGCTTGCCATCCAAGAACTGCATCATCTGCAAGCTGACATGAAGAAGGAGGGAGGTGCCCCTGAGCAGGACTGGTTGCATAGTATCTTTTCTTGGATTCCCCAGTGGGTGTCCAAACTATTCACGTCACTAATCCCAGTTTTTGTTGTTGTACTTCTATTGTGTGGTTTCCTACAAATGGGGGTTTCCTGCTGTAAAAACACAGTCCTCATATTATGTAGTATGCACATAGCTAAGGAAAGAGTAACAGACACTTCAGCAACACACACAGTTTCGAATAATGTAACCGCCATGACATATGAGGAGGATAAAGTAGTTGAAAATTCAGCTCAAGGGAGGAATGTTAGGATGGGTGAATAAAATGTCGATGTATACCATGATGTATGCTGGCCCGACAACGACAATACCAATAAATGCAATGTCAATGTATGCCATAAACTATGCCCGCATAACAGTGTAGATACTAGTAGAAATTATGTCAATGTATGCCATAATCTATTCACGCATAACAATGTCAATATCAATAAAAACAATATTGATGTACGTTACGGCAACTGTGCGCACAATACTGAGGATGTTGGTAAAAATGATATCAATGACCCCCCATATTATTTGTAGAAGTTCTAATGAACTCATATCATTGCTGTAAGATTCACTCAAGGTGACCGCCCCATCAACCCGAATATAGCACGTTACAACGCGTGCTTTTACTACGCGGTAGGTAACAGCGCGGTCGTTACAACGACTGCGTTGTTACAACGCGATGCCATTACTACGCAAGTCATTACATCAACTTGCAGTAGATGGCGCCGTAACATTAGGAATGTATAATTTACTATTCCAACTCCAGCCTATGCAACAGTAGGGAAGGTGTTGTAATAGTAAATTATACTATTCCTTATGTTAGAGCGCCATCTACTGCAAGTCGATGTAATGACTTGCGTAGTAATGGCATCGCGTTGTAACAATGCAGTCGTTGTAACGACCGCGTTGTAAAGGCATCGCGGTCTAATGACCGCGATGTAAAGGTTGTTTCCCATCAACCCAGAGTCAGAGATACGTGGTCAGACAGGCCCTGCGAACTCCAACCCACGCCTATCGAGTGACAGGTCACAGGTGGTGTCTCACTTAGCCCAAAGACAAATGCACACCCAGGGAAACCCTGATCGATCCCACAGATAGTTGCACCATAAACAGGTCTGAGGAAATTGGTCCCAATAAAATACGTTTGGCCAGAGGCACACGTTCCCCAAAATTCTACAAAGCTAGATGCCACATGTAGATAGGAACACTCAGCCAATGCAATCAGGACACAACATAGTAATCATGCGCTCCCCAAACCACACATCTGGACACACACACATTGGTCCACACTAGCAATACCCAAGGTCGAGAGCAACCTGTGTCCCCTTATTTTTTTTTTTAATTGTAATTATTGAGTTTTTCAAACAAACAACTACATAGTGTCCATACATTTGCCATCATACAATGCATGTTCTAGACATGTCAACGATACAGCACAACCTTCATAGTGGTTATCAATCAATTCATCCGTCATAATAACATCCCATAGCATTAGCAGGTTACATCAGGGTAATAAAGGGGGGGTCACCAGTCGGGGGCGGCCCTAGACTGTACGGACCATAGCATATCTCTCTGCCCAGTATCCGATAGTAATCATGACAACTAAGATGTTCTGTGGGTTTCCCCTTATTGTTATTTACGACTAAGATGCTTTTCCATGATTGCAGAATTGGTTTTTTGTACCTCACAAGATGTATATATTGTTGGCCGAAATTCTGTACAGCAAGAGATTTTCTTAAGATGCAACTCTTTCGATACTTTCCCGGCTGCTGTGTTTAATTAAACCAACTTGTTCGTGTTTTGCCAAATGCCTCTTGTCTTTTCATTTCTTTAAGGTAAATTCATATCCGAGCAACACTGGACGCACAAGGAACTTTGCAGCAGGTGCTTTTTTTAATCATGTTATTACTGAGCACAGCGCCGCCACGGGGGCCAGTGCCTCCTACTCCAGGTCAGCGCCCAGTGAGAGTCCAGGTGACCCCCTTCACGCTACCAGGTGTAGTTAGAACATGCCTAACCTGGCCCCTTCGTGATCAGCCAATGGTTGGCACTCTGAGCATCTTGGTGCACAATGCCCTGCCTCTTGCCAGGTAGCCCCGTTGCCTCAGAGGTTTATTTGGGGGTGGGAACCGCAGTCTGTGGCCTTCCTTCGTGGCGCTATAAATAGCGCAAAGTTTCTCCAGCTCAGCTCAAAGGACAAAACTCTGTCGACCCGGCATTGAGGAAAGGCTGCGTCAGCCCATCTGCAGGTGGCGGAAAGATCTCTTCAACAAGCACGTGCACACAGTGGGCAACCATTTTGTACGAGGGCTTAGAAAAGCTGATGGCCTGATGCAGCTCTGTTGTTCCACTCAAATATGGAAGATGGAGGAGACATATTGTGGGGCCAAAATATCGAGGCCTAATATAGAGAACAAAAATATTGCAATGTTAATACAGGTAAGTACAGATTTACTATACTTAACTTCATACATATGTACCTTGATGATCGATATATCTGGACATAGGTGGACTTGAAGTTAAGAATACTAAAGCCCAGATTTACAAAGAGCTGATGCAACACAGGACAGCAGGTAAAGTTGCTGAACAAGAGAATGCACGACTCTGGTCACCTCTACAAAGAAGTGACACATTTCTGTTCTCTCCCTGCATTTGCGCTCTTTCAGCAGTCATGCACCAACACAGGCACCCTTGCACCATTGTGCGAGTGTGTCTGCGTTGCACCATTGTGCGAGGGTGTCTGCGTTGCACCATTGCGCAAGGGTGTCGCGTTGCACCATTGTGCGAGTGTGTCTGCGTTGCACCATCGTGCGAGTGTGTCTGCGTTGCACCATTGCGCAAGGGTGTCTGCGTTTCAACATTGTGCCAGGGTGTCTGCGTTGCAACATTGTGCCAGGGTGTCTGCGTTGCAACATTGTGCAAGGGTGTCTGCGTTGCACCATTGCGCAAGGGTGTCTGCGTTGCACCATTGTGCGAGGGTGTCTGCGTTGCACCATTGCGCGAGGGTGTCTGCGTTTCAACATTGTGCCAGGGTGTCTGCGTTGTAACATTGTGCGAGGGTGTCTGCGTTGCACCATTGTCCAAGGGTGTCTGCGTTGCACCATTGTGCAAGGGTGTCTGCGTTGCACCATTGTGCAAGGGTGTCTGCGTTGCACCATTGTGCGAGGGTGTCTGCGTTGCACCATTGCGCAAGGGTGTCTGCGTTTCAACATTATGCCAGGGTGTCTGCGTTGCAACATTGTGCGAGGGTGTCTGCGTTGCACCATTGTGAAGGGTGTCTGCGTTGCACCATTGTGCCAGGGTGTCTGCGTTGCACCATTGTGCCAGGGTGTCTGCGTTGCACCATTGTGCGAGGGTGTCTGCGTTGCACCATTGCGCAAGGGTGTCTGCGTTTCAACATTATGCCAGGGTGTCTGCGTTGCAACATTGTGCGAGGGTGTCTGCGTTTCAACATTGTGCCAGGGTGTCTGCGTTGCAACATTGTGCGAGTTTGTCTGCGTTGCACCATTGTGCAAGGGTGTCTGCGTTGCACCATTGTGCAAGGGTGCCTGTGTTGTGGTCAACATAGTTTTTGTGCAGGAAGTTGTCCCTTTGTGCACAAAAACTATGCTTTTAGGCAAATTCCTGTGTGCTGCAGACACACTTGCACAGAGGAAAAAAACAAGGAGAACACATGAAAGAGGAAAAAATATATATTTCTCCTCACTACGCCAGCCTCAGGGAAGCGCAGGATTGTGGTGCAAATCCATGTCTACACTTTATTGTAGAAATGGGTTTGCGTCAGAGTTCATGGTGGATGCACAGTAACGCCCATGTACCAGCCGTGGAACGACTCACTGGCGCACAGTAAAGAAAGGCAGCGCTTTGTGCGGCTTGCGTAACTTTTGGTTACAAACCAATGCAAATCGCCGTTTTCATTGGTGTGTAAATACCAACCTACATAGGGTCAGCGTTAAAAAAGTAGAACAAGCCTGATGCAAAACATTTATACATCTGTACCTAAATCTTTCCTTTCCAACATGCACTTACCTTCACAATAATTTGCTGTCAGTATTTTCACCCCACAATATTTTGACATACAATCTAAAGATTTGCTTTCCAGGAGCTTAGTTTACAAGGTGCTGACCTCAGGTAAAATTCATCCAGACACGACGTTTTCCAATTCGGATAAATGGCGTCAGAGCTTTAAAGGGGGCAGAACGGGGAGTAATAAAACGGCCCTATATCCATGTTGTGAGAAGTTGGCCTGGTATATGCTGTTCACTAATTAAAGTGGACACCTTGCACCAGAACAATTCGACTCTTATGGTAGATAGGTTTAAGACAACCTTTATAGAAAGCTATCCTAGTGGTAGCTGTGGAGAGCAGCCTTCAGGCTAAGTCTCGAAGGAATGTAAAGCAGCTTGTTTTACCATATAATCTCTTGAATCACCAAATGAAACGACACCACACAGGTATATATATCAAATATATATGTATTTATTAATAAACACTCCCTACTAATCTCTTTATGAGATTAGAGGATAGGAACATATGTACAAGTCAAATATTAACAGGATAAGTTTAGCACAATTGAATATTACAATCTTAGTTTGCTAGACCTAGGTCTAGGGCATCTAGAATCGAGGGACCCCCAAGAACCACCCCAGGTAGTTGTAGGAGACCCACAGGGGACGGACGCGGTGACCTGGCACCGATGCGAATCCTGTACGAGTCTATGCACTCAGACGCGATTGAGATATCAATGTTAAAGGTCCCTTGCGTGTTCGAGGCGAACACACCGATCGGTCCTTGTACGAGTCGAAGGACGCGGTTACAGATGGAATTGCAAGGGAGTTGGACGCGGTGTGTCTAACACAGACGCGAACCATGTACGAGTCAGTGCGATAGTCGCACTTGGAAAGTTAGAGTTTTAGGGCACTTCGAGGGAAGCTACAAGCAAGTCACTTACAGGGTAAGTAGTTCTAGGGCCCACACCCACAGGAGCACCGTAGTGCTGAAGTTACCTCACCCAAGGGAGCCGGGTGCATAGGTGTTCTTTGGTGTCGGGTCGCGGCGTCGTTTTCAATGGGAGCCAGTGAAGACTTGCTGCTTGCGGCGACAGGAGAATTGTCCGGAGGAATCCAAGCCTGGATTCGGAAGATGGAAGACCTGAAAGCAGAGGGGACAGTGTTCAAAGTCACTTGGCAGTGATTCGGGGCAAGGAAGATGGATGCCCACCGTCATCGCAAGATTCAGGTCGTTCGTAGTTGCCTTGACTCTTCAGCCACGAGGTCCAGGAGGCGTCGTCGACAACCAGGAGCTGGATTTGGCGTGTTCCACGATGTCTGCAGCTTACTGCGGTGTCGGCAACTCGATCGGAGCCAACAAGCCTTGGTAACAGCAAGTCTCGGGGAAAGTGCGAAGAGACAATGGCGCAGACCAGCAAGGTCTGTGGAACTCACCCAGCGAGGGTAAGTCAGGGCAGGCCTGGAGCAACCAGGGGAGCCCTTTGGTTTCTTTAGAAAGTCTTCTGGGGACCCACAAGCCGGCTGGCAAGGGATCGCGAAGACGCCTCGGACGGATTCACTCACAGGGGCCCACGGTCACTCGGGACGTGGTAGGCCTCTGATCTTAGGAGGGATTTCTGCTGGAGGCTGGGACCATACGTGGTCCAAAGCACAAGTTCGTGAAACGTTGTGAAGGGGTTGCACTCGACAATAGTGCACGGTACCCAGGGGTCGCGGTTCCTCGTTACTCTTGGGGTCCACTGGCCTCAGCTTCACTGGGGACTCACGATGGCCCTTGTGAAGTCAGAAAATCCACTTCTTGGGCTGCAGGGACTTCGGACTCCGGCGGGAGCGGTGTAGTTTGCGACCGTCGTTTGTAGTTTTTGGTGCCTGCCAAGCAGGGGAGTCACTCCTTGACTCCAAGGGAGATTCTTCAGTCTTCCAAAGGTAGTGGAACGTCGAAGGTCCGGGATTCTTCTTCAGAGCGTCGTCCAGGGAAATCTAGGGTGCAATGCACAGGTTCCCCCTCTGATACTAAAAGAAAGGGAGGGACTAGCTCTATGACCCTACCTATGGGAGGGTCAGGGGAGTGGGTGGCTACACCCACTTCCCTTTGTCCAGTTTCGCGCCAGAGCAGGGACAGGTAGCCCCTGAGCCGGTTTGAACTGGCATATGCACAGAGGAGCCTTCTGCTCCCCCAGTGCAGGACTTCAAAGCACTCTAAGACTGCACCCACCCAGCCCCAATACACTAAACCCTGTCTGGGAGGTGGTCACACCCCCTTGGGACAGGATATCTATTGTTGGGCTTCCTCCACTGCGAGTGTTGGTCATCAGCAGGAGGGCAGCCCAGTGTCTGTGACTGGTGGCATCCATTTTGTGATGCCAGGGCTCTGCAGGATTCTACAGCGTTTCCACAGTAGGTACATGTCTATCCCTCTAGAAGGGTGGAATGCTACTCCCGCCGCCAGGACTGGCGGGGGGTAGTATTCCAAGATGTTTGACACCAAACACGACATGTTTCGATGCAGCCATTCCAAAGTTAGCATTTTACCGCGAGGATATAATGCACTTAAAAGTATATGGTTTAACCGCATCCACAAACAGCACCAGAGAATGGACTCTGAGAGCTGCAGAGGGGCCCTGCTCAGGCAGAGGCACCCCCTCACATAGAAGCCAAGCACCCTGCTCTCAGGATTGATAGGACCTGCCTTAGGGGTGACTGATAGGTTTATATGTGTGTGTAGGAGAGATATAGGGGACCTATATCTCAGTGAGGGGTGCTAGCACTTCTCACCCAGGCTGCAGTAGCAGGCCTGTGGTGTCAGATTTAGTCTGCTTCCCAGGGGTGGCATAATACATGCTGCAGCCCCTGGTAGGCCTGTGGAGTACCTATGCCCTTGGTACCTAAGGTACCATATACTAGGGACTCATAAGGTACCACAGTATCCAATCACTAGTGCACCTAGAGTGCACTCCAAATCGTTTAGAGAGAACAGAGAGGCTGGGGCCCTGATTAGCAGGGTCCCAGCCAGACTATAGCCAGAAACCAGTGTAAACATCAGAAAAAAAGTGGGGGCAACATAAGAGGCAGATCCTACTCTCCTACACAACCCCCCAAACGCAGGGACACTAAACTAACCTTGACCAGTTGAGTCTTCGTGTTCAAAGTGGAAATACCTTGAGAGTCCATCTGCATTGGCATGTTGGGTCCCAGGTCTATGTTCCACTGTATAGTCCATCCCCTGTACGGAAATGGACCACCTCAAAAGTTTTGGGTTTTCTCCTTTCATTTGTTTAAGCCATAGGAGGGGCTTGTGGTCAGTCTGAACTATGAAGTGAGTGCCAAACAAGTATGGCCTCAGCTTCTTCAGGGCCCACACCACAGCAAAGGCCTCCCTCTCTATAGCTGACCAACGTTTCTCTCTAGGGGTCAGCCTTCTGCTAATAAAAGCTACTGGCTGGTCTTGACCTTCATCATTCAGTTGAGACAGTACAGCTCCCACACCCAGCTCAGAAGCATCTGTTTGGACAATGAACTTTTTGGTGTAGTCTGGACTCTGTAAGATGGGGGCCGTGCACATGGCCTGCTTTAGGTCTTCAAATGCCTTTTGACAGCTAGCTGTCCACTGAACCTTTTTGGCATTTTCTTTGAGGTCAGATCATTCAAGGGGGTCACTATAGATCCATATCCCTTGACAAACCTCCTATAGTACCCAGACAGGCCTAAGAAGGCTCTCACCTGTGTCTGGGTGGTTGGAGCAACCCATTCCATTATGGTTTGGATTTTGCTCTGTAAAGGCTGAACCTGGCCTCCACCTACAAGGTGGCCCAGGTATACAACCTGACTCTGCCCTATCTGGCACTTAGTGGCCTTGATAGTGAGGCCTGCTTTCTGCAGGGCCTCCAAAACATTCCTGAGGTGGACCAGGTGATCTTGCCAGGAGGAACTAAAGACAGCAATATCATCTAGATAAGCTGAGCAATAAGTTTCCATCCCTGTCAGAACTTTATTCACCAACCTCTGAAAGTGGCAGGTGCATTTTTCAATCCAAAGGGCATTACCACAAAGTGGTAGTATGCCCACCAGGGGTCGAAAATGCTGTTTTGGCTTTTGCATCATCAGCTAACCTGATCTGCCAGTAGCCAGCTGTCAGGTCAAACGTGCTTAGATACTTGGCTGAGGCCAAAGTATCAATCAGCTCATCTGCCCTTGGTATGGGATAGGCATCAGTCCTAGTGACTGCATTGAGGCCTCTGTAGTCTACACAAAACCTCATTTCTTTCTTACCACCCTGGGTATGAGGCTTGGGTACCAGGACTACTGGACTAGCCCAAGGGCTATCTGAAGGCTCAATTACAAGTAGCTCCAACATTTTCTGGACTTCAGTCCTGATACAGTCCCTGACATGGTCAGGTTGCCTGTAGATTTTATTCTTGACAGGCAGACTGTCTCCAGTGTCCACCTCGTGGGTGCACCAGGAAGTCTGACTAGGGGTCAGGCTAAACATATGTCTAAACTGTTGCAGAACTTGTCTGCACTCAGTTTGCTGATGGTCAGTGAGGCTGCTTGCCAAAGCAACACCATCTACTGACCCATCATCAGGGTTCTGAGAGAGCAGGTCAGGGAGAGGGTCACTCTCCTCCTCCTGGTCCTCATCAGCTGCCATGAGCAAGCCCATGTCAGCCCTGTCAACATATGGCTTTAATCTGTTGACATGAAGCACCCTCAGGGGCTCCTGGGAGTTCCAAGATTCACCAGGTAGGTGACTTCTCCCTTCTGTTCAACTATTGTATGGGGGCCACTCCACTTGTCCTGGAGGGCTGCTGGGGCCACAGGCTCCAACACCCACACTTTCTGTCCTGGCTGGTATACAGTCAGTACAGCCTTTGGTCATGCCAAGCTTTTTGTAATTCTTGGCTGGCCTCCAGGTTTTTGGTTGCTCTTTTCATGTACTCTGCCATCCGGGAGCGGAGACCAAGTACATAGTCCATCACATCTTGTTTGGGGGCTTGAGAGGTAACTCCCAGCCCTCTTTTACCAAACACAGTGGACCTCTCACAGGATGCCCAAACAGAAGCTCAAATTGGCTGTAACCAACCCCTTCTGTGGAACCTCTCTGTATGCAAACAACAGGCAAGGAAGAAGAAGGTCCCATTTCCGCCTAAGCTTCTCTGGGAGTCCTTTAATCATTCCTTTCAAGGTTTTGTTGAAGCTGCTCAACTAAACCATTGCATTGTGGGTGATAGGGGTGGTGAACTTGTAAGTTACACCACACTCCTTCCACATTGCTTTTAGATATCCTGACATGAAGTTGGTACCTCTGTCAGAAATGACCTCCTTTGGGAAACCCACTCTGGAGAAGACTCCAATGAGGGCTCTTGCCACCACAGGAGCTGTGGTGGTCCTCAGGGGAATTGCCTCTGGGTACCTGGTGGCATGATCCACTACCACCAGGATAAACCTGTGCCCAGATGCAGTTTGAGGGTCAAGGGGACCAACAATGTCAATCCCTACCCTTTCAAAGGGTACCCCCACCACTGGTAGTGGTATCAGGGGGCCTTTGTTGTGCCACCTGCCTTACCACTGGCTTGGCATGTGACACAGGAGCGACAAAACTCCTTTGTGTCCTCTGGACATATGTGGCCAATGAAAATGTGGAACAAGCCTGGCCCAGGTCTTGTTTTGGCCCAAGTGTCCTGCTAAAGGGATGTCGTGTGCTAGGTCAAGAGGAACTCCCTAAACTTCTGAGGTATTACCAACCTCCTGGTGGCTCCAGGGGCTGGGTCTCTACCCTCAGAATATAGGAGTCCCTCATCCCAATAAACTTTATGGGACCCACTAGCACTCCCAGCAGCCTCAGCAGCAGCCTGCTGTCTGAGGGGTTCAAGAGAGGGGCAGCACTGTTGCTCCTTCCTCAGATCTTCCCTAGAAGGGCCCCCTGCCCCCAAGAACTCAACCTGATCAGGCTCAAGTCCCTCTGGGGCAGTTCCTTCTTCAGGATCTGCTGCACCTCCCTCTGGGGGTGAATCTGTGATCTGAGACAGAGGGGAAGGCACTGCCTTTACCCTACTGTTCCTCCTCTTGGGAAGCATCTGGTCCATTGTTCCAGGATCCAGAGCTGGTTCAGTGTCATGCATTCTTGCTTGTGACCTGGTCACAGCAAATACCTGTGCAGGGATGCCCAGCATCTCAGCATGAGTCCATAGCTCTACTTCAGACCAGGCTGAAGTCTCTAGATCATTGCCCAATAGACATTCGACAGGGAGGTCTGCACTGACTACAACCTTCTTGAGGCCAGTTACCCCTCCCCAGGAGAAATTCACAACTGCCAGACTATGGTTGGTCCTGACGTTGCTTGCATTGGTCACCTGGTACATTTCGCCCAGGATGATCTGTCCAGGGTCCACAAGATCCTCTGCCACCATGGTGACACTAGCACCTGTGTCCCTAAATGCCAAAGCCTGTTTGCCATTTATTACAGGCTGCTGTTTGTATTTGCCCAGATTACTGGGACTCACTAGGAAGGACATATTAAGGTCTCCTCACAAATCAGCATTGCCTGAGTGGGCACTCTGACTAGGTCAGAGTCCACTTCAGAACCCAGGGTCAACCCTACTACACCCTTATTCTGAGTACCACCTCCACCAGTAGCTGAACTAGGGGGAACAGTTGCCTTAGGGGCAGGAGTGGTGGTGGTTTGGTCTTTGGACTTGTTACAGTCAGAAGTCCAGTGCCCTTTCTGTTTACAGAATTTGCACCAGGGCTTCTTTGGCCTTTTCCCTTGTTGGGTTGTGACTCCCACCAGATGCAGATTTTTGGGGCCCTTATGAAGACTTCTGGTCTTTTGACTTATCCCCACCTTTCTCAGAGCCCTTAGGATCTTGCTTCTTGGTGTCACCCCCTTGGTTCTGGGGTTTCTGCCTCACCCTGGTTCTGACCCACTTGTCTGCCTTCTTTCCCAATTCTTGGGGAGAGGTCAGATCCGAGTCCACCAGGTACTGATGCAACAACTGGTTCTGGCAATTATTAAGGATCTGTTCTCTCATCATCAGATTATACAATCCCTTGAAATCAGTAACCCTACTGCCAACCAGCCAACCCTCCAGAGCCTTGGTTGCACAATCAACAAAGTCAGTCCAGTCCTGAGTCTGTGCCTTCTGGGTGTCTCTGAACTTCAACCTGTACTGTTCAGTGGTTAAGCCAAACCCATCTATCAGTGCACTCTTCAGGACTTCATAATCATCAGCATCCTCTTCTCTAACAGTGAGGAGCTTGTCTCTACCTTTGTCTGAAAAGGAGAGCCACAAGATTGCTGCCCACTGCTTTTGGGGGACCTGCTGTACTCTACAGGCCCTCTCCATAGCAGTTATCCACTTGTGGATATCATCCCCACTCTGGTAGGGAGGAACAACCTTGCTCAGGTTCCTATGGTCTGGAATTGATTCTCTGCCTCTAGGGACACTGTTGCTGCCACCAAGGGGTTCTAACCCTCTCGTCTAGAAGCTCTCTGGATCTCCAGGGCTTCTTCTATCCAGTGCCAACTGCTTGGTTCTGAGGGCAACTCTTGCTTCCTCATACTGCAGCAGTTTGCACATTCTTTCAGAGGAGGTCTCTCTTATGGGAAAGTATGAGTTCCTCTGGTGGATAAATTCTCTGCCAGAGTGATAAGAGTGCTCAGATTCCCTGGAAGGGGACCTATGCCTCTCATCCACTCTGTCAGTTCTCCTAGGGAGAATTCCTCTGTCCTTTTCAGGCCCCTTGAGGCCTGGCCCTTCAATCACAGAGTCCTGGTCATTCGGATTTTCATCGCCTGACCCAGATACTGTAATTGACCCACCCACTGATTCAGACCCATTAGCTCCTAGAGCCAATCTAAGATCATCTGCTGTCAGCAGATCTATCAGGTGTAGGGTTGAGGGACTCTGTCCTAGTCTCAGGTGTCTTTCAACACACATGGCTCTCAAGTCAGAGAAAGCCATGTCCTTATACTGAGGCTGAGTGGATCCACTGGTTCCACCCTTTAAGGACATTCTAGTGTTGTGCAGTGTTGTACTACCTACACTAGTTTGTGGCCTACTGATACTAGCTTGAGCTGTAGAAAGGGTGTGCTATCCCTTGGCACACAGCTCTAAGTTCAGTAGAACTTATCGATACTAAGCTTGACTTTATATGTACCTTAAGTACCTATAGTGGTTTTCAGTTAGTAATTCAAATAGAGATTTTCTGGTAAAACAATAGCAAGCTGGAATCCCACACGCTGCCACCAATGTGAGAAGTTGGCCTGGTATATGCTGTTCACTAATTAAAGTGGACACCTTGCACCAGAACAATTCGACTCTTATGGTAGATAGGTTTAAGACAACCTTTATAGAAAGCTATCCTAGTGGTAGCTGTGGAGAGCAGCCTTCAGGCTAAGTCTTGAAGGAATGTAAAGCAGCTTGTTTTACCACACAATCTCTTGAATCACCAAATGAAAAGACACCACACAGGTATATATATCAAATATATATGTATTTATTAATAAACACTCCCTACTAATCTCTTTATGAGATTAGAGGATAGGAACATATGTACAAGTCAAATATTATCAGGATAAGTTTAGCACAATTGAATATTACAATCTTAGTTTGCTAGACCTAGGTCTAGGGCATCTAGAATCGAGGGACCCCCAAGAACCACCCCAGGTAGTTGGAGGAGACCCACAGGGGACGGACGCAGTGACCTGGCACCGATGCGAATCCTGTACGAGTCTATGCACTCAGACGCGATTGAGATATCAATGTTAAAGGTCCCTTGCGTGTTCGAGGCGAACACACCGATCGGTCCTTGTACGAGTCGAAGGATGCGGTTACAGATGGAATTGCAAGGGAGTTGGACGCGGTGTGTCTAACACAGACGCGAACCATGTACGAGTCAGTGCGATAGTCGCACTTGGAAAGTTAGAGTTTTAGGGCACTTCGAGGGAAGCTACAAGCAAGTCACTTACAGGGTAAGTAGTTCTAGGGCCCACACCCACAGGAGCACCGTAGTGCTGAAGTTACCTCACCCAGGGGAGCCGGGTGCATAGGTGTTCTTTGGTGTCGGGTCGCGGCGTCGTTTTCAATGGGAGCCAGTGAAGACTTGCTGCTTGCGGCGACAGGAGAAGTGTCCGGAGGAATCCAAGCCTGGATTCGGAAGATGGAAGACCTGAAAGCAGAGGGGACAGTGTTCAAAGTCACTTGGCAGTGACTCGGGGCAAGGAAGATGGATGCCCACCATCGTCGCAAGATTCAGGTCGTTCGCGGTTGCCTTGACTCTTCAGCCACGAGGTCCAGGAGGCGTCGTCGACGATCAGGAGCTGGATTCGGCGTGTCCCACAATGTCTGCAGCTTACTGCGGTGTCGGCAACTCGATCGGAGCGAACAAGCCTTGGTAACAGCAAGTCTCAGGGAAAGTGCGAAGAGACAATGGCGCAGACCAGCAAGGTCTGTGGAACTCACCCAGCGAGGGTAAGTCAGGGCAGGCCTGGAGCAACCAGGGGAGCCCTTTGGTTTCTTTAGAAAGTCTTCTGGGGACCCACAAGCCGGCTGGCAAGGGATCGCGAAGACGCCTCGGACGGATTCACTCACAGGGGCCCACGGTCACTCGGGACGTGGTAGGCCTCTGATCTTAGGAGGGATTCCTGCTGGAGGCTGGGACCACACGTGGTCCAAAGCACAAGTTCGTGAAACGTTGTGAAGGGGTTGCACTCGACAATAGTGCATGGTACCCAGGGGTCGTGGTTCCTCGTTACTCTTGGGGTCCACTGGCCTCAGCTTCGCTGGGGACTCACGATGGCCTTTGAGAAGTCAGGAAATCCACTTCTTGGGCTGCAGGGACTTCGGACTCCGGCGGGAGCGGCGTAGTTTGCGACCGTCGTTTGTAGTTTTTGGTGCCTGCCAAGCAGGGGAGTCACTCCTTGACTCCAAGGGAGATTCTTCAGTCTTCCAAAGATAGTGGAACGTCGAAGGTCCAGGATTCTTCTTCAGAGCGTCGTCCAGGGAAATCTAGGGTGCAATGCACAGGTTCCCCCTCTTATACTAAAAGAAAGGGAGGGACTAGCTCTATGACCCTACCTATGGGAGGGTCAGGGGAGTGGGTGGCTACACCCACTTCCCTTTGTCCAGTTTCGCGCCAGAGCAGGGACAGGTAGCCCCTGAGCCGGTTTGAACTGGCATATGCACAAAGGAGCCTTCTGCTCCCCCAGTGCAGGACTTCAAAGCACTCTAAGAGTGCACCCACCCAGCCCCAATACACTAAACCCTGTCTGGGAGGTGGTCACACCCCTTGGGACAGGATATCTATTGTTGGGCTTCCTCCACTGCGAGTGTTGGTCATCAGCAGGAGGGCAGCCCAGTGTCTGTGACTGGTGGCATCCATTTTGTGATGCCAGGGCTCTGCAGGATTCTACCGCGTTTCCACAGTAGGTACATGTCTATCCCTCTAGAAGGGTGGAATGCTACTCCCGCCGCCAGGACTGGCGGGGGGTAGTATTCCAAGATGTTTGACACCAAACACGACATGTTTCGATGCAGCCATTCCAAAGTTAGCATTTTACCGCGAGGATATAATGCACTTAAAAGTATATGGTTTAACCGCATCCACAAACAGCACCAGAGAATGGACTCTGAGAGCTGCAGAGGGGCCCTGCTCAGGCAGAGGCACCCCCTCACATAGAAGCCAAGCACCCTGCCCTCAGGATTGATAGGGCCTGCCTTAGGGGTGACTGATAGGTTTATATGTGTGTGGAGGAGAGATATAGGGGACCTATATCTCAGTGAGGGGTGCTAGCACTTCCTCACCCAGGCTGCAGTAGCAGGCCTGTGGTGTCAGATTTAGTCTGCTTCCCAGGGGTGGCATAATACATGCTGCAGCCTCTGGTAGGCCTGTGGAGTACCTATGCCCTTGGTACCTAAGGTACCATATACTAGGGACTCACAAGGTACCACAGTATCCAATCACTAGTGCACCTAGAGTGCACTCCAAATCGTTTAGAGAGAACAGAGAGGCTGGGGCCCTGATTAGCAGGGTCCCAGCCAGACTATAGCCAGAAACCAGTGTAAACATCAGAAAAAAAGTGGGGGCAACATAAGAGGCAGATCCTACTCTCCTACACATGTCCTTCACTTTACAAATAAAACACTGACTACGAACTGATTGGCTGCTAGGTGTCTGGGTGAGTTCAGGTTATGGGTGGGTGGTCATGACAGGCACGAATGAGATCTGTGGGGGTGAAGCTGAAGGCAGTGTGAGTTTCTCATAGAGAGTGTTAATGGGTCACAAACCTGTTCAGACTATGTGCCCATCCACTGCTTGGCCTCTTTGCTGAGCACACTGAGCGATGGTCACATACGAGTCAATTGTAATTATGATTCTATGAGAAAGTGTGTGAAGGTGGTAGTAGTAAACAGCTGTTGAAGCCTTAACGACATCTAAAGAAAAGAAAATGAAGTGTCTACGGGTTGGGAGGGTGTGTGTGAGAGAGAAGGGATGGTGAAGAAGAGGCGAAAGGCAGCACATGCGGGACAGTGATGGAGAGAAGGGAAATGACGTATGAGGCAGATGGAAGACTTCGGGAAGAGAGAGGCAGGAGAAGAAAGATTTGAGTGACACAGCGGGAGACACTGCAGATGAAAAGCGCTGTGAAGCGGAGAATGGGAGTGACCGAGGCACTGAAAAGTACGCCTCACCCTCCACAGGCCTTTGTAATGTTTAGTTAACAATCTCATATTTAGAGTTTATCGCGGTCTTTTAGTACTGGTCAGGTGGCAGAGGCGCAACTAGAGCCAAATTTCGGGAGGGGGCTACTAAAAATTTCGGGGGGGGGGGGGCTGACTCTTCCCGCAATATGCAGAGTGGAGATGCAGGGGCTCTAAGAAGGGGTGAAAAACAACAAAGCCTCGTTAGCAAGTAAATGGTCTTTTAAAGACCTGTGAAGTACTCGGGTGCGGCTGCGTGTGTGCCCGGGAAGCTGTCTCAGCCGGGCTGACGCACACAACGGGGGGGGGGGGGCTGAAGCCCTCCGAGCCCAATGGGCGTTGCGCGCCTGTCAGGTGGCACACCATGCCAACTTCAGGAATGTAGCTCACATTTAGGCCACGCCCTTAATAACACAAGTCACGCCTCTTTTGAAGCATTCCCAGTTACACTTCCTTGACCACGCCCCCTTTGGAAACCCTGCACCTTCTCCACCCCCTTAAGGCACTCATGCTTTGCAGCTTTTAATATGAGATGTAAGGATGTTACAGTTGCCCACTCTGATCCTATATGGGGCTTCTTGGCAGCATTGAGGGGTCGACTCTGGAAACCTGTAGGGGTGAAGACTGGCACAGACCATAGGCTCACCTCTGATGAGACCTGGGGTGACCCTCTCAGATGCTTGGAAACACACAACTGTCCTCCCATTGCTGGCTGGGGCAGAGTCAGTCAGATGTCCAGCAGCTCACCTCAGAAAGAATGATGCTGCTGACTGCATACTGGGGTCCCTGTGAAAGGACGGTAGGGCCGGGGCAGAGTCAGTCAGATGTCCAGCAGCTCACCTCAGAAAGACTGATGCGGCTGACTGCATACTGGGGTCCCTGTGAAAGGACGGTAGGGCTGGGGACCAGTCACAGGTTTTTATCCAGCCATGTGACTGACCTTTACCCAGCCCTCCCCGCCTTTCACTGACTGTAGCTGAAGTCTCCAGATTTCTCTGCCGTCCTGTGGCCTCTGTGGTAGTTTTCTCTTGGGAAGACATAGGTCTGTACCACTAATCATAGAGGGTGGGGCTCAGGGCCCCTCTTGCCACAGGCGGGGCGGCCTTGCACTGAATTACAGGGGAGCCTGTGGGGCTGGGCCGTGCCCAGGGACTTGCAGACAGTTCAGTGCAGCTGGGAGGCGGGCTGCAGGGCAGAGAGGCAAACCACTAGTGTCATATCAGCATTGCCTCCCCCAGTAGCAGTAGTAGTATGAGCCAGTGAGTGTAGAGTGTACCCCATCTGTGGAGAATCAGGGGTATCATAGGGCATGGTGGGGAGTTCCCACCTGTGGAACAGTTTCAATCAGAGGCTGTCAGTATTGGCGTCAGTCCAAAGGCAATGCGATTCAGAGTAAGTCTTCACCCTCAAATCCCATTCAATCCTTGGCCTCTCGGTGGAGACTGCTTGTTTCACAGTTGCGTTAATACCAAGGACCACCCTTTGCTCACCCACTCCTCCATTAACATGGCATCACAGGTGGTGCTGGGTCCTGCATAGCCAGGCTTAATTTCAAGGGGTGTTTGGGGGGACACTCCCGTGGAACTGCAGCAGAACATTGGGACAAGCGCATTTTCTTCTAGATTAGTGCTTGATTGGTGGGTTTGAAATGGACTAGCCTACTGCGCAGAAGGCTTGTTGGTAAGAGGAGGCTGAGGGTGTCAAAGGTGTGAGTCGAAGACCACTGGGCCGCATCCAGTTTGTACTGCAGCAGCCCCGGAGAAGGAGGAGGGGTATCTCCCAGGCCTCTGCGATGGCCACTGGCCACCTTCCGGTATGGACTGCAGCAGGCCCGGAGAAGGAGGAGGGGTATCTCCCAGGCCTCTGCGATGACGACTTGCCACCTTCCAGTATGGACTGCAGCAGGCCCGGAGAAGGAGGAGGGGTATCTCCCAGGCCTCTGCGATGACCACTGGCCACCTTCCGGTATGGACTGCAGCAGGCCCGGAGAAGGAGGAGGGGTATCTCCCAGGCCTCTGCGATGACGACTGGCCACCTTCCGGTATGTACTGCAGCAGGCCCTAAGAAGCAGGCGTATATGTATATCCCATGCCTGGCGATGACCACTGAGCAACATTTCACTATGCACTGCAGCCACCTGGGTACTTCTGTCAGGCATGGTGAGGCTCATAAGACCACTTTCAATGGAGACTGAGCGAGGACAGCGTATACAGCAGCACGTTTAAATCCGGCCTGAGACGCTACCACCAAATGATCCAGACCAGCAAATGTGCTGCTATGTTGGACCGCATCGAGGCCAACACCAAAAGAAGCAAAGAAATCACCATTGTAGAGGATTTCATCACACCATTGGCCTCCTACAAATCAAACACCCCCTCGCAGCAGCAATCTCTCTCAATTCTTCAGCAACAAAATCACCGCCATTTACAGCAACTTCAACCTGCAACCGGACCCGACAGACCTTGATAAACACCTCCAGATCTTATACAAAGAAGCAGTGCCAACCACATGGCATGTCATCACCCCAGCAGAAACCACCATGAAGTCCATCCAATCAGGGGCCCCATCGGACCCCTGCCCCCTCAACGCCTACTCCAAAGGACTGCAGCCCATCAGCGCCATGCTCACACCCATTCTGAATGCCGCCACCTCTTCTGTGACTTTCTCAGATGCTTGGAAATACACAGCTCTCCTCTCATACCATTGCCGATATGGAGGATATTCGCATGACTCTGACAGAGGAGATACAACGGCCCTCATCCTCTGAAACCTCTCTCCTCATCCAACGCCTCCATGACACTGGAATCCAAGAACACAAACTCGGATGGATCTGCTTCTTTCTGACTGGAAGGACCCCGTCAGTCTGGCGCCGTACATCTTGGACGCTTGTGACCTCATCTGTGGAGTTCCGCAAGGATCCCTCCTGACTCAGCCCTCTTCAATGCATACATGATCCATCTAGCCAGTATCATCCACTCTCACGACATCAACGTCCTCTACTACGTCGACAAACACAACTCATTCTCTCCCCCATGGACAAGGCACCCAGTACTCGGATCAAGTTCAATGCCTGCATATGTTGGGAGCTCTGACATGCGGGAAAAGGAGCTCGGGCAGGCCTTACCTGGCCAGGGGCAGAGGTCCTTCTCAGGGACATAGTGGGCTGGTGTGGGGGACTGCTGTCGAGCACTGCATGCACCATGCTGGCTTCTGTGGTTCTTTTCACTCTCTTCAATGTCCAGAGGTGACAGGCGCCATCGTGGGTGAACATTATAATTCCCAATCCAAGATAGCGTCCAGTCAATGCTATTTCTGCTTGGATTTACCAACCCAAGATGGCGGAATCACTTCCTGGGGTTGTACTTTCATTTCCAGGGCATATGTTAGTGGTTACGGAGGTAGGATCGAGGAATAGTTGCAGTGCAATATTTTTATGTTCCTATGCACGCTCCTAGTTAGTTTTTTGCCTGCTAACTGGTTATATTCATATTGTCCTGTTCAGGAGTTTTTTGCTCCGCTCTGCTAAGTCAAGCCAAACAGTCCAAAAAGCAGAAAGCGCTAACTGTAGATATCTGGATGCACAAGACAAGAACAAAGTCACAAGTTCAGGCCAACCGCGATGGAGTGCGGGTAGGAAACAGGGACCAGGCTAGTCCCGTTAAAAAAGTACCTTTTCAAAATCCAGTGCACAAAGTTCAAAACTTCAGGATTTCACAGGAGGAGTTCAGCTGATGCCACTCAAGGTTCTAGGAGCTAGGGAGGCACATCTTGGGAACCTGGAACGCACTCCAGCAGAGGACAGCTGGGCTCAGGCAAGTCCAGTTGCAGGTCCAGGGAGGTCTTGTTGCAGATCCATGCAGGGCCAGTTGCAGCAGGTCAGCTGGGCAGTTGCAGGGAGGCCTCAGGAGCTTGTGGTGTCCCTGTAGCTCAGAACAGATGCTCAGCCTACTGACCCTTCAAGTCACTCATGTTAGCCTGGGAGGAAGGGAGCAGGTCCAGTCTTCCTTCTCAAAGTAGAAAGCAGGAATCAAGCAGCAGGGCAGTCCTCTGATAGCAGCAGGACAGCCCTCTGAAAAACTAGGCAGGCCTCAAGCAGCAGAGCAGTCCTCTGTGGAACAAGGCAATCCTTCTTCTGTAATGTCCACAGGTCCAGGAGTGTACTGATGAGTGGCTCAGGAGGTTCAATATTTATACCTGGTGCCACCCTTTGAAGTGGGGGAAACTTCTAGTCTACCACCACATCTGGTCCTGGAAAGTTCCTTCTTTCCCCTTTATTCCCCTACCCAGGTTCCAAGTGGTCTAGGATAACAAAAGGCTGGTGTCAAGTTCCTTTCTGAGTGTGCTGGAGGCAGCCCTTTAAAATGTAAGGAGGGCAGGGAACAGCTCTGCAGTCCCATTCTGACAGGACAGCCCTCACCCAGCTACACCCAGGTCCTATTGTTCATTGTCTGGGCCCAACACGCATTCCTAATAAGGAAGAAATTAACACGGCCCAGGCAGCTGGAATCTCATAGAAGGCCTCAGAAACTTTAAGACAGGAAAATGCCAACTTTCTAAAAGTGGCATTTTCAAAATTGTAATCTAAAATCTGACTACACCAATAAAGAGGATTTAAAATTATAGTTTGTTTGAGTCCAAACATGACATTTCTACCAGTTCCCAATCAAAAGTTAGCACTTGTTAAATGTAATAAGGCAATCCATTGTTATCCTTTGGGAGAGGTAGGCCTCAAAGAAGTGAAAAATGAATTTGGGAGTTTTTCACTACCAGGACATGTAAACTTAAAACCACATGTCCTATGCCCTAACATATATACCCCTACCATAGGGGCAACTTATGTGTATTAAAATGGGAGCTTTAGGCCTGGTACACGTTTATTTTAAAAAATAATCATCAAAGGGCTTGTGTTCCTAAGTTAAGGTAGAGAGTATATACGGCACCTAGTCTCACAGCTGTAGAGTGTGCCTAAGTCAGGATAACGGGAGTGGACAGTCAGCAGGACTGTTCATGATGCCCTCACACATCCCCTAGGGGTTGTCATGCTTCATCATTGGGCGTTGCTCCTCGTCGGACGGGCGCTGCAATGCCCAACGGGTCCCTCGAAGGGTCGCTTTAACAGAGATCTTTTGTAGAATTGCCGTATAGATGAATGCAAGTGAGGGGGCTGGTTACTAGAGTGGGGTGTTGTGTGTGAGGTTAAAACTGGTAGGGGGATTTCCGGTGATACACTTTATTAGTAGGAATCCCTTCCAGAGATAAAAAAGCCTAGTAAAGGCTGTAGCTACCTTAGGTTGTAGTATGGAAGTAGTGGTCACTCCTTAGAAAAAGTAGTGTTGTCAACATGTTTCACGCCTATTTCGGTCTTAAGGATCCTCTGCGCTTCTTCAGGACAAAAAACAAATATAGTGTAAATACTACCCAACATAGAGCGGTGCCAATGCATGCTACCTGCTGGGTGTGTATCTTGTTGATCCAAATCGGCCTAAAGTTCAGTACTAAGGTGTTTCATCGGATGGCGTGGAGGCACCGCGTAGTGTGCGTGCAATGGTTTTCGTTGGCGGCCCTTAGACTTTTGGTCTAAGTTTACTTTGTGAATTAGGCTCTTAGACCTTTTGGTCTAAACTTAGACTTCAGGTTAGGTCTAAACTTAGACTTTTGGTCTAAGTTTACCTTTGTGAATCGGGCCCTTAGACTTTTGGTCTAAGTTTACTTTGTGAATCGGGCCCATTGAGTTTTGTTGAAAGAAGTGGAAGTGTGAAAGATGAGCAGATTGAGCAATGTTCTCCATTCCGCCTCCAGACCTATTTCTGTTCCAAGAAGACCAGGTGTGTAGAACCCTCTGAGGAACCTATGAAAAGTGGCACAATTTGAGGGCTTTGTCAGAGAATGAGAAACAGAGATGTCCGAGTAAAGGTTTATGTTTGTACTGTGGAGAAAAGGGTCGTTTTTCTCAAGGATTGTCCAGTCTGCCCCACCAAGCTGACTGGAAATGCCTAGTCTAACTCTGGAGAAGAAGGAAAGATTGGATGCAAGCATGCTTCCTCAAATATCGGCATCAAGAGTCATTCCAGGAGCAGGGAATCAGTTGTTTTTATTTCCTGTTACCTTGCACCTTGGACCTGAGAGTAAGGTTCCTACCATGGCCTTGTTGGACTCTGGAGGAAGAGTATTTTTTTAGACTCCAACTGAGCTTAGAGTCATCAGATTACCAGGGGCCAGAAAGAGAAAGTGAAAGTGATTCTTTTTGTGGATGGACCTCCTTTAGGGTCCGGTCCCGTGGTAGAGTGTTCTCCAAACTTTGTAATGTCATTACTCAACCATCAAGAAAGTCTATGTTTCAACTTGATTGCTTCACCTAACTATGCATTAATTCTGGGTCTTCCTTGGCTGTGTTTACACAATCCCTACAGTAGATGGGTAACTTGGAATATCTCCTTAAGGTCCATCTTCTGCAATAAAAACTGTTCTGGATCTGAGAACGTCTCTACACTGAGGCCTAGGTCAGCTTGATTACCACTGGGCTGCCATCTAGTGTATACTGCAGCCTGTGAGAAGGAGCTGACTATGTCTCAACACCGAGGCCATGGTCATCTGGATGACCTTTGGGCTGCCATCTAGTGTATACTGCAGCCTGTGAGAAGGAGCTGACTATGTCTCAACACCGAGGCCTAGGTCATCTGGATGACCTTTGGGCTGCCTCCAAGTGTACATTGCAGCCTGTGAGAAGGAGCTGACTATGTCTCAACACCGAGGCCATGGTCATCTGATGACCTTTGGGCTGCCTCCAAGTGTATACTGCAGCCTGTGAGAAGGAGCTGACTATGTCTCAACACCGAGGCCATGGTCATCTGGATGACCTTTGGGCTGCCTCCAAGTGTATACTGCAGCCTGTGAGAAGGAGCTGACTATGTCTCAACACCGAGGCCTAGGTCATCTGGATGACCTTTGGGCTGCCTCCAAGTGTATACTGCAGCCTGTGAGAAGGAGCTGACTATGTCTCAACACCGAGGCCTAGGTCATCTGGATGACTTTTGGGCTGCCTCCAAGTGTATACTGCAGCCTGTGAGAAGGAGCTGACTATGTCTCAACACCGAGGCCATGGTCATCTGGATGACCTTTGGGCTGCCTCCAAGTGTATACTGCAGCCTGTGAGAAGGAGCTGACTATGTCTCAACACCGAGGCCTAGGTCATCTGGATGACCTTTGGGCTGCCTCCAAGTGTATACTGCAGCCTGTGAGAAGGAGCTGACTATGTCTCAACACCGAGGCCTAGGTCATCTGGATGACCTTTGGGCTGCCTCCAAGTGTACATTGCAGCCTGTGAGAAGGAGCTGACTATGTCTCAACACCGAGGCCATGGTCATCTGGATGACCTTTGGGCTGCCTCCAAGTGTATACTGCAGCCTGTGAGAAGGAGCTGACTATGTCTCAACACCGAGGCCATGGTCATCTGGATGACCTTGGGCTGCCTCCAAGTGTATACTGCAGCCTGTGAGAAGGAGCTGACTATGTCTCAACACCGAGGCCTAGGTCATCTGGATGACCTTTGGGCTGCCTCCAAGTGTACATTGCAGCCTGTGAGAAGGAGCTGACTATGTCTCAACACCGAGGCCATGGTCATCTGGATGACCTTTGGGCTGCCTCCAAGTGTATACTGCAGCCTGTGAGAAGGAGCTGACTATGTCTCAACACCGAGGCCATGGTCATCTGGATGACCTTTGGGCTGCCTCCAAGTGTATACTGCAGCCTGTGAGAAGGAGCTGACTATGTCTCAACACCGAGGCCTAGGTCATCTGGATGACCTTTGGGCTGCCTCCAAGTGTATACTGCAGCCTGTGAGAAGGAGCTGACTATGTCTCAACACCGAGGCCTAGGTCATCTGGATGACTTTTGGGCTGCCTCCAAGTGTATACTGCAGCCTGTGAGAAGGAGCTGACTATGTCTCAACACCGAGGCCATGGTCATCTGGACGACCTTTGGGCTGCCTCCAAGTGTACATTGCAGCCTGTGAGAAGGAGCTGACTATGTCTCAACACCGAGGCCATGGTCATCCGGATGACCTTTGGGCTGCCTCCAAGTGTATACTGCAGCCTGTGAGAAGGAGCTGACTATGTCTCTACACCGAGGCCATGGTCATCTGGATGACCTTTGGGCTGCCTCCAAGTGTATACTGCAGCCTGTGAGAAGGAACTGACTATGTCTCAACACCGAGGCCATGGTCATCTGGATGACCTTTGGGCTGCCTCCAAGTGTATACTGCAGCCTGTTATAAGAGCTGACTATGTCTCAACACCGAGGCCATGGTCATCTGGATGACCTTTGGGCTGCCTCCAAGTGTATACTGCAGCCTGTGAGAAAGAGCTGACTATGTCTCAACACCGAGGCCATGGTCATCTGGATGACCTTTGGGCTGCCTCCAAGTGTATACTGCAGCCTGTGAGAAGGAGCTGACTATGTCTCAACACCGAGGCCTAGGTCATCTGGATGACCCATCGGCTGCCTCCAAGTGTATACTGCAGCCTATGAGAAGGAGCTGACTATGTTTCAACACCGAGGCCATGGTCATCTGGATGACCTTTGGGCTGCCTCCAAGTGTATACTGCAGCCTGTGAGAAGGAGCTGACTATGTCTCTACACCTAGGCCTAGGTCAGCGCGATGACCACTGGGCTGCCATCTATGTATACTGCAGCCTATGAGAAGGAGCTGACTATGTCTCAACACCGAGGCCATGGTCATCTGGATGACCTTTGGGCTGCCTCCAAGTGTATACTGCAGCCTGTGAGAAGGAGCTGACTATGTCTCAACACCAAGGCCTAGGTCATCTGGATGACCTTTGGGCTGCCTCCAAGTGTACATTGCAGCCTGTTATAAGAGCTGAGTATGTCTCTACAACAAGCTGTAGATCAGCTCTATGACAATTGGGCTTCCTTGCAGTGTAGGTTGCAGCCTGCGAGAAGGAACAGAGTATGTCTCTACACTGAGGCGCAGATCCGCTTGATCACCACTGGGCAGCCTCCAAGTGTACACCCTGGTCTGTGAGCAGGATCTGAGCATGTCTCTCCAGCCAAGCCTAAGTCAGCGCGATGACCTTTGACTCACCTCCCAGGGTACAATACAGCCTGTGAGATGGATCTGAGTAGGTCCTTTCGTGAAGCCTAGGTCACCTGGATGACTATTGGGCTGCCTCCCGGGTACAATGCAGCCTATGAGAAGGATCTAAGCATGTCTTTACACCGAGGATTAGGTCAACTCCATGACCATTGGGCGGCCTCCCAGTGTACGCTGCACCCTGAGAGAAGGAGCTGAGCAGATCTCTACACAGAGGTGCAGATCAGCTCGATGACCATTGGGCTTCCTCAAAGTTTAGGCTGCAACCTGCGAGAAGGGGCTGAGTATGTCTCTACACAGAGGTGCAGATCAGCTCGATGACCATTGGGCTGCCTCCCAGTGTACACCGTGGCCTGTGAGAATGTCTCTCCAGCCACGCCAAAGTCAACTCGATGACCTTTGAGCTGCCTCCCACTTACAATGCAGCCTGTGAGAAGGATCTGAGCATGTCTCTACACCAAAGCCTAGGTCAGCTCTATGACCATTGGGCGGCCTCCCAGTGTACGCTGCACCCTATGAGAGGGATCTGAGCATGTCTCTACACCAAGGCATAGGTCAGCTCGATGACCATTAGTCAGCCTCCCAATGTACGCTGCACCCTGCGAGAAGGATCTGAGCATGTCTCTACACCGAGGCATAGGTCAGCTCGATGACCATTGGGCAGCCTCCCAATGTACGCTGCACCCTATGAGAGGGATCTGAGCCTGTCTCTACACTGAGGCCTAGGTCAGCGCGATGACCATTGGGCAGCCTCCCAATGTACGCTGCACCCTATGAGAGGGATCTGAGCATGTCTCTACACCCAGGCCTAGGTCAACTCGATGACCATTGGGCAGCCTCCCAATGTACGCTGCACCCAGCGAGAAGGATCTGAGCATGTCTCTACACCGAGGCCTAGGTCAGCTCGATGACCATTGGGCTGCCTTCCAATGTACGCTGCACCCTATGAGAGGGATCTGAGCATGTCTCTACACCGAGGCCTAGGTCAGCTCGATGACCATTAGGCAGCCTCCCAATGTACGCTGCACCCTGCGAGAAGGATCTGAGCATGTCTCTACACCCAGGCCTAGGTCAACTCGATGACCATTGGGCAGCCTCCCAATGTACGCTGCACCCAGCGAGAAGGATCTGAGCATGTCTCTACACCGAGGCCTAGGTCAGCTCGATGACCATTGGGCTGCCTTCCAATGTACGCTGCACCCTATGAGAGGGATCTGAGCATGTCTCTACACCGAGGCCTAGGTCAGCTCGATGACCATTAGGCAGCCTCCCAATGTACGCTGCACCCTGCGAGAAGGATCTGAGCATGTCTCTACACCGAGGCATAGGTCAGCTCAATGACCATTGGGCGGCCTCCCAGTGTACGCTGCACCATGAGAGAAGGATCTGAGCCTGTCTCTACACTAATGCCTAGGTCAGCTCGATGACCATTGGGCAGCCTCCCAATGTACGCTGCACCCTATGAGAGGGATCTGAGCATGTCTCTACACTGAGGCCTGGTCAGCTCGATGGCCATTGGGCTGCCTCCCAGTGTACGCTGCACCCTGAGAGAAGGATCTAAGCATGTCTCTACACCGAGGCCTAGGTCAGCTCGATGACTATTGGGCTGCCTTCCAATGTACGCTGCACCCTATGAGAGGGATCTGAGCATGTCTCTACACCGAGGCCTAGGTCAGCGCGATGACCATTGGGCTGCCTCCCAGTGTACGCTGCACCCTGAGAGAAGGATCTAAGCATGTCTCTACACCGAGGCCTAGGTCAGCTCGATGACCATTGGGCGGCCTCCCAGTGTACGCTGCACCCTGAGAGAAGGATCTGAGTTTGTCTCTACACCGAGGCCTAGGTCAGCGCGATGACCATTAGGCTGCATTCCAATGTACGCTGCACCCTATGAGAGGGATCTGAGCATGTCTCTACACCAAGGCATAGGTCAGCTCGATGACCATTGGGCTGCCTTCCAATGTACACTGCACCCTATGAGAGGGATCTAAGCATGTCTCTACACCGAGGCATAGGTCAGCTCGATGACCATTGGGCAGCCTCCCAATGTACACTGCACCCTATGAGATGGAACTGAGTTTGTCTCTACACCGAGGCCTATGTCAGCTCGATGACCATTGGGCAGTCTCCAAATGTACGCTGCACCCTGCGAGAAGGATCTGAGCATGTCTCTACACTGAGGCCTAGGTCAGCTTGATGGTCATTGGGCTGCCTTTCAATGTACGCTGCACCCTATGAGAGGGATCTGAGCATGTCTCTACACCGGGGCATAGGTCAGCTCGATGACCATTGGGCGGCCTCCCAGTGTACGCTGCACCCTGAGAGAAGGATCTGAGCCTGTCTCTACACCGAGCGATACCAAAGGGGATGATGGACGGAGCGCTTGAGCTAATCAAACACTCACCCCCAGTCAACTGATCTGGGTTTAATCCATCATCATTCTTTAGCTCACTCCACCACCCCAGTTCAGACATGGCCATATGCAAATCAGTCTGACCCTGTGCCTCATGGGAACAGTCCAGCCCGAACTGCCAAGCCATGTCTTCCTGGACCGGAAACAAGCATCCTGGGACCGGTTTCTGGCCATTCAGCCGTCATCAGCCAGGCTAGCTTGAATCCAGTGGCAAAGTGAGCAAGGGACCCACGTCTGGGCATACCCTGCCAACTTAGGGCGAACAAAGCGATACCAAAGGGGATGATGGACGGAGCGCTTGAGCTAATCAAACACTCACCCCCAGTCAACTGATCTGGGTTTAATCCATCATCATTCTTTAGCTCACTCCACCACCCCAGTTCAGACATGGCCATATGCAAATCAGTCTGACCCTGTGCCTCATGGGAACAGTCCAGCCCGAACTGCCAAGCCATGTCTTCCCTGGACCGGAAACAAGCATCCTGGGACCGGTTTCTGGCCATTCAGCCGTCATCAACCAGGCTAGCTTGAATCCAGTGGCAAAGTGAGCAAGGGACCCACGTCTGGGCATACCCTGCCAACTTAGGGCGAACAAAGCGATACCAAAGGGGATGATGGACGGAGCGCTTGAGCTAATCAAACACTCACCCCCAGTCAACTGATCTGGGTTTAATCCATCATCATTCTTTAGCTCACTCCACCACCCCAGTTCAGACATGGCCATATGCAAATCAGTCTGACCCTGTGCCTCATGGGAACAGTCCAGCCCGAACTGCCAAGCCATGTCTTCCCTGGACCGGAAACAAGCATCCTGGGACCGGTTTCTGGCCATTCAGCCGTCATCAACCAGGCTAGCTTGAATCCAGTGGCAAAGTGAGCAAGGGACCCACGTCTGGGCATACCCTGCCAACTTAGGGCGAACAAAGCGATACCAAAGGGGATGATGGACGGAGCGCTTGAGCTAATCAAACACTCACCCCCAGTCAACTGATCTGGGTTTAATCCATCATCATTCTTTAGCTCACTCCACCACCCCAGTTCAGACATGGCCATATGCAAATCAGTCTGACCCTGTGCCTCATGGGAACAGTCCAGCCCGAACTGCCAAGCCATGTCTTCCCTGGACCGGAAACAAGCATCTTGGGACCGGTTTCTGGCCATTCAGCCGTCATCAGCCAGGCTAGCTTGAATACAGTGGCAAAGTGAGCAAGGGACCCACATCTGGGCATACCCTGCCAATTTAGGGCGAACAAAGCGATACCAAAGGGGATGATGGACGGAGCGCTTGAGCTAATCAAACACTCACCCCCAGTCAACTGATCTGGGTTTAATCCATCATCATTCTTTAGCTCACTCCACCACCCCATCTTTTGACTGGGGGAGAATGTTTGCATTGTCAGCATTCCGTCCATCATTTGTTTGCTGTCTCTACACCGAGGCATAGGTCCTCTCGATGACCATTGGGCAGCCTCCCAGTGTACATTACGGCCTGTGAGAGGGATCTGAGCATGTCTCTACATTGAGGCCTAGGTCAGCGCGATGACCATTGGGCTGCCTTCCAATGTACACTGCACCCTATGAGAGGGATCTGAGCATGTCTCTACACCGAGGCCTAGGTCAGCTCGATGACCATTAGGCAGCCTCCCAATGTACGCTGCACCCTGCGAGAAGGATCTGAGCATGTCTCTACACCCAGGCCTAGGTCAACTCGATGACCATTGGGCAGCTCTCCCAATGTACGCTGCACCCAGCGAGAAGGATCTGAGCATGTCTCTACACCGAGGCCTAGGTCAGGCTCGATGACCATTGGGCTGCCTTCCAATGTACGCTGCACCCTATGAGAGGGATCTGAGCATGTCTCTACACCGAGGCCTAGGTCAGCTCGATGACCATTAGGCAGCCTCCCAATGTATGCTGCACCCTGCGAGAAGGATCTGAGCATGTCTCTACACCGAGGCATAGGTCAGCTCAATGACCATTGGGCGGCCTCCCAGTGTACGCTGCACCATGAGAGAAGGATCTGAGCCTGTCTCTACACTAAGGCCTAGGTCAGCTCGATGACCATTGGGCAGCCTCCCAATGTACGCTGCACCCTATGAGAGGGATCTGAGCATGTCTCTACACTGAGGCCTGGTCAGCTCGATGGCCATTGGCTGCCTCCCAGTGTACGCTGCACCCTGAGAGAAGGATCTAAGCATGTCTCTACACCGAGGCCTAGGTCAGCTCGATGACTATTGGGCTGCCTTCCAATGTACGCTGCACCCTATGAGAGGGATCTGAGCATGTCTCTACACCGAGGCCTAGGTCAGCGCGATGACCATTGGGCTGCCTCCCAGTGTACGCTGCACCCTGAGAGAAGGATCTAAGCATGTCTCTACACCAAGGCCTAGGTCAGCTCGATGACCATTGGGCGGCCTCCCAGTGTACGCTGCACCCTGAGAGAAGGATCTGAGTTTGTCTCTACACCGAGGCCTAGGTCAGCGCGATGACCATTAGGCTGCATTTCAATGTACGCTGCACCCTATGAGAGGGATCTGAGCATGTCTCTACACCAAGGCATAGGTCAGCTCGATGACCATTGGGCTGCCTTCCAATGTACACTGCACCCTATGAGATGGAACTGAGCATGTCTCTACACCGAGGCCTATGTCAGCTCGATGACCATTGGGCAGTCTCCAAATGTACGCTGCACCCTGCGAGAAGGATCTGAGCATGTCTCTACACTGAGGCCTAGGTCAGCTTGATGGTCATTGGGCTGCCTTTCAATGTACGCTGCACCCTATGAGAGGGATCTGAGCATGTCTCTACACCGGGGCATAGGTCAGCTCGATGACCATTGGGCGGCCTCCCAGTGTACGCTGCACCCTGAGAGAAGGATCTGAGCCTGTCTCTACACCGAGGCATAGGTCAGCTCGATGACCATTGGGCAGCCTCCCAGTGTACATTGCGGCCTGTGAGAGGGATCTGAGCATGTCTCTACATTGAGGCCTAGGTCAGCGCGATGACCATTGGGCTGCCTTCCAATGTACACTGCACCCTATGAGAGGGATCTGAGCATGTCTCTACACCGAGGCATAGGTCAGCGCGATGACCATTGGGATGCCTCCCAGTGTACGCTGCACCCTGAGAGAAGGAGCTGAGCAGATCTCAGTATGTCTCTACACCGAGGCCTAGGTCAGCGCGATGACCATTGGGCTGCCTTCCAATGTACCCTTCACCATATGAGAGGGATCGGAGCATGCCTCTATGCCGAGGCCTAGGTCAGCGCGATGACCATTGGGCTGCGTCCCAATGTACGCTGCACCCTATGAGAGGGATCTGAGCCTGTCTCTACACCGAGGCATAGGTCAGCTCGATGACCATTGGGCAGCCTCCCAGTGTACATCGCGGCCTGTGAGAGGGATCTGAGCAGATCTCTACACAGAGGTGCAGCTCAGCTCGATGACCATTGGGCTGCCTCCCAGTGTACGCTGCACCCTATGAGAGGGATCTGAGCATGTCTCTACACCGAGGCCTAGGTCAGCTCGATGACCATTGGGCGGCCTCCCAGTGTACGCTGCACCCTGAGAGAAGGATCTGAGCCTGTCTCTACACTAAGGCCTAGGTCAGCTCGACGACCATTGGGCAGCCTCCCAGTGTACGCTGCACCCTGAGAGAAGGATCTAAGCATGTCTCTACACTGAGGCCTAGGTCAGCTCAATGACCATTGGAAAGCCTCCCAGTGTACATCGCGGACTGTGAGAGGGATCTGAGCATGTCTCTACATTGAGGCCTAGGTCAGCACGATGACCATTGGGCTGCCTTCCAATGTACACTGCACCCTATGAGAGGGATCTGAGCATGTCTCTACATTGAGGCCTAGGTCAGCGCGATGACCATTGGGCTGCCTTCCAATGTACACTGCACCCTATGAGAGGGATCTGAGCATGTCTCTACACCGAGGCATAGGTCAGCGCGATGACCATTGGGCTGCCTCCCAATGTACGCTGCACCCTATGAGAGGGATCTGAGCAGATCTCAGTATGTCTCTACACCGAGGCATAGGTCAGCTCGATGACCATTAGGCAGCCTCCCAGTGTACATCGCGGCCTGTGAGAGGGATCTGAGCATGTCTCTACATTGAGGCCTAGGTCAGCGCGATGTACGCTGCACCCTATGAGAGGGATCTAAGCATGTCTCTACACCGAGGCCTAGGTCAGCTCGATGACCATTGGGCTGCCTCCCAATGTACGCTGCACCCTATGAGATGGATCTGAGCATGTCTCTACACTGAGGCCTAGGTCAGCGCGATGACCATTGGGCAGCCTCCCAATGTACGCTGCACCCTATGAGAGGGATCAGAGTATGTCTCTACACCGAGGCCTAGGTCAGCGCGATGACCATTGGGCTGCCTCCCAGTGTACGCTGCACCCTGAGAGAAGGACCTGAGTATCTCTGACTTTCAGTGTACACTGTATTCTTTGAGAAGGAGCTGGGATATCTCTCTGAGGCAAGGCATTGGTTAAGGTAATGACCGTTTACCTGTTTTCCAGTATACCGAGGACATCTCTGTACACATGTTGTAAATCTGTACACGAGGTGTAAATCCTTCCAGGATATTCTACAGCCCAAGGAAAAGAGATGAGCCTTCCAGTGACAGAGCTTCCATCCACTGGAAATTGTGAGTAAATGTGCGCACCAAGGCCAGGGTCGAGATGACGGCCATTCGGCTACCACCGCCTGTGAGTAACTCTGCACACCGAGGCCTCTGGGAGGCCTCCTGGTGCACACCACCGCCTGTGAGTAACTCTGCACATGAGGCCACTGGCAGCCTCCCGGTGCACACCAAGGCCTCTGGGCGGGCTCTCAGTGCATACCACCGCCTGTGAGTAACTCTTCACACCAAGGCCTCTGGGCGGCCCCTCAGTGCGCACCACCGCCTGTGAGTAACTCTTCACACTGAGGCCTCTGGGCGGCCCCTCAGTGCATACCACCGCCTGTGAGTAGCTAGGTCGAGCTGAGGGTCAGCGGGCAGACTCTCAGTGCATACCACTGACTGTGAGTAATTCTGCACGCCGAGGTCTCTGGGCGGTCCCTCAGTGAATACCACCGCCTGTGAGTAATTCTGCACGCTGAGGCCTCTGGGCCGCCTCTCAGTGCATACCACTGCCTGTGAGTAACTCTGCACGCAGAGACCTCTGGGCGTCTCACAATGCATACCACCGCCTGTGTGTAGCTGGGTCAAGCTGAGGGCCAGCCGTGGCCCCTCAGTGCATAACACCGGCTGTGAGTAGCTGGGTCGAGCTGAGGACCAGCGGGCGGCCCCTAAGTGCATACCACCGCCCGTGAGTAACTCTCACACCGAGGCCTCTTGGCTGCCCCCAGTGCATACCACTGAGTAGCTAGGTCAAGCTGAGGGCCAGCGGGCGGCACCTCAGTACATACCACCGCCTGTGAGTAACTCTCACACTGAGGCCTCTTGGCATCCTCCCAGTGCATACCACAGCCTGTGAGTAACTCTGCACACTGAGGCCTCTGGGCTGTCCCCCAGTGCATACCACTGCCTGTGAGTAGCTAGGTCAAGCTGAGGGCCAGCGGGCAGCCCCTCAGTCCATACCACCGCCTGTGAGGAACTCTCACGCTGAGGCCTCTGGCCGGCCTCCCAGTGCACACCACCACCTGTGAGTAACTCTACCCATCGAGGCCTCTGGTCTGCTCCTCAGTGCATTCCACCGCCTGTGAGTAACTCTGCACACTGAGGCCTCTGGGCTGTCCCCCAGTGCATACCACCGCCTGTGAGTAACTCTGCACACCAAGGTCTCTGGGCTGTCGCCCAGTGCATACCACCGCCTGTGAGTAACTCTGCACACCAAGGCCTCTGGGTGCCTCACAGTGCATACCACCGCCTATGAATAACTCTGCACACCGGGGCCTCTGGGCTGCCCCCAGTGCATAGCACCACCTGTGAGTAGCTGGGTAGAGCTGACGGACATTTGGCTGCCTCCCAGTGCATACCACCACATGTGAGTAGCTGGGCCGAGCTGAGGGCCTCTGGGCGGCCTCTCGGTGCATACCACCGCCTGTGAGTAGCTAGGTCGAGCTGAGGGCCAGCGGGCGGCCCCTCAGTACATACCACCGGCTGTGAGTAACTCTCACACCGAGGCCTCTGGGCGGCCTCCCAGTGCACACCACCACCTGTGAGTAACTCTATCCATCGAGGCCTCTGGGCTGTCCCCCAGTGCACACCGCCGCCTGTGAGTAACTCTACCCATCGAGGCCTCTGGGCTGCCCCCAGTGCATACCACCGCCTGTGAGTACCTCTGCACACCGGGGCCTCTGGGCTGCCCCCAGTGCATAGCACCGCCTATGAGTAGCTGGGTCGAGCTGATGGACATTCGGCTGCCTCCCAGTGCATACCACCACATGTGAGTAGCTGGGCCGAGCTGAGGGCCTCTGGGCCCCTCCCAGTGCATACCACCGCCTGTGAGTAACTCTGCACATCGAGGCCTCTGGGCTGCCCCCAGTGCATACCACCGCCTGTGAGTAACTCTGCTCACCGAGGCCTCTGGGCTGCCCCCAGTGCATACCACCGCCTGTTAGTAACTCTGCTCACCGAGGCCTCTGGTCTGCTCCTCAGTGCATACCACCGCCTGTGAGTAACTCTACCCATCGAGACCTCTGGGCCCCTCCCAGTGCATACCTTCACCTGTGAGTAACTCTGCACACCAAGGTCTCTGGGCTGCCCCCAGTGCATACCACCGCCTGTGAGTAACTCTGCTCACCGAGGCCTCTGGGCGCCTCACTGTGCATACCACCGCCTGTGAGTAGCTGGGCCGAGCTGAGGGCCTCTGGGCCCCTCCCAGTGCATACCACCGCCTGTGAGTAACTCTGCTCACCGAGGCCTCTGGGCTGCCCCCAGTGCATACCACTGCCTGTGAGTAACTCTGCTCACCGAGGCCTCTGGGCGCCTCACTGTGCATACCACCGCCTGTGAGTAGCTGGGCCGAGCTGAGGGCCTCTGGGCTGCCCCCAGTGCATACCACCGCCTGTGAGTAACTCTGCACACCGAGGCCTCTGGGCGCCTCACTGTGCATACCACCGCCTGTGAGTAACTCTGCACACCGAGGCCTCTGGGCTGCCCCCAGTGCATACCACCGCCTGTGAGTAGCTAGTTCGAGCTGAGGGCCAGCGGGCGGCCCCTCAGTACATACCACCGCCTGTGAGTAATTCCAACACTGAGGCCTCTGGGCGCCTCACTGTGCATACCACCGCCTGTGAGTAGCTGAGCCGAGCTGAGGGCCTCTGGGCTGCCCCCAGTGCATACCACCGCCTGTGAGTAGCTGGGCCGAGCTGAGGGCCTCTGGGCCCCTCCCAGTGCATACCACCTCCTGTGAGTAACTCTGCACACCGAGGCCTCTGGGCTGCCCCCAGTGCATACCACCGCCTGTGAGTAACTCTGCTCACCGAGGCCTCTGGGCGCCTCACTGTGCATACCACCGCCTGTGAGTAGCTGGGCCGAGCTGAGGGCCTCTGGGCCCTCCCAGTGCATACCACCTCCTGTGAGTAACTCTGCACACCGAGGCCTCTGGGCTGCCCCCAGTGCATACCACCGCCTGTGAGTAACTCTGCACACCGAGGTCTCTGGGCTGCCCCCAGTGCATACCACCACATGTGAGTAGCTGGGCCGAGCTGATGGACATTCGGCTGCCTCCCAGTGCATACCACCACATGTGAGTAGCTGGGCCGAGCTGAGGGCCTCTGGGCCCCTCCCAGTGCATACCACCGCCTGTGAGTAACTCTGCTCACCGAGGCCTCTGGGCTGCCCCCAGTGCATACCACCGCCTGTGAGTAGCTGGGTCGAGCTGAGGGCCTCTGGGCGGCCTCTGAGTGCATACCGCCGCCTGTGAGTAACTCTAACCATCGAGGCCTCTGGGCGGGCTCCCAGGGCACACCACCGCCTGTGAGTAACTCTGCACACCGAGGCCTCTGGGCGGTCTCTCGGTGCATACCGCCGCCTGTGAGTAACTCTAACCATCGAGGCCTCTGGGCGGGCTCCCAGGGCATACCACCGCCTGAGAGTAACTCTGCTCACCGAGGCCTCTGGGCTGCCCCCAGTGCATACCACCGCCTGTGAGTAGGTGGGTCGAGCTGACACCAGCGGGCCTCCTTCCAGGGTGTACGGGCAGAAGGACAGCCTTTCAGAGCCTCTTCCTAGCCCTGCGCGCTCTGGGGGCCCTGGGGCGGGGGCTATATAAACACCTGGCACAGAGGGCGAGGTGTCCCGCCCAGGGCTGGGCATGAACGCCTGCCCTGTTCGGCGGGCCCGGGATGCCACCACACCAGGGCTCGAGGACAGAAGGGCGCTTTCAGCCGCAAGGCCCGTGTTTGCTGAGGAAACATTTTCATTAAAAATATCACGACCTTTGAAACTCCCTTCAAACGGATTCCTCGCCGGCTTTATTTTTTTTAAACATTTTTTAGTCCTTTCTACGTGTTCACCAAGTCTTCAGAATCCTGAGGTTTTCGGAGGCATACCTTTGGGAAAGGGGGCGCCCGGGCATGGGAGGTAGAGGGGGGGGGGGGCTTCCTCAGCAGTATGAGGGGTCGTGGGGCACGAAGCTCAGAGTCACTGAGAACATGATTCATGAATTAAATGACAATTTGGTTCACGTTAACCATATCTGGGGTTCTTTTTTGGGTTCATGATGACTTTGATTATATTCTGTACGTTTGATGTCAATGGATTTAAACTTGTTTTAAAAATATATTTTGAATGCATATAGTTCTTTACTTCCTGTGATAATACATCGTTATTTTGGTATATCACTCAATTGTCAGTGTATGAAACTGTGGTAATGGTACTATTTTTTTCTTTTCTTTTGCTTATATCTCCTAATACATCCGTGACAATTTTTTAATGTGAAGATATTGGAAAGGTATTCATTGTTTATGTAATTTTGAAAACTTTAATGAAGAATTGTGATCCAGAGTCACTGGTGGCTGGCTCCCTCTGCCCCCTCGTACCAACATGGAAACAGCCCCCCCACCTCCCAACAGCAAACTGTGACTCCCCAGGAGTCCCTAAGCCGCTGTCCCACATGCCAGTGCCCCAACCACAGAAAGAGCCCCTAATCACAGAAACATCCATCAGAACCCCCCCCACCTCCCACTGACCCAGGCCCCATTGCAGAAGCAGCCAAGAGACCCTAACCTCTAGCCCCCGCCACCCCCTGACGAGCCACAAGAAATTCCTAAACCCTCCCCCCGCTCCATACCTACCACAAGAAGAACCCAGAGCCACCCTACTTCTAGACCCCAACCTCTGCCCCCACCAATCTCAGTCCCAACACAGAAATGTACCCCAGAGCCCAACCACAGACTCACTGCAGAAACCAGGAAACAGACCCCCCACTCCTGTCCCAGGAACCTCCCTGTAGAAAACACACCCCGCTGGGGCCCTAGACCCCAACCCCTAAGTTACCCTCATCAAGGAACAGTCCTGAGACCCCAAAACCGCAAACCTGCCTCATCCCCACTAAAGTAAGGGTCCCGAGAAGGGAACCCTTGCACGACGCCCTACTGCAGCCCCTAATCGTTAGCCCAGCCCCACCAAAGAAACAGCCCATAAACATCACCCCCTGCCCGAGACCTGACCACAGATCCAACCTCTGACTCAGCCCCACCACAGGAAAATTCAAACGGTCATCACCCCCTGCCCCAGACCCTACCACAGGTCCAACCTCTGACTCAGCCCCACCACAGGAAAATTCACACAGTCATCAAACCCCAGCCCAGACCCTACCACAGATCCAACCTCTGACTCACGACCAGCCCCACCACAGGAAAATTCACACAGTCATCACCTCCTGCCCCAGACCCTACCACAGATCCAACCTCTGACTCCCGACCAGCCCCACCACAGGAAAATTCACACAGTCATCAGCCCCTGCCCCAGACCCTACCACAGATCCAACCTCTGACTCAGCCCCACTACAGGAAAATTCACACATTCATCAAACCTGCCCCAGACCCTACCACAGATCGAACCTCTGACTCAGCCCCACCACAGGAAAATTCACACAGTCATCAACCACTGCCTCAGACCATACCACAGATCCAACCTCTGACTCGGCCCCACCACAGCAAAATTCACAGAGTCATCCCCCTCCACCCCAGACCTGACCACAGATCCAACCTCTGACTCAGCCCCACCACAGGAAAATTCACACTGCCATCAACCACTGCCCCAGACCCCCCTACCACAGATCCAACCTCTGGCTCAGCCCCACCACAGGAAAATTCACACAGCCATCAACCACTGCCCCAGACTGGACCACAGATCCAACCTCTGACTCAACCCCACTACAGGAAAACTCACACAGTCATCACCCACTGCCTCAGACCCTACCACAGATCCAACCTCTGACTCAATCCCAATCAATCAATCAGGATTGGTAGAGCGCGCTACTCACCCGTGAGGGTCTCAAGGCGCTGAGGTGGGGGGGAGGGGCAGCAGATCCGTTTAGCCGAAGAGCCAGGTCTTGAGAGTCTTTCTGAAGGTGTTCAGGGAGGGGGCGTGCCTGATGTCTGCCGGGAGTTCGTTCCATGTTTTGGCCGCGATGTGGGAGAAAGATCTTCCGCCTGCCCTGGCTCTGTGGAAGAGCGGGGTTTCGGCCATTGCGAGGTTGGAAGATCGGAGGTTCCTTTTGGGTACGTGGAAGTTGATTCTGTTGTTGAGGTATTCGGGTTTGGTGTTGTGCAGGCATTTGTAGGCGTGGGTTAGGATTTTGAAGGTGACTCTTTTCTAGGCCAGTGGAGCCTGCGTAGGTGTGGGCTGATGTGTTCGTGCCGGGGGATGTCGAGGACGAGTCTGGCGGCGGTGTTCTGTATCCTCTGGAGTTTGTGGAGTAGGGACTTGTTGATGCCGGCGTAAAGTGCATTTCCATAGTCCAGTCTGCTGGTGATGAGTGCGTGAGTGACTATCTTTCTTGACTCAGGGGGGATCCACTTGAAAGTCTTGCGGAGGATTCGGAGGGTGTTGAAGCAGCTGGAGGTGACAGCGTTGACCTGTCGGTTCGTGGTGAGTGATGAGTCGAGTACAATGCCGAGGTTTTTGGCGTGGTCTGAGGGGGTCGATGGGCTTCCGAGGGCAGACGGCCACCAGGTGTTGTCCCATGCCGAGGGGGTGGTTCCAAGGAGGAGGACTTCAGTCTTCTCGGCGTTGAGCTTAAGGCAGCTGTTGGTCCTCCAAACCACAGGAAAATTCACACAATCATCAACCCCTGCCCCAGACCCTACCACAGATCCAACCTCTGACTCAGCCCCACCACAGGAAAATTCACACAGTCATCAAAGCCTGCTCCAGTCCCTACCACAGATCCAACCTCTGACTCAGCCCCACCACAGGAAAATTCACACAGTCATCAACACCTGCCTCAGACCCTACCAGAGATCCAACCTCTGACTCAGCCCCACCACAGAAAAATTCACACAGTCATCAACCCCTGCCCCAGACCCTACCACAGATCCAACCTCTGACTCAGCCCCACCACGGGAAAATACACACAGTCATAAAGCCCTGCCCCAGACCCTACCACAGATCCAACCTCTGACTCAGCCCCACCACAGGAAAATTCACACAGTCATCAAACCCCGCAACAGATCCTACCACAGATCCAACCTATTCACACAGTCATCAACCACTGCCCCTGACCCTACCACAGATCCAAACTCTGACTCTTCATCACCCTCCACCCCAGACCTGACCACAGATCCAACCTCTGACTCAACCCCACCACAGGAAAATTCACACAGTCATCAACCACTGCCCCAGACCCCCCTACCACAGAGCCAACCACTTGCTCAGCCCCACCACAGGAAAATTCACACAGCCATCAACCACTGCCCCAGACCCTACCACAGATCCAACCTCTGACTCGGCCCCACCACAGGAAAATTCACACAGCCATCAACCACTGCCCCATACTGGACCACAGGTCCAACCTCTGACTCAGCCCCACCACAGGAAAACTCACACAGTCATTACCCACTGCCTCAGACCCTACCACAGATCCAACCTCTGACTCAATCCCACCACAGGAAAATTCACACAGTCATCAACCACTGCCCCAGACCCTACCAAAGATCCAACCTCTGACTCAGCCCCACCACAGGAAAATTCACACAATCATCACCCCCTGCCTCAGACCCTACCAGAGATCCAACCTCTGACTCAGCCCCACCACAGGAAAATCCACAGTCATAAACCCCTGCCTCAGACCCTACCAGAGATCCAACCTCTGACTCAGCCCCACCACAGGAAAATTCACAGTCATAAACCCCTGCCTCAGACCCTACCAGAGATCCAACCTCTGACTCAGCCCCACCACAGGAAAATTCACACAGTCATCAACCCCTGCCCCAGACCCTACCACAGATCCAACCTATTCACACAGTCATCACCCCCTGCCACAGACCCTACCACAGATCCAACCTCTGACTCAGCCCCACCACAGGAAAATTCACACAGTCATCAAACCCTGCCCCAGACCCTACCACAGATCCAACCCCTGACTCAGCCCCACCACAGGAAAATTCACACAGTCATCAACCACTGCCCCAGACCCTACCACAGATCCAACCTCTGACTCAACCCCACTAAAGGAACATTCACACAATCATCAACCCCTGCCCCAGACCCTACCACAGATCCAACCGCTGACTCAACCCCACTAAAGGAACATTCACACAATCATCAACCCCTGCCCCAGACCCTACCACAGATCCAACCTCTGACTCAGTCCCACCACAGGAAAATTCACACAGCCGTCAAACCCGCACCAGACCCTACCATAGATCCAACCTCTGACTCAACCCCACCACAGGAAAATTCACACAGCCATCAACCCCTGCCCCAGACCCTACCACAGATCCAACCACTGGCTCAGCCCCACCACAGGAAAATTCACATAGTCATCACCCCCTGCCTCACACTCTTCCACAGATCCAGCCTCTGGCTCAACCCCACCACAGGAAAATTCACACAGCCATCAACCACTGCCCCAGACTGGACCACAGATCCAACCTCTGACTCAGCCCCACCACAGGAAAACTCACACAGTCATCACCCACTGCCTCAGACCCTACCACAGATCCAACCTCTGACTCAATCCCACCACAGGAAAATTCACATAGTCATCAACCCCTGCCCCAGACCCTACCAAAGATCCAACCTCTGACTCAGCCCCACCACAGGAAAATTCGCACAATCATCAAACCCTGCCCCAGTCCCTACCACAGATCCAACCTCTGACTCAGCCCCCCACAGGAAAATTCACACAGTCATCAAACCATGCCCCAGACCCTACCACATATCCAACCACTGACTCAGCCCCAGCACAGGAAAATGTACAAAGTCATCACCCCCTGCCTCAGACCCTACCAGAGATCCAACCTCTGACTCAGCCCCACCAGAGGAAAATTCACACAGTCATCAACCCCTGCCTCAGACCCTACCAGAGATCCAACCTCTGACTCAGCCCCACCACAGGAAAATTCACACAGTCATCAACCCCTGCCCCAGACCCTACCACAGATCCAACCTCTGACTCAGCCCCACCACAGGAAAATACACACAGCCATAAAGCCCTGCCCCAGACCCTACAACAGATCCAACCTCTGACTCAGCCCCACCACAGGAAAATTCACACAGTCATCAAACCCCGCAACAGACCCTACCACACATCCAACCTATTCACACAGTCATCACCCCCTGCCACAAACCCTACCACAGATCCAACCTCTGACTCAGCCCACCACAGGAAAATTCACAATGTCATCAAACCCTGCCCCAGACCCTACCACAGATCCAACCCCTGCCTCAGCCCCACCACAGGAAAATTCACACAGTCATCACCCCCTGCCCCAGACCCTACCACTGATCCAACCTCTGACTTGGCCCACCACAGGAAAATTCACACAGTCATCAAACCCCGGCCCAGACCCTACCACAGATCCAACCTCTGACTCAACCTCACCACAGAAAAATTCACACAGTCATCAAACCTGCCCCAGACCCTACCACAGATCCAACCTCTGACTCAGCCCCACCACAGGAAAATTCACACAGTCATCAACCCTGCTCCGACCCTATCACAGATCCAACCTCTGACTCAGCCCCACCACAGGAAAATTCACACAGTCATCAACCACTGCCCCAGACCCTACCACAGATCCAACCTCTGACTCAACCCCACTAAAGGAACATTCACACAATATTCAACCCCTGCCCCAGACCCTACCACAGATCCAACCACTGACTCAACCCCACTAAAGGAACATTCACACAATCATCAACCCCTGCCCCAGACCCTACCACAGATCCAACCTCTGACTCAGTCCCACCACAGGATAATTCACACAGCCATCAAACCCCGCACCAGACCCTACCATAGATCCAACCTCTGACTCAACCCCACCACAGGAAAATTCACACAGCCATCAACCCCTGCCCCAGACCCTACCACAGATCCAACCACTGGCTCAGCCCCACCACAGGAAAATTCACAGTCATCACCCCCTGCCTCAGACCCTTCCACAGATCCAACCTCTGGCTCAACCCCACCACAGGAAAATTCACTCAGTCATCAAACCTGCCCCACCTCAAACTCTGAACCAGCCTCAGAAAACATAAAGACCCCCGAGGCCTCACCACAGGTAAAGACCCACAGACATCGACTCGTGCCCCACTGAAGACCTCAACCTCTGACTCATGACCAGCCCCACCAAGACCCTTGAGACCCTAACCTCTGCCCCCCACAGGAAAAACCCCACAAGCCTCAACTCCTGGCCCACTGCAGACCCCAACCTCAGATTCACGACCAGCCCCATCACAGGAAGGCCCCCGAGATCCTATCCTCTGCCCCACCACAGGAAAAGCCCAGAGACCCTAACATTTGCCCCATGACACGAAAACCCCAGAGACCCAAACCTCTGCCCCACCACAGGAAGACTCCGATACCCTAACCTCTGCCCCACCACTGGAAAACCCCAAAGACCGTAACCTCTAACCCACATCAGGAAGACCCCCGAGACCCTAACCTCTGCCCCACCATAGGAAAAGCCCCTCAGACATTGACTCCTGCCCCACGACAGACTCCAGTTTTGACTCAGCCCCACCACAGGATGAGCCCACAGACATCAACCTCTGCCCCACGCAGACTCCAGCCTCTGGCTCAGCACCGGCCCCACCACAAGAAGGGCCCCACAGACATCACACAGGACTGGGACGGGGAAGGTAATTCATATCGTACGGAGTTTAAAGAAGACTCGACACATCCTTGAAACGAGAGAAAAATGTCAGCTTTGTGTCCAGAGAAGCAAGAAACGACTCCAGAGGGACGATAAAAAGGAGGATTTTACTCCAGTCCTGGGCACTCGGGGCTCGGGATTCTGTGTCTCAAAGTGGGCAAGGGAGGGGAGGGGTGGGGGAGAAAAGGCTTTCAAAGACTTTTCTGAGAAAAGCACACCTAGGCAACAGCTCATACTCCTGCCCCCCACCCCCAACCCCGGGGGCTGCACCTAGCTCTCCATCACCAACCGGTGCCCCAACTGACCCGCACCCTTCACATCAGCCCTTCACCCCTACACCTGAGAGGGCTACCTGCCTTCACTGCCCTCTCTCCTGCATTTATAGTCCTGGGCAGTGACATCTTAAGAATTTTGGGGGCCCTGGGCCAAACGTATTTTGTGGGCCCCTATTCTGAACAGATTTGAATTTATTATCCTGTTTTAGCTCTTTCATGCCCTTTTTGGCCAGGTCATTGACAGTGCAGAGGAACACTCGTCCAAATAATAAAGTTGTTACATCTAATATTCAGGGATAGTGACGTGTTAATATTGTGACTAACACAGCAGCAGCTCACCAATATAACTGCAAATAATTTCTGTGACACCCTCCCATTTCTCATATGTGAGGGCCTGTTTTGATCTAAAATAAACCTTTTTATCGATGTAGCACGAAACATAAACACAACATTCTCTGCAAAATATCTGTAATAGACTCTCACACATGACTCACATTAAAAATAAATTAAAAGGAAACAGTATTTAAACAACCTGTTTAAGAATTATTCAAGGTCATCAGGGCAAGACTCTCGGCAGAACAGAGCTGGCTCTATCAGGGGGGGGCCCTGAAAGGCTGGGGCCCTGTGCCAGAGCCCACTTTGCCCACGCTCTCTGGTCCTGGGGTATTTACAAACTGCAGCCTGTGTCTCCCACGTCACACCCCCCCTCTCGACTGTGTTTCATCATATCTCATTCCTTCCTCCTATGGGCTCCTTAAACCCCTCTCATGCCTCACTCATTCTCTCTACTGTATGTGTACCCACAAGATATTTACTCCCTTCTTTCTCTCCTCTTTACATCCTCCCTGAGTTATGTCACTGTCTCTCCACCATCCCACCTCTTGCATTAATAAACCTGTGGAATCTTAATGTCTCTGCCAAACTCCTTCAGGTCTCTCCTCTCACCCTGCCTGCGTACAAACCTGGTGTCTTTAAGTCTTGTTCTACCCCCACCGCCCCTGGCCTCCCCCGCGAGACACCGAATCCCGAGCCCCAAGTGCCCTGGACTGGTGCAAATTCCTCCTTTTATCGTCTCGCTGGAGTCGTTTCTTGCTTCTCTGGACACAACGCTGTTATTTTCTCTTATTTCAAAGATGTGTTGAGTTTTCTTTGAACTCCATAGGCCCAGAGATATCAGATTGCCTTCCTCCTCTGTCTTCCTCAACCCTGTCCTCACGCAACAAGCCATCGGCCTAAGTGGCACAGATTTCACCTACATGTAAAAGCAGAATCCTGCTGCCATTTTAAATATGGCTGCCCTGCACTTCCTGGTTCTTGGCCCCAGGGCCCGATACACAAACGTATCCGATTTTTTTCTTCTCTATCCGAGGTTACAGAATTTCTCCTTGTTTAAGATAAACACATTACACGTCTTGCAAAATCAGTTTTTGGATTCCTGTTTGTGTTCATGGACTGCGCTGCCTGATTCTAACATGGCGGCAGTCCTGCAAGAGTTTCAAGTTATCCCAGCTGTTGTCCTAGAAACCTCTTCAAGGCTGAGCATTGAGGACTCTGGTGCTAGCCCTCATAGGGGTATATTCACAAGAACGTGTGATAACTACCGCAAGAGTAGCGTAACGCAACTTTCAATAACGCAGCCCATCACGGGAAAATAACCCCGTGTCAACGTGGAATTCACAACAAGGCGGTACCATGCGATAGCCTGCCGAAACCACGGACAAAGTCCGCGATACAACCACCACGATGGAGATAAAAACACAAACCACAACACCAAAAAACACGCGATGGGCCAAAGCGCGATGAGGAAACCAGCGACAAGCAGCACCAGGCCTGCAACACTCACCTGGCAGGTGTCAGAAACCTCCATAAAAGCAGGAAAAAAGACCCACACACAAACTGACCAACACACAAGCACCATGGAGGCAGCCGGAGCAGGCGCAGAGGACGAGCGCAACCCCACAAGCACCCCGGACGACCAGCCTGGGACCTCGGGGACAGGGAAGGGCAAGGACAAGAAGACCAGGAAGACCAAGTTCAGTCCGCAGGCGAACCGGATCATAGTCACGGAGGTGATGGAACACCATCAACAACTCTTCGTCACCTCCAACGTGTCATTGGGCACCAAAAATGGAATATGGCGGGACATCGTCGACAAGGTGAATGCCGTCGGAGAGCACAAGCGGACAATGGACGAGGTCAAGAGGCGATGGAATGACATCAAGCGGAAGACCAAGGATAAACTCTCCGCCAACCTGAAGGCAGCAGCGCAGACCGGAAGTGGGGGCCCAGCGCCACAGCTGGAGCTGGATGACATGGAGGAGCTGGTGTCGACAGTCATCAGTGTGGAGACTGTGGCCGGAGTCGGGGACCGGACACTGCTCGACAGGACACAACACAACCGCAACAGGGTGAGTGACCACCAGGTACTGGGGGGACGGGGGGAGATGGCCACAATGGCACACATGCACAAGCAAGCAGGGCACAGTGCACACCCACAATCACTCTGGGTCCTCGCCCAGACCCACACACTGTCACAATATACAATGCCATGCTGTCTGAATGTCAACCTGTACCATGCGGCTACATACATGCAGACACATTGTAATACACCATCTCCCCTTCACATCGCAGGGGCATCTTCAACACCTCCTGCAGAGCAGTCACAGCCACTCTTCACTGATGACGAGGAGGAGGACAACACCAGCATCGACATCCAAACCATCCAAGACCTCATTGACCACCTCCGGAACTCACCTCCAAGATCAGGGCAGCCCAGCTACATCCATGAGACCCCACCCACCACCCAAACCACCCAGCAGGAGGCACCCACAGCCCCGGCACCCTCCCAAGACCCCCAGGAACAACAAATGGCCTTCCAACGCCGTGTGCTGGAGGGCCAGAGGGAGACGGCCGAGCAGGTCCGGGTGGGGTTCGAGCTCATGGCTAACAAACTGGACGCCATCCTTGGGTTTCTATGTCCACCCCATGGTCTCCAGCAAGCCCTGACTGACATCTCTGGAGTCATGATGCAGAGGGAAGAATACCTGTCCGCTCACAGTGGCCCCAGCGATGCCAGCCTTGAGCTGGCACACATGCGGAGGCTCATGGAGGACATGGTGCGGATGGAGGCGGAAAGGATGGCAGCCTCCGCTGCACATCAGCGAAATGTAGCTGGGATCTACCGTGCCCTGCATGTCCTCGTCATGGCATTGCTGCCACAAGGCGTGGCGATGATGAATGCTGAGGCCCCCACACCATCCACATCTCCGCCCCCTGGTGTGTCAGTGCCTCCCAGTGCGGCAGGCGTATCCACTCCGGCACCTGATGTGTCACTGCCACACAGTGCGGCCGACAATCCTCCTCCGGCCCCTGATGAGGCAGTGGCACACAGTGCCGCAGCCGGCACTGCAACACCCACAGGTGGGGCAGGGCACACACCCGGGGACGAGGACGTGGATGGGACTGTGGTCAGGAGGACCAGGCACTAGCATCCATTACCGCCACCTTGCCTGTTTCTGCTTGGTGCCGCACATGGCCTCAAGACCTACCACTGACCCCTGATACACTCCGAGGCACTCACCTTGGACAGCGACATGGACTGCCACATGCTGTTTGACGACCAATGACACGGCGGACAGACTGCGGACTGTACCCTTCCTCTTCCGCAGTACAGGTCATCCCGGGATTGACACTGGCTGGCCCTCCACGGGCCCATATTGTGTGGTGTGCTCGGCATTGCCCTGTACCGCTCCAGCTGCATGACTGCACTGGATGTGCAAATAAACATCCAGTGACGCACTGCTGTGTGATGTCTTACGTCATTCCTGTGTGGATGTGTGGATGAATGTGGGGACAGTGCCTTCCCTTGCGTCAATGATGTTCATCCTGTGGGATGCCAGTAAGGGGGTGCGACATTGCATCTTGTGTAGCGGGTTCCTTGAACACTGCAGCAGGGACACACGCATCAGTCACTTCCTTGTCCCGACATGGACTGGACCACGCCCAGAGCCCACGAGTCATTGTTGCAGGCCCTGCGCTGGTCCGGCGTACGGCAGGCCAGTCCACTCCGCTTACGCACCGAGGGGGGCCCTCATTGCTACCCGTCGCAGCCGTATTCGCTGGTGGTGTGCGGGTCACCGGTCTAGTTGTCAGCATGTCACGGCCACTCCCTGAGGGCAGGTTTTCACACACACCACACCCATCCGGCACAGGCGTCACAGGCCATGTGACTCCGCCAACATAAGGGGCCGACGACGTCACATTCCCCTCTTCCGGTGGTGACTGGTTGACGGACGCCCCACGGTTCGCACTCATATAGGGCCCATGAGTTGCTGCGCACAGGGTTAGTGGCATCCGAGGCCTGGAGTACGGCACGGGCCTACCACCACGTAGTGCAGACTGGGGTTGCACAGGGTTAGTGGCATCCGAGGCCTGGAGTACGGCACGGGCCTACCACCACGTGGCGCAGACTGGGGTTGCACAGTGTTAGTGGCATCCGAGGCCTTGCGGACGGCACAGGCACCCCGCCACGGGACGGTGACTTTGGGTGCACTGAGTCAGTGGCACCTTGAGCTGCTGAGCGGGTGTGCAGCCTGCGATGATGCCCCGTCCCGGCGGTCCAGACAGCTCAGGTTATGTGTGCCCTGCTGGACCGCAGTGTAGGCCAGAGCCAGCGGGCAGCGAGGGCCTACCGCCCGTGGCGTCGCTTCCGGGATGCCAGAGTTGGTGGCACCCACTGGGCTGAGCGGGTGTGCAGCCTGCGATGATGCTGGGTGCACTGGTATGTCCTCTGCCATGGAGTAATCAAGACCCAGCTCCAAACGTGAGACCTGGTGGCCTGCGGAGCGGGGCTGCATGATGTGGAGGGTGCCATGTCCGCGGGCCCAGGCCTTGTGGCTTGCAGCGGCATGTGGTGGGACCTCCTGTCTACGCGCCGGTGGCGGAAGGTGAGCATTGAGGCCTGGGTGTGCATGGGCGGGCATGCTCCGATGGGCGGGGGAGGGGTTGGGGTGCCTCTGCCTGGGTGTGCATGGGCGGGCAGGCGATGTTGTCTTGTGCAAGTGTGTGTACTGTGCCAGTCATGTATCTGGGCTCTGTTTCAGCTGACGGCTCTGAATGAGATGTGTGACCTGGTGAACTGCCCACATACCGGCACGTGGTTGGAGACACACCGGTGGCAGCAGGTAAGCAGTGTGGCCTGGGTGCGCAGGGTCGGCACTCTCTCTCTCTCTCTCCCTCTCTTCCTCTCTCTTCCTCTCTCTCTCTCTCCCTCTCTCTTCCTCTCTCTCTCCTCTTCTCTCTCTCTCTCTCTCCCTCTCTTCCTCTCTCTCTCCTCCTCTCTCTCTCTCTCTCCCTCTCTTCCTCTCTCTCTCCCTCTCTTCCTCTCTCTCTCCTTCGCTCTCTCTCTGTCCTCTGATGTGCGCAGGACACACCTTCTCATCATGTTTTTTGTCTTACAGGCTGTGACCTACGTATTGTCCGGAGGGGAGCGGCCATGTGTCTTCATTTCATTTTGTTGTTCATTTTAATAAAGTTTCATTTGTTGCTTCGAAAGTGAATGTGTGCTGGTCATTTCTGTGACGACACATCCATGTCACCAGTTGTGATTGTGCGGCATCAGGCGGAATATTTTGTACATGTTTAGGTGTGGCTGATGTGGCATGTCTTTGGTCGGGGGGGTGCCAGGGAGGGGTGGTGGCGGTGGGTGTTGTGGCCCTCTTGGGTGTCCGGGCCGCATGATGTGTGGCTCCATGGCATCTGTTGCCCTTCAGATTTGGCCCTAGGCTGTGCTCCCTTTTGTGGTGCTGGCTGCCGTCCGACTTTACACCAGGTCAGAGCTGGTGTAGATTTCCTGGTGCTAACGCGCCTTATCGCCTGTTTTGTGTTTTTATCGCGGATGTGGCTGGTCGTTGTGAATGTTGAGGTGTGCTGTTGTCTCGGTTTTAGTCACGGGAAACCTACTCTGCATCTCATTAGCGATATTTGCGAGGGTCCTCTGTGGCGATGTTTTTTGCGGCTGCTATCGCGGGTAAACTGGTGCTGTGGGCTGTTAACACCGGCTTGTGAATGGGGGGGTAAATTTATCACGACTTTGGCTGCGATAAAGTGCCGTTAATTTGGCGATAGCTCCTTGTCAATATGCCCCATAGTGTAGTATGTATGTATGTGGTATTTGTATAGTGCCTCACCTAGCTGAAAGGCAGCAGAGCGCTGTACAGGGTCAAAGGCAAAGACACAGTGTGTGACTGAAGGCATAGCTGGATGCTGACAGCGTAGGTGGATGTTACTACATCAGTGCTTAATTTGAGCCGGTGCTTTCTGGTGCTCGGCACCGGCACTTCATTGTCAGCACCAGCTTTAGTGACAGTCCAACATATGGTAGCGCTGTCTATTTTTAAGATGTGTGCTTTCACTGAAAAAGAGGTTCCCCTCCATGCAGCAGCTTAGAGAAGGAACCAGGTGCAGTTGCTACAGGTAAGGGGGTGGGGGCGGGGCGAAGCAGGGAGAAAGTCGACATATGACAGGACAGGGAAAATAAATAAATAAAACCACTTACCTTGCGCTCGCCGCATCACCGACTCGGCAAAGCGACGAGCGCAAGGTAAGTTTTATTTTCCCTATCCCGTCGTATGTCGACTCCCCCCCCCGCCCCATCACTCTTACCTGTACAGGCCGCGCCTGGAAGGAACGCTAACACGTGTAAAGTATGAAGCTTTCAATGGATTGAGCTTGACCTACTCGGGCACACACATGGCACTGTAATGCAGTTCAAGTGTCTCAGATAAGCAGATAATCTACAGTGTTTGCCTTCCTCTGGCAGCAGCACAGATGTGAGGCGGGCAGTAATGGGGAATGCATTGCTGTTTTCCACTCTCCTTTCCAGCTTTAACTTCAGTGTATTTGTGTGTTTGAGAGCAGTGTGGGATGCCCAGGGCTACACTAATCTACATGCTTTTTTACCTACTTTAACATGGTAACTCTTGAAAGGAAAGAATGGTGTTTTTTTCTTTTTAATTCCTACAATGCCTTCATTTGATTTGGAAGACTAGACCACAGCAATTCACCCGGCTCCAGTGTTCAGAAATTCAGATGTTGGGAGATGTGCTAATGTATGTGAAATGTGTACATAATACCAAAAATCTCTTTGAAACTTAAAAAAATATATGAATAGTGAAATAATTTTTCTGTTATTGATGTAGTAGCTGCATTTGATACTAGACAGTATGAAAATGGTCTCACTGAAAGCACTTTTTGAAAGGTGCACATGACAAAGCTGCAGACTTTCATGGTATCTCCATTACACTTAGGGGCCGATTCCGATTCGGGCCGGAAAAAATACCGACCGACTCGGTACGGGATAATAGTCCGACCGACACGTACCGGCGTTGCCCGACCTGGGAAGTACGATGAAATGCATGTGAATCACGACCGACTCGTACGGAACTCAAGGCGAACGACCGACCCGGACGGAAACAAGCTATCCGGCCGGAAAACCACACGAATCGAACCGACCGACACGCACCAGGAATAAAGCCGAACGAAACGTACCCGCGAACTCCGACCCGCGCAGTACGATGCAATGGGTGCAAAAGCAGACCGATTCGCACGGAGCCCAAGCCGTACGACCGACACGCATACAAAACACAGCCGAACAAACACAATACACCGCGACCGACGCGTACGCCGCATATGAAACAGAGCTGAAACACAGCGGGAACGACTCGGAGAGGCGCGCACCAGATAACTGCAACGTCCTACTCGGTCAGAAGAACGACTCCAACATGCACAATAATCACAAATGAAAAAATACAAAAAAGAGGGCCAAACAAGCAATGACAAAGCCAATAAATACAGGGGGAAAAAATGGAACAAGGACACACCCCCAACTCCACCTACATAAAGGCGTCAAATCCCTACCATGATCCTTTGCAAATTCCACTGACCTGCCAGCACAGAACACCATCACACAGCAAACACAGACACACACACAGCTCATCCAACACAAAAGCCACACCCCATTAGCACCTCAACAAATAGCACCCTCACACACACCCAGCAAAACCTACACTCACACACCCTCACTTGCACACACACACACATCAATCACCACCACCACCCATCACCATGCCCCAAAAGAAGAATCCAAAGTTCCTAGATAGTGAATTGGAAGTCATGGTAGATGAGATCCTCAGGGTAGAGCCACAGTTGTTTGGTACATTGGTCCAACAGACCCCCATGTCGCAGAAAACCAAGATGTGGGCGAGGATCGTCGACAGGGTGAACGCACAATCACCATGTTTGCGCACAAAGGAAGACATCCAGAACAGGTGGTATGATGTGCGCAGGAGGGTCAGGGACCTACTGAAGAAGGATTACCTCCTGAGCCAGCACACCGGCAGTGGCCCTCCTGCCAAACCAGTATACCTCAGGCCCTAGGAGGAGAAGGTGCGGGCCATCCTACCACCAGAGAGCGTACATGGACTATCAAACATCCCAGAGCCTGGTGAGTACACAACCAATATACACAATATTGTGTTACAACACACACACATCACTGTCAAGGGGACAGTCAAACCATGCACCCCTAGCAAAGCAACAGCAACCAAAAGATAATCATCCCAAGAAGTGTATGTTAGTCAGATAAACACAATACATGCCATGTCATAGTGATATGTAACTATGTCATGACATGTACAAATCCAATACCAAATTGAGCTAGGCAGTGGCACAAATCTAACCAACAAATACTGTCAGATATTAAGCCACCACTAGAACACCACCTCACAGGGAAGCACACAGAAAGGAAGGAATCCTGTGTATGCTGGTGAAGTCAGTGTAACCAAGAGCATGATGGGACTCGTAGTAACAGATAATGGGCAGCCTCACTTTTGGACCATCAACACCACTCTGAACCATGCTCACATCACAGGGAGTGGATAAGGACTGACAAGATGGCTGACACTGGGTACTGCTGTGGGTTGCACAAGGCCCTGCTGGGAACTGTGCAACAACCAACAGCAGGACACCACTGTCAGCCATCTTGCCATTGCTGTCACACTCACACACAGTGAAGTCCACTCAAAAGGAAGGAAGTATGGGCATGCTGGGAAGGGGGGTGTAGGCAATAGCATGATGGGAGTTGTAGTCACAGATATTGGCCACCCTCACAATTGGCCCATCAACATCACTCTGAACCATGCTCACATCACAGGGAGTGGAAAACAACTGACAAGATGGCTGACACTGGGTACTGCTGTGGGGAGCACAAGGCCCTGCTGGGAACTGTGCACCAACCAACAGCAGGACACCACTGCCTGACATCCTGAAAGACAACTTGCACTCCCTGCAATGCAAGCACGTTGCATGGTGGGATATCTGGCTGGGTGGGAAGGAGGACTGACAGCACTGACCATAGTTACAAGCAGCTCACCTCACACACACCCTCAACACAAACTCCACATAACCCACCTGGGAGAATGCAATGCCTCACATACCAAATGAAGATCCCACAAAGAACCACCACCCTGGGTAATGCTGTGTGAAGCACAGGGACACTCTTGGGACTTGTAGCCAAACAAACGCCAGGACAACACTGTCAGCCATTCTGTCAACACAGGCACACTACCCCACAGGGAAGCAGAGTCAAAAGGAAGGAAGTACAGGCATGCTGGGAAGGGGGGTGTAGGCAATAGCATGATGGGAGTTGTAGTCACAGATACTGCTCACCCTCACAATTGGCCCATCAACACCACTCTGAACCATGCTCACATCACAGGGAGTGGATAAGGACTGACAAGATGGCTGACACTGGGTACTGCTGTGGGGTGCACAAGGCCCTGCTGGGAACTGTGCAACAACCAACAGCAAGACACCACTGAATGACATCCTGAGAGTCAACCTGAACCCACTGCAAGGGTGGCATGCGTCATGGTGGGATAACTGGGCTAGGTGGAGAAGGATGGCCGGATGTCCACCAAATACAACCAATGCTGGCCATGCACACACCTCAACATTCACATTGAAATGCCCCAGGTATGCATGACAATGTGCTACACCAATATCAACCTCTTTCTGTGACAACTTAGGACAATGCAATGTACATGCCCGCATCCAGAGGTACAGACACAACTGTCAGGTGTGTGAACCATTGATGCCTGTAGAAACATAACATACAATGTGTGTCTCTTCCAAATACAGGTGATGATGATGGGGACACAGCAGCAGGCGAGGAGGAGTCCCTGTCCCAGGCTCCGGGGGACACAGAGCTCACTGGTGTGGAACAGCCTCTGCCCTCCTCGGATGGCGAAGACCTACCTGGCACCTCCGGTGTGAGTCATCATGCAGCACCAGCTGGAACAACATCTGCACCCCCTGCACCCACCCCTCCAACAACTGCCAACACACAGACCACCCCCGCCGACACGGACAGACCAAGAACCACCGATGACAACAGCATAGGGCCCCAGGCCCACCGTGGAGCAACGGACGACAACACCACTAACAACCCCCAAGGGGGCCTCGGGTCACCTGTGCGTGCCATCGCAGGTCCTGCACGTGTCGGCAGGGGTGGTGGGAGGGGTGGTAGACATAAGTCGCTGCTTGCAGAGGGGTCTGGACTGCATGATGACCCACAACTGGCACGCATCGCTGATGCGTACCAGGATAGCACCGGAGAGGTCAGACAGGTAGTGGGGAACCTCAAGGACATACAACAGCAGCAGGCTGCCCATCATGCCCGCTTGGACTCCCACATGTCCCGTGTGGAGGCACACATGTCCCGTGTGGAGACACACATGTCTGGCATGGAGTCCAAGTGGGACACATTGCAAGAACTCACTGCGGTGCATAGGGACATATTGACATGCCTCCGCCAGATTAGCACCAACATGGCCACACCTCCCTGTGTGCCCACAACATCTTGTGCTGCAACAACTGACACCGCCACAGGGAGGGAGGAGGACTCTGGTGGAGACTCCCCTGCACCGCAGCAGCCTGCACGTGAGGGACCCCCCCCAAAGAAGAGGGGTCGCCCGAGGAAGGAAAACTGAGAGGTTGATGGCCACGTACATCCCCCAGGAAGCCAACACCTGTTCCGGAAATTCTCCTTTGTGTGCAAACGTTTCACCCTGTCGAATGCAACACTACTCTCCCACATGACATGGGGAGTTCAAGTTGGACTAATGTATCATATGACTGTGGACTTCACTCAGGACATTTCTGCTACCAAGACTTCCAACTCATCTGGGAACTTTGGATCACAACTCCAATGGACAGCACCCACCATCCTGTGCACTATACACACACACATTTCTGTAAATAAAATCACTAGTACACCATACTTGCCTCTGTTGTCATTCAAATGTGGATACTGTTATGGTGATGATGATCTGCTAAATTACACTGTGTATGCTAACTGCCACAGCAAGTACAACACCGTCGTGTGAGTCATGGTGACGTGACACATATGAGGGAGACACACCACTAGGGCTACACAACACAGAGACACCAGGGCCATCGGACTCATCGCCCACAGTGATGTTGCCAGGAAATACAGTGGAATGCACAGACACCACACCTATTCAGAGTCTGTGGCAACTAGCCCACAGGTGCAGTAAGCAAATGTCAGTCAGATGTGTGACCACAGACAACGCACATCCCAAAGTGAAGCACAGGTTTATTACACATTTGCAACATGTTGTTTCCACTACAGATGCAAGGTAATCCCACGTGGCAGTGGCCACACAGTCAACAAGTGCAGAAGATATGAAGTCCAGGGGTGTGTGGCACATCACTTGTAGGCAAACTACTGCTGCCACCCTGAAAGCAGAATCATGGTGTCGGGGGATCCAAGTTGACCAAAGTACTCAGTAAGCACCCTGTGAGGGACAGACATGACACACAGTTAAAACCACTGAAGAACAGGACAGAACTGCAATACTCATGCCCAATACATGTCACAAGACAACTACACAAAACCAAGTTAGCATGTCAAAACTGTTGGGGAGTACAGACTACCTGTAAGGACACATTGCTGCACGCATCCAGTCAAGTAGCACATGGCCACACTCAAACAGCACCAGAGCACCACCCACACATATCATGCAAACTCACATCATTCACATTACATCTCCCTGGATACTCACATTCAGCTGAAGAAGTTGGTGATGAGCTGTGTGCGGACATCACCATCACTGGCATCGTGGTCCAGGCCAGGTTCCTCCACAGGTGGCGGACGTTGGTCATCGTCATCCAGGATGAGCAACTCCTTCCGCACTGCCAGGTTGTGTAGCATGCAGCAGACGATGACAATCTTGCACACCTTTGCTGGGGCATATGGGAGGGCCCCTCCTGTCTTGTCCAGGCAGCGGAAGCGGCTCTTCAGGAGACCAAAGGTCAGCTCAATCACTCTCCTGGTCCGACCATGTGCCTCATTGTAGCGCATCTGGGCTGGTGTCACAGGGTTTCTGAAGGGTGTCAGCAACCACGGCATGTTGGGGTATCCGGAGTCACCTACGGACAGACAAGTGCACATTAGCTGAGTTGGAAAAGTGGGTGGAATACTACAGATCAGAACACACACAATGGTACAAAGTCAGTACACACCGACAAGCCAGGCACGCTGGTTCTGCATCTGTGCCATCATCCTCGGGATGCGACTCCTCCTCATCACGTAGGCATCGTGTGCTGAACCAGGGAAACGGGCACACACATGTGTGATGCTCATATCTGCAAGACATACCACCAGAGCATTGATCGAATGGTAATGTTTACGGTTCCGGTATGCCTGCTCATGTGCCTGTGGTGGTATCAAAGCCACATGTGTCCCATCAATGGAGCCAATGACATGTGGCATCCTCCCCAGGGCATAGAAGTCACTCTTGACGTCAGTGAGTTGTTGACGTGTAGGGAAATAGATGTACTGGTTCAGGCACCTCAACATTGCCTCCAAAACATCGCGTAGCACACGGCTGAACATAGTCTGTGACATCCCACCGGCAGACGCCACAGTGTGTTGAAAGGTACCGGTGGCAAAGAAGTGTAGGGCTGCCATTACCTTCACCTTGGGGGTCAGCGCCGTAGGGTACGGCCGGCCAGGTTGCAAATATGGTGCCAAGCGCACTGCCAAATCCTCAATCAGCTGCCTGGTGAAGCGGTACCGTCGGATGCTGTCACGTTCCACCATCGTTGCCAGGTCAGGGAATGGTCTATGGACAGCTGGAGCCCTGCAGTGCATAGGTTGGAGAAGGAAAGATTGTCAGTCACCCCATATATGTGCCATTCACCATACTCAATTTCACATGATACATCATTACGAGACACAAGTACTTGATGTGTGTGCCGTTCTGTTCGGACATAACTCGCACCTACATGCCCATCATCTAACTTCTCAGTACAACATGTTTGCACAACTGGTACCAGGTTGTGCTATGGGAAACCATTAGGCTGTGTCACAGTACCCATTTACTGCTGTCACGTTCCACACACACACCACATTGACATGTCTGGACAGATGCGCCACAGGCATCACAGCTCATTGACAGGTAGATTCCCAGTGACCCTGTCTTGCCACATGGACACTGGCATGACATGGCGTATCATGTACACGTCAGAAAAACAAACATGACTCCCACAGGTAGTGGCCCCTGTCACCTCCGCAGGACAGACATGGACGCCAGTGACGCACAACATCAAAGTCCATGCACAAACAACGTTGATGTGGAGACTGTCTCCCATCGTGCACATGGAATCAGTGACATCGGAAACACAACATGCACACAGACTGTGGAGGGACATCACTATTGTGGCAATGGGTCATCCTGTGACGTACATGCCTTCCCCCATGGGACCCTGGGGGTATGTGACATGTCACACACATACACAACCTGGAAATGTGACCATGCCACATGCTCCGAAATGAACTGTTGCACATCACAGTGGTCATGTGCACAACACACAAAGGACCCTGTCCCCATGAACACATGCACAGCCTGGGTGTGGCTGCCCACAAGTGCCACCACAGAAACCACATGTTAACCCCCATACACAGAAAAGGTAATGCAGCCTTACATGTCTTAGGAAACAGTGTGGACTGGGTGTGGTGTTGTAGGTGTGCCCCTGGGTCTCTGGCAGGTATATGTGGCTGGCATACGTTCACCAGTGACAAGCATGGTGACATATGCGACTGACCTGTACAGGAACGCGTTGTACAGCAATGGACCGATCGGTGTGCCCGGCCGGCCCATTGCATCTGTTGTGAGCGGGTACGCGTTGTACAGCAAAGGACCGTTCGGTGTGCCCGGCCGGCCCATTGCATCTGTTGTGAGCGGGTACGCGTTGTATCCCGAAATCCGCGTTGTACAGCAATGGACCGATCGGTGTGCCCGGCCGGCCCATTGCATCTGTTGTGAGCGGGTACGCGTTGTACAGCAATGGACCGATCGGTGTGCCCGGCCGGCCCATTGCATCTGTTGTGAGCGGGTACGCGTTGTATCCCGAAATACGCGTTGTACAGCAATGGACCGATCGGTGTGCCCAGCCGGCCCATTGCATCTGTTGTGAGCGGGTACGCGTTGTACAGCAATGGACCGATCGGTGTGCCCGGCCGGCCCATTGCATCTGTTGTGAGCGGGTACGCGTTGTATCCCGAAATACACGTGGTACAGCAATGGACCGATTGGTGTGCCCGGCCAGCCCATTGCATCTGTTGTGAGCAGGTACGCGTTGTACAGCAATGGACCGTTCGGTGTGCCCGGCCGGCCCATTGCATCTGTTGTGAGCGGGTACGCGTTGTACAGCAATGGACCGTTCGGTGTGCCCGGCCGGCCCATTGCATCTGTTGTGAGCGGGTACGCGTTGTACAGCAATGGACCGATCGGTGTGCCCGGCCGGCCCATTGCATCTGTTGTGAGCGGGTACGCGTTGTATCCCGAAATACGCGTTGTACAGCAATGGACCGATCGGTGTGCCCGGCCGGCCCATTGCATCTGTTGTGAGCGGGTACGCGTTGTATCCCGAAATACGCGTTGTACAGCAATGGACAGATCGGTGCGCACGCATTGGCTGGGGCCTGGCATGGCAACGGACGCGTTTTCAAAGCTCCAACGAGTCTGATGCAGTGAATTCAGTTGGCCAGCCACAACAATGTTGCAAAATCATGGGTGTCATGAAGTTGAAGATTTGAAGGATGCTGTGGGCGTGTATTAGTGCTGCTATTGCATGGATTGGTCAGATTCAGAAGATGCAAACGACTTGGACCTATCACTTTGGACACATGGGACAGTATCTGCCTCTGCAGCACACATATAATGCTGGCTGTTCCCCTGAGAGCTCACTTGCCTGCACTACATGCTCCAGGACGACATCTGCCACCAACACTGCTGCTGTCTCTGCATCCTCTGGCTACTGCAATGGCACGTACTGTGGAGAGAGCCCCAGCCTTCAGCCTTGAGGAGAACCAGGCCCTGCTGGACAACCTCCTTCCACAGTACAGCAAGCTGTATGGGAAACCAGGGGAGCAGGTGAGTGTGCTGTCCACTGCCTTACTAATTGTGCATGTTGTCTGACTAGCAGGACTTACAGTGTGCACACCACTGGCTAGCATGCTCACTGAGTAGTTGTCACACCCCAACCCAAAGTGTGTAGTTACATGCACTGAACAGGTACAGTGCAGTAACAGTGCTTTCCAACAAGGTTTACTTCCCATGCAATGATACCAAGTAGTGACTGCTGGCAAACTGTTCATAGCCATTGTTGCACTGCCTATGTACATCATATGCCCCTGTGATTGAGACATGTATCTCCAACTGTGTGATGCACGTATATGTTGCATGTGTAGTAATGGCCTTTTCACTTTGTCATCCTCACAGGTTGATGCCCACCAGAAGCAGGAAATCTGGCTGACCATCGCCCGGGCAGTAAGATCCGTGGGGGTCTACAGGCGCAGGATCCGCAACTGCCAGAAGAGGTGGCAGGACCTTCAAGGCTGGACCCGGAGGATCGCAAGGGTCCAGCTGAAGCTGTCGCCTCCTCGCAGGAGGGGCGGACACCAGACCCTGACCCCCCACATGCTCCGGATCCTGGCGGTTGTCTTCCCTGACCTGGATGGGCAGCTGAAGGGCAGACAGCAGCAAGGAGGGGGTGAGTCCATGACTGCACTGTGCACTTTGTCTGACATGCTATGTGCCCTCCTCTGGCCTGGTTAACCTTCCACAGTACATCAGTCATGTGGTCCAGGACCCATGTCCCTCATTTGTGACATGCCCACTTCTCCTCTGATACGCATATGTGTGGCCCTTACAGTCAGGAAATTGTGTCACTTGGGGACTGTGTCATTGCATTTAGCTTCGCTCAAGGTGGGGGACAGCATTTGTTCCCGTGACTATGTTGTGAGAATCATGGGTGGGTCAATTGCTTACACAATGCCTAAGTTCTGACATGTAATCTGGGTGTAACTTTGATATGTGATCCACTTGCTGATCTGAATCACCACATGTCCCTGGGGAATTTGGCACACACCCATGCTGCCGGTGGGAACAATGTTTGGGCCTCAGGAGTATGTGTCTCAAGTGTGTCACACATGCTTAGCCACCTGCCTACTGTCCATGACTCATCCCTCTTACAGGTGGAGCTGGACAGTCATGCCTACTCCAGGGCATACAATACACTCTGTACTCCCACTCCCGTGTATCATCTGGCATGTTGTGATCAGTGAAATGTACCCTCAGGTGTCTGCCTCTGTCTCATTGTGCTGTGTCTTTGTTGTCAGGACTACTGGTATGTTTATCGGTTAGGGCTCAGCATGCCATCGGAGATGTGACCATGATAGACGATATTTCTGTGACTTATAGGTGTCTGATCACTTGACTGTGCACACAGGTGTATGCGACTGTGACTTTCAGGCAGCTCTTTTTCATTCACAGCACACTGTGAGGTGCTCATGTTCAGAGAGTTGTGTTTCATGTCCCCCATATGTCCAATTGGTATGACGTGGACAAATAGTAGTTCAGATGATGTGGTTTTTGGGGGATGGACATGTGCACTTGTCAGTTACATAACTTGCATTCCCCATGTCCTAGGATTGTGACACAGTGCAGACTGTTGTTGGCTGGCTGCCATGGCCATGTGACTGGAGACAGTGATGTATGACTTTGCACGCATGCCTGTGTCATGGCATTAAACTTCCTAAGACTGATCCTGCAGGGGAGTGACATGTGTAACATGCACCCCATTGTGGCATTGACTATCCGGACATGGGTGCATCATGGTGTCTGGTGCTGGTATGCATCACATGCATTTCTATTTAGACTCTGGCCATCCCTTTATCCGGACACCTGCACTGACTCAGTGGCAAGAGATGTGATGTGTGCATGTTCACATACTTCACCGTGTTCCCTGCAATGTCCAACAACTGTGTCGGTGGTGCATGTGTCCACACTGGGGTCTTACCATCAGACAGGCACCAGACAGATATGTGGGTAGGAGGGGTGTGAGTCCCATGGTTGACCATCAGACTGACAATTGGCTTCCCCGAATCTGTGTGAGGACTTTAGGCAATGTTCAACTAAGGATGCCAGGGCTTGCTCTGTGATGTGCTGTACTTACTGTGGTGTGTGCGGTCAGTGCAGGTGACTGATGTTTGTCTGTTTCCCTAATTGTTTGCAGATACATCCACGGCCACAGGAGGGGACAGCTCCACGGACCAGGAGGAGCAGCGGAGCCAGACTGGGTCAGCATCCGACGAGTGGTCAGAGGGACCCAGTGGCACAGAGGGCGAGGGGAGCCACGCCGAGGAGTCCTCAGCACCATCCACCTCAGCTGAGGACCACAGCAGCTCGGAGGATGACTCCCTTGTGGAGGTGGGTCTCAGCAGCCACCAAAGGCCAGCTAGTCTGTCTGGCCCCGCCACCACCACCACCACCACCGCCCTCCCATTGGCTCCCATTCCTGAGGTCCGTGGAGGCTCCCGTGCACCGCACCCCCTGCCCCTGTGTCCCCTGCTGCCCTGAGTGAGGAGTCTGTGTACCTCCTTCGGCAGCTCCATGTAGGGCAGACAGCAATGCTGAGTGTCCTCCATGCACACACCACTCTGTTGACACAGCTGGTGTCGTTCATGGAGGGCATCTCGACGGGTATGTCTGCCCTACAGAGGAGCAATAAGTCCATGGACTCCTCCCTGACGGCAGCCGTGTCCCTCCTCCAACAGTCCCTCACCCCTCCCACCTCTGCCCCATCCACACTTCCTGCCACCCTACCTGTCCAAAGCACATGCACACCTGCACAATCACCCAAGCACACAGACACGAGCAGCACAGACACACCCAAGAGAAAGGCAAGACGTGCACACAAGCATCCTCAGGGGACTGATACCACACACACAGGGGATGGGGAACAGACACACACACAGGCATCCACAGTCACTCTGCAGTCCTCCAAATCCTCTCCCTCCAAGACCCCTTCCCTTGCCTCACCTGCTGCCCCATCTACACAGCAGATCTTCCTGTGTGACCTCGGCCTCTTCCCCTCCGATCCTGCTGATCCAGCATACCGGGGGAAGAGGAAGTCCACCCACACAGAGGGGAGTGCCCCTCACCCCCGGACACCCTCCCCCAGGCGCAGGCAGACACAGGACCCCATTCGGAAGTCCCCCCGGACCAGGAAGAGCAAGACCCCACCACCAACACCACGCAGCTCCACCACCCAGTCTCTCTCCTCCATCCCCCAGGCCACCACTCCACAGGTTCCCCCGCCACACCCTGCCCCAGGTTCCCCCACACACCGATACCGCATCCCCAGACTGCTTAGGCCCTCCCCCTGCCACTTGCTCTTCTACCCCCAACCCAGACGCTCTGCCTGTTAGTGCCACTGGTGTGGAGACCGGGACCTCTCCCTCTGTCCTGCCCACCTCATCTGCCCACCCTTCCACTCCCTTGGAGTCATGCACTGCAGTGGAGTCCACTACCACCCCGTCTGACTCTGGCACTGCAGTGGGGACCCAGTCCACTACATCAGACCAGCCCACTGCAGTGGTTGCAGCACCCACACCAACTGACTTGTGTACCACAGTGGTGCCGGCCCCCCCCTGAGTCAGACACCTCCACTGCAGTTGCCGGTGACACTCCTGCACTCACCTCCCCTTCACTGCCTCACTCTGCCATCCCCTGATCCTGTCCCTGCGGTGCCTGGCCTGCCCCTTGTATGCCCCTCCAAGGGGGATGTCCCCTGTTCGTACCAGTGCAGGCAAGCAATGTGTGACCAGTTGTCACTTATCACCCTGTTGGGACTGTGATTTTGGACTGGCCATTGGCCTTAGTTTCTTTTGGGCTCCAGAGTTTTCCTTGACATTTGCTGAATAAAGCCTCTTTTTGTTTAATTGTGGCTTTTCTTTTGATGTACATGATGTGGATGAGTAGCATCCTGCATTTGCAGTTGTAATAGTGTTCATATCAGGAAAATGAAGTGTTGCTGTGATGGACTCCATGTGGTCCATGGGATATGTGTCCTGTTGTAGTCTGGATCTATGGCATCCTTTGCTGCAGTCTGAGGGTGTAATGTTCAGCATTTGACACAGGGATGTACGTTTTGCATTTGTAAATGAACATCTTTGTCTTACACTGATGCACATCTGGTGGGCTTACCACTGTTCAATGTTCCGATTTCCCTGACTGTGTGCCCAGCTCCACTGGACATGCAGTTTTGCACATCAATGTCGAAGGACTCATCTGTGTATACAGTGCAACTTGCTTGACACGTGTTTTGGGTGTATGCAGATGACTGACGTGACACTCCCGTACCCAGGCTGATGTGAGCAGAGCCTTCTGTGTGTTATAGTTGTTGACTCACTGACGGAGTGTTCTGCTGACATGTTTGGGTCGTGCACAGACAAGGTTTGGCACAGCGGACCATCCACAGGAGTGGAGTGCCCTCATGGGAGTGTGTAATCCGGTGACATTGCGTGGGCCTGTGTTGTGTGTTGTGTAAGCATGTCTGTGCGTGTTCCCTTCCCTTTTCCTACACAGGCTGTGTCCCTAGGGATGTTCCTGTTTGTGATGCTTGCTGAGTTGTTCTGTGTTCATCCAGCATCTTGGACCTGGTTTCTCCGTTATGTGGGTGCATGGCAAACTAATGTTCATGAGGTTGTCATCCCAGGTTGTCTTTGTTGTCAGGGCTGGGGATGTGGTCAAACGCAGATGGGACACATTCAGGATTCCCCTTGGCACTTGTTGTTTACACAAGTCATGTGATTTACAGTTTGTGGTAGCTTTCAGTGATTGTGACACGTTGTGTGTGTGACTGCTGCCACTCCTCAGGGTCAGAGCTGCAATGTTGGAAGTTGTGTACGTGTGTTCTTAGTGTGTCACCTTGGCTTCTTCGTTGGTGTGTGACTATGGCCAGGATCCCATTGATTGTGGTGGATTTCACATCATGCCCATGTACGGCGTACTGTGCTGTGTGTCAGACATTGACGAGTCTTGTTGACTGGCCATGTGTGATGGGTTTCTGCACCTTAGTTCCCACCACCACCCCTGGTATTGTCATGGGTGCATGTGCAATGTCAACAGTCCATGTGAGCTTCACTGCTGCACATTGGTGGAGATCAGGGTGTGTGGTGTTGAGTGTGTGCAAATGTGAGTTGTTGCACGGCTAGACCCCTACCTCCATATTGGCCTTGGCTGGCAGGCCGTGCTGATTGATTAGAGCTTGTGTAGGTGTGATGGTAGTTTGTTGCTCAGGACACATGGCTGTGGTTCACAGTGTGAACGACATCTACCTTTGTCATCACAGTGGGATTATCATGCAGGCTAGTGTCAGCACAATGTGGGGTCCCTGGGGGTAGTGCTGTGGTGGGTCTGTCTCTTGCTGTGTTAGTTGCTGTTCCTACAAGCTTGTGTGACATGTGTAATTTGGGCTCCCTCTCATCTGACAATGCCTGATTGCCCACATAGGGGTATCCGATCCATGAGTAACTTTTGTATGGCACTGTATACACATCTGTGTGGTTGGAATTCAGGCCTCCTCATGTGTTGTGTGGTTGCCTGGGGACACTGGCACACCCCCCCCCCCCCATTACCCGTTGTGTTTGATATGCAGTGTGAGTCGGCCTGTTTGTGTTTGTGCCTTAGCACCACTGCAATGGCATATCTTGAGTGTGCCATTGGCTGTATATTGTTTGGTGGCTTTCCCCTGCTGTCCCTGGGACTCCTAGGTCATCAGTCAGCACAATAATCATGGTTTGTATGTCCCATTGCTGCCATGGTATGGTATTTGTTCACCTCACATCTGCAGTCTCCACAGGATATCTACATTTGTGTGTCCATTGGTGCAGATATGTGGGTCAGCATTATGATGGTCACTTCTGTCATTGTGTTATTTGTGAATGTTGACAATGTGGGACCCCATGGGTGATGTTTGTTTGCACATGGCCAAAACGATGTTTCAGTGACACTGCACTGTTTGCATCGACCAATCTATGTTGCTATGGGACACATGCACTACTATGCCACTGATGTGTTTGTTGTTGTGTGACCAGGATTCATCCATGCAGTTTGGCTTTGGCAGCTTTTACCATGACTACACTTACCTTATGATCACTGTAGTGATGGTGCTTTCGGCACCATTGCCACACTGTTCAAAAGTTGCATCAGCTATGGACCCCATACTTACCTTTTGGTCACTGTGGTGATGGGGCTTTAGGCCCCATTGCCACACTGTTCAAAAAGTGCATCAGCTATGGACACCACACTTACCTTTTGGTCACTGTGGTGATGGGGCTTTAGGCCCCATTGCCACACTGTTCAAAAAGTGCATCAGCTATGGACACCACACTTCCCTTTTGGTCACTGTGGTGATGGGGCTTTAGGCCCCATTGCCACACTGTTCAAAAAGTGCATCAGCTATGGACACCACACTTCCCTTTTGGTCACTGTGGTGATGGGGCTTTAGGCCCCATTGCCACACTGTTCAAAAAGTGCATCAGCTATGGACACCACACTTACCTTTTGGTCACTGTGGTGATGGGGCTTTAGGCCCCATTGCTACACTGTTCAAAAAGTGCATCAGCTATAGACACCACACTTACCTTTTGGTCACTGTGGTGATGGGGTGTTCGAGCCCATTGCCACAGTGGCCATGGTCGGCTTGCATTGTGGAGGCCACACACATTTATGTGGGACACATGTGTTAGGGGGTCACATTGTATGTTCAATGTCATGTTCAGTCTTGTAGGCATTTGACACAGACTACACACGCTTGTCAGGGTGTTGGGGGGGATGTAATTTTCTGTCATTCCTTATGTGGGAGTATGCTGGTTGTGTCATGCATTACCCGTCCTATGAGTAGGGGTGGTGTTAGTGGTAGGCATCCATCCCCCCATGAGTGGGGATGGTAGTAGTGACAGGCATCCAGCCCCCCTGAGTAGGGGTGGTGGTGGTGGCAGGCATCCAGGTCCCCCTGAGTAGGGGTGGTGGTAGTGGCAGGCATCCATCCCCCTAAGGGTGGGGATGGTAGTAGTGACAGGCACCCATGATTAGGGGTGGTGGTAGTGGTAGGCATCCATCCCCCCATGAGTGGGGATGGTAGTAGTGACAGGCATCCAGCCCCCCCTGGATAGGGGTGGTGGTAGTGGCAGGCATCCATCCCCCTAAGGGTGGGTATGGTAGTAGTGACAGGCATCCAGGCCCCCCTGAGTAGGGGTGGTGGTAGTGGCAGGCATCCATCCCTCTAAGGGTGGGGATGGTAGTAGTGACAGGCATCCAGCCCCCCCTGGATAGGGGTGGTGGTAGTGGCAGGCATCCATCCCCCTAAGGGTGGGGATGGTAGTAGTGACAGGCATCCAGCCCCCTGGATAGGGGTGGTGGTAGTGGCAGGCATCCATCCCCTAAGGGTGGGGATGGTAGTAGTGACAGGCATCCAGGCACCCATGATTAGGGGTGGTGGTAGTGGTAGGCATCCATCCCCCATGAGTGGGGATGGTAGTAGTGACAGGCATCCAGCCCCCTGGATAGGGGTGGTGGTAGTGGCAGGCATCCATCCCCCTAAGGGTGGGTATGGTAGTAGTGACAGGCATCCAGGCCCCCTGAGTAGGGGTGGTGGTAGTGGCAGGCATCCATGCCTCTAAGGGTGGGGATGGTAGTAGTGACAGGCATCCAGCCCCCCCTGGATAGGGGTGGTGGTAGTGGCAGGCATCCATCCCCCCATGAGTGGGGATGGTAGTAGTGACAGGCATCCAGCCCCCCCTGGATAGGGGTGGTGGTAGTGGCAGGCATCCATCCCCCTAAGGGTGGGTATGGTAGTAGTGACAGGCATCCAGGCCCCCCTGAGTAGGGCTGGTGGTAGTGGCAGGCATCCATCCCCCTAAGGGTGGGGATGGTAGTAGTGACAGGCATCCAGCCCCCCCTGGATAGGGGTGGTGGTAGTGGCAGGCATCCATCCCCCTAAGGGTGGGGATGGTAGTGGTGACAGGCATCCAGGCACCCATGATTAGGGGTGGTGGTAGTGGTAGGCATCCATCCCCCCATGAGTGGGGATGGTAGTAGTGACAGGCATCCAGCCCCCCCTGGATAGGGGTGGTGGTAGTGGCAGGCATCCATCCCCCTAAGGGTGGGGATGGTAGTAGTGACAGGCATCCATGCCCCCCTGAGTAGGGGTGGTAGTAGTGGTAGGCATCCAGCCCCCTAAGGGTGGGTATGGTAGTAGTGACAGGCATCCATGCCCCCCTGAGTAGGGGTGGTGGTAGTGGCAGGCATCCAGCACCCCTGAGTAGGGGTGGTGGTGGTGGCAGGCATCTAGCCACCCATGATTAGGGGTGGTTGTAGGGTGGTGTTGGTGGTAGGCATCCATCCCCCTATGGGTGTGTATGGAATTGGTGTTGGCCATCCCACCCCTATGGTTCTGCTGTTGCTTGTGTACGTCATTTGTGCATCCCTTTATGTGTGTGACATATTTTGGGTACGTGTAGTTTGTTTGTATTGTTGGTGTTTGACTTACCGTCTGCGCCGTACGCGTCCGTGCCGGTCCCGGTAATAGATGTAGAGTATAGGTAGGGCCTGCGCGATGGGATTCATGCATGGATCGTCTCGTTCGGGTTTCTCGTGTCTTCGACTCGTACTCGTCGCTGGCTTGTTCGTCTCGTAGCCGTGGATCGTCTTGTGGCGCACAACGGAGCTTATGTACGGCTCGCCTGGATGCTCAAACGTGCCGGACGTAGCGACGGGTTCGGCGCGTACGGAATGCGCATCGTACTAGTCCGGCCGGAAGGTGCTGTGTATTTGCTTCCGTGCGGCTCGAATTGGCGTTTACGGATCCGGCTCGGGCGGGGAACAGGAGCTGGATTGGGTGAGTACGGCTCGTTCGGTAACTGGGTTGTTATACGCATCGTACTTGTTCGTCCGGACGAGTGTACGATTCGGTCGGGAAACACGCATTCGGCTTGTATTTTTTCCGGACGAATAGTGTTAGGTGGGCTTCCGGCCGAGATCGGAATTGACCCCTTAGGGTGAGACGCGCGAGCGCGCGATTCAAGATGGCCACCGCGTGAGAGACTTCACGCTATTTCAGCCCGTTTTTTCGGATTAACGACGAATTCCTGTCAGAAAGGGCATTCTGGTGGAGGATGCTACATCTTTAAACAACTTACCTTTGCTGTAGAGCTTTTCAGACGATTCTGCGCAGCGGAAGTGGGTTTTTTCATCGCCTGGTTCCTGCTCCTTGCACTGCTTTCAGGTACAACCAGGCTTTCTGTCAAGGGGCGGAGTGAACTTTCAGGATAGGGCCTGGCTTGGGCCTAGCCACTCCCCTACCCATTTTAGCTGCTGCACCAGTCATTTCCAGGTTATTTCCACAGCTTTCGCTCTTTTTAAACACTATTTGGCTGCTGCAAGTCTCATTTTATCTCTTTTTACTCAAAATGGAAAATAAAAGTGCAATTAATAATAAAAGGAGGCAGCAAATTTCTCCGCCTTTCTAAATCTAAAGTAGTGGAGTCTTCTGAACCCTCACTATCTTTAATATTGGAGGAAATTCAGGCACTTCGTGTCAATACAGACACTATTGCTTCTGAAGTTAAACATGTGCGCAAAGAAATGGCTAGCCTGTCAATGAAAATATCAGATAATTCCATCAAAATACAGGATAATAAGGCCAAAATTGACACTTTTTCTCCACTTGTGGCAAAAATTTCACCTATGTGCTCAGCATTATTGGACATGGAAAATCTTAACAGACAATATAATTTACGCATATTTAATTTGCCTGAAGATGTTGAGGGAAATAACTGTAGATTATATTTGGAGAATTTATTGCCTGGTCTTTTGCAAATTAAATTCTCAGAAACGTTTGAAATTGATAAGGCTCACAGGATTCCCTCACATAGGAACCCTCTGCACACAAAACCGCGACAAATGATCTTTAAAGTTCTTTGACACCACCATTTGGTTTTAATCAAAAAAGCAGCTAGAGAAATTCCTTCATTGATGGTAAATGGAAATAAAATATTTATTCATCAGGATTTCGCCAAAGAAACTGTCTCGATTCGCAAAGAATTCACTGCTCTTCGTCCTCAACTACGAAGTCTAGGCTACAAATATGGTCTTTTTGATCCGTCGACGATGCGCATTTGGAAGGATAACTTCTCAAAATCTTTTCAACGTCCAGAAGATTTGAGACATTTTTTGACTCATCAATCACAGCTCTCAATGGATACTAATGACTCTGCTGCTTGACATTTATCAGTTTTGATTTTTAGCAGTTATGTCCTTTCTGACACAGTACCGAAATCTTTTTGTGAAGGGCTCCAGCGGTTTCGGTCATGCTTGTAAAGCGTGTGTGCGTTTCACATTTCACATCTATGTCTTTTGTTTGTCGTTTTTTCCATCCTGTTTCTTTTTTCCTTTCCCTTTTCCCTATTTGGAGCTACCTTGTCCTCATTCTCTTGATCTTCTTTATCTTCCTCTTTTTGATCTCCTTTTCTCCTTTCTTCTATTATGGCTAATACACATAATTTTAAAATAGTTTCATTAAATGTTAAAGGATTGCGCCATCCAGTTAAACGTATAAAATTTTTAGATTATCTAAATAGTTGCAAAGCGGATGTTTGTTTTATGCAGGAAACTCATATAGATGATAAAATTCTAGATTATATGAAGAAGAAATGGGTGGATGTGATTGCTTCTTCCCCTGCTAATGGTAAAAAAAATGGTGTAGCTATTTTGTTTGCAAAAAAACTTCACTGTCAAAGTCTGAGTAAAATTTCTGATAAGGATGGTAGATACAGTCTAGTTAAAATCAAAGTTCATGACTCAGTTCTATTTTTATTAAATGTTTATGGTCCTACTGCAGATGACCCAGTTTTTTTGACAAATCTTACAACCGAGGTCCTAAGGGCGGTAATGCCCCTTTAATTGTTGGAGGTGATTTTAATGTTATCTCGGACCCTTTATTGGACAGATTATCTCTTACTAAGTTTCACCCTTCTAAAGTTTATTTTGCTTTCAAATCATTTATGCAAGCCACTAAGTTAGTTGATATTTGGAGATTACATTTTCCTACAGAAAAATGTTTCACATTCTTCTCAAATCCTCACAATTCCCACTCCAGAATTGATTGTTTATTGGTTTCTAGGCATCTAATTGGTTCAATAACTGCTCCTGCTATTGGTAACATTGACATCTCAGATCATGCTATGATTTCTTTGGTTTTGAATTTGGATTCATCTTTTAATAAACAATCTAGATGGCGTATGAACACGGGTATAATTTTAAATGAGTTTAACAAGCCTAAACTTTTATCCGCCATTCAAGAATATTTTATACTGAACCCTGAAGGTTCTACTTCTATGATTAATAGATGGGATGCTTTTAAAGCTTATATTAGAGGTGTAACTATATCTATTATGGCCCACGAAAATAAAACCTTTCATGCAAATGCTAAAAATCTTCAAAAACAGATTGCAAAAGTTGAGCGTCTTTTTATTACATCCAACAATCCTCAATATAAATTTGAACTACAAAAATTGCGTTATGAATTTAATTCAATCCTAAGTAAAAGAGCTGGTATTCAAATCTCTAATGCTAAAGCCAGATTTAGTTTTAATACCAATAGATCTGGAAGGCTATTAGCTAATTATTTACGTATAAAAAAGGATAAATCTCAAATCAATTCAATTCATGGTGCCTATGGTAAAATTGCTCTCTCTCACAATGAAATCGTTAATGAATTTTTGAATTTCTATTCTAAATTATATAATAAACCTGATTTTCAGGATGCTTCTTTAATCAACTCCTTTTTAAATTCCTGTGAGTTACCCAAGATTCCACAATCAGATAAAATTGGACTTGATGCACCTATCACCAAAGATGAAATCTTAACTGCTATAAAATCCCTTAAAAAGAACAAATCTCCTGGTCCTGATGGGATTCCAGCAGAATTCTACAAAGAATTTCTGTCATACCTTTTACCTTTTTACACCAACTATTTATGTTTTTCGGAGCCACAGGAACTACCTCTGGTTCTTTTACAGAAGCGTTAATTATAGTACTTCCAAAACCAGATAAGGATCCCACTCTTGTGTCTAATTAACGCCCTATATCCCTAATTAATCAAGATTGTAAATTATATGCTAAAGTACTTGCTACTAGATTGGGCCCCATATTAGATTCTATTATACACCCTGACCAGTCTGGTTTTATGAAGAATAGATATTCTGCTAATAATACAAGAACTTTGCTACATATTATTGAACAAAGTCCTACTTTAACGTTGCCATCTGGAATTTTAGCCTTAGATGCTGAGAAAGCATTCGATAAAATCCATTGGCAATTTTTATTTCATACGTTGTCCTCATTTAATTTTGGAGATACTTTTATATGCATGATTTCAGCTCTATATTGCGCCCTACTGCTCGTTTATTTATTAATGGACAAGTCTCAAATCAATTTTCGCTTTTTAGAGGTACAAGGCAAGGATGTCCTCTTTCCCCTCTTTTATTTTTAATTGGCATTGAACCTTTTCTTACCTCTATAAGAAAATGTGACAATATTAAAGGAATTAATATTAAGGATGTTATTGTTAAAACTCTTGCTTATGCGGATGATGTGCTTTTATTTGTTAGTGACCCTATATCTTCGTTCCCCTCATTAATGGATATTATAACAAAATACTCTACAGTCTCGGGCTACACTTTAAATACCAACAAAACTGAATTTTTTCCCCTTAATGTTTATTGCACTCATGATATGCTTCCCATGCGTGAAATTATTTGGCAAAAGAATAAGTTAAAATATCTTGGAATTTTATTTTCTTCATCCATAAAATCAACAATAAATTTAAACTGTGAATTCATCCTAAATTACATTAAAAATAAAACGTCTAAATGGGCGTCATTACATCTTTCATGGTGGGGCAGAATGGGTTCTATCAAAATGACTATTGCTCCCAAAATCTTTTATACCCTGGCCATGATCCCTACTCAATTTCCATTAAAGTTTTATAAAGAGGTTGATAAATTTTTGTCAAAGTTTTTATGGAACAACAAATCTCCTCGTATTAGTTATAAAAAGTTAAAAGTGCCTAAACGTAATGCTGGTTTTGGTATCCCAGATTTCTTTCTTTATCATAAAGCTTTTATTTTAAAACAAAGTTCATTATGGTTTAACCACTCCTTTTTAGGTCTCGCCTAGCGACGCAGCGCGAAAGCGCTGTCGCTAGCGAGATCTATTGTTACTGACTTGCTTCGGAAGGGAGACAGGAGATGTGCACGCGCAGGACGGACTGCAACCGTGAACACGCACGTACAGGCACGCGATGTGCACATCTCCTGTCCCCCTTCCGTCCTCTCCAGCCGCATTGCACGCACTCCCCAGCTGTCCTTGCACCCCCTCCAGTGTCAGTCAGCCATGCGCCTGCCACCCCCCACCCACCCCCACCTTACCGTCATTCCGCCATGCTTCACGCGATGCCCTGCAGCGTGTCCCCAGAGCTCACGTCACGCTGGTCTTTTCTGGCGATCTCCAGACAGCAAATGTGCACGCTCACGGCGCGTTCTGATGTGCACTTGTCTTCTGTCGGTCGCAGTCTCGTGGCACCAAAGCAATAACAACCGCACGCCTACGAAAGCCGCGCCCACTCTATTAAAAATGCCAGCAGGATCCTATCCACGGTCATTTTAAGCCTCACGTGTTCTACCTGGTGACGCACGCGGAAGCACCCCCTTCCAGTCAATGCGCAACCATGGAAATAGAACCGAGAGTATTCGTGACGTGCAGACCGTTGGCAGTGATTGGCTGAAGGACCTCAGCGAGAGGTTAGAGGAGCTGAGCGGCAGGAGGAATCTGTCTGGAGCAGTAGTAGGTAAATAATAGAGGGGCCCGGTGATACAGGTGAGAAATAATACGGTCAGGCGAGGGGGAGAGAAAATAAGCAGGCTAGTGCTGGGGAATTCTGCATAGAGAGAGTGCAGTGATGAGGGATTTGAATGGGCGAGGACATATTTTGACGCTGACCAGTTTGTGTGTCACATTTCCTCGTTTGAGATGTGCTAATGTGTAATAGTTTTTATGTGTGACATATTGATGAGTGACACGTACTCGCTGGCAGTTACTGCTAATTGTTCTTGTTTGCATATCATATGTTTGAGTACCGAACTCCACCCCGTTCTTTCCATACCTCCAAATATTCCTCACCAGTCTCAGTGCTTTGCGGCCTTATATGTACTATGACGAGCTTTATATATTGTGCAATATAATATTAACCTCCACGGAAGGTTTTGGTGTAGACTTAGGTCCCCCGTACCAGCAGCATCAAACACCGAGGGGACTTTCATGTGGAGGCCAGTGTGATGTCTCCACAGTCTAGACAACCTTCCTATCCCCTACATAGTTCATCCCCCTGTATCCAACCTAACCTATATTCCTTAGACCAACTTAGTTGACATAGCAGAGGCACGCCTTCCAAGTCCAACATATTTATTAGAAAAAATGTAAAAGTGCGAACTTGCACCAAGAGAGGACTGCAAAACGCTCTTAGAGGGTGAAGAGATAATCTCCGTGCAGAGAGATGAGGTGAAAGTATATAAGTAAGTGTTTGTTTATGTAAAAGGGCGTGATTGGTATGTGTAGTGAGCCATCCGAGACCCTCCCACGGTAGCGCACTGCCCCGGATGTGCACCTTTTACATCCTTCTGGCCAGAGGCTATAAAATAACGGGGTCCTAGACTGCACACGGGGGGGTGTTTGTTTGTTTGTATTTGATTCATTGGTGTCAGCAAGAGCACACTGCCAGACAGGGTGTCCGCGCTACCTGGCGTCACCCTGCCACACTAGCGACGAGGGTCCTCCCACGTGTGCCCCTGCCGTGATTACGTTCTGGCTGCACCCTGCAGGTTCATTACACACCTGAGATCAGTTGCCTCTGTGGCGCCGCCACCACTCTTACCTAATCGCTGCACTACACGGTTTGCCTTGTTTTTGTAAGTTCTTCACCTTTTGTATTCCTTATAATTTTGTCGCAGCGGGATTCTGACAGCTGCACTTTCATGGCAGCGGGCCGCTGCACTTTCATGGCAGCGGGGCCGCTGCACTTTCATGGCAGCGGGGCCGCTGCACTTTCCTTAAAGAAGAAAGAGCGGGCGTGGGAAGAGCGCTAGATTTTCATTACAGGAGAAGAGTTCCCAAACTTTCATAAAGAGGGGGTAGGTTTGTAGTGCCATGCTCTTTGTTGCAAGTGCGAAACTTCTAATAGTAAAGGGACCCTCTCTTTATTTACGGAGGCGAAAAGCACTTGGACCCACATAAACCGGCAAAAAACTGCACATGCACTCAAATACGACACACCGATCGTTCATTGGGGCGATGAGATTCCGGGTTCTCAACATTTTTTAGGAGTGGAAAAAAAAAAGCACTTTCATTATCGGCGGGGAGTCCCCACACTTCTATGGCAGAGGAGAAAAGCACACGCAATTTTATTTCACTGGACACTCCTTGTTGTATTTGTTTTCATCATTTCACACTTCTTTACGTTAACATAGCCATTGCTTTACTGTACAGTTGCTAGAAAAGCATATAATATGGTATAGTGTGCATTTTCTTTCTTTAAAGAATTGCTCCACTGCAAAGCAAAAAACATAAAATAAAAAACATTGCCATTTACAATGCCAATATCTCCAGCTCCAACAAATGCGAGACCTATTGCATTGTAAATGCTTGTTAAATACTCCTCCTGCTTGGCTATCTATTGAGAAATCTATAGTAAGTCCATTTCCATTACCTACTTTATTGTCTATGCATAATAATACCACATTTTTTCATAAATCAGTTATTATTAAATCTACTAAAATGTTATTTAATGATCTTGACTTAATTTTTCTTTTTCCAATGAATAATACTGATGAGTTATCACTGTGGTATAGTAATGTTATTAAATTAAACAAGAATATTAGTTTTTGGTTTTCATGGATTAGAGCTGGTATTTTTTATCTTAAAGATGTTTATTCCAATAATACCTTTATTGCCTTTGAAACGTTGCAAGCAAGATTTGGTCTACTTAAATCTGACCTTATTAAGTATCAATATTTGTACAATTCAATCTTAGACTCCTTTCCCAATGCTATTCCGTCCGATGTTACAGCAGATTTATCAATTTACATTCAAACAGTCTCTAGATCGTCTCATGGGGTTTCCATTCTATATAAAAAATTATCAGATACTCTAGGTAGCAATTTAGAGATGATTTCATCTTTTTGGAACAATGAACTTTCGCTTTCTTTATCTATTGACACATGGAAGGATATTTGGCTTGATAGCATATCTGGTTGGCTACCTGTTTCAATATACCAAACCAATTCATATATCCTATACAATTGTTTATGGACTCCATCACGTTTATTAAAGGCTAAACTTCTTCCCTCTGCAGATTGTTGGCATTGTAAATTACATCCTGGTACGTTAAAACATATGCTTTTTGACTGTCCTCTAGTTTTTAAATTTTGGTCTGAAGTTTGGGTTATTATAAAAAGATTTTTAAATTCCATATTGATGTTTCCTATCAATTAATAATATGTAAATCTGCTATTATTTTACCAAATGTACATGATTTGGAAAGTAAACTTTTAATTTCCTAATCTCAGCAGCTATAAAATCCATCACTTTTTGCTGGAAAGATGTTTCTATATTATCTGTTAATGCTTGGTGGTCGTGGGTTATCTTTACTAGAAGAGGTGCTCAATTATCCATGAATGGGATTTCACATAATTCGCTCGCTTATCAATCTTTTTGGTTACCTGTTGATGTATATTTATCCTCTTAAGGTTGTATTTATATCTCCAATTTTGTTTTTAACTCAAAAAGGTTGTATGTATGATATAATATAGCTGCTCTGTGTAAATCTTATGCATTAGTTGTTATATTTGTCCCCTTCCCTCCTTTCCTTCCTTCCCCCCTTTTATGTATCTTTTCAATATGTAATGTCTCAGTACCTATTGTAATTTTTAAAATAATTTTTGATCAATTTGCGAATTGTTAATAGGTATTTTGTTGTTAAATAATAACATTTTATGTAATGTCTTTATTAGTTGTTTATGAACAAAATAAAATAAAATATTTTGAACTAAAAAAAAAAAAAAAAAAAGGAATCGACCCCTTAGTGTCATTTTTAAGGAGGAATCATGTGAAAAAATGCTTAGGGACCCTCTACAAAGCACAGTTTAGCATCCTCGTAAACATCTCCCCTGGAACTACTGCAGACTATATATGCAACTTTCTGCTTACTGATGCCAGCTACATTGAATAAACAATCACTGGCAAAGCCAATAGGTCTCACCTTTGGCCATGTTGTACAGCATCCTAGATGCTGTGCAGCTTGGCTAAACAAGAAAAAAAAAGTATAGCGCCATTTGCTAGACATGCACACCAAGCATGCATGCGCCTACAAAATGACACAGAAGCTTTTTTTTCTTTTTATTTGCTGATCTAACTCGGATCAGCAACTAAAGAGAGAAAACATGTGCGAAAGAGTATATTTTTTTAAGCAGGTGGGGGAAGCAACGCAGGGAGGGGGGGCTTGAAAGCCACATGGGAGGAGAGCAGGTGGGGGCGAAGCAACACAGGTGCAGGGGCACAGAAAAAGCACTGCGGGCCAGTGGGATTGAAGCAACACAGGCGACTGGAAGCAAAATGGAGGGCATAGATGGGGGGGAAGCAACATGGAGTTTGTGGGTGAACAAACGGGCATGAGAGAAAGAAATGTCGAGCTGGGAGGCAGAGAAGCACACGAGTGAAAAATTAATGCAGGTGAGGAACGTACATAGGGGCAAATGCATCACGGATGGGAGAATGACGCGCGAGAGAGAGCAGTGCAGAGAAGGGAAAGAAGCACGCCGGTGAGATGGCTGAAAAATACATGCACTCTTGTGGAGTGCTCAAACAAAAAGCAAAAAGTAGAGCCTGAAAAAGTGAGCAGTGTAAGCACACAGTAATGAGTCCATGCTCCAGGGGAAGGACAAACACAAGAAAAGGAAGGAACCCCAGACACGCTAATGAATAAAAAGATAGCTGCCATACCCCGCCTGCCTGAGCTGTATGTTTTGTGCTGTCATCACTATTTTCCAATTAGGCAGGTGCTATGTACTCTACTATGTACTTTATTTTGCATGCTCTGTTGAGTTTAATTTTAAAGGCATGCTATGCACTTTAGTTTGGGTGCACTGTAAAGAAGTCTGTTTATTGAAGTACAAGTGCCTAATATTTTTGTTAAAACAGCATGCACTGCTGAGCAATCAATTAAAGCCCTCCGTTTCCTGCTGTTCTTATTTACTGCTGGAGTGTCTGGTATTTTTGTTTGTACAACGGCTGCTGACTAATTACACTGCTGAGCAATAAAATACCTCAGTTTCCTACTGCCCTTGTTTCCTGCCTGAGTGTCTGGTATTTTGCTTTTGTTTTTACAGTGATTGTTGACTGTCTCTATTTCCTGCCCTTGTATCCTGCCAGAGACTGTCTTCTGATTGGCAGGCAGCACTCTCCACATGCATGACGTGCTATAAATACCACATACAATGTATGGCCGCCTGCTTGGCTTCAGTAATCCATTTGAAGAGAGAGATGTGTCTCCCACCAGCACCACCTCTGGGTTCTGAGCTTCACCGCCTGTGACAAGAGCAACCCGGACACTGTCCCGTGGAAGCTGGGAGCTTGCAACCTCTCTTAGAATCCCATCACTTAAAGATGACTTTCCAAAACCTTGGACCTTGAAACCTAGTTGTTCACACTCTCCATACCTTGACTATGACCATCATTCTCTTACCGGCCCTCAACTCTCCAGCTACTTCACGCCATTACACAAACCTCAGATTAGTGCACTAGTTGGATGCCTCTTGTTTTTGTTTTCTCCTTTATTCAAAGACACCCTTACAGTTTGAATTTAAATTAGGAAGTTTTAGTGGAAAAAAAGAACCAGGGACAGATTGTGTGGGTTCTGTGAAGTAATACAACATAAAAGACAGGTAATAGAATTGTTAGTTTCAGTAAAGAAACGAAAAATATGTGCTTAGGGTTAAGGAGGGGGTTAGTGTTCAAAGTCCCCCAAGTGAAATGATTTCTTTCAGTAATCCTTGTTTGATAATTTCTGATGGACTCACACCCAAAAAACATTTTCCTTAGCCTTTTATGAAAAAGATAGATTTTTTGCCTAAGCCTAATTTTACCATACGGCGAGTTGAAGGGTAAACTCAATGGTGGTTTCCACAAGTGGGTTTAGGGATTGTGGAGGCAAGCCGCAAATAACTGAAGGGGGGGGCAAAAAAACATGCTCAAGCTGGTTGTAAAACACTAATGTATGGTTGCCTAAATTGATTGTGTTGTTTTGTCACAGAGTACCTTCCTTGCAGTAGGAGTGTGTCTTACTACTAAAACTTGAAGGGTCCTGCTCAAAAGGATCAACACACATAATTCTTTCCACAGGAGCTCCAGGTATACCAGAACCATTGCTCTCTCGCTCTCTTTTCTCAAACCCCCCCATACCCCTCCAGGGTCAGATGTTGGTGTCAGTTGTCTCTTCATATACCAAGGATTAACCTTGGAGGGGAGTGGTGGAAGATCTTCACTTCCAGAGGAATCCTGGGAATTGAGATGAGCGCAGTACTGGGTGAGCGGCCCTTGGTTTGACACTAACAAATGAGAGTGACAATGAAGTCAACCAATGGTAATCAATGAGCGGGCTGTAAGCCCACTGTAATCTAACAATATATCTCACGACAGACAGCGCATGTGTTGGCTGGTAGGCGAGACCTAAAAGTGAGCTGTGATTAAGGTAGAAAGATAAACATGCATTTTTCTTTACTGTTGACAGTGTGGCCATCTATTTTGATCAGAAGCAGAAAATAGAGGTTATTTGGAGAGTTTTAGTGCTGGAGAGGTGTGAAGATGTTATTTTACAGGCAGCTGAGTAAATATAGGAGAATGTTATTTAATCAGACGTTGTATGGTGGTGGGACCCCGTGTGTTGAGCATCTGGCTGGCTAGCAGTGTGTGGGTGTTAGCAATGAAATAGAAGATGCAGCAGGATTGAGGGACATCAGCAGAGGTAAACGTGAGTCTAAGTACTGTAATAGCTGGTACACTGCAGGATAGAGATACGATAGGCACACTGCGTGTAAGTCCAACACACAGGAAAGTCAAGGGGTGCTACTGAGCTACTGAACTAGATTTAGGAGCACCGGCAGAGCCACAAATGGACTTAGGTTTGCTGAAATCATGTGTTGCTACAGACCTGAGGGACACCAGTTGAGCTGTTTCTGTATCCAAGGAGTGTAGGATGGAGGTGCACTGGCGGAGTTGGTCATGGGTGTCTGTTTTGCAAGAAGAGTGAGATACGATGTCAAAGCTGTGTGGATGCATGAGTCCAAGGACTGTAGCAACAGTGCTGGTGGACACTGTTTGTTCTATAGCAACTTATAACTAAGTTTTCTTTAATTTACTGTATAACCTTTTGTGTCCAATGAATGGGGGCTGGAGGGAGAGGCTTCAGAGCACTTGAGTACAAGATGTCCCGCTGTGTGTTACAAATGCACCACATCCACCAGGAAAACCTTTTTATTGATTTATTTCGATTTTAGATAGAAAACCGTAACCCATATGTGAGAAGTTGGCCTGGCATATGCTGTCCACTAGTTATAGTGGGTACCTTGCACCAGTCCAAATGACCCTTATTGATGATAGGTTTAAAGACAACCTTTATTGAAAGCTATCCTAGTGGTAGCTATGGAGAGCAGCCTTCAGGCTAAGTCTTGAAGGAGTGTAAAGCAGCTTGTTTTACCAGATTATAACCTCCTGAATGACCAAATGAAAGGAGAACCACACCAGGTATATATATATAAAATATATGCATTTATTTCTAAACACTCACTACTAATCTCTTTATGAGATTAGAGTCCAAGATACACAATATCAGTATTAAAACGACAGCAAATAGCACAATATACAATGGGCCCCAGGGGGGGGGACCAAACCATATATTAAGAAAGTGGTATAAGAACCACGACTTGACTAGACACAGTGCCTAGAGCACGTAGAATCGCTGGGACCCCAAGGAACCACCCAAGGTAGTGACACAGGAGACCCACGGGGGACGTGTGCAGTGTGAGAACACAGCCGCGAGTGCTGTAGGATTCTATGAGGAAAGTCGCGGTTGGAATTTTAAAGCAAAAGGACACTTAGGAGAGGATTTTGAGCAAACCCCTTTAGACTTAACGGGTTCTAGGACCAACACCCACAGGAGCACCGGAGTACTCGAGTTACCTCACCCAGGGAAGCCAGGTGCATAGGTGTCAAAGGGTGTCGGGAATCGTCGTTGTTTTCAATGGCGATCTGCTGCAAAGTGCTGCTGCCGTGAAGAAGAAAAGTGTCAGGGATGATCCAAGCCTGGATCGAAGATGTGAAGAACCTGAAAGCAGAGGGGACAGAGTCTGGGTCACTAGCCAATGACCAGGAGTGGAGCAATCGAATGCCCACTGATGTCGGGTGCTTCAGGTGCGAAGAGGTGAAGCTTGACTCTGCAGCCACGGGGTCCAGGAGATGTCGAGGACAACCAGGAGCCGGATTCGAGATGTCCCACAAAGGATGTCGAGTGCTGGGGTGTCGGTGCTCGAATTGAACCCAACAAGCCTTGGCAACAGCAACCCATGCAGGAAGAGAAATGATGTTTCTGTGAGGACCGGCAAGGTCCTGGGGACTCCCCAAGCGATGGAGAGTCAGGGCACGTCTGGAGCAACCAGGGAAGCCCAATTAAAGTTAGAGTTGCCTTCTTGGGGACCCACAGGTTAATGGACCAGGGATCGCGAAGGGACCTCAAGAGGAATCACAAAATGGCGGCCCACAGAACACTCGTTGAGTGTAGGCCGGCAATCTTTGGTGTAATTACTGCTCGGGGTCAGGGCTACAAGTAACCCAAAGCTCAGCCTCAGGGGTTGCCAGAAAGCTGATGCTTCTGCAAATGGTCGCTGTGTCCAGGGGTTCGGGTTGCACGGTCTCCACGAGGGATATGGGCCTCAGACTTGCTGTGGGCACAGATTGACCTCAGTGACCTTGGGAACCCACCTCCTGTGTGGCAATATTCTTCGGAGTCCATCGGAGCTGCGGAGATGCCAACCGGTCAGTTGCGTTAAAGGTGCCTGCCTTGCAGGGGAGTAACTCCTTTACTCCAAGGGAGATTCTTCAGTCATCCAGCGTAGTGCAGATCGTCGAAGTACTTGGTTTCTGTGTCAGAGTTTAGTCCAGGTTTAATCTAAAGTCGTGTAGTCAGGGGTTCCTACTTTATACCCAAGGAAGGGGTGGGACAAACTCTGGGGAACCACCTATGGGAGGGTCAGGAAAGAGGGGTGGCTACACCCATTTCCTTTGTCCAGTTTCGCGCCAGAGCAGGGGCTGGTAGCCCCTGCAACCGGTTTGAGCTGGACTATGCACAGGGACACCAAATGTGCCCCCAGTGCAGACTTCAAAGCACTCTTGGAGTGCACCCACCCAGCCCCAATACACTAAAGCCTGTCTGGGAGGTGGTCACACCTCCCTGTGACAGGAAACCTATTGTCCAGGCCTCCCCTGCCGGAGTTTCGTCCAGCAGCAGGAGGGCAGACTCGTGTCTGTGGCTGCAGCATTCATTTTGTGGTGCCAGGGTTCTGTTAAGCTGGTACCGGGTGTACCGGTGGTGCCATGTTTCTCCCTCTAGTAGGGTGGAATCATACCTCCCACTGGGGTGCAGGTATGATTCCAAGGTGTTTGACACCAAACACGACATGTTTCCCTGCAGCCATTCTCAAGTTAGCATTTACCGCGAGGTTATAATGCACTTAAGAGTATATGGTTGGCTGCATCACAAACAACCCCGGAATAAAGATTCCGAAAGCTGCAGAGGGGCTCTGCTCATGCATGGGCACCCTCTCACACGAAACCCAGCACCCTGCCTTCAGGATTGTTAAGGCCTGCCATAGGGGTGACTGATAGGTTTACATGTGCAGTGATATGGAGAGATTTAGGGAACCTAAATCTCAGTAAGGGGTGCATATACCACCTTACACAGGCTGCTGTAGCAGACCTGTTGTGTCATTTTAAAGGCTTCCCAGGGGTGGCACAATACATGCTGCAGCCCCTGGTAGGCCTCTGGGGTACCTAGGCCCTGGGTATATAGTATACCATATACTAGGGACTTATAAGGGTACCCCAGAATCCAATCTGGAGTGTACCTAAAGTACATACAATCAATTTAGAGTAGAAAGCAGATAGAATGGGGTCCTGATTAGCAGGGCCTCAGTCTGGCTAAGTCGAAAAACAGTGAAACATCAGCAAAAAGTGGGGGTAACTATAAGAAGCAGATCCTACTCTCCTACACAACCCCCCCCAAACGTCAGGACATTAAACTAACCATGACCAGTTGAGTCTTCATGTTCTAAGTGGAAATATCTGGAGCGTCCATCTGCATTGGCATGGTTACTCCCAGGTCTATGTTCCACTGTATAGTCCAATCCCTGTAGGGAAATGGACCACCTCAAAAGTTTGGGGTTTTCACCCTTCATCTGTTTTAGCCATAAGAGGGGCTTGTGGTCTGTCTGAACAATGAAGTGAGTGCCAAACAAGTATGGCCTCAGCTTCTTCAAGGCCCAAACCACAGCAAAGGCCTCCCTCTCAATGGCTGACCAACGTTTCTCTCTGGGGGTCAACCTTCTGCTAATAAAAGCTACTGGCTGATCCTGACCTTCATCATTCAATTGTGATAACACAGCCCCTACCCCCAACTCAGATGCATCTGTTTGGACAATGAATTGCTTGGAGTAATCAGGACTTTGCAGAATGGGAGCAGTGCACATGGCCTACTTCAGGTCATCAAATGCCTTTTGACAGCTAACTGTCCACTGAACTTTCTTTGGCATTCTTTTATAAGTCAAGTCATTCAAAGGGGTCACTATGGATCCATACCCTTTGACAAACCTTCTATAGTACCCAGTCAGGCCCAAGAAAGCTCTGACCTGAGTCTGGGTGGTTGGAGCAACCCAGTCCATGATGGTCTGGATTTTGCTCTGCAATGGTTGAACCTGGCCTCCTCCCACAAGGTGGCCCAGGTACACAACCTGACTCTGCCCTATCTGGCACTTGGTGGCCTTGATAGTTAGGCCTGCTTTCTGCAGGGCCTCCAAAACATTTTGCAGGTGGACCAGGTGATCCTCCCAGGTGGAGCTAAAGACAGCAATATCATCTAGATATGCTGCACTATAGGCTTCCAGGCCTGTAAGGACTTTGTTCACCAACCTTTGAAAAGTGGCAGGTGCGTTTTTCAAACCAAAGGGCATCACCACAAATTGGTAGTGCCCACTAGGGGTAGAAAATGCTGTTTTGGGTTTTGCATCCTCAGCTAATCTGATTTGCCAGTAGCCAGCTGTCAGGCCAAATGTGCTGAGAAACTTGGCTGAGGCCAAAGTGTCTATGAGCTCATCTGCCCTAGGGATTGGATGGGCATCAGTCCTAGTGACTGCATTGAGACCTCTGTAGTCTACACAAAACCTCATCTCTCTTACCACCCTGGGTGTGAGGTTTAGGCACTAAGACTAATGGACTATCCAGTATCTATCCAGGGCTATCTGAGGGTTCAATCACACCCAAATCCAACATCTTCCGGACTTCAGTCCTGATGCAGTCCCTGACATGGTCAGGTTGCCTGTAAATTTTATTTTTAACAGGCAGACTGTCCCCAGTGTCCACTTCATGAGTGCACCAGGTAGTCTGACTTGGAGTCAGAGAGAACATATGTCTGAACTGATTGAGAACTTTTCTGCAATCAGTTTGCTGCTGGTCAGTGAGGCTGCCTGCCAAGGCTACACCATCTACTGATCCATCATCAGGGTTCTGTGAGAGCAGGTCAGGAGTGGATCACTCTCTTCCTCCTGTCCCTCATCAGTAGCCATGAGCAAGCCCATGTCTGCCCTGTCAACATATGGTTTCAGTCTGTTTACATGGAGCACCCTGTGGGGCTCCTGGGAGTTCCAAGGTCCACCAGATAGGTAACCTCTCCCTTCTGTTCAACAATGGTATGGGGGCCACTCCACTTGTCTTGGAGGGCTGCTGGCGCCACAGGTTCCAACACCCATACTTTCTGTCCTGGCTGATAAACAGTCAGCACCGCCTTTTGGTCATGCCAGGCCTTTTGCAATTCCTGGCTAGCCTCAAGGTTTTTAGTTGCCTTCTTCATGTACTCAGCCATCCGGGAGCGAAGACCAAGTACATAGTCCACAATATCCTGTTTAGGGGGTTTGAGAGGTAACTCCCATCCCTCCTTCACTAGACACAATGGACCCCTAACTGGATGTCCAAACAGAAGCTCAAATGGGCTGTAACCAACCCCATTCTGTGGAACCTCTCTGTAGGCAAAGAGAAAGCAGGGCAAAAGTATGTCCCATCTGCGCCTAAGCTTTTGTGGGAGACCTGCCCTTATGCCCTTCAAGGTTTTGTTGAATCTCTCAACTAAACCATTGATTGTGGGTGATAGGGGGTAGTACATGTATAATTTACTCCACACTCCTTCCACATAGCAGTCAAGTAACTAGACATGAAGTTTGCAACTCTGTCTGATACTATCTCCTTAGGAAAACCCACCCTGGAAAAGATTCCCAGGAGGGCCCTGGCCACCACAGGAGCTGTGGTGGTCCTGAGGGGAATTGCTTCTGGGTATCTAGTGGCATGGTCCACCACCACCAGGATAAATCTGTGCCCAGATGCTGTTTGAGGATCTAGGGGACCAACAATGTCAATCCCTACCCTCTCAAAGGGAACCCCCACCACTGGTAGTGGTATCAGGGGGGCCTTTGTAGTGCCACCTGCCTTACCACTGGCTTGACAGGTGACACAGGAGCGACAAAACTCCTTGGTGTCTTCAGACATATGAGGCCAATGAAAGTGAGGGACAATTCTGTCCCAAGTCTTATTTTGGCCTAGGTGTCCTGCCAATGGGATATCATTTGCTAGGGTCAATAGGAAGCTCCTAAACTTCAGAGGATTAACCAACCTCCTGGTGGCTCCAGGCTTGGGGTCTCTACACTCTGAGTAAAGGAGTCCATCATCCCAATAGATCCTATGGAACCCACTAGCACTCCCAGCAGCCTCAGCAGCAGCTTGCTGTCTGAGGGGTCCAAGAGAGGGGCAGCTCAGTTGCTCCTGGCTCAGATCTGCCCTGGAAGGGCCCCCTGTCCCCAAGAACTCAAACTGATCAGGTTCAAGCTCCTCTGGGACAGTTCCTTCTTCAGGACTGAGATCATCTCCCTCAAGAGACTGATCTGCATTCTGAGGCAGGGGGGAAGACACTGCCTTAACCCTACTGCTACTCCTCTTGGGAGGCACCTGGTCCATTCTTCCAGGATCCAGGGCCTGTTCAGTTTTAGACATTTTTGCCTGTGACCTGGTCATAGCAAACACATCTGCAGGGATGCCCAACATTTCTGCATGGGTCCTGAGCTCAACTTCAGCCCAAGCTGAAGTTTCCAAATCATTTCCAAGCAAGCATTCAACAGAGAGGTCTGCACTTACCACAACCTTCTTAGGGCCAGTTACCCCTCCCCAGGAGAAATTAACAACTGCCAGGGAATGGTCTGTCCTGACATTGCTAGCATTGGTCACTTGGTACATTTCACCAAGTATGATCTGCTCAGGGGCTACAAGATCTTTTGCCACCATTGTGACATTTGCTCCTGTGTCCCTGAATGCCAAAGCCTCTTTTCCATTAATTATAGGCTGTTGTCTGTATTTTCCTAGATTACTGGGGCTTACAAATAGGGAGGCCATATCCCTGCCTCCATCACAGACCAACATAGCCTGAGTTGGAACTCTGACTAGGCCAGAGTCCATCTCAGATCCCAGGGTTAACCCTACTACACCCTTATTTGGAACACCACCACTTGGAGCTGAACTAGGGGGAACAGTTGCCTTAGGGGCAATGGTGGCTGGAGTTGAGTCTTTGGTCTTGGTACAGTCACTAGTCCAATGGGTTTTCTGTTTACAGATTTTACACCATGGTTTCTTTTGGCCTTTTCCTTTGTTAGATTGGGACACCCCACCAGATGCAGATTTTTGGGGCCCTTGAGAAGACTTCTGGTCTTTACCCTTCTCACCACCCGTATCAGAGTTTTTAGAATCTTGCTTCTTGGAGTCACCACCTTGGTTCTGAACCTTCTGCCTCACCCTGGTTCTGACCCATTTGTCTGCCTTCTGACCCAATTCTTGGGGAGAGGTCAGATCAGAGTCCACCAGGTACTGATGCAACAGTTGATTTTGACAGTTGTTAAGGATCTGCTCTCTCATGATTAAATTATACAATCCTTTGAAATCACACACCTTACTGCCAAGTAACCAGCCTTCCAGAGCCTTAGTAGCACAATCAACAAAGTCAACCCAGTCCTGAGTCTGTGCCTTTTGGGTATCTCTGAACTTTAACCTGTATTGTTCAGCGGTTAGGCCAAACCCCTCAATCAGAGCACTCTTCAGGACTTTGTAATTGTCAGCATCCTCTTCTCTTACAGTGAGGAGCTTGTCTCTACCTTTGTCTGCAAAGGAGAGCCACAAGATTGCTGCCCACTGCTCCTGAGGGACCCTCTGTACTTTACAGGCCCTCTCCAGTGCAGTTATCCATTTGTGGATGTCAACCCCACTCTGGTAGGGAGGGACAATCTTGTTCAGGTTCCTATGGTCATGAGGATGATCTCTACCTCTAGGGACACTGTTGCTGCCACCATGGGGCTCTAGCCCCAACTTCTGAGAAGCTCTCTGAATCTCCAGGGATTCCCTGTCTAAGGCCAATTGCTCTCTCTTGATTCTGAGCTTAGCTCTCTCAAACTCAAGCAGTTGGCATTTCTTCTCATAAGAGGATACCCTTTTATGAGAAGCAGAGGACCCTATAGATGTACCAGAATGATTAGATTCCTGAGAAGGAGATCTTGATCTTCTTGGTAGACTATTAACCCTTCCAGATGGGGTAAAGAGAACCCCACTGGGGTCTCCTTCCTCACCTTCAGGAAGAATTGGATTTTCCAGGTTGGAATCATTTTGATCCCCCTGGCCAGCATCAGAGTCTGGGTCATAGTAGTGTTCACTACCTGGCCTTTCCTCTTCAGCTGCCCCACCCCTTTGCCAACCTCATCAGACCCTGGGGTCTTTCTGAGGTCATCTGCTAACAACAACTGTATGAGGTGTTGTGTGGATGGGCTTTTCCCTGTCTTCAATTTCCTAGAGGCACACATAGTCCTCAATTCTTGGTATGAGACCTGGTCATACTTAGTTGGGAGAGACCCACTGGTTTCTGCCCTTGAAGACATGACTAGTGTGGTGTGGTGTATGCACCTACCTACTCTAGTGTGGCCTACTAAACTCTCTTGAGTTGTAGAAAGGGTGTGCTAAGCCCTTGACACACAACTCTAAGTTCAGTAGAACTTACTGTATTCTAAACTTGATTTATATGTACCTATGTACCTATAGTGGTTTTCAGTTAGTCACTCAATGAGATTATCTGGTAAAGCAATAGCAAGCTTGAATCCCACCGCTGCCACCAATGTGAGAAGTTGGCCTGGCATATGCTGTCCACTAGTTATAGTGGGCACCTTGCACCAGTCCAAACGACCCTTATTGATGATAGGTTTAAAGACAACCTTTATTGAAAGCTATCCTAGGGGTAGCTATGGAGAGCAGCCTGTAGTGTAGTTCCTATTTCCCTACTAGGCTCTGCGCATTGGAATAATATAACCTATAGGCTTGACATAGGACTAAGGTCGGCATGTCCCTATCGAGTATATTAAACTTAATTACTTGTGCCAGCTAGCTCAGAGGCCACTAGAAACTCCTTGAGAACAAGAAGGGAGTAGTTTCTGGCAACCGAAAAACATGACTACTTTGTTTCCCTTTAGAATCGGAACACGTCTCAGAATCGTGGAAACAATAGATAACAGTTTCACTCAGTCAATCGTGCATGCTTAGTTTCTACAGAGTTACACAGAAAGGAAAGACGGGCGTTTCAATAAAAGGGTTTTATTGAACAGTCTTGTTTCTCGTTTAAGAGATATGTGCTGTTATGATCACAAGACAGTATGCAAGATAAATAATGTACAGCGTAAGCAGTAGAAATAAATAATACTGCGCTAGCATTATCTTTTAGCATATATTCACGTACATAAATAACATGAGCTAAAAATGCGAGTACTCATACGATGCGTCTCTAAGCTAGTTCTATCCCAATGTACCTAACCTCGTCTAGGTGTAGGGAAAGGTAAGAAGTAGGTGGAGTATTCTCTAGACTGGTATACTAAGAGTATGTTAAGTCTAGTATGCCAAGTATGGTATGCCAAGAGTCCCTCTAGGTTCTAGTCAGCTCCATACCTTGTGAAATGAGAGAGGTGGGAATCTCTTGCCGGTTCTGGAACTCTAACACCCCGTGAAGGGAGTCAGAACACTGGAAGCTGGATTCGTCTGCGTGCTGGAATGACAGCGTCTTCTCAGTGCGACAGGCCGGGAAATGGGCTCCTCTGAAGTCGAGGTCTCCTCTAACTTGCTTAGGCAAGGGAAGGTATATTTATACCTGGTAGGTGTCTTGGATTGTTAGCATTGACGTAAAGTCGGACAGAGGAAGACGTCAGGAATGAACCCTTAAGGTATAACGGTTCATACATAATAGATGAGTTCTTGGAGAAATCAATAGTCCTGTGCTAGGGGAACTCCCGAAGATTAAGGGTCTGGTTTCTAAGAACTCGTTGTGACGTTATGGTGGACGGATGTCGGTGACCATGCCTGTATTTGGAGTGCACGGTTAATGCCTAAATAAGGACAGGGATTCTATGCCTATATAAGGGCAATGCGAATTGTGCCTATATAAGGACATGATTCAGGAAAACCTATATACGGACCCCTAAAGCGGAATACAACACCCACTCCACTTTCGATTGAACGATAATACTAAATGCTAAACATTTTAAATGCTAAACATAAAATTGAGTACCACATGTTACTAAAAACATTTCTAAAAGCATTTTAAAAGAAGCTCAAAACTGTTGAAATGCAATAGGTACTGTACATTTAAAGCATCGTTTCCATTCTAAGCATATAACGGAAGAAAAATGCAACGTGAATGAAACAGAAATATATACATATGACGAAATGGTCGATAAGTTCTCAAAATCAAAGCCATTGCATATCATGCATTCAAATAAGATGTTAGACAAGTAAGGTGACAATGTGTCCCTGGAAGTATTCAAAGAAGTCCGTTTTATAAGACTAGTGCGACTGTAAGCAGATTGTTCATTTGCCATGTCTTTTCTATCGAGAAAAAAGTTTTTTAAAAGAAAAAGTTCAAATTCTGGGAATAGTTCCAAGTTTTCAAAATATGAAGGCCACATTTCATTGTTGCCCTGGTACACTGTGAACCGAATCAAAGTCAGTGTATGGGTCTGGCGTAAACATTAGATCATCTATTTCCGTAGCCAAAATATCGTCCACCGAAGTTGGTGACATTTGGAACAACTCGTTCAGAAGGTTAATTGCACAGAGATGAGAAACATCGCCTTCAGCAGAAGATGCAATGTTCGCGTCCGTTGTTACCTGTGTGCCTGTCGATCCATCTCGTACCTCAGCAGCTGCCGGAAGCGTCTGTGAGATCTCAATGAATGCCGTCATCAGGATTGGAAGCCTCTGGGGACAACACACAGCATGGGCCGTTATCGGGCCCAGCAGAGTATCGACATCCGTTGGCATGACTGATGGGCGTGTTAGACAGGTGTCTAGCATGCATTCTTCACCGCAAAATGGGCAGCGTAGAACAGGTAAGATGCAATCTTGCCAGATTGGTCTGAATGACAGGAACCACGTTGTATTAAGTTCCCGTAGACGAGGCATGCCCAAAAGCTGTACTATTCGCTCACAGCATTTCCGTTCAAGGAGGGCTCTCTCCACATCGCTCGGAGTGATGTTGGCGAAGAGGCTTGCCATAGCGTAGCAGGAGGAACAGAAACAGAATTCCTGCAACAAATGCTAGAATTAACGGCACACCACCAAACACCGAATGTGCGAAGTTTGGGATGATTCCGAGGACAGCCTGGAAAGGTGCTAATAGTCCGGAACAGATGGTCTTAAATACATGTACAATTCCGCTTGTATCAGACATGTTAAAGATACGTCCTATCATTTCTACGAAATGTATAGGGCAATTTGTACGAATTAAAGCTTGTATCTCAGCCGAAGTCCTTGCAACTTGTAGATCATAGGTTTCTTTGGCCGAGGTCAAAGGCCCTGATTGTTGTATAAGCATGGCTTTCATTCTGCTTAAAGTATCAAATCGTATAAAAGAGACATTCAACGAAGGCCATAGAGGCGACTCCCTGACTGTGTCTATTGGGGCAAACAATACTTGCATAGAGCAAGTGACCCTGGAGTTGACCGTTACTAGATATGGGATGCCTGGCAAAATGCCACAGCAACTCTGATCATTCAACATGAGGTAACTCCCATTAGAAAGTTGGCCAAACGTTGGATTAATCACAGCAGCTGGTGTACCTTGCTGGTGGCAGGACAAATTTGCCACAGAACCATTACAAGCCCCGTGTAAAGATATGTCCTGACAAATCAGTGAACCGCTCAGTGCACTTTCACAGTGTGTACCGCTTAGAAACACTTCACGATCCCCACTCCAACATCTATATGTGTAAGGTAGATTCCAGGATGTCTTAATGTATTCTTTACCCAACCTTTCATATTTGCCTGCTTGCATCTGTTTAAGGCAATACTGAAACTGAAAAGTAGTCACAGGTAGACTAATTTTGCCATGAATAAGCCATTATGTAGCTGGTTTTTCTGCCACTGTGAATGGTAATTTTTCAAGTTTTTCAATGCTCAGTACTGTATACTTTGCTCCCCTTTGTGCCAGTTCGATCTGTTTATCAGTTAGATTGTATTCTGCAAACAGAGCCGTCGTGTTGATAAAACGCCAAGGCACATAGCCCGCATGCAAAGATTGCAGCGTCCAGCTTAATAACATAATAGAACATAACTGAGACTGGCCTTGCTGTAACATGGCTAAATCTTGTTCCAGTATGTCGATAGCAGAGGATACAATACTGTCCAAGGAATAAATTCTGGAGGACAACGTTGTTAACCCATTGTAGACCACAGAGAGAGTTTTCTGTAAATTAATACGATCAAGTTCACGTATTCGTTCTGCGGCCTCCATCTGTGACACCTTCCATGCTTCATTATAAGCAGCATAAATGCCGGCATATATGAAACATTTTTGACGCGGTTTTCTTGGTCCAAGCAAGAATTTCCTAAGGTCTGCGTCTTCTTTAAGTAAAGATAAGTGTTGTTTCACATCCTTAAGTGTAGATTTTTGCAGCCAATCGAGGCATAATTTTCCTACACTGTATGTTGTTACTACCCCCGGATGCTGTCTTTGGACGTATCGTGGGTCTGGCCTATGAATAGTAAACCCCTCTGTTTTATTCATGAATCTCTCTTGACAGTTGTTTGTGTCTGTGGGCCAGATCAACCATTTTCTCCAATCAGGATTTGTTCTGTTGAGTTGTAGTATTGTGTCAACTGTAACCGCTGCCTGTGTACTGTTATTACTGGCAGGTGTTGGTACAGAAGGATTTTTCATGTCTTTAATCTTGGCTAACCCAAGGCAAGACGTTTGTTGGACAGTGTCATTCAAAAACATTATTTGCTGAGGGACGATACAGGCTCTAAACAAAGCTTCTATCCCCTGCACTTGCCAATCTTTAGTACCCCAGACAGATTTTGTGTCTATTGTGTCTTTCCATAAGTCGAAACCCTGTCTAGACAGTTGGGCAATAAATGCTGCAGAGTAAATCTGTTTTGTATTTGTTAACATAATTTTCAGTCCTGTTTTGTTTACATCTTTATAGTAAAATGTTTCTGGATCAGATGTATTGTATCCTGAAAAATATGGAAACTTTTTAGCAAATGTTTTTGAACTACCTTTTGGTGGTGTAGGACAATGCTCCCATTGGTTAAACATAAACACATTTCTAGGTATTGCAGAATTATGCAAAAAATGATGACCATAGTGGTTATAGCAATACAGCTGTTCATAGTCTGATGAACCCTCTAAATATTCATTATTAGAAAATGCAGCAGATTTTTCTAGGTCAAACATCAAGTTGTTTACAGTTTCAAAGTCCCAATCATCAGAATAGGTACTGGATGAAACAAAATCACTTAGTGAGATCTTAAATAAATGTGGAATGTTCAAATGTTCCGTCGGGCCAAAAATATCAAAATCTGTTTTGTCCCACACTATACCATCTTGTATAGGAACGGCTGTGATGTTCACTGCAGACAAGTCTCTTGTTTCACGATGGGATGATTTGTGAGGTTTCAAAAGTAAGTTCACTTCTTTACTTTCAGTGTTCACATGGATATATCTGCCATTGATAAGCACGCTAAAAGTCATAACCAAAGCTAGCCAAAGCAGGAAGAAAAATATTCCAGAAATAACCCAAAGTTCAATCCACGGTGAAACCAGATAAGTCTTTTTCAAAAAATTTAAAAAGTCTTGTACTTGCTGTTTAAAAGTTTTTGATGCTGGCGACGTCTCGGGCTCACTCAGATCCTCGGAAAACGTATCAAAGTTAATGAAATAGCCAGAAGCAGTTCTGTCAATTGTTGGAATTGCATCAGGATTTGTAGAAATCGCTGGAACCAGTTGATCACTTGTCACATTGGTGTAGACAGGTGTATTTGGACGAACTGTTACTTGAGTTTCAAGAGGGATGAGTTCCATAGCATTGTTGCTCAGTCCTTCATCTGTTACTGCTGAATTCTCGATGGTTATCAGTCTTTCAGTCTGAACCTCTTGGATAGTAGCGAGAGGAGTGTGTCTGCTACTAGGTCTGAGTCCACGAGGCCTACTATTTAGTATTGGCCACATACTGTGGTTTGATGAGGTCGATGGACACAAATCTTTCTCCTTTTTTCCAGCAAGAGGCGGCAGAAGTACTGTTCTTGTTCCGTGTATGGCTAGGACAGGTACTGGTTGTCTGTAAGAATGTCCAAATTCCTTCTTGTCCGCAATTTTCTCTCTGACTAGATTCCCAACTTTTGGAATCCAGACAGGCCTTGCTGGGTCCGCCGGTTTTTCCCCAGTGGTGGTTGGCTGCAGGAATACGTTGCTTTGTTTTGATCTTAGTTCATTTAGATCCTGTAAAACAGCCAAACAATCTTTGATATCAAAGGGTTTATTTTCCACAACTGTGCCACTACATTCAAGATCTGGCACCCACATTCTTGTCCCAAATAGGACCTCATATGGAGTGACCCCCCCTAGAGAACTTCTTGGCAAATTGTTTAATGAGCGTTGGACCCCATAAAGATGTTTGACCCACCCATCACCCGAACCTAATACCCTAGCTGTTATAGACTGCTTTATGTTCCGGGTTTTCCTTTCCACAACAGAATTTCCCTCAGGATGAAACAGAGAGGAGTACCGCAATGCAACGCCCAGACTGGCCATGGCTTCTTTGTAAGCTCGAGAACTAAACACAGGGCCCTGGTCAGAATGCAGCGTGCCTATTGCGTATGTGCCGATAAAGACTCGCAAATCTTTTATAACAGTTCGAGCGTCAGCCGAGCGCTGAGGCCATATCCATAGGAACCTAGAGCAAGAATCCACTGCGACCATGATATATTTATAGTTACCGTCCCTTTGCAAGGGACGCAGTGGTCCAGGTAAACACAAGCTAATAGTTTGTCTGAAATTAACAGGGGTGTCTGCGCAGGACGTTTCACGGTGGAGACTTTCATCTGTTGGCATATGTCACATTCCAGAACATAGTTCTTGGTCTGTTTCCTAATGCCAGGCCACCAATATCTTTGTTTCAGTAAAGATACTGTTGCAGAAATACCTGCATGGGCAGAGGCTATCCCTTCGTGTGCTGCTAGGATTAGTCCTAATTTGCATTCCTTGTTTGGAATTACCCTATCCCCCACTCCAGGGATTCGAGCAAAAGGAACGTTGTTCGTATCAATTACATAAGAGTACTTGAGTGGAAACTTTTTTTGTAATGCTGCACCACTGCCTTTGCTTGAAGCATTGACAGCCAACATTATCTCACTGTCTATTCTCATTTTTGAACGAGTGATCGCAGCTATGGAAGCCGTCTGAACAGCCCCCTTTACGGCTTCGTCAGCCAATTAATTCCCTGCAACGTGAACGCCATCACGTTGATGACTCAGTGTATGGATCACGTGAGCCTTTGGTAGTTCGCTTTTTAACTGAACTACTTGTTCCCAAAGTGTTTTATGCTTTATTGTGCCACCTTTTGCATCTTTGAACCCATTTTCAAGCCAAGTTTGTATATATTCATTATACGACTGCACACAGTAGAAAGAATCGCACACTATTAGTGTGGGGAATTCGCGATCTGTACTTTCAAGTGCCAGTTTGAATGCTTGTAGTTCAGCTCGCTGAGCTGTACAATCTCCTAGAGATTGAGATTTTGTGACCATAGGTCTGAAGTTGCCATCGCGCATGCGACCTTTAACGATTGCGCACGCTGCACTGTAAGCTTGCTTACTCCCTGTTGCGGGTTGTGCGGATCAGTCAGTGTAAATTATGAATTCATACTGATCGAGAGGCAGAATCTCAGTGGGCAGAGGACATTCATGTTCATATTGCAGAAACGCTTGTGTTTTTAAATCAGGATCAAAAACATATTCAACATCTGTTGCAGCAAGAGAATTAACCCATTGTATCCATCTCGGATGTAATGCTTTAGCTTTTGGAATGCTCGCTTTTGTTACTGCCTCTAAGGCCGGTACAGGTTTTACGACAATAATTTGTTTCCCTTGGGCTAGAGCTCTTTCTTTTGCTACTGCAGTTTGAACTGCTGTCAGTATTTTTTCAGTTGAAGTGAAGCTCATTTCTGCTTGTGTATACAAATGAGATTTGTATGCAATTGGTACTTTTTCACCCTCGTTAAATGTTAAGTAGGTGAATCCGCATTGACCCGAAATTATTCGGATCACTAAATTGCGTTGACTTACGCGTGTTTGTAAGTGATTTGTTGCTAACATGTTAGGTTGAAGTGAACGCAAGATTTCTGTGTGTTCCTGTGTCCAATTTTTGATTGAAAAATCAGGTTTGATTAATGCTTAGAGAGGTTTAACCCTTTCTGCGTAGTTTCGAATGTAAGTTCTTCCAAAATTTAGGAAACCCAGGATCGATTGTAAATTTTTCAGCGTCTTTGGAGGTTGGAGCAGCGCACACCTTTCTAAAAAGTTAGCTGCCAAGCTCTTGCCTTCACTTGAAAGCTCATATCCTAGAAAAAGGACATTGAGATGGGCAATTCTGGACTTTTTAAAGTTGAACTTATAGCCCTCAGAGGCGAAGCCCGGTATAATGGTGCTCACCCTGTTCAAGTGCCTATCCAGGTCATCGTTTGTCAGATAGATATCATCGACATTTGACAATGCCTCATTGTCATAAATTTGTAGTAACTCCGTTACTCTTGCTGAGAATAACCCCGGGCTGTTCTTGAACCCTTGTGGGAGTCGACAAAATTGACGCTGGGTCCCCATTATTGAGAAAGCTGTTAAGTACCTGCTTCCAGGTGCTATGTTTTGACAAAAGAAACCATTTGAGATATCCAATGTGGTTTTATATTTTTTACGCACAATGTTATTCATTAATGGTGTACTATGTGCATTTTGCACTGCAAAAGATTTTGAACAAGGGCCTGATTCACAGAACTAACTTACGTCAAAAACGTAAAGTTAGTACCTTTTGGTATTCACAGAATACACTTACTCATTTTGGTATTCACAGAATGAACTTACTCATTTCGGTATTCACAGAAGTTAGTAGTCTTAACTTTAGGACTCCTAAATGCCTTCTGTGAATACCGAAAGTCTTAAAGTTAGGATTTTTCTCAGTTTAGGAGTAGTAAAGTTAAGACTCCTAACGTTACTACTCCTAAACTGAGAAAAATCCTAACTTTAAGACTTTCGGTATTCACAGAAGGCATTTAGAGAGTCCTAAAGTTAGTAGTCCTAACTTTACAACTCCTAAAATGAGAAAAATCCTAACTTTAAGACTTTCGAGTATTCACAGAAGGCATTTAGGAGTCCTAAAGTTAGGAGTCCTAACTTTACTACTCCTAAACTGAGAAAAATCCTAACTTTAAGACTTTTCGGTATTCACAGAAGGCATTTAGGAGTCCTAAAGTTAGGACTACTAACTTCTGTGAATACCGAAATGAGTAAGTTCATTCTGTGAATACCAAAATGAGTAAGTGTATTCTGTGAATACCAAAAGGTACTAACTTTACGTTTTTGACGTAAGTTAGTTCTGTGAATCAGGCCCCAAGTGTTTAAGTGTCTGTAATCCAAAACTAGACGATAGGTGTTGTCTGGTTTGGAGACAGGAAACAAAGGATTGTTCATTGAAGAGGTGCATGTTTCAATCACCCCTTGGTATTCAAGTTGATCTAAGATCTCCCTGACCTGTTTTTAGCTTCTTGCTTTATTGGATACTGCCTCTGTGCAGTAGGTTCATTTTTTAGATGTATTTTATGGTGAGGTGAGTCCTCATCCCATCCTACATGTTTTTTGTATAATGCTGGGGCCTGGGCAACTGCCCATTTACTGGCATAAGTTTATTTAAGGTGAATTGGAATATGGTTGGAGAAGGCAGGCATAATAATGTCTTCGCCATGTGGGCACTCCATGACAAATTGTGGTGGCCAGTCTTTTTCTGCTAGAAGTATGTCATAGCCCCTTGAAAGTTTTTCCCAAAAAAGTGTTTTCACCTGTCTAGGTATGTCTCCCTCCATCCGGAGTGTTATTTCATATAACTTTTGTGGCGTACTAACCCTGGTGTCTACAGTCTCAACTGTAATGTACTCATTCAAGTCCACTATCTCCAGAAGTTCCTTCAGGTTCTGGCGAGCTATTGTGACTTCTGCTGCACTGTCCAGCATTGTCTGAGCCCATTCTCCGTTCTTGAGTTGTGTTCTCTGTATCCTCGGCATGTCTGATCTTCAGACCTGCTACCTTCTTTTTTGAGAATTGAGGTTTCGATTTATTTTTCTGAACGTGTTTGTCGTCCTTCGATTTCACGCGCTCTTCTCTATGTTCTGACCGTCCTTTTCTTTCCGATGTCTGTGACGAGATCTGAAAGGTACGAGAGGAACGTGTATCAGTATCTTGATACCTGTCAGGTTTTTTCAAATTATCCCTATTCCTGAGGTTATACCTCCTTTCAGAGGGCTCCTTTTGAGGAGACCTACTTCGGGATTGAGAACGTTTCTCGTTCAAATTATGTTTATTTGTTTCCCACTTCTTTTTAGAAGATGTAGGAGTTTGTTTACTAGAGTCCTTCTCAGGACTTTCAGATAGTTTTGGCTTCACTGATCTTCCACCCAAACTATCTCTGCCAAATTCTGCATAAGATTGTTCTATTATTCTGGGTAGTTCTGTAACATCGAATTCCCTTAATCGTTGGTGGATCGCCACTGCTGCTGCCTCCCCTTTAATATTAGATAATATTATTGTTGAGACCTGGTCGAAATTTTTCAGTAATTTCATACCTAAATTTAGAGCAGGCTCTGCCCCGTATTCGTTTTGAATTTGTTTCAGGACATCAGGTATTACTGCAATTGACGGAATACCATGTGTTTTAGTATAGATGGCAGCAAAGACTGAGCCCCAAGTGGTGCAGTCCTCCAGTTGTGGTGTGATCCCCATCGGTAAACAGATTGTTAGGATTCTGTGTTTCTCATAAGGGCTAGTATTTGGAAATACTGCTTCTATTTGAGTAATTTTTTGAGCTATCCAGAATGGAACTTGCTCACGTTTTGTGGGCATTTTTCCCATGACTGCGTATAAAGTCTGTGGTGTAATTTTTAGTGTATTCCCCTGTTGAGGAGGTTGATTTGGAATGGTTAATGGTGGTTGGACTGTGAAAGTCCGCATGACATATTGGACTAATTGTCTGTAGATTTTTATCAACTCTGTAAGTTGAGTAAGTAATTCCTCGTCTGACATCTCTTCGATGTCAGGATGAGGTGTGTAGCCGGCTTGAATCGGCCATGTTGCTCCTGGTCTACCTAGTGGACCGAGCCTGGTAATGTTTTTGTGATGTTTTAGGGCGCCTTTAAACCAGAGCTGATGCTCCTGGTATGTTAGTGGAATTTCAATATCCTCGAAAGGAATATATTCCTCTGGTGGTTCATCTTCTTTGTAGAAGTGAAACATTCTTGTTACTGGATTTGATTCTGGGAATACTATCCATGAATAGAATACCTCTGTCTGAAAGGATTCGTGTGCCTCTATCACGAAAACTGCTCTACCGCCTCTTGGTGGTAGGCCATGTTTTATAAGTTTTAGAGTGATGGCTCTTCTTAAATTTGGATGGATGTCTACAACACCCTCCTCAGTTTCAATTAAACCTGTAAAGTTAAAAGCTGTTACGACTGGTTGAGCCGCAGCTCCACCGGTGTTGGTGGCATCGTCCCCGTGTTCGGACATTTTGTTTTTTGAAAAATGTAGAACAAGTTTCAAGGAAACAAAAGATAAGGTGCACAATATTTTGGAACACTATATCCTTCAACATTGAACAAACCAAACAACTAATATATAGGGTGCTGCCCTATTTAGTTATGGCGGATATTTAACCCTACCCACTCCAGACGTCTTATGGAGTATGTGAGTAGGGGTCTCTGAGAAAAGCACGACTGAGTTTACTCAGTATCTAGCGTTAAATTACTGCCTTACCAAACGTTGGGCGCCATGTAGTGTAGTTCCTATTTCCCTAATAGGCTCTGCGCATTGGAATAATATAACCTATAGGCTTGACATAGGACTAAGGTCGGTATGTCCCTATCGATCATATTAAACTTAATTACTTGTGCCAGCTAGCTCAGAGGCCACTAGAAACTCCTTGAGAACAAGAAGGGAGTAGTTTCTGGCAACCGAAAAACATGACTACTTTGTTTCCCTTTAGATTCGGAACACGTCTCAGAATCGTGGAAACAATAGATAACAGTTTCACTCAGTCAATCGTGCATGCTTAGTTTCTACAAAGTTACACAGAAAGGAAAGACGGGCGTTTCAATAAAAAGGGTTTTATTGAACAGTCTTGTTTCTCGTGTAAGAGATATGTGCTGTTATGATCACAAGACAGTATGCAAGATAAATAATGTACAGCGTAAGCAGTAGAAATAAATAATACTGCGCTAGCATTATCTTTTAGCATATATTCACGTACATAAATAACATGAGCTAAAAATGCGAGTACTCATACGATGCGTCTCTAAGCTAGTTCTATCCCAATGTACCTAACCTAGTCTAGGTGTAGGGAAAGGTAAGAAGTAGGTGGAGTATTCTCTAGTCTGGTATACTAAGAGTATGTTAAGTCTAGTATGCCAAGTATGGTATGCCAAGAGTCCCTCTAGGTTCTAGTCAGCTCCATACCTTGTGAATGAGAGAGGTGGGAATCTCTTGCCGGATCTGGAACTCTAACACCCCGCGAAGGGAGTCAGAACACTGGAAGCTGGATTCGTCTGCGTGCAGGAATGACAGCGTCTTCTCAGTGCGTCAGGCCGGGATACGGGCTCCTCTGAAGTCGAGGTCTCCTCTAACTTGCTTGGGCAAGGGAAGGTATATTTATACCTGGTAAGTGTCTTGGATTGTTAGCATTGACGTAAAGTCGGAAAGAGGAAGACGTCAGGAATGAACCCTTAAGGTATAACGGTTCATACATAATAGATGAGTTCTTGGAGAAATCAATAGTCCTGTGCTAGGGGAACTCCCGAAGCTTAAGGGTCTGGTTTCTAAGAACTCGTTGTGACGTTAGGGTGGACGGATGTCGGTGACCATGCCTGTATTTGGAGTGCACGGTTAATGCCTAAATAAGGACAGGGATTCTATGCCTATATAACGGCAATGCGAATTGGGCCTATATAAGGACATGATTCCGGAAAACCTATATACGGACCCCTAAAGCGGAATACAACAAGCCTTCAGGCTAAGTCTTGAAGGAGTGTAAAGCAGCTTGGTTTACCAGATTATAACCTCTTGAATGACCAAATGAAAGGAGAACCACACCAAGTATATATATAAAATATATGTATTTATTTCTAAACACTCACTACTAATCTCTTTATGAGATTAGAGTCCAAGATACACAATATCACAGTATTACAACGACAGTAAATAGCACAATATACAATGGGCCCCAGGGGGGGACCAAACCATATATTAAGAAAGTGGTATAAGAACCACGACTTGACTAGACACAGTGCCTAGAGCACGTAGAATCGCTGGGACCGCAAGGAACCACCCAAGGTAGTGACACAGGAGACCCACGGGGGACATGTGCAGTGTGAGAACACAGCCGCGAGCGCCGTAGGATTCTATGAGGAAAGTCGCGGTTGGAATTTTAAAGCAAAAGACAGTTAGGAGAGGACTTTGAGCAAACCCCTTTAGACTTAAGGGGTTCTAGGGCCAACACCCACGGGAGCACCGGAGTACTCGAGTTACCTCACCCAGGGAAGCCGGGTGCATAGGTGTCAAAGGGTGTCGGGAATCGTCGTTGTTTTCAATGGCGATCTGCTGCAAAATGCTGCTGCCGTGAAGAAGAAAAGTGTCCGGGATGATCCAAGCCTGGATCGAAGATGTGAAGAACCTGAAAGCAGAGGGGACAGAGTCTGGGTCACTAGCCAGTGACCAGGAGCGGAGCAATCGAATGCCCACCGATGTCGGGTGCTTCAGGTGCGAAGAGGTGAAGCTTGACTCTGCAGCCACGGGGTCCAGGAGACATCGAGGATGACCAGGAGCCGGATTCGAGCTGTGCCACAAAGGATGTCGAGTGCTGGGGTGTCGGTGCTCGGATTGATCCCAACAAGCCTTGGCAACAGCAACCCATGCAGGAAAAGAAATGATGCTTCTGTGAGGACCAGCAAGGTCCTGGGGACTCCCCCAAGCAATGGAGAGTCAGGGCACGTCTGGAGCAACCAGGGAAGCCCAATTAAAGTTAGAGTTGCCTTCTTGGGGACCCACAGGTCAACAGACCAGGGATCGCAAAGGGACCTTGAGAGGAATCACAAAATGGCAGCCCACGGAACACTCGTTGAGTGTAGGCTGGCAATCTTCAGTGTAATTACTGCTCGGGGTCAGGGCTACAAGTAACCCAAAGCTCAGCCTCAGGGGTTGCCGGAAAGCTGATGCTTCTGCAAATGGTCGCGGTGTCCAGGGGTTCGTGTTGCACGGTCTCCACGAGGGATACGGGCCTCAGACTTGCTGTGGGCACAGATCGACCTCAGAGACCTTGGGAACCCACCTCCTGTGTGGCAATATTCTTCGGAGTCCGTCGGAGCTGCGGAGATGCCAAATGGTCAGTTGCATTAAAGGTGCCTGCCTTGCAGGGGAGTAACTCCTTTACTCCAAGGGAGATTCTTCAGTCATCCAGCGTAGTGCAGATCATCGAAGTACTTGGTTTCTGTGTCAGAGTTTAGTCCAGGTGTAATCTAAAGTCCTGTAGTCAGGGGTTCCTACTTTATACCCAAGGAAGGGGTGGGACAAACTCTGGGGACCCACCTATGGGAGGGTCAGGAAAGAGGGGTGGCTACACCCATTTCCTTTGTCCAGTTTCACGCCAGAGCAGGGGCTGGTAGCCCCTGCAACCGGTTTGAGCTGGACTATGCACAGGGACACATGTCCCTGTGCATAGTCCCCCAGTGCAGACTTCAAAGCACTCTTGGAGTGCACCCACGAAGCCCCAATACACTAAAGCCTTTCTGGGAGGCGGTCACACCTCCCTGTGACAGGAAACCTATTGTCCAGGCCTCCCCTGCCGGAGTTTTGTCCAGCAGCAGGAGGGCAGACTCGTGTCTGTGGCTGCAGCATCCATTTTGTGATGCCAGGGTTCTGTTAAGCTGGTACCGGGTGGAATCATACCTCCCACCCCAGTTACTGGGGTGGAGGTATGATTCCAAGGTGTTTGACACCAAACACGACATGTTTCCATGCAGCCATTCTCAAGTTAGCATTTACCGCGAGGTTATAATGCACTTAAGAGTAAATGGTAGGCTGCATCACAAACAACCCCGGAATGAAGATTCCGAAAGCTGCAGAGGGGCTCTGCTCATGCATGGGCACCCTCTCACATGAAACCCAGCACCCTGCCTTCAGGATTGTTAAGGCCTGCCATAGGGGTGACTGATAGGTTTAGATGTGCAGTGATATGGAGAGATATAGGGAACCTATATCTCAGTAAGGGGTGCATATACCACCTTACACAGGCTGCTGTAGCAGACCTGTTGTGTCATTTTAAAAGGCTTCCCAGGGGTGGCACAATACATGCAGCCCCTGGTAGGCCTCTGGGTACCTAGGCCCTAGGTATATAGTATACCATATACTAGGGACTTATAAGGGTACCCCAGAATCCAATCTGGAGTGTACCTAAAGTACATACAATCAATTTAGAGTAGAAAGCAGATAGACTGGGGTCCTGATTAGCAGGGCCTCAGTCTGGCTAAGTCGAAAAACAGTGAAACATCAGCAAAATGTGGGGGTAACTATAAGAAGCAGATCCTACTCTCCTACATACCCATACTAGGGTTTCAGAGCACGTCACATAAAAGAAGATACTAGTAAGGCGTAGGTCATTGTAAGAAATTGGGTTATTAGTTGTGAAGAATGTGAGTCCTTCACAAGTAATAGGTTTGGAATTGCCTTTTTACTGGGAACCAAGTACCCAGTTGTAGCACTTGACTCCCTCAGGGCAGTGAAGCAGAGCAGTCCAAGGCCTAATCAGGGGAGGTGGTGTGGGCTAGTAATCTCAATTCACTGACAACAACAACAACAATACTCAATTAATAATTGTTCAGTCAGTGCTTTTTCTTTTAAAAAGAACATTTATTACACCCACTCTACTAAATACTAAATACTATACATTAAATTACATATATATATATATGTCAGGTAAATGGAAATACTTTGCTGGCACACCCTTATATCACATTACACCCCTAGTGTGTCTTGAACCCCATAATCACAATGTCCCCGACCTATTCCAGATAAACGATCACAATTAAGGCCGTATAATTTTAAATAAGGCAGGCCTGCTGGCTTTGACAAAGCCGCCACATTAATAGCATAACCATTAGTTATACTTTGTCAATGTAACACATTATAAGGTATGTCAACATGTATAAGGCAGTCCTTAAGGCTTTTTCAGAGTGTCACCACATCAATAAATGTCTGTGTGAACCTATAACACCATTAAAATGAATGGCAACAGCATCACCAGTCACACGCATTGATTATAATGGTAAACATTCATTGTTCAATATCTATGTTGTCAATAAAGCATTTGAAACCAAAACAACATCAGTGTCTTTTTTAACTTACTACAGGCCATATAATGTAGCTATAGGGCCAACCACTAGGAGTTCCTGCATTACAGAACCCAAGAGCCTAAAGCTTCTGGTCAGAGTATCAGAAATACGATGAAAACGTCTCCTGGGGCCCCAGGAGGCTTAGGGTCAGTGCCTACCAAATCACTTTTGGGGGGCTGCTGTGCATCTTGCAGCCATACAGCCCCCCCACAACTCTTCTGATTGCTGTTGGCTGTTGGTTGTGCTCTTGTACCCTATTGGGGCACCACAGGAGCCAGAAATTATGTAAATCCGCCCCCTCACAGTGCATTATGGGGCGCTCATCCGTGGACCCATGACTTTATATATCAGCCGCCTTTCCATGTTGTTTTCTTTGCAGCCTCATGCTGCCGGCTTGTTTTTCTTTACTCCTAGGTGCCTGTGTGCACTGTAGACCAACAAAGGTGCAGGTAGGGATGGCAAGGCTTCCCCGGTGGCTCCCAGCTCACGTGTGTACCTCCTCTGGTGTGGCTCATGGGAGCCGGCACATCCTTTGTTGCTCCTGCAGGGGAAGCAACTTGCTTCCTCCGCTCCCACCTGTGGCGGGACCAGCAATTCTGGTGCTGCGTGAGCCCGCCCTCCCCAGACACGGGCATGGTGGTGCGGCAACATGCCCAGCTAACTGATGCCTGTCTTGGGTGATGGTGTTTTCAGGCAGGAAAGATAGAAAGATATATGTGCTGGCCCTCCTCTGCTCGGTGCGTGGGCCACGGCACCCGCCATTAATGTGCCAGCACCTGGGGACATGGGGGCCCCAGGGGGCAATATGTATTTCAGGAGGGTGCCCCATGCATGCCCCCTATCCCAGAACATAATTAAGGATGTGCCAACCTCCTGGCCCTGGTCCACCCTGGGGGTAATCCTTGGCCATTGCAGCGGAGCACTATGCACTCGCTTTTCGTTATTGTTTTAAACAGGCAGATCTTTAAAACTGCATCTCTTGGACCCCACTGGGCCACTTTTCCTCATCTTGGGCTTGGTTTGATCCTGGTGGCCAGGCATAGTCAACTGGAGCAATTTCATCCGGCCTGCTGGCCTCTAAGTGGGGCATGCTGTGGGGAGCTGGATTTGCTGACTCCCTGCACCAGCCTTCGCCTCTGCCTGGCTCCTGGTGCCTCTCTCCTGCTGGTGGGGCATCTTGCCCAGCCCCTTGACTCCCAGTGAGCAGAATGCTCTCCTGCCTGCACTTCCCAGATCCCAGAGCCTCCTGGCTGTCTAGCAGAGCGGCAGTGCTGTCCAGGTCTTTCCCCAATGGGTCATCAGGGGATGTAATAGGGCCAGCGCTACTGGCCCTGGATAGACCCATCCTAGTCCTGGGAGTCAGCTGGAGTCAAAGTCATTAGTTCATCTTTGCAGGGCATCAGATGGCTTTTCCTTCCAGCTGAGCATCCCTTCCGCTGTTGCCGCACCAAGGTCCTGGGCTCTCTCATCTTTCTCTCCCTTCTATAGGCACATTTAAGTGGGAGTGGAAAGTTTTAGGGGTCAGACACCCCTGGCTAGTTCTAGGATGCCACATAACCCCTGCCCCCATCTCAACCCTCCTGCACAACATTATGGGGCAATCCAAAATGGCAACTTCAAGTTGTCTCTGGTAAGAATGCCCTTGAGAATTTCAGCACTGCCCCTTGATGAAACAGCTGCCTGATCCCTTCCCACCAAAACTTCAAAGGCTCAGTCCAGTTGGTGTGAATTTACCCTGAGTGAGACTCAGGTAGTGAGACTCACTCACAGTAAAAGTACAAAAATGGATAGTCAAAAGCGAAAAATGCTGGTGGACTAAACAGTGAAACCCATTTGCTACCGTGAGAAACCACTTCTGTAGTTGAGTCTTTCTTGACGAAGGTCCTTATTCACTGCTTTCAAGTTAAGCCTTCTCTGCAGGTCTGTAGGAGCTAAACCCTGAAATAACTGTAGCTCAAATTCACAGAAGCAGACTTGGAGTACTGTCTGTTCTGACTTGAAAGGAATGGAGTCTGGCAATACCATCTATAGGGCGCCGAGAACTCATTTCTCTTGTCAGGTCAACATTGTCTACTCTACCAATTAGCACCTTATCTGCCCCAAGAGCCAGCAGTGCGCATTGCAGATAGATCTTGAAACTGCAGCATTAAGTCTAGTACTTCTTCTTCCTTGAGCAGTCCTTTGATCCTTACATTGAAATGCCTGGACATGTTTTCCAAGTCCTCACATTTGTCAATCAGCTGAATATCATGTGGAGATGCTTGTACACTGGTACTATGTCAGCTTGTATGGAGCTGGCAATAGATGACTCTTTTGCACCTGTTTTTGCACCCAAAGTTGATTACTCCTTCATGTCTGTGTAGTGTTGTTTGTAATCTCTCTTAGTGTTATGTTCTAAGGAGCTTATTTACAAGCCTCTTGTGCTTTAGGTGCGTCACTTTTAACGTGGGAAAAAGTGACATGTGGGCAGTGCAAGGGGCTTGTATTAAGCCCCTAAGTTCTTATAGGCAGATTTTGTGTGGAATGCCGTGGATTGAAAAGCACAGATGGAGGCTGTGGAGGAGGTCCAAGGATGCTGTATCTCCAGGGCTGCAATAAACAGCTGTGTATGTGGTGCTTCATAATCTTACAAATGCAGGTAGCAGCCCTGAATTACCTGCAGGGACCCACAAATACAGGAGCTGAAACAGCATTGACGATGGCCATCAAGAAGCTCAACTTCAGCAGAACTTCTCAGGGCTTGAAAGCCTGTGCGATGCTCCAAGAAAGATTTTGTGGATGCACTCACCCTAGTTGTGTTTTCTAGAAAGTATTTCTATTTGTAAACTGCAGGAGTCTTATATGGTGAGCTCTGGTAAACCCTAAGGCAGCAGTCTTGCGCTGGCTCGCGTGCAGAAGATCGGAGGCTCGAGTACCTGTGCAAAGAACTTTGCAATGCTACTTTGCTAAGCCCAATGTCATTGTGCCTGATCAAATTCTGTGTCGGACCAAGTGTGGAAAATATACACAATGGTGTGATAAAGTGACAGACTGCGAACGTTTCTTTGGGGCATCAAACACTGACCACCGCAAGTACAATCAATGTGCAAAGGTGAAGAAAGGAACTTCTTTTCAAATGTTTACATACGCTTGAGGATGTCACACCCAACATTGCCTTAAATCGGTCCACCAAAAAACTGCAGTGAGGCCTTGCTACATATTACCCGGCATAAGCATGACCACAATAGGCTCTTATTTTCCTAAACCCATACAGCCTTCCTTGGACACCTGATGAACACCTCTCGAATCATGTGTGCAGCACAGTTATTCAATTGTGTAGCACTTCAACCTTCCAACGGCCCTAGGAGAGCACCTTATGAAGGGGTAGGACTGGAAAGCGTACTTCATGAACTACATTCAAACAACAGAAGGTAAAGAATCTGCGACCGGAAAGAAGAATATCCTTTTACTCCTCTCATTAGGGATGGATGGAGTAAGACTATACAATCAAATGGAAAGAAAGTTAAGTCAGATGGAGAAGGAAGTATATTTAGTAACATCTTACCTGATTTAGGGCCTGATTTGGAGTTCGATGGACAGGTTACTCTATCACAGACGTGACAGATATCCTGTGCACCATATTACAAGTACATTATATCCAGTGGTACTTGTAATACGGCACACGTGATATCCGTTGCTTTTGCAATGGAGTAACTCGTACGCTGAAGTCAAAATCAGGCCATTAGAGTCCTACTACTCTCTTTCGGCCAGTATAGCCATCAATACGTTCAATTTCTTCCAAAAGTATACAAATAATCCCAATGTGCAGCAAAGATTGTGTGTTCAGTGGTGATTCCCCCTAAAAGATGTGATAGTAGTTGTTCCTCAAGGCTGAGAAATGCCTGAAACCAGATGTGGTAGTGTGGAATACCTGGCATACAGCAAATGTCCTGCTGTGGTTCAGAGGTGCTCGGGATGTGGTGTAAGAGGACATGGGTGAGAAGGCCCTGGTGCTGGAGGGCTCTGGTGCTAGGGAGAGGGGCCCTGGTGCTGGAGAGCTCTGTGCTGGGGAGAGGAGGCCCTGGTGCTAGGGAGAGAGGGCCCTGGTGCTAGGGAGAGGGGGCTCTGGTGCTAGGGAGAGGAGGCCCTGGTGCAAGGGAGAGAGGGGGCCCTGGTGCTAGGGAAAGAGGGCCCTGGTGCTGGAGGGCCCTGGTGCTGGAGAGCTCTGTACTAGGGGGAGGAGGCCCTGGTGCTGGAGGGCTCTGGTGCTAGGGACAGGGGCCCTGGTGCTGGAGAGCTCTGTACTGGGGAGAGGAGGCCCTGGTGCTAGGGAGAGGAGGCCCTGGTGCAAGGGAGAGATGGCTCTGGTGCTAGGGAGAGGAGGTCCTGGTGCAAGGGAGAGAGGGGGCCCTGGTGGTAGGGAGAGAGGGCCCTAGTGCTAGAAGGCCCTGGTGCTAGGGAGAGAGGAGGCCCTGGTGCTAGGGAGAGAGGGCCCATGGTGCTAGGGAGAGAGGGCCCTGGTGTTAGGGAGAGAAGGCCCTGATTCTAGGAGGCCCTGGTGCTGGAGGACTCTGGTGCTAGGGAGAGAGGGCCCTGGTGCTAGGGAGAAAGGGGGCCCTGGTGCTAGGGAGAGAGGGGGCCCTGGTGCTAGGGAGAGAGGGTCCTGGTGCTAGGGAGAGAGGGGGCCCTGGTGCTAGGGAGAGAGGGCCCTGGTGCAAGGGAGAGAGGGGGCCCTGTTGCTAGCGAGAGAGGGCCCTGGTGCAAGGGAGAGAGGGGCCCTGGTGCAGGAGCCCTGGTGCTAGGGAGAGAGGGCCCTGGTGCTAGGGAGAGAGGGGGCCCTGGTGCTATGGAGAGAGGGCCCAGGTGTTAGGGAGAGAAGGCCCTGGTTCTAGGAGGCCCTGGTGCTGGAGGGCTCTGTCCTAGGGAGATGGGGCCCTGGTGCTAGGGAGAGAGGGCCCTGGTGCATGGGAGAGAGGGGGCCTTGGTGCTAGGGAGAGAGGGTCCTGGTGCTAGGGAGAGGGGCCCTGGTGCTAGGGAGAGGGGCCCTGGTGCTAGGGAGAGGGGCCCCGGTGTTAGGGAGAGAGGGCCCTGGTGCTAGGGAGAGAGGCCCTGGTGCTAGGGAGAGGGGCCCCGGTGTTAGGGAGAGAGGGCCCTGGTGTTAGGGAGAGGAGGCCCTGGTGCTAGGGAGAGAGGGCCCTGGTGTTAGGAGGCCCTGGTGCTAGGGAGAGAGGGCCTGGTGCTAGGAGGCCCTGGTGCTAGGGAGAGAGGGCCCTGGTGCTAGGGAGAGAGGGCCCTGGTGCTAGGAGGCCCTGGTGCTAGGGATAGAGGGCCCTGGTGCTAAGGAGAGGGGCCCCAGTGTTAGGGAGAGAGTCCCCTGGTGTTAGGAGGCCCTGGTGCTAGGGAGAGAGGGCCCTGGTGCTAGGGAGAGAGGGCCCTGGTGCTAGGGAGAGGTACCCCGGTGTTAGGGAGAGAGGCCCCGGTGTTAGGGAGAGAGGGCCCTGGTGCTGGAGGGCCCTGGTGCTAGAAGGCCCAGGTGCTAGGGAGAGAGGGCCCTGGTGTTAGGGAGAGAATGCCCTGGTTCTAAGAGGCCCTGGTGCTGGAGAGCTCTGGTGCTAGGGAGAGAGGACCCTGGTGCAAGAGAGAGAGGGCCCTGGTGCAAGAGAGAGAGGGCCCTGGTGCTGGAGAGCTCTGGTGCTAGGGAGAGGGGGTTGGGGAGAGAGGACCCTGGTGCTAGGAAAAGGGGCTCTGGTGCTAGGGAGAGGCCCTGGTGCTAGAGGGCCCTGGTGCTAGGGAGAGAGTCCCCTGGTGTTAGGAGGCCCTGGTGCTAGGTAGAGAGGGCCCTGGTGCTAGGGAGAGAGGGCCCTGGTGTTAGGGAGAGGAGGCCCTGGTGCTAGGGAGAGGGGCCCCGGTGCTAGGGAGAGAGGGCCCTGGTGTTAGGGAGAGGAGGCCCTGGTGCTAGGGAGAGGGGCCCCGGTGCTAGGGAGAGAGGGCCCTGGTGTTAGGGAGAGGAGGCCCTGGTGCTAGGGAGAGAGGGCCCTGGTGTTAGGAGGCCCTGGTGCTAGGGAGAGAGGGCCCTGGTGTTAGGAGGCCCTGGTGCTAGGGAGAGAGGGCCTGGTGCTAGGGAGAGAGGGCCCTGGAGCTAGAAGGCCCCGGTCCTAGGGAGAGAGGGCCCTGGTGTTAGGGAGAGAATGCCCTGGTTCTAGGAGGCCCTGGTGCTGGAGAGCTCTGGTGCTAGGGAGAGAGGGCCCTGGTGCTAGGAAAAGGGGCTCTGGTGCTAGGGAGAGGGCCCTGGTGCTAGGGAGAGAGGGCCCTGGTGCTAGGGAGAGGGGCCCCGGGGTTGGGGAGAGAGGGCCCTGGTGCTAGGGAGAGAGGGCCCAGATGCTAGGAGTCCCTGGTGCTAGGAGGCCCTGGTGCTAGGGAGAGGGGCTCCAGGGTTAAAGAGAGAGGGCCCTGGTGCTAGGGAGAAAGGGCCCTGGTGCTAGGGAGAGAGGGCCCTGGTGCTAGAAGGCCCTGGTGCTAGGGAGAGAGGGCCGTAGTGCTAGGGAGAGATGGGGTGCTAGAAGGCCCTGGTGCTAGGGAGAGAGGGCCCTAGTGCTAGGGAGAGAGGGCCCTGGTGCAAGGATGCCCTGGTGCTAGGGAGCGGGGCCCGGGTGTGAGGGAGAGAAGGCCCTGGTGCTAGGAGGTCCTGGTGCTGGAGAGCTCTGGCGCTGGAGGGCTCTGGTGTTGGAGGGCCCTGGTGTTAGACAGAGAGGACCTTTGTGCTAGGAGACCTTGGTGCTAGGGAGAGAGTGTCCTGGTGCTGGAGGGCTCTGGTGCTGGAGGGCCCTGGTGCTAGGGAGAGGGGCCCCGGTGTTAGGAGGTCCTGGTGCTGGAGAGCTCTGGCGCTGGAGGGCTCTGGTGTTGGAGGGCCCTGGTGTTAGACAGAGAGGACCTTTGTGCTAGGAGACCTTGGTGCTAGGGAGAGAGTGTCCTGGTGCTGGAGGGCTCTGGTGCTGGAGGGCTCTGGTGCTGGAGGGCTCTGGTGCTGGAGGGCCCTGGTGCTAGGGAGAGAGGGTCCTGGTGCTAGGAGGCCCTGGTGCTGGAGGGCTTTGGTGCTGGAGGGCTCTGGTGCTGGAGGGCCCTGGTGCTAGGGAGAGGGGCCCCGGTGCTAGGGAGAGGGAACAGGGGAGGGGCAGCTCTGGTGATTCTGGGACATTTACCTGTGCCCGTGCTCTGGGCACACATTGATATAGGGAAGACATCTTATAAGAGAGAGGCTGGGATGAGGAGGGGAGGGGCACGCTGGAGTGAAACCCGAGGGCCCTTTGATGATGGTCATATGTGGGCACTTCCTGCAAGGTGAGGGCCATATGTCGTGGGAGGGGCTAGAGCCCACCCTCGTGGTCAGGGGACCACAGGACCACGTTTGAGCTCAGTCTTGAAGCTCTGGGTTCCCTGTGCAGAGCTGTTACAGAGCCCATGATCTTGGAGGGGGCATGCTGGAGGCTGGCCAGACCCAGCTCTGAGTTCTGGGGGGGTGGGGGGGGATCTTCCATCAGTAGAACCAATCTCATCTATGGAAAATATGTGAACATTTGTAGATATATTTTCTGAAGTGGGCGGGGCTGGGAAGAGAAAATGTGCTGGGGACGTCAATGGTTCTTAGATCAATGACAAGAATATTGAAACAAGCACTGGCAAAGTCAACAGGTCTGACATACTGGTGCAATAGTTATTTTTTATTGCCAGTATGTGTCAAAAAATAAAGAAAAGAAGAAAGTAAAGGTGCTGGCACTGAAACAGCCATGTGCTTGCAATAAAAAATAGAACCATCTCGTATAATTCTAACAGTGCGGGGGCTTCCTGGGAGGCAGGTGATCTTGGATCGGCCATCAAAACCATTTTTATTTTTAATGCCCATCACTGGAAAATGTGATCCTTATTTGCACATAGAAAGTTACTATTGGCTTTTAATGGCTGTAATCTGAAGACATAGTTTAAAAACACAAGCATGACTAAAACAGTTCAAACAAAGAGTTGAAAGATAAAAAGTATTGACTTGCTGAAGTACTGGCACTGGAGGGCACTTGTTTTTAGCGCATGTATACATGCGATCAGGGATGCGCTGTCATCCACATTGCACAAGAGGGCCTCTGGCTGACACAGGCTAATGCATTGCCCCATGCTGTGAGCTGTGCTGGGCAGAAACAAAATGCGATTGACAGCTGAACACACCAATGGATGAAGAGGTCTGACCCAACTCCCTCTGTGTATGCACATATGTGTGCATTTTTAGAACACGAAGTAAACTAGAAGTCAATGCTGTCTGTGGGCCAGACCTAAAAGGTGAATGAAAGTGCTGCCTCTGTTTTATTGTACAATCTTAAATGGTTAGAAAGCTGTGGAAGTTCAATATGTGTGGGCTTGGTTCTGCTCGCACACATAGTGGGTCTTGGTGTCTCCAGCTCTTCCTGCACACATTTCCCAGCAGCCTCTCTGTTTCCTGATGGGAGGGAACCTGCACTTCTCGCACCATTCCTGGCTTCACTGTGTGTCTCCCACCCATGCCCCATCTCACTGTTGATGGGCAGAGAGGAGCCTGGCAGTGCTAGAAGCCTGGAGGTTCAATGGCTCCCTCTCCCCAGGCCTGCCCGGTACCCCCCCCCCCCGGCCCCCCCTCGAGTGGGCTGCAGCCTGCACGCCTCATGCTGCCAGAGTGACCACTAATGCCCATGAATTCGGTCATGTCTGCCCTGCTCTTCAGAGAGGGCACAGGCGACCTCTCCAAGCCAGTGTCGCCTTGACGTCTCTTCTTCATGTACAGAGCTCTTTTCAGGGGGGCTCTCTCTTGTCAAACCTGCCAGGCTATCTTAAAATGAAATTTCTAAGATTCAGACTGTTTTATATTCCGATTTACGAATTCGAGGGGAAATGAAACCTAGCACTCAAATGAAAAATTACTTGTCGACTCTGTGGACTCATAATAGAAACACTTCTGCATATTTCATGTATTTATCCCAAACTCCTGTATTAAAGAAAAATGTATCTACGATGGATTCTTAATAAGACAAAACTAAGATCTTCTGTGGGGGCTGTCAGATACTGTTTCAGTGTCAGACACAATCGTGCAAAAATAAGGCTAAGGAAACTCTTAGACCAAACTTATAAAGTATTAATTTCTTGAGTTAAGCAAACTGGTCCTAAACATCGATTTTTGCTTATATAAATTTATAAGCTCTGACGATTACCTGACATTTGAGACGATTGGGAGATTTGATATTTTTTATTGTGATCTTTTTGATTTGTAAAATAAATCTCATTTTCTACTACTACTCTCTGGTCTCCAGAGTGACTGAGCTGGTCGGCCCCCCCCCAGCTCCCCCCACCTGTGACATCTTTCTAAACCTCCCCTGGATCAGGAGGCCTAAGGAGGGAGGTCGAGCCTGCTCTGTGCTGCCCCCACCCTCTGGAACCCCCGTCCTCTTGAGCTGAGAAGAATACACACACTATGCAATCACATCTTAAGGATTTTGGGGTCCCTCGGCCAAACGTATTTTGGGGTCCCTCTTCAGCACAGCTTTGAATTTATGATTCAATGTCAGCTCTTTCATGCCCTCTTTGGCCAGGTCACTGACAGTGAAGAGGGACACTCGTCCAAATTATACATGTTTTTATATCCAATATCCAGGGATAGTGACGTGTGTTTTCAATTTTTAACACCGCATCAGCTCACTTATATTACTGCAAATAATCTCTGTGACACCTTCCCATTTCTCATATGTGAAGTCCTGTTATGATCTAAAATTAAACAAAATTATGGCTGCTGCATGAAACATTAACACAACATTTCAGTGCAAAATGTCTGTAATAGATTCTCACACATCACCCACATTAAAAATAAATTAAAGGAGAACGGTATTTAAAACAATCTGTTTAAAAATTATTAAAAGTCATCCGGGCAAGGCTCTCTGCAGAGCAGAGCTGGCTCTATAGGGGCCCCTGAAAGGCTGGGCCCCCGGGCCAGAGCCCACATTGCCCATGCCTTAAAACGCCTCTGACGTCACTAGAACCTTCCTGTAAAGAGCTGAAGACTCCTCTCTGCACGAGCTCTCTTTAGGATGTCAGACTTTGCCTTTTGCTCCTAGCGCCAAGAAACCCTCTGAGTAGCTCGCTCTGCAGGTGCCCGCTGCTCCGCCCTGCCTGCATCTCAGCTGAGCTGGTATTAAAGTGTGTGAGTGCCTCAGTCAGTGCAGGGATGCTTCCGTCGCCGTAGCCCCGCCTCCTCTGTTCCTGTCATTCATCCTTCAAGTCACGTGCTTCTCCACACTTTCCCTCTGCTCAAGGCTCAGGCAAAGATAGAAAACCTGCAACAATTCAGAAGTCTTTAAAACGTCTGCCCAAAGTCTAAAATGTGGCGTACTCAGAAAAGTGTGTTTCGACCGAGAAATCCGCGCCCCTGATTCATCCGGCCGTCACTGGGCACTATCGCCTCGGATCGAGTTATTCCCTGTCCTGTTTCATGTCAGTCCTGTCTCAGACTCCTGCCAGGCTCTCTCTTCCAATGCCCTTTTTGTTTCCTCGGTTCCCTTTATTCAACGTGTGCCTTGTGTCTCTGCCGTCTCTGTCAGCTTATTTTTTTTCTGTCTTCTTTCTGCTCTCTCTGACACTTTCTTACCTATTCTTTCAAATGTCATGTCAATATCTTTATTTTCTGTAACATATTTCTTTGCGTCTTCTCTGTCATTTTCCTTCCTGTATCATGTTTTCTGTCAGTTTCTCTCCACTCTATGCCCCCCTGTCTCTTCCTTCCTGAGTCTGTATCATGTTTTCTGTCAGTTTCTCTCCAGTCTAACGATGCCCCCGCTGTCACTTTCCTTTATTAATCTGTATCATGTTTCCTCTGTCAGTTTCATTTGTATCCCCTGTTTCTCTTTCCTTTCTGTATCTGTAACACGTTTCCTCTGTCAGTTTCTTTTCACTCTATGTCCTCTATGTCACTTTTCTTTCTGAGTCTGTAACATGCTTTCTCTATCAGCTTCCTCTCCGAGTCCGTAACATGTTCCCCCTGTCAGTTTCTTTTCATTCTATGTCCCATCTGTCACTTTCCTTTCTGAGTCATTATCATGTTTCCTCTGTCACTTTCCTCTCTGAGTCCGTAACATGTTCCCCCTGTCAGTTTCTTTTCATTCTATGTCCCATCTGTCACTTTCCTTTCTGAGTCATTATCATGTTTCCTCTGTCACTTTCCTCTCTGAGTCCGTAACATGTTTCCTCTGTCAGTTTCTTTTCATTCTATGTCCCATCTGTCACTTTCCTTTCTGAGTCATTATCATGTTTCCTCTGTCACTTTCCTCTCTGAGTCCGTAACATGTTTCCTCTGTCAGTTTCTTTTCATTCTATGTCCCATCTGTCACTTTCCTTTCTGAGTCATTATCATGTTTCCTCTGTCACTTTCCTCTCTGAGTCCGTAACATGTTTCCTCTGTCAGTTTCTTTTCATTCTATGTCCCATCTGTCACTTTCCTTTCTGAGTCATTATCATGTTTCCTCTGTCACTTTCCTCTCTGAGTCCGTAACATGTTTCCTCTGTCAGTTTCTTTTCATTCTATGTCCCATCTGTCACTTTCCTTTCTGAGTCATTATCATGTTTCCTCTGTCACTTTCCTCTCTGAGTCCGTAACATGTTTCCTCTGTCAGTTTCTTTTCACTCTGTGTCCCCTCTGTTACTTTCCTCTCTGAGTCGGTAACATGTTTCCTCTGTCAGTTTCTTTTCACTCTATGTCCCCTCTGTCACTTTCCTTTCTGAGTCATTATCATGTTTCCTCTGTCAGTTTCCTTTCTGAGTCCATAACATGTTTCCTCTGTCAGTTTCTTTTCACTCTGTGTCCCCTCTGTCACTTCGCTTTCTGAGTCATTATCATGTTTCCACATTAAGTTTCTTTTATGTCCTCACTGTCACTGTCACTTACCTTTCTGAATCTGTAGTTTGTTTCTTCTGTCAGTTACTTTCCACTCTCTATCCCCTCTTTCACTTTCCTTTCTGAGTCCATAACATGTTTCCTCTGTCCATTTCTTTTCACTCTTTGTCCCTTCTGTCAGTTTCCTTTCTGAGTCATTATCAAGTTTCCTCTGTCAGTTTCCTTTCTGAGTCCATAACATGTTTCCTGTCAGTTTCTTTTCACTCTGTGTCCCCTCTGTCACTTCGCTTTCCGAGTTATTATCATGTTTCCACATTAAGTTTCTTTTATGTCCTCACTGTCACTGTCACATACCTTTCTGAATCTGTAGTTCGTTTCTTCTGTCAGTTACTTTCCACTCTCTATGCCCTCTTTCACTTTCCTTTCTGAGTCCATAACATGTTTCCTCTGTCAGTTTCTTTTCACTCTGTGTCCCCTCTGTCACTTACCTTTCCGAGTCTGTATCATGGTTTCTGTCAGTTTCTTTCTACTCTATGCCTCCTCTGTCACTTTCCTTTCTGATTCTGTGTCATATTTCCTTTGTCAGTTTCTTTTCACTCTATGTCCCATCTGTCACTTTCCTTTCTGAGTCTTTATCATGTTTCCTCTGCCAGTTTCTTTCATGTCCTGTCTGTCACTTTCCTTCCTGCGTCTGTAGCATGATTCCTCTCTCAGTTTCGTTCCACTTTATGTCTCCTATCACTTTCCTCTCCGAGTCCGTAACATGTTCCCTCTGTCAGTTTCTTTTTCATTCTGTGTCTCCTCTGTCACTTTTCTTTCTGAGTCTGTAACATGCTTTCTCTATCAGTTTCCTTTCTGAGTCTGTAACATGCTTTCTCTATCAGCTTCCTTTCTGAGTCTGTAACATGTTTCCTCTGTCAGTTTCTTTTCATTCTATGTCCCATCTGTCACTTTCCTTTCTGAGTTATTATCATGTTTCCTCTGTTAGTTTCTTTTGAGTCCCCTCTTTATCTTTCCTTTATGTATCTGTAACACGTTTGCTCTGTCAGTTTCTCTTCATTCTATGTCCCCCCGTCACTTTCCTTTCTGAGTCATTATCATATTTCCTCTGACACTTTCCTTCCTGAGTCTGTAACATTTCCTCTGTCAGTTTCTTTTCACTCTGTGTCCCCTCTGTCACTTTCCTCTCTGAGTCGGTAACATGTTTCCTCTGTCAGTTTCTTTTCACTCTATGTCCCCTCTGTCACTTTCCTTTCTGAGTCATTATCATGTTTCCTCTGTCACTTTCCTCTCTGAGTCCGTAACATGTTTCCTCTGTCAGTTTCTTTTCACTCTGTGTCCCATCTGTCACTTTCCTTTCTGAGTCATTATCATGTTTCCTCTGTCACTTTCCTCTCTGAGTCCGTAACATGTTTCCTCTGTCAGTTTCTTTTCACTCTGTGTCCCCTCTGTTACTTTCCTCTCTGAGTCGGTAACATGTTTCCTCTGTCAGTTTCTTTTCACTCTATGTCCCCTCTGTCACTTTCCTTTCTGAGTCATTATCATGTTTCCTCTGTCAGTTTCTTTTCACTCTGTGTCCCCTCTGTTACTTTCCTCTCTGAGTCGGTAACATGTTTCCTCTGTCAGTTTCTTTTCACTCTGTGTCCCCTCTGTCACTTTCCTCTCTGAGTCGGTAACATGTTTCCTCTGTCAGTTTCTTTTCACTCTGTGTCCCCTCTGTCACTTTCCTCTCTGAGTCGGTAACATGTTTCCTCTGTCAGTTTCTTTTCACTCTATGTCCCCTCTGTCACTTTCCTTTCTGAGTCATTATCATGTTTCCTCTGTCACTTTCCTCTCTGAGTCCGTAACATGTTTCCTCTGTCAGTTTCTTTTCACTCTGTGTCCCCTCTGTCACTTCGCTTTCCGAGTCATTATCATGTTTCCACATTAAGTTTCTTTTATGTCCTCACTGTCACTGTCACATACCTTTCTGAATCTGTAGTTCGTTTCTTCTGTCAGTTACTTTCCACTCTCTATGCCCTCTTTCACTTTCCTTTCTGAGTCCATAACATGTTTCCCCTGTCAGTTTCTTTTCACTCTGTGTCCCCTCTGTCACTTCGCTTTCCGAGTCATTATCATGTTTCCACATTAAGTTTCTTTTATGTCCTCACTGTCACTGTCACATACCTTTCTGAATCTGTAGTTCGTTTCTTCTGTCAGTTACTTTCCACTCTCTATGCCCTCTTTCACTTTCCTTTCTGAGTCCATAACATGTTTCCTCTGTCAGTTTCTTTTCACTCTATGTCCCATCTGTCAGTTTCCTTTCTGAGTCATTATGTTTCCTCTGTCAGTTTCTTTTGAGTCCCCTCTTTATCTTTCCTTTCTGTATCTGTAACACGTTTGCTCTGTCAGTTCCTCTTCATTCTATGTCCCCCGTCACTTTCCTTTCTGAGTCATTATCATATTTCCTCTGTCAGTTTCCTTCGTGTCCCCTCTGTCACTTTCCTTCCTGAGTCTGTAGCATGTTTCCTCTCTCAGTTTCGTTCCACTTTATGTCCCCCTGTCACTTTCCTTTCTGAGTCCGTAACATTTCCTCTGGCAGTTTCTTTGGTGTCCTCTCTGACACTTTCCTTCCTGAGTCTGTAACATTTTCTATGTCAGTTTCTTTTCACTCTGTGTCCCCTCTGTCACTTTCCTCTCTGAGTCCGTAACATGTTTCCTCTGTCAGTTTCTTTTCACTCTATGTCCCCTCTGTCACTTTCCTTTCTGAGTCATTATCATGTTTCCTCTGTCAGTTTCCTTTCTGAGTCCATAACATGTTTCCTCTGTCAGTTTCTTTTCACTCTGTGTCCCCTCTGTCACTTTCCTCTCTGAGTCCGTAACATGTTTCCTCTGTCAGTTTCTTTTCACTCTATGTCCCCTCTGTCACTTTCCTTTCTGAGTCATTATCATGTTTCCTCTGTCAGTTTCCTTTCTGAGTCCATAACATGTTTCATCTGTCAGTTTCTTTTCACTCTATGTACCCTCTGTCACTTCGCTTTCTGCGTCATTATCATGTTTCCACATTAAGTTTCTTTTATGTCCTCACTGTCACTTACCTTTCTGAATCTGTAGTTTGTTTCTTCTGTCAGTTACTTTCCACTCTCTATCCCCTCTTTCACTTTCCTTTCTGATTCCATAACATGTTTCCTCTGTCAGTTTCTTTTCACTCTATGTCCCATCTGTCAGTTTCTTTTTCACTCTATGTCCCATCTGTCAGTTTCCTTTCTGAGTCATTATCATGTTTCCTCTGTCAGTTTCCTTTCTGAGTCCATAACATGTTTCCTCTGTCAGTTTCTTTTCACTCTGTGTACCCTCTGTCACTTCGCTTTCTGAGTCATTATCATGTTTCCACATTAAGTTTCTTTTATGTCCTCACTGTCACTGTCACTTACCTTTCTGAATCTGTAGTTTGTTTCTTCTGTCAGTTACTTTCCACTCTCTATCCCCTCTTTCACTTTCCTTTCTGAGTCCATAACATGTTTCCTCTGTCCATTTCTTTTTCACTCTTTGTCCCTTCTGTCAGTTTCCTTTCTGAGTCATTATCAAGTTTCCTCTGTCAGTTTCCTTTCTGAGTCCATAACATGTTTCCTCTGTCAGTTTCTTTTCACTCTGTGTCCCCTCTGTCACTTCGCTTTCCGAGTCATTATCATGTTTCCACATTAAGTTTCTTTTATGTCCTCACTGTCACTGTCACATACCTTTCTGAATCTGTAGTTCGTTTCTTCTGTCAGTTACTTTCCACTCTGTATCCCCTCTTTCACTTTCCTTTCTGAATCCATAACATGTTTCCTCTGTCAGTTTCTTTTCACTCTGTGTACCCTCTGTCACTTCGCTTTCTGAGTCATTATCATGTTTCCACATTAAGTTTCTTTATGTCCGCACTGTCACTGTCACTTACCTTTCTGAATCTGTAGTTTGTTTCTTCTGTCAGTTACTTTCCACTCTCTATCCCCTCTTTCACTTTCCTTTCTGAGTCCACAACATGTTTCCTCTGTCCATTTCTTTTCACTCTTTGTCCCTTCTGTCAGTTTCCTTTCTGAGTCATTATCAAGTTTCCTCTGTCAGTTTCCTTTCTGAGTCCATAACATGTTTCCTCTGTCAGTTTCTTTTCACTCTGTGTCCCCTCTGTCACTTCGCTTCCGAGTCATTATCATGTTTCCACATTAAGTTTCTTTTATGTCCTCACTGTCACTGTCACATACCTTTCTGAATCTGTAGTTCGTTTCTTCTGTCAGTTACTTTCCACTCTGTATCCCCTCTTTCACTTTCCTTTCTGAATCCATAACATGTTTCCTCTGTCAGTTTCTTTTCACTCTGTGTCCCCTCTGTCACTTACCTTTCCGAGTCTGTATCATGGTTTCTGTCAGTTTCTTTCTACTCTATGCCTCCTCTGTCACTTTCCTTTCTGATTCTGTGTCATATTTCCTTTGTCAGTTACTTTTCACTGTATGTCCCATCTGTCACTTTCCTTTCTGAGTCATTATCATGTTTCCTCTGCCAGTTTCTTTCATGTCCTGTCTGTCACTTTCCTTCCTGCGTCTGTAGCATGATTCCTCTCTCAGTTTCGTTCCACTTTATGTCTCCTATCACTTTCCTCTCCGAGTCCGTAACATGTTCCCTCTGTCAGTTTCTTTTCATTCTGTGTCTCCTCTGTCACTTTTCTTTCTGAGTCTGTAACATGCTTTCTCTATCAGTTTCCTTTCTGAGTCTGTAACATGCTTTCTCTATCAGCTTCCTTTCTGAGTCTGTAACATGTTTCCTCTGTCAGTTTCTTTTCATTCTATGTCCCATCTGTCACTTTCCTTTCTGAGTCATTATCATGTTTCCTCTATTAGTTTCTTTTGAGTCCCCTCTTTATCTTTCCTTTCTGTATCTGTAACACGTTTGCTCTGTCAGTTTCTCTTCATTCTATGTCCCCCCGTCACTTTCCTTTCTGAGTCATTATCATATTTCCTCTGACACTTTCCTTCCTGAGTCTGTAACATTTCCTCTGTCAGTTTCTTTTCACTCTGTGTCCCCTCTGTCACTTTCCTCTCTGAGTCGGTAACATGTTTCCTCTGTCAGTTTCTTTTCACTCTATGTCCCCTCTGTCACTTTCCTTTCTGAGTCATTATCATGTTTCCTCTGTCACTTTCCCTCTCTGAGTCCGTAACATGTTTCCTCTGTCAGTTTCTTTTCACTCTGTGTCCCCTCTGTCACTTCGCTTTCCGAGTCATTATCATGTTTCCACATTAAGTTTCTTTTATGTCCTCACTGTCACTGTCACATACCTTTCTGAATCTGTAGTTCGTTTCTTCTGTCAGTTACTTTCCACTCTCTATGCCCTCTTTCACTTTCCTTTCTGAGTCCATAACATGTTTCCCCTGTCAGTATCTTTTCACTCTGTGTCCCCTCTGTCACTTCGCTTTCTGAGTCATTATCATGTTTCCACATTAAGTTTCTTTTATATCCTCACTGTCACTGTCACATACCTTTCTGAATCTGTAGTTTATTTCTTCTGTCAGTTACTTTCCACTCTCTATGCCCTCTTTCACTTTCCTTTCTGAGTCCATAACATGTTTCCTCTGTCAGTTTCTTTTCACTCTATGTCCCATCTGTCAGTTTCCTTTCTGAGTCATTATCATGTTTCCTCTGTCAGTTTCTTTTGAGTCCCCTCTTTATCTTTCCTTTCTGTATCTGTAACACGTTTGCTCTGTCAGTTCCTCTTCATTCTATGTCCCCCGTCACTTTCCTTTCTGAGTCATTATCATATTTCCTCTGTCAGTTTCCTTCGTGTCCCCTCTGTCACTTTCCTTCCTGAGTCTGTAGCATGTTTCCTCTCTCAGTTTCGTTCCACTTTATGTGCCCCTGTCACTTTCCTTTCTGAGTCCGTAACATTTCCTCTGGCAGTTTCTTTGGTGTCCTCTCTGACACTTTCCTTCCTGAGTCTGTAACATTTCCTCTGTCAGTTTATTTTCACTCTGTGTCCCCTCTGTCACTTTCCTCTCTGAGTCCGTAACATGTTTCCTCTGTCAGTTTCTTTTCACTCTATGTCCCCTCTGTCACTTTCCTTTCTGAGTCATTATCATGTTTCCTCTGTCAGTTTCCTTTCTGAGTCCATAACATGTTTCCTCTTTCAGTTTCTTTTCACTCTGTGTCCCCTCTGTCACTTTCCTCTCTGAGTCCGTAACATGTTTCCTCTGTCAGTTTCTTTTCACTCTATGTCCCCTCTGTCACTTTCCTTTCTGAGTCATTATCATGTTTCCTCTGTCAGTTTCCTTTCTGAGTCCATAACATGTTTCCTCTGTCCATTTCTTTTCACTTTTTGTCCCTTCTGTCAGTTTCCTTTCTGAGTCATTATCAAGTTTCCTCTGTCAGTTTCCTTTCTGAGTCCATAACATGTTTCCTCTGTCAGTTTCTTTTCACTCTGTGTCCCCTCTGTCACTTCGCTTTCCGAGTCATTATCATGTTTCCACATTAAGTTTCTTTTATGTCCTCACTGTCACTGTCACATACCTTTCTGAATCTGTAGTTCGTTTCTTCTGTCAGTTACTTTCCACTCTGTATCCCCTCTTTCACTTTCCTTTCTGAATCCATAACATGTTTCCTCTGTCAGTTTCTTTTCACTCTGTGTACCCTCTGTCACTTCGCTTTCTGAGTCATTATCATGTTTCCACATTAAGTTTCTTTTATGTCCTCACTGTCACTGTCACTTACCTTTCTGAATCTGTAGTTTGTTTCTTCTGTCAGTTACTTTCCACTCTCTATCCCCTCTTTCACTTTCCTTTCTGAGTCCACAACATGTTTCCTCTGTCCATTTCTTTTCACTCTTTGTCCCTTCTGTCAGTTTCCTTTCTGAGTCATTATCAAGTTTCCTCTGTCAGTTTCCTTTCTGAGTCCATAACATGTTTCCTCTGTCAGTTTCTTTTCACTCTGTGTCCCCTCTGTCACTTCGCTTTCCGAGTCATTATCATGTTTCCACATTAAGTTTCTTTTATGTCCTCACTGTCACTGTCACATACCTTTCTGAATCTGTAGTTCGTTTCTTCTGTCAGTTACTTTCCACTCTGTATCCCCTCTTTCACTTTCCTTTCTGAATCCATTCCTTGTTTCCTCTGTCAGTTTCTTTTCACTCTGTGTCCCCTCTGTCACTTACCTTTCCGAGTCTGTATCATGGTTTCTGTCAGTTTCTTTCTACTCTATGCCTCCTCTGTCACTTTCCTTTCTGATTCTGTGTCATATTTCCTTTGTCAGTTACTTTTCACTCTATGTCCCATCTGTCACTTTCCTTTCTGAGTCATTATCATGTTTCCTCTGCCAGTTTCTTTCATGTCCTGTCTGTCACTTTCCTTCCTGCGTCTGTAGCATGATTCCTCTCTCAGTTTCGTTCCACTTTATGTCTCCTATCACTTTCCTCTCCGAGTCCGTAACATGTTCCCTCTGTCAGTTTCTTTTTCATTCTGTGTCTCCTCTGTCACTTTTCTTTCTGAGTCTGTAACATGCTTTCTCTATCAGTTTCCTTTCTGAGTCTGTAACATGCTTTCTCTATCAGCTTCCTTTCTGAGTCTGTAACATGTTTCCTCTGTCAGTTTCTTTTCATTCTATGTCCCATCTGTCACTTTCCTTTCTGAGTCATTATCATGTTTCCTCTATTAGTTTCTTTTGAGTCCCCTCTTTATCTTTCCTTTCTGTATCTGTAACACGTTTGCTCTGTCAGTTTCTCTTCATTCTATGTCCCCCCGTCACTTTCCTTTCTGAGTCATTATCATATTTCCTCTGACACTTTCCTTCCTGAGTCTGTAACATTTCCTCTGTCAGTTTCTTTTCACTCTGTGTCCCCTCTGTCACTTTCCTCTCTGAGTCGGTAACATGTTTCCTCTGTCAGTTTCTTTTCACTCTATGTCCCCTCTGTCACTTTCCTTTCTGAGTCATTATCATGTTTCCTCTGTCACTTTCCTCTCTGTGTCCGTAACATGTTTCCTCTGTCAGTTTCTTTTCACTCTGTGTCCCCTCTGTCACTTCGCTTTCCGAGTCATTATCATGTTTCCACATTAAGTTTCTTTTATGTCCTCACTGTCACTGTCACATACCTTTCTGAATCTGTAGTTCGTTTCTTCTGTCAGTTACTTTCCACTCTCTATGCCCTCTTTCACTTTCCTTTCTGAGTCCATAACATGTTTCCCTGTCAGTATCTTTTCACTCTGTGTCCCCTCTGTCACTTCGCTTTCTGAGTCATTATCATGTTTCCACATTAAGTTTCTTTTATATCCTCACTGTCACTGTCACATACCTTTCTGAATCTGTAGTTTATTTCTTCTGTCAGTTACTTTCCACTCTCTATGCCCTCTTTCACTTTCCTTTCTGAGTCCATAACATGTTTCCTCTGTCAGTTTCTTTTCACTCTATGTCCCATCTGTCAGTTTCCTTTCTGAGTCATTATCATGTTTCCTCTGTCAGTTTCTTTTGAGTCCCCTCTTTATCTTTCCTTTCTGTATCTGTAACACGTTTGCTCTGTCAGTTCCTCTTCATTCTATGTCCCCCGTCACTTTCCTTTCTGAGTCATTATCATATTTCCTCTGTCAGTTTCCCTTCGTGTCCCCTCTGTCACTTTCCTTCCTGAGTCTGTAGCATGTTTCCTCTCTCAGTTTCGTTCCACTTTATGTGCCCCTGTCACTTTCCTTTCTGAGTCCGTAACATTTCCTCTGGCAGTTTCTTTGGTGTCCTCTCTGACACTTTCCTTCCTGAGTCTGTAACATTTCCTCTGTCAGTTTCTTTTCACTCTGTGTCCCCTCTGTCACTTTCCTCTCTGAGTCCGTAACATGTTTCCTCTGTCAGTTTCTTTTCACTCTATGTCCCCTCTGTCACTTTCCTTTCTGAGTCATTATCATGTTTCCTCTGTCAGTTTCCTTTCTGAGTCCATAACATGTTTCCTCTTTCAGTTTCTTTTCACTCTGTGTCCCCTCTGTCACTTTCCTCTCTGAGTCCGTAACATGTTTCCTCTGTCAGTTTCTTTTCACTCTATGTCCCCTCTGTCACTTTCCTTTCTGAGTCATTATCATGTTTCCTCTGTCAGTTTCCTTTCTGAGTCCATAACATGTTTCCTCTGTCAGTTTCTTTTCACTCTATGTACCCTCTGTCACTTCGCTCTCTGAGTCATTATCATGTTTCCACATTAAATTTCTTTTATGTCCTCACTGTCACTGTCACTTACCTTTCTGAATCTGTAGTTTATTTCTTCTGTCAGTTACTTTCCACTCTCTATCCCCTCTTTCACTTTCCTTTCTGACGGCCCGATTCACAGAACTAACTTAAGACAAAATTCTAAACTTACTACCATTTTGGTATTCACAGAAGGCACTTACTCATTTTGGCATTCACAGAAGGCACTTACTCATTTTGAGTAACTTACTCACTTTGAGTAACTTACTCATTTTGTGTAACTTACTCATTTTGGTATTCACAGAAGGCACTTACTCATCAATGAGTAAGTGCCTTCTGTTAATACCAAAATGAGTAAGTTACACAAAATGAGTAAGTTACTCAAAATGAGTAAGTTACTCCTTTTGGTATTCACAGAAGGCACTTACTCATTGATGAGTAAGTGCCTTCTGTGAATACCAAAATGAGTAAGTTACACAAAATGAGTAAGTTACTCAAAATGAGTAAGTTACTCATTTTGGTATTCACAGAAGGCACTTACTCATTGATGAGTAAGTGCCTTCTGTGAATACCAAAATGAGTAAGTTACTCAAAATGAGTAAGTAAGTGCCTTCTGTGAATACCAAAATGAGTAAGTGCCTTCTGTGAATACAAAAATGATAGTAAGTTTAGGATTTTGTCTTAAGTTAGTTCTGTGAATCGGGCCCATAGTCCATAACATGTTTCCTCTGTCAGTTTCTTTTCACTCTATGTCCCCTCTGTCACTTTCCTTTCTGAGTCATTATCATGTTTCCTCTGCCAGTTTCCTTTCTGAGTCCATAACATGTTTCCCCTGTCAGTTTCTTTCCACTCTATGTACCCTCTGTCACTTCGCTTTCTGAGTCATTATCATGTTTCCACATTAAGTTTCTTTTATGTCCTCACTGTCACTGTCACTAACCTTTCTGAATCTGTAGTTTGTTTCTTCTGCCAGTTACTTTCCACTCTCTATCCCCTCTTTCACTTTCCTTTCTGAATCCATAACATGTTTCCTCTGTCAGTTTCTTTTCACTCTATGTCCCCTCTGTCACTTTCCTTTCTGAGTAATTTTCATGTTTCCTCTATCGGTTTCCTTTATGAGTCCATAACATGTTTCCTCTGTCAGTTTCTTTTCACTCTATGTCCCCTCTGTCACTTTCCTTTTAAGTCATTATCATGTTTCCTCTGTCAGTTTTTAAGATTGTGTCCTCTCTGTCACTTTCTTTCTTTCCTTCCTGAGTCTGTGTCATATTTTCTGTCAGTTTCTTTCCACACTATGTCCCCTCCATCTGTTACTTTCCTTTCTGAGGTTGTGTAATGTTTTCTGTCAGTTTCTTTCCACTCTATGTCCCCTCTGTTAATTTCCTTTCTGTGTCTGTGTTATGTTTCTTCTATCAGTTTATATTGTATTCCATGGTTCACTTTCCTTCCTGAGTCTGTAATATGTTTTCCTTCAGTTTCTTTTCACTCTATGTCTCCCCTGTCACTTTCCTTTCTGATTCTGTGTCATGTTTGCTCTGTCAGTTTCTTTTCACTCTGTGTGCCCTCTGTCGCTTTCCTTTCTGAGGTCAGTGAGCTAGCATTTCTGATATCAATTGGAAGAGTATTCCATAGCTTTGCTGTACCATAGGAAATACTTCGGCCTCCCCAGCATGTAGTTCGAATCCTTGGCACCCTCATAAGTTTAGCGTCAGTGGACCGTAGCTGTCTGACCGGGTGGTACCAAGAAAAGAGATTTCTGAGAAACACTGGTCCGGTGTTGTTCAAGGCCTTGTAAGCTAAACATAGTGTCTTGAACTTAATGCGATGCGCTACCGGAAGCCAGTGGAGTCTTCGAATTTCCTTAGCTACTGACTCGTATTTAGGGACATTCAGTATTAGTCTTGCGGCAGCATTTTGTATCATCTGTAGTTTTTTAAGGCACTGTTTCTGTATATTGAGGTAGAGTCCATTGCAGTAATCTAACTTAGACTGCACAAGTGCGGTCACTACCGTTCTTTGGGAGTCTCTGCCATACAATTTCCTTTGCCGATTGATTCCAGTCTATCTCAGCCAGTTTATTTCCTTTCTATACCACATTTTCACTCTCTGACACTGTATACTGTCGTACCCAAGTATTTCATTTCCTTTTTCTGTATCCTGTTTCCCTTTCTTTTCTCTCTGTAACTTTATTCTACGCTGTTTATTTACTCTCATGTTATGGCTAGTCAGTGTTTCTGCGTGTTTATTATCTTTTTGTATTGTGTTCCAGAGCTGCCAGTGTGTTCACCTTGCCTCCTCTGTGCCAGTTCCCTCTCCATGGTGCTGCCGGCTCCTCAGCTGTCTCAGTAACACAAAAGGTTGTGTGTTTGTTTCCCCTCTGTCATCACTGGTCTTTACATCAAGGCCCTGGTGTCCGTCTCCGTTTAACACAACACCACATAACACAAAACAACACCACAAAACGTAACGCAATGCCACATAACACAACACAATAACACAACACCCTTAAAAACAACACATAGCACAGCACAATATAACACAGCACCCTAAAACACAAATCAAAGCCACATAACACAACACCCCAAAACATAAAACAAAACAACATAACACCCTGAAACACTACACAAAACCACATAACAGCACAATAACACAACACCCTAAAATACAACACAATACCACGTAGCCAAACACCCAAAAACATAACTCAAAATCACATAACAAAGCACGATATAACACAACACAGCACCCCAAAACATAACACATAACACAAGACACTGCACAAATCTTCATCGCACAACACAAAATCATAAAATGTAACACAATGCCACATAACTCAACACAACGCCCCAAAACATAACACAACATAACACAATGCCCTAAAATAAAACACAAAATCACATAACACAGCACAAAATGACACAACATAACAAAAAACACAACATGGCACAACAACGCAGATTAGAACACCGGGCTAATAATGGCGGTCATATGCCTTCTGTTCCAACATTCCAATGTTTGTCTTTCTATTTCTAATTTATAACATCATACCCCAGTCGGTGGAATGTTCTAGAAGCATTGTAGCCCTTCTGCGGAGGGCTATACCGGTTATTAAATGCCCTCTCCCTCATTATAGGCTTCAGCTGCAGGTTCTGGGCCATTAACAACCGTTATTACCCCCGTTATTAAGAGTGGGCTATATTGCATAAATATCATGACACAACACAAGATAACACAACACCACATGACATCACCAGACACCGCATAAGACGACACAGTATAAGATAACATAACATGACCTTTCATATCATGACAAAACATAGAACATAATACAACACAAGGTAACATAACATCACATTGCACAAAATCACACAATAGGACAGGAGATAACATAACACAATATAGCATAGAACAATAACACATAATAACATAACACAACACCACATAGAAATTCACATAATACAACATAACACACAAAAACACAACATTACATAATACAGTAAAACCTCACAAAACATCACAACACAACAAAACAACATAAAAGATCATAACAAACCAGAACACCAGATACAACAACATGGCACAACGCATAAAGAAATATAGCACAAACCAACACCGTCTGATATATTGCAATACAATGCAACATTGCATTGCAAAACACCACATAACAACATAATGTAACACACCACATTCTGATACAGCATAACACTAGACAAGACAACATAACACAAATTAACGTAATACAACGTGGCACATCATAACAGAACCAAACATGCACACGTTCACCACCAAGAAGGACTCGAAGTGCTGTTTTCTATCTTGAGTGTGTGAGACAAACGCAGATTAAGTGGAACCTCCTGGTGGGGAGAGACCCCCCTGCGTCTCCTACATCAGATGTATTCATCTGGTTAACCTGGCGCCTCCAGGGCCCTCGACCAGACCACACACACGCCTGGTCCATGATGGGTAGAGACCCCTGCCTTTCCTACATCAGATGTATTCATGTGGTCAACATGGAACTTCCAGGGCCCTCGACCGGACCATGTGCAGACGCCTGGTCCATGATGGGTAGAGACCCCTGCTTCTCCTACATCAGATGTATTCATGTGGTCAACATGGCACTTCCAGGGCCCTCGACCAGACCATGTGCAGACGCCTGGTCCGTGATGGGGAGAGACCCCTGCTTCTCCTATATCAGATGTATTCATCTGGTTAATTGGCGCCTCCAGGGCCCTCAACCAGACCACACACACGCCTGGTCCGTGATGGCTAGAGACCCCTCTGCTTCTCCTAAACCAGATGTTTTCATCTAGTCAACCTTGTGCCTCCAGGGCCGTCGACCAGACCACACACATGCCTGGTCCGTGATGGCGAGAGACCCCTCTGCTTCTCCTAAACCAGATGTTTCATCTGTTCATACCGGCATCTCTAGGGCCCTCGACTGGACTATCATACTGCTGGTCATGATAGCTAGAGACCCCAGCTTCCCCTAAACCAGATCTATTCCTCTAGTCACACTGGGATCTCAAGGGCCCTCGACCAGAATATTAAGACGCCTGGTTCACAACGGCTACAGACTCCTGCTTCTCCCAACCCAGATCTATTCCTCTAGTCACACTGGGATCTCAAGGGCCCTCAACCAGAATATTAAGATGCCTGGTTCACAACGGCTACAGACTCTTGCTTCTCCTAACCCAGATCTATTCCTCTAGTCACACTGGAATCTCAAGGGCCCTCAACGAGAATATTAAGACGCCTGGTCCAGAACAGCTACACACTCCTGCTTCTCCTAAACCAGATGTATTCATTTAGTCTTATTGGCACCGCAAGGGCCCTCGATCAGACCGCGAACATGCTACCAGCATCTCACGGGTCTCGACCAGACCACACACACAAATTACCCACGATAGCTAGAGACCCCTGCTTCTCCTAAAGCAGATGTATTCATCTAGTCATACTGGCATCTCAAGGGCCACGCCTGGTCCCCGGTGGGTAAAGACGTCTGCGTCAACCTGGCACCTCCGGGGCACTCAACTGGACCATGGACACACCTTGTCCACAATGGCTCGAGACCCCTGCTTCTCCTAAACCAGATGTATTCATCTAGTCAAACCGGCACCTCCAGGGCCCTTGGACGGACCAGGCACGTACCTGGTCCCTAATGGCTAGAGACCCCTGCTTTTCCTAAACCAGATGTATTCATCTAGGCATACCGGCATACAGGCTTTACACCTCTGAATTTAAGTGTGCGACTAAGGCACCTCCCACAGTTGACCTTGGCTGCGGTGGGCAGATATTTACCAGGTCTGGCATACGCCTGGTCTCTGGTTTTACGACGGCGTGGACTGTAACTGGCACGGATTCCGGTGCCTTTGTTGTGGTGAATTGACCCCATGCCTTCCTGATTTGGAAGTATTTGACTTTTACAAATTTGTGAACCCCACATGTGCTCACATGAATAGCAATATATTTTCCATCGGCTACCTATGTAGGATGCGTCGGATATGATGCACTTAGTTAATGTATTGCCTTGAACTTTGGATGGACGTGTGAACAAGCATTATCGGTACTAATATTCTGCTCCTTGCCCTGGAAGAAGTCCAGTGGTCTGGATGAAACGCGTTGGCTGTTATCTGTTGCACTGACTTCTTATATATGAACTTTTGAAAAATATACAGAATAGAAGAAGATTTGTATGCACTTTAGAAATCACATTGGACTGTTTGTCTATTACATAGGGAAACTATTGAACAGTTGTATTGTGCACCTTTTGTTGTATTTAAATGTGTACAGCCCTGTGTCGGGCTGCACTTTGGCAGCAGGTGCTAAAATTGAGTGCACATTTCAGATATTACGTACTCTTTGAGAATTTGGGCATAACAGGTTAGGTGCGATTCAGGTTAGAGATCCTGCTGTCATGTTTATGTTTGATGACGCATCCCTGTGCTCTGGAAGTAACGCAGCACGGCGCAGCCAAATGGCGTGTGGCGCTGCGCTGCGTTACTTTCTCGTAAATGAGGCCCGTAGTGACCAATTTACCAAAAAAAGTATCAAATCTGCACCCATAGAAGTACTCCTTAAATGGATGCAAATGTACCACTTTTTGGAATGCACTAACAGTAGCCGTCGTACCCAGGGCCGGACTGGGAACCAAAACCGTCCCTGGCAAACCGATCGGCCGGCCCCCTATGGGGGAGAGGGGGGAGTGCGGCCGAACTGCTTTCTAGGGCCGGTTTCAGCCAATTTTGTTACAGGGGGCCGATATTGCCACCCCCGGTAACAAAAACGGCCCCCCAGGGGTCCAAAACCGGCCCCCACCCTGGCGGCCCACCGGGGAAACGCCTGGTGCCAGCTACGGCCAGTCCGGCCCTGGTCGTACCTACACTACAGGCAATCAAACACCCAAAAGGTCACAGCAGGAATTCTTGTTAATAGTCTAACCATGGCATTTGCTTGGGGTAGCATTCCAAATCATCGTTTTACTCACACGCTAGACAGAGGGCCTGATTTCGGGTTTGGCAGATGGAGTAAAGGCATGCAGGGTAGCGGAGGACTTTACATCCGCCACCCTGCCTTTACTCCGCCTGCCAAATTCAGAGATGTCTGCCGCCATTATAGTGGTTCCTGTCAAAGTATTCCCTCTTCGTCCCCTCTGCCTCTGTCAGTGTATTTTCTCCCTTTCCCCTCTCTGTATTCCCTCTTTGTCCTCTCCCTGCCTCTGTCAGTGTATTTTCTCTCTGCTCCCTCTTTGTATTCCCTCTTTGTCCTCTCCCTGCCTCTGTCAGTGTATTTTCTCCATGCTCCCACTCTGTATTCCCTCTTTGCCCCTCTCTCCCTCTGTCGATGTATTTTCTCCCTGCTCCCTCTTTGCATTCCCTCTTTGTCCCCTCTCTGCCTCAGTCGGCGTATTTTCTCCCTGCTCCCTCTTTGCATTCCCTCTTTGTCCCCTCTCTGCCTCTGTCTGTGTATTTTCTCCCTGCTCCCTCTTTGCATTCCCTCTTTGTCCCCTCTCTGCCTCAGTCGGTGTATTTTCTCTCTACTCCCTCTTTGTATTCCCTCTCTGTCCCCTCTCTCCCTCTGTCGGTATATTTTCTCCCTGCTCCCTCTTTCTATTCCCTCTTTGACCCCTCTCTCCCTCTGTCGGTGTATTTTCTCTCTGCTCCCTCTTTGTATTCCCTCTTTATCCCCTCCCTGCCCCAGTCTGTATATTTTCTCTGTGCTCCCTCTTTGTTATCCCTCGTTGTCCCCTCCCTGCCTCAGTCAGTGTATTTTCTCTCTGCTCCTCTTTGTATTCCCTCTTGACCCCTCTCTCCCTCTGTCGTGTATTTTCTTCTGGTTCCATCTCTGTATTCCCTCTTTGCCCCTCTCTCCCTCTGCCGGTGTATTTTCTTCCTGCTCCCGCTCTATATTCCCTCTTTGTCCCCTCTCTCCCTCTGTCGATGTATTTTCTCTCTGCTCCCTCTTTGTATTCCCTCTTTGTCCCCTCTCTGCCTCAGTCGGTGTATTTTCTCTCTACTCCCTCTCTGTATTCCCTCTCTGTCCCTTCTCTCCCTCTGTCGGTGTATTTTCTCTCTGCTCCTCTCTTGTATTCCCTCTTTGTCCCCTCCCCGCCTCTGTTGCTTTATTTTCTCTCTGCTCCCTCTTTGTATCCCCTCTTTGTACCCTCTCTGCCTCTGTTGGTGTATTTTCACCCTGCTCCCTCTTTGTATTCCCTCTTTGTACCCTCTCTGCCTCTGTCGGTGTATTTTCTCCCTCCTCCCTCTCTGTATTCCCTCTTTGCGCCACTCTCCCTCTGTTGGTGTATTTTCTTCCTGCTCCCTCTCTGTATTCCCTCTTTGCCCCTCTCTGCCTCTGTCGATGTATTTTTTCCCTGCTCCCTCTTTGTATTCCCTCTTTGTACCCTCTCTGCCTCTGTCGGTGTATTTTCTCCCTGCTCCCTCTTTGCATTCCCTCTTTGTCCCCTCTCTGCCTCAGTCGGTGTATTTTCTCTCTACTCCCTCTTTGTATTCCCTCTCTGTCCCCTCTCTCCCTCTGTCGGTATATTTTCTCCCTGCTCCCTCTTTCTATTCCCTCTTTGACCCCTCTCTTCCTCTGTCGGTGTATTTTCTCTCTGCTCCATCTTTGTAGTCCCTCTTTATCCCCTCCCTGCCTCAGTCTGTATATTTTCTCTGTGCTCCCTCTTTGTTATCCCTCGTTGTCCCCTCCCTGCCTCAGTCGGTGTATTTTCTCTCTGCTCCCTCTTTGTATTCCCTCTTTGACCCCTCTCTCCCTCTGTCGTGTATTTTCTTCTGGTTCCCTCTCTGTATTCCCTCTTTGCCCCGCTATTCCCTCTTTGTCCCCTCTCTCCCTCTGTCGATGTATTTTCTTCTGGTTCCCTCTCTGTATTCCCTCTTTGCCCCTCTATTCCCTCTTTGTCCCCTCTCTCCCTCTGTCGATGTATTTTCTTCTGGTTCCCTCTCTGTATTCCCTCTTTGCCCCTCTATTCCCTCTTTGTCCCCTCTCTCCCTCTGTCGATGTATTTTCTTCTGGTTCCCTCTCTGTATTCCCTCTTTGCCCCTCTATTCCCTCTTTGTCCCCTCTCTCCCTCTGTCGATGTATTTTCTTCTGGTTCCCTCTCTGTATTCCCTCTTTGCCCCTCTATTCCCTCTTTGTCCCCTCTCTCCCTCTGTCGATGTATTTTCTTCTGGTTCCCTCTCTGTATTCCCTCTTTGCCCCTCTATTCCCTCTTTGTTCCCTCTCTCCTTCTGTCGATGTATTTTCTCCCTCCTCCCTCTTTGCATTCCCTCTTTGTCCTCTCTCTGCCTCAGTCGATGTATTTTCTCCCTGCTCCCTCTTTGCATTCCCTCTTTGTCCCCTCTCTGCCTCAGTCGGCGTATTTTCTCCCTCCTCCCTCTTTGCATTCCCTCTTTGTCCCCTCTCTGCCTCAGTCGGCGTATTTTCTCCCTCCTCCCTCTTTGCATTCCCTCTTTGTCCCCTCTCTGCCTCAGTCGGCGTATTTTCTCCCCACCTCCCTCTTTGCATTCCCTCTTTGTCCCCTCTCTGCCTCTGTCGGTGTATTTTCTCCCTCCTCCCTCTTTGCATTCCCTCGTTGTCCCCTCTCTGCCTCAGTCGGTGTATTTTCTCTCTGCTCCCTCTTTGTATTCCCTCTCTGTCCCCTCTCTCCCTCTGTCGGTATATTTTCTCCCTGCTCCCTCTTTCTATTCCCTCTTTGACCCCTCTCTCCCTCTGTCGGTGTATTTTCTCTCTGCTCCATCTTTGTAGTCCCTCTTTATCCCCTCCCTGCCTCAGTCTGTATATTTTCTCTGTGCTCCTCTTTGTTATCCCTCGTTGTCCCCTCCCTGCCTCAGTCGGTGTATTTTCTCTCTGCTCCCTCTTTGTATTCCCTCTTTGACCCCTCTCTCCCTCTGTCGTGTATTTTCTTCTGGTTCCCTCTCTGTATTCCCTCTTTGCCCCTCTATTCCCTCTTTGTCCCCTCTCTCCCTCTGTCGATGTATTTTCTTTTGGTTCCCTCTCTGTATTCCCTCTTTGCCCCTCTATTCCCGCTTTGTCCCCTCTCTCGATGTATTTTCTTCTGGTTCCCTCTCTGTATTCCCTCTTTGCCCCTCTATTCCCTCTTTGTCCCCTCTCTCCCTCTGTCGATGTATTTTCTTCTGGTTCCCTCTCTGTATTCCCTCTTTGCCCCTCTATTCCCTCTTTGTCCCCTCTCTCCCTCTGTCGATGTATTTTCTCCCTGCTCCCTCTTTGCATTCCCTCTTTGTCCCCTCTCTGCCTCAGTCGGCGTATTTTCTCCCTCCTCCCTCTTTGCATTCCCTCTTTGTCCCCTCTCTGCCTCAGTCGGCGTATTTTCTCCCTCCTCCCTCTTTGCATTCCCTCGTTGTCCCCTCTCTGCCTCTGTCGGTGTATTTTCTCCCTCCTCCCTCTCTGTATTCCCTCTTTGCGCCACTCTCCCTCTGTTGGTGTATTTTCTTCCTGCTCCCTCTCTGTATTCCCTCTTTGCCCCTCTCTGCCTCTGTCGATGTATTTTCTCCCTGCTCCCTCTTTGCATTCCCTCGTTGTCCCCTCTCTGCCTCTGTCGGTGTATTTTCTCCCTGCTCCCTCTTTGCATTCCCTCTTTGTCCCCTCTCTGCCTCAGTCGGTGTATTTTCTCTCTACTCCCTCTTTGTATTCCCTCTCTGTCCCCTCTCTCCCTCTGTCGGTATATTTTCTCCCTGCTCCCTCTTTCTATTCCCTCTTTGACCCCTCTCTCCCTCTGTCGGTGTATTTTCTCTCTGCTCCATCTTTGTAGTCCCTCTTTATCCCCTCCCTGCCTCAGTCTGTATATTTTCTCTGTGCTCCCTCTTTGTTATCCCTTGTTGTCCCCTCCCTGCCTCAGTCGGTGTATTTTCTCTCTGCTCCCTCTTTGTATTCCCTCTTTGAACCCTCTCTCCCTCTGTCGTGTATTTTCTTCTGGTTCCCTCTTTGTATTCCCTCTTTGCCCCTCTATTCCCTCTTTGTCCCCTCTCTCCCTCTGTCGATGTATTTTCTTCTGGTTCCCTCTCTGTATTCCCTCTTTGCCCCTCTATTCCCTCTTTGTCCCCTCACTCCCTCTGTCGATGTATTTTCTTCTGGTTCCCTCTCTCTATTCCCTCTTTGCCCCTCTATTCCCTCTTTGTCCCCTCTCTGCCTCAGTCGGCGTATTTTCTCCCTCCTCCCTCTTTGCATTCCCTCTTTGTCCCCTCTCTGCCTCAGTCGGCGTATTTTCTCCCTCCTCCCTCTTTGCATTCCCTCTTTGTCCCCTCTCTGCCTCAGTCGGCGGATTTTCTCCCTCCTCCCTCTTTGCATTCCCTCGTTGTCCCCTCTCTGCCTCTGTCGGTGTATTTTCTCCCTCCTCCCTCTTTGCATTCCCTCTTTGTCCCCTCTCTGCCTCAGTCGGCGTATTTTCTCCCTCCTCCCTCTTTGCATTCCCTCGTTGTCCCCTCTCTGCCTCAGTCGGTGTATTTTCTCTCTACTCCCTCTTTGTATTCCCTCTCTGTCCCCTCTCTCCCTCTGTCGGTATATTTTCTCCCTGCTCCCTCTTTCTATTCCCTCTTTGACCCCTCTCTCCCTCTGTCGGTGTATTTTCTCTCTGCTCCATCTTTGTAGTCACTCTTTATCCACTCCCTGCCTCAGTCTGTATATTTTCTCTGTGCTCCCTCTTTGTTATCCCTCGTTGATCCCCTCCCTGCCTCAGTCGGTGTATTTTCTCTCTGCTCCCTCTTTGTATTCCCTCTTTGACCCCTCTCTCCCTCTGTTGTGTATTTTCTTCTGGTTCCCTCTCTGTATTCCCTCTTTGCCCCGCTATTCCCTCTTTGTCCCCTCTCTCCCTCTGTCGATGTATTTTCTTCTGGTTCCCTCTCTGTATTCCCTCTTTGCCCCTCTATTCCCTCTTTGTCCCCTCTCTCCCTCTGTCGATGTATTTTCTTCCGGTTCCCTCTCTGTATTCCCTCTTTGCCCTCTCTGTCCCCTCTCTCCCTCTGTCGATGTATTTTCTTATGGTTCCCTCTCTGTATTCCCTCTTTGCCCCTCTATTCCCTCTTTGTCCCCTCTCTCCCTCTGTCGATGTATTTTCTCCCTCCTCCCTCTTTGCATTCCCTCTTTGTCCCCTCTCTGCCTCAGTCGGCGTATTTTCTCCCTCCTCCCTCTTTGCATTCCCTCTTTGTCCCCTCTCTGCCTCAGTCGGCGTATTTTCTCCCTCCTCCCTCTTTGCATTCCCTCTTTGTCCCCTCTCTGCCTCAGTCGGCGTATTTTCTCCCTCCTCCCTCTTTGTATTCCCTCTTTGTACCCTCTCTGCCTCTGTCGGTGTATTTTCTCCCTGCTCCCTCTTTGCATTCCCTCTCTGTCCCCTCTCTCCCTCTGTCGGTATATTTTCTCTGTGCTCCTCTTTGTATTCCCTCTTTGACCCCTCTCTCCCTCTGTCGTGTATTTTCTTCTGGTTCCCTCTCTGTATTCCCTCTTGCCCCGCTATTCCCTCTTTGTCCCCTCTCTCCCTCTGTCGATGTATTTTCTTCTGGTTCCCTCTCTGTATTCCTCTTTGCCCCTCTATTCCCTCTTTGTCCCCTCTCTCCCTCTGTCGATGTATTTTCTTCTGGTTCCTCTCTGTATTCCCTCTTTGCCCCTCTATTCCCTCTTTGTCCCCTCTCTCCCTCTGTCGATGTATTTTCTTCCGGTTCCCTCTCTGTATTCCCTCTTTGCCCTCTTTGTCCCCTCTCTCCCTCTGTCGATGTATTTTCTTATGGTTCCCTCTCTGTATTCCCTCTTTGCCCCTCTATTCCCTCTTTTGTCCCCTCTCTCCCTCTGTCGATGTATTTTCTCCCTGCTCCCTCTTTGCATTCCCTCTTTGTCCCCTCTCTGCCTCAGTCGGCGTATTTTCTCCCTCCTCCTCTTTGCATTCCCTCTTTGTCCCCTCTCTGCCTCAGTCGGCGTATTTTCTCCCTCCTCCCTCTTTGCATTCCCTCTTTGTCCCCTCTCTGCCTCAGTCGGCGTATTTTCTCCCTCCTCCCTCTTTGTATTCCCTCTTTGTACCCTCTCTGCCTCTGTCGGTGTATTTTCTCCCTTCTCCCTCTTTGCATTCCCTCTTTGTCCCCTCTCTGCCTCAGTCGGTGTATTTTCTCTCTACTCCTCTTTGTATTCCCTCTCTGTCCCTCTCTCCCTCTGTCGGTATATTTTCTCTGTGCTCCCTCTTGTATTCCCTCTTTGACCCTCTCTCTCGCTCTGTCGTGTATTTTCTTCTGGTTCTCTCTCTGTATTCCCTCTTTGCCCCTCTATTCCCTCTTTGTCCCCTCTCTCCATCTGTCGATGTATTTTCTCCCTGCTCCCTCTTTGCATTCCCTCTTTGTCCCCTCTCTGACTCAGTCGGCGTATTTTCTCCCTCCTCCCTCTTTGCATTCCCTCTTTGTCCCCTCTCTGCCTCAGTCGGCGTATTTTCTCCCTCCTCCCTCTTTGCATTCCCTCTTTGTCCCCTCTCTGCCTCAGTCGGCGTATTTTCTCCCTCCCTCCCTCTTTGCATTCCCTCTTTGTCCCCTCTCTGCCTCAGTCGGCGTATTTTCTCCCTCCTCCCTCTTTGCATTCCCTCGTTGTCCCCTCTCTGCCTCTGTCGGTGTATTTTCTCCCTCCTCCCTCTTTGCATTCCCTCGTTGTCCCCTCTCTGCCTCAGTCGGTGTATTTTCTCTCTACTCCCTCTTTGTATTCCCTCTCTGTCCCCTCTCTCCCTCTGTCGGTATATTTTCTCCCTGCTCCCTCTTTCTATTCCCTCTTTATCCCCTCCCTGCCTCAGTCTGTATATTTTCTCTGTGCTCCCTCTTTGTATTCCCTCGTTGTCCCCTCCCTGCCTCAGTCGGTGTATTTTCTCTCTGCTCCCTCTTTGTATTCCCTCTTTGACCCCTCTATTCCCTCTTTGTCCCCTCTCTCCCTCTGTCGTGTATTTTCTTCTGGTTCCCTCTCTGTATTCCCTCTTTGCCCCTCTATTCCCTCTTTGTCCCCTCTCTCCCTCTGTCGATGTATTTTCTCTCTCCTCCCTCTTTGTATTCCCTCTTTGTACCCTCTCTGCCTCTGTCGGTGTATTTTCTCCCTCCTCCCTCTCTGTATTCCCTCTTTGCCCCTCTCTCCCTCTGTTGGTGTATTTTCTCCCTGCTCCCTCTTTGTATTCCCTCTCTGCCCCTCTCTCCCTCTCTCGATGTATTTTCTCCCTCCTCCCTCTTTGTATTCCCTCTTTGTCCCCTCCCCACCTCTGTTGCTTTATTTTCTTTATGCTCCCTCTTTGCATTCCCTCTTTGTACCCTCTCTGCCTCTGTCGGTTTATTTTCTCCCTCTTTGTATTCCCTCTTTGTTCTGTCCCTGCCTCTGTCGGTGTATTTTCTTCCAGCTCCCTCTTTCTATTCCCTCTTTGTCCCCTCTCTCCCTCTGTCGGTGTATTTTCTCTCTCCTCCCTCTTTGTATTCCCTCTTTGTTCTCTCCCTGCCTCTGTCGGTGTATTTTCTTCCAGCTCCCTCTTTCTATTCCATCTTTGTCCCCTCTCTCCCTCTGTCGGTGTATTTTCTCTCTACTCCCTCTTTGTATTCCCTCTCTGTCCCCTCTCTCCCTCTGTCGGTATATTTTCTCCCTGCTCCCTCTTTCTATTCCCTCTTTGACCCCTCTCTCCCTCTGTCGGTGTATTTTCTCTCTGCTCCCTCTTTGTATTCCCTCTTTATCCCCTCCCTGCCCCAGTCTGTATATTTTCTCTGTGCTCCCTCTTTGTTATCCCTCGTTGTCCCCTCCATGCCTCAGTCAGTGTATTTTCTCTCTGCTCCCTCTTTGTATTCCCTCTTTGACCCCTCTCTCCCTCTGTCGTGTATTTTCTTCTGGTTCCATCTCTGTATTCCCTCTTTGCCCCTCTCTCCCTCTGCCGGTGTATTTTCTTCCTGCTCCCGCTCTATATTCCCTCTTTGTCCCCTCTCTCCCTCTGTCGATGTATTTTCTCTCTGCTCCCTCTTTGTATTCCCTCTTTGTCCCCTCTCTGCCTCAGTCGGTGTATTTTCTCTCTACTCCCTCTCTGTATTCCCTCTCTGTCCCTTCTCTCCCTCTGTCGGTGTATTTTCTCTCTGCTCCCTCTTTGTATTCCCTCTTTGTCCCCTCCCCGCCTCTGTTGCTTTATTTTCTCTCTGCTCCCTCTTTGTATCCCCTCTTTGTACCCTCTCTGCCTCTGTTGGTGTATTTTCACCCTGCTCCCTCTTTGTATTCCCTCTTTGTACCCTCTCTGCCTCTGTCGGTGTATTTTCTCCCTCCTCCCTCTTTGCATTCCCTCGTTGTCCCCTCTCTGCCTCAGTCGGTGTATTTTCTCTCTACTCCCTCTTTGTATTCCCTCTCTGTCCCCTCTCTCCCTCTGTCGGTATATTTTCTCCCTGCTCCCTCTTTCTATTCCCTCTTTGACCCCTCTCTCCCTCTGTCGGTGTATTTTCTCTCTGCTCCATCTTTGTAGTCCCTCTTTATCCCCTCCCTGCCTCAGTCTGTATATTTTCTCTGTGCTCCCTCTTTGTTATCCCTCGTTGTCCCCTCCCTGCCTCAGTCGGTGTATTTTCTCTCTGCTCCCTCTTTGTATTCCCTCTTGACCCCTCTCTCCCCTCTGTCGTGTATTTTCTTCTGGTTCCCTCTCTGTATTCCCTCTTTGCCCCTCTATTCCCTCTTTGTCCCCTCTCTCCCTCTGTCGATGTATTTTCTTTTGGTTCCCTCTCTGTATTCCCTCTTGCCCCTCTATTCCCGCTTTGTCCCCTCTCTCGATGTATTTTCTTCTGGTTCCCTCTCTGTATTCCCTCTTGCCCCTCTATTCCCTCTTTGTCCCCTCTCTCCCTCTGTCGATGTATTTTCTTCTGGTTCCCTCTCTGTATTCCCTCTTTGCCCCTCTATTCCCTCTTTGTCCCCTCTCTCCCTCTGTCGATGTATTTTCGCCCTGCTCCCTCTTTGCATTCCCTCTTTGTCCCCTCTCTGCCTCAGTCGGCGTATTTTCTCCCTCCTCCCTCTTTGCATTCCCTCTTTGTCCCCTCTCTGCCTCAGTCGGCGTATTTTCTCCCTCCTCCCTCTTTGCATTCCCTCGTTGTCCCCTCTCTGCCTCTGTCGGTGTATTTTCTCCCTCCTCCCTCTCTGTATTCCCTCTTGCGCCACTCTCCCTCTGTTGGTGTATTTTCTTCCTGCTCCCTCTCTGTATTCCCTCTTTGCCCCTCTCTGCCTCTGTCGATGTATTTTCTCCCTGCTCCCTCTTTGCATTCCCTCGTTGTCCCCTCTCTGCCTCTGTCGGTGTATTTTCTCCCTGCTCCCTCTTTGCATTCCCTCTTTGTCCCCTCTCTGCCTCAGTCGGTGTATTTTCTCTCTACTCCCTCTTTGTATTCCCTCTCTGTCCCCTCTCTCCCTCTGTCGGTATATTTTCTCCCTGCTCCCTCTTTCTATTCCCTCTTTGACCCCTCTCTCCCTCTGTCGGTGTATTTTCTCTCTGCTCCATCTTTGTAGTCCCTCTTTATCCCCTCCCTGCCTCAGTCTGTATATTTTCTCTGTGCTCCCTCTTTGTTATCCCTTGTTGTCCCCTCCCTGCCTCAGTCGGTGTATTTTCTCTCTGCTCCCTCTTTGTATTCCCTCTTTGAACCCTCTCTCCCTCTGTCGTGTATTTTCTTCTGGTTTCCTCTTTGTATTCCCTCTTTGCCCCTCTATTCCCTCTTTGTCCCCTCTCTCCCTCTGTCGATGTATTTTCTTATGGTTCCCTCTCTGTATTCCCTCTCTTGCCCCTCTATTCCCTCTTTGTCCCCTCACTCCCTCTGTCGATGTATTTTCTTCTGGTTCCCTCTCTGTATTCCCTCTTGCCCCTCTATTCCCTCTTTGTCCCCTCTCTGCCTCAGTCGGCGTATTTTCTCCCTCCTCCCTCTTTGCATTCCCTCTTTGTCCCCTCTCTGCCTCAGTCGGCGTATTTTCTCCCTCCTCCCTCTTTGCATTCCCTCTTTGTCCCCTCTCTGCCTCAGTCGGCGGATTTTCTCCTCCTCCCTCTTTGCATTCCCTCGTTGTCCCCTCTCTGCCTCTGTCGGTGTATTTTCTCCCTCCTCCCTCTTTGCATTCCCTCTTTGTCCCCTCTCTGCCTCAGTCGGCGTATTTTCTCCCTCCTCCCTCTTTGCATTCCCTCGTTGTCCCCTCTCTCCCTCAGTCGGTGTATTTTCTCTCTACTCCCTCTTTGTATTCCCTCTCTGTCCCCTCTCTCCCTCTGTCGGTATATTTTCTCCCTGCTCCCTCTTTCTATTCCCTCTTTGACCCCTCTCTCCCTCTGTCGGTGTATTTTCTCTCTGCTCCATCTTTGTAGTCCCTCTTTATCCACTCCCTGCCTCAGTCTGTATATTTTCTCTGTGCTCCCTCTTTGTTATCCCTCGTTGTCCCCTCCCTGCCTCAGTCGGTGTATTTTCTCTCTGCTCCCTCTTTGTATTCCCTCTTTGACCCCTCTCTCCCTCTGTCGTGTATTTTCTTCTGGTTCCCTCTCTGTATTCCCTCTTTGCCCCGCTATTCCCTCTTTGTCCCCTCTCTCCCTCTGTCGATGTATTTTCTTCTGGTTACCTCTCTGTATTCCCTCTTTGCCCCTCTATTCCCTCTTTGTCCCCTCTCTCCCTCTGTCGATGTATTTTCTTCTGGTTCCCTCTCTGTATTCCCTCTTTGCCCCTCTATTCCCTCTTTGTCCCCTCTCTCCCCTCTGTCGATGTATTTTCTTCCGGTTCCCTCTCTGTATTCCCTCTTTGCCCTCTCTGTCCCCTCTCTCCCTCTGTCGATGTATTTTCTTATGGTTCCCTCTCTGTATTCCCTCTTTGCCCCTCTATTCCCTCTTTGTCCCCTCTCTCCCTCTGTCGATGTATTTTCTCCCTCCTCCCTCTTTGCATTCCCTCTTTGTCCCCTCTCTGCCTCAGTCGGCGTATATTCTCCCTCCTCCCTCTTTGCATTCCCCTCTTTGTCCCCTCTCTGCCTCAGTCGGCGTATTTTCTCCCTCCTCCCTCTTTGTATTCCCTCTTGTACCCTCTCTGCCTCTGTCGGTGTATTTTCTCCCTGCTCCCTCTTTGCATTCCCTCTCTGTCCCCCCTCTCCCTCTGTCGGTATATTTTCTCTGTGCTCCCTCTTTGTATTCCCTCTTTGACCCCTCTCTCCCTCTGTCGTGTATTTTCTTCTGGTTCCCTCTCTGTATTCCCTCTTTGCCCCGCTATTCCCTCTTTGTCCCTCTCTCCCTCTGTCGTTGTATTTTCTTCTGGTTCCCTCTCTGTATTCCCTCTTTGCCCCTCTATTCCCTCTTTGTCCCCTCTCTCCCTCTGTCGATGTATTTTCTTCTGGTTCCCTCTCTGTATTCCCTCTTTGCCCCTCTATTCCCTCTTTGTCCCCTCTCTCCCTCTGTCGATGTATTTTCTTCCGGTTCCCTCTCTGTATTCCCTCTTTGCCCTCTTTGTCCCCTCTCTCCCTCTGTCGATGTATTTTCTTATGGTTCCCTCTCTGTATTCCCTCTTTGCCCCTCTATTCCCTCTTTGTCCCCTCTCTCCCTCTGTCGATGTATTTTCTCCCTGCTCCCTCTTTGCATTCCCTCTTTGTCCCCTCTCTGCCTCAGTCGGCGTATTTTCTCCCTCCTCCCTCTTTGCATTCCCTCTTTGTCCCCTCTCTGCCTCAGTCGGCGTATTTTCTCCCTCCTCCCTCTTTGCATTCCCTCTTTGTCCCCTCTCTGCCGCAGTCGGCGTATTTTCTCCCTGCTCCCTCTTTGCATTCCCTCTTTGTCCCCTCTCTGCCTCAGTCGGCGTATTTTCTCCCTCCTCCCTCTTTGCATTCCCTCTTTGTCCCCTCTCTGCCTCAGTCGGCGTATTTTCTCCCTCCTCCTCTTTGCATTCCCTCTTTGTACCCTCTCTGCCTCTGTCGGTGTATTTTCTCCCTGCTCCCTCTTTGCATTCCCTCTTTGTCCCCTCTCTGCCTCAGTCGGTGTATTTTCTCTCTACTCCCTCTTTGTATTCCCTCTCTGTCCCCTCTCTCCCTCTGTCGGTATATTTTCTCTGTGCTCCCTCTTTGTATTCCCTCTTTGACCCCTCTCTCGCTCTGTCGTGTATTTTCTTCTGGTTCCCTCTCTGTATTCCCTCTTTGCCCCTCTATTCCCTCTTTGTCCCCTCTCTCCATCTGTCGATGTATTTTCTCCCTGCTCCCTCTTTGCATTCCCTCTTTGTCCCCTCTCTGACTCAGTCGGCGTATTTTCTCCCTCCTCCCTCTTTGCATTCCCTCTTTGTCCCCTCTCTGCCTCAGTCGGCGTATTTTCTCCTCCTCCCTCTTTGCATTCCCTCTTTGTCCCCTCTCTGCCTCAGTCGGCGTATTTTCTCCCTCCTCCCTCTTTGCATTCCCTCTTTGTCCCTCTCTCTGCCTCAGTCGGCGTATTTTCTCCCTCCTCCCTCTTGCATTCCCTCGTTGTCCCCTCTCTGCCTCTGTCGGTGTATTTTCTCCCTCCTCCCTCTTTGTATTCCCTCGTTGTCCCCTCTCTGCCTCTGTCGGTGTATTTTCTCCCTGCTCCCTCTTTGCATTCCCTCTTTGCGCCACTCTCCCTCTGTTGGTGTATTTTCTCCCTCCTCCCTCTTTGCATTCCCTCTTTGTCCCCTCTCTGCCTCAGTCGGCGTATTTTCTCCCTCCTCCCTCTTTGCATTCCCTCGTTGTCCCCTCTCTGCCTCTGTCGGTGTATTTTCTCCCTCCTCCCTCTTTGTACTCCCTCTTTGTTCTCTCTCTGCCTCTGTCGGTTTATTTTCTCCCTCCTCCCTCTTTGTACTCCCTCTTTGTTCTCTCTCTGCCTCTGTCGGTGTATTTTCTACCTCCTCCCTCTTTGTATTCCCTCTTTGTCCCCTCTCTGCCTCTGTCGGTTTATTTTCTCCCTCCTCCCTCTCTGTATTCCCTCTTTGCCCGCGCTCTGCCTCAGTCGGTGTATTTTCTCCCTCCTCCCTCTTTGTATTCCCTCTTTGCCCCTCTCTGCCTCTGTCGGTTTATTTTCTCCCTCCTCCCTCTCTGTATTCCCTCTTTGTTCTCTCTCTGCCTCTGTCGGTTTATTTTCTCCCTCCTCCCTCTTTGTACTCCCTCTTTGTTCTCTCTCTGCCTCTGTCGGTGTATTTTCTACCTCCTCCCTCTTTGTATTCCCTCTTTGTCCCCTCTCTGCCTCTGTCGGTTTATTTTCTCCCTCCTCCCTCTCTGTATTCCCTCTTTGCTCCCTCTCTGCCTCAGTCGGTGTATTTTCTCCCTCCTCCCTCTTTGTATTCCCTCTTTGCTCTCTCTCTGCCTCTGTCGGTTTATTTTCTCCCTCCTCCCTCTCTGTATTCCCTCTTTGTTCTCTCTCTGCCTCTGTCGGTTTATTTTCTCCCTCCTCCCTCTTTGTACTCCCTCTTTGTTCTCTCTCTGCCTCTGTCGGTGTATTTTCTACCTCCTCCCTCTTTGTATTCCCTCTTTGTCCCCTCTCTGCCTCTGTCGGTTTATTTTCTCCCTCCTCCCTCTCTGTATTCCCTCTTTGCCCCTCTCTGCCTCAGTCGGTGTATTTTCTCCCTCCTCCCTCTTTGTATTCCCTCTTTGCCCCTCTCGGCCTCTGTCGGTTTATTTTCTCCCTCCTCCCTCTCTGTATTCCCTCTTTGTTCTCTCTCTGCCTCTGTCGGTTTATTTTCTCCCTCCTCCCTCTTTGTACTCCCTCTTTGTTCTCTCTCTGCCTCTGTCGGTGTATTTTCTACCTCCTCCCTCTTTGTACTCCCTCTTTGTTCTCTCTCTGCCTCTGTCGGTTTATTTTCTCCCTCCTCCCTCTCTGTATTCCCTCTTTGCCCCTCTCTGCCTCAGTCGGTGTATTTTCTTCCAGCTCCCTCTTTCTATTCCATCTTTGTCCCCTCTCCTCATCTGTGAGTGCTTCCTCTCCTCTCCACCTCGCTGACAGCCACTTGCCCTCGGCCTGTGAAGCATGAGGAGCCAGGACAAGCCCCGGCCTGTCTGTTGTGGCTGAGGCCGGGTGGCGGGGGCTTTATCTCGGCAGGTGGCCCTGCCCAGGTGGATTACCTGTCGAGAGCCGCATGGCTGCCAGTGTGAGGGGGAACACGACTGCGCCTGCGCTGAAAGCCGGGTGTCATTGTATGCGGAAGAAGCAGATGTACTGGGAAGCCGAGGAGTAGCTTCCAGTAGGGCTGGGATTGCTGTTTCCTTCAGGGACGGAAGCTGTCACTTACGCCCTACTGCGCTCTGTAGCAGGCGCACTGGCCGATGAGCTATCGTCCCAGGAACGGCCCCGCCGTTTATACAAAGTACAAAGGTCTATGCAGCGGATACATGACCCTGCCCAGCTTCCGTCCGTCCTTAGACAAGTTGACACAAGTTTACGGTGTGTAAAGTGGAAACACAAAAGTGCAGGTACTCACTATTCCCATGAACCTCTCTGATACTGAGAAGCGCCTGTACTCCCCCATTAACAGTACTGCACCCCTGCAGAGAAGTGCAGGTACTCACTACCCCCGTGGACCTGTCTGCTACTGAGAAGTGCCCGTACTCCCCATTAACAGTACTGCACCCCTGCAGAGAAGTGCAGGTACTCACTATCCCCGTGTACCTGTCTGCTACTGAGAAGTGCCCGTACTCCTCCATTAACAGTACTGCACCCCTGCAGAGAAGTGCAGGTACTCACTATCCCCGTGTACCTGTCTGCTACTGAGAAGTGCCCTGTACTCCCCCATTAACAGTACTGCACCCCTGCAGAGAAGTTCAGGTACTCACTATCCCCATGTTCATGTCTGCTACTGAGAAGTGCCCGTACTCTCCCATCAACAGTATGCCCCCCTGCAGAGAAGTGCAGGTACTCACTATCCCCGTGGACCTGTGTTCTAATGAGCAGTACCTGTGCTCCTCCATTAAGAGTACTGAACCCCTGCAGAGAGATGCAGGTACTCACTATCCCTGTGCACCTGTCTGTTACTGAGAAGTCCCGTACTCCCCCATTAACAATATTGCACCCCTGTGGAGTAGTGCAGGTACTCACTGTCCCCATGAACCTGTCTGCTACTGTGAAGTACCTGTACTCCCTCATTAACAGTATTGCACCTGTGCAGAGAAGTGCAGGTACTCACTATCCCCGTGTACCAGTGCGTTACTCAGAAGTGTCTGTACTCCCCCATTAACAGTATTGCACTCCAGCAGAGAAGTGCAAGCACTCACAATCCCCGTGTACCTGTCTGCTACTGTTAAGTGCCAGTACTTCCCCATTAAGAGTACTGCACCCCTGCAGAGAGATGCAGGTACTCATAATCTAAAGCACTTGTCTTCTACTGAGAAGTGCCTGTACTTCCCCATTAAGAGTATTGCACCACTGCAGAAAAGTGCAGGTACTCACTATCCCCATGTACATGTCTGCTACTGAGAAGTGCCAGTACTCCCCCATTAACAGAATTGCACCCCTGCAGAGAAGTGCAGGTGCGCTCACTATCCCCATGTACCTGTTTGCTACTGAGACTGAGAAGTTTCGGTACCTCCCCATTTACAGTATTGCACCCCTTCAGAGAAGTGCAACAGGGGCGGCTCCTCCACCGAGGTGGAGGAGCGCCGCCCCACTGCTCTCAGAGCAGTGGAAAAAGGAAAAATAAAATAATAATAAAATCGTTCCTATAATTTTATTTTTCGTAGCTACGGGGCTGGGTTAGGGCGAGTCGGGGCTGGTGTCACAGCCTGGGAGGAGGAGTGGTTTGTGCACAATAAGTGCGCCTGACCGGTTTGGCCGGCAATCTTGGTCCGGCCAAACAGTCATGCGCACTTAGCATGTTCTCCTCTGGGCTGTAATACACAGCCTGGTTGGAGAACATGCCCAGTCTCCCAGTCCCTGTCTGAGCGCCGAACCACGGCGCTCAGACCAATCAAAACGCTGCTAATAGCAGCATTGTGATTGGCTTAGGGGAGCCTGTGTGCTTCCTGCTTCCGGGACTCGCCAGGAAGAGAAGTAACAACAGAGGAGAGATGGTGGCCGTGAAGACGTAAGTCGTTTTAAAAAATATTTTAGTTTTTTCACCTCTTGCCCCGCCACCCATGTTCCCTGCCAACCGCCACTGAAGTGCAGGGACTCACTATCCCCGTGTACCTGTCTGTTACTGAGAAGTGCCCGTATTCTCACATTAACAGTACTGCACCCATGCGGAGAAGTGCCTGTGCCTGTGTACCTGTCTGTTACTGAGAAGTGCCCGTTACTTCCCCATTAACAGTATTGCACCAATCACATAGCACACTGAAACAGAGCAGATGTGCTGAGGCGCTATAAAAGATCCAAGACAACAGCCTATGTACTTCATTTACAATATCTTGACACACAGCGCGCAGCAAGCCTTCCTGCTGCACTGCCATGCGTCAAAATAAAAGCGCAGGACTGCGCTGTCTATCAATCAATCAATCAATCAATCATGTCACTTATAAAGCGCACTACATACCCGCGAGGGTCTCAAGGTCTATACAAGATACGACACATTCCTGTCCCTTCCGCCTGCGCCCGCGCACTGTGCACCAGTGCAGGCACCCTTGCGTCATTTTGCAAGGGCGCCTACGCTGAGAGAATGATTGTTTTTGTGCAGGAAGGGACACCTTCCTGTACAAAAACAATTATTAAGGCATTTTCCTCTGCACGCATAGAAAGAGGCAAAAACGAGGGGAAATACAAGTATTTCTTCTCGTTGCGCCTCCTTACGCCTCCCCGGGGAGGCGTAGGATTCTGACGCATTCCAAGGTTTACAAAGTGTTGTACATCTGGGAATGCGTCAAGTTCCATGGATGTTGCGCGGGATCACCCACAGCAACAGCCATGGAACGCCCCTTTCACGCAGAGCTATGCGTGAAAGGGGCCCATATTTACAAGAGCCATGAAAAGCCACACAGGGTAGCTTTGTGTGTCCTTGTAAATACGGGGAAGCCCGTTGTGCTGCTGGTGCATCAATAAAAGTGACGTACCGGCGGCGCAATGGGCTTGTAAATAAGCCCCATTCTTTTTTATTGTGGATACTACTAGTAGAAGACGTTATATATTTCTAATATTATCTTTATTGCTAATATTAGTCTTGTTTTTGTTGTTGTCTTTGATATTAAGCGGTTGAAGTCTCACTGGGCATGCGCGGTCCCGGTTAGACTCACTTTCTCCTTCTCCCTCCTCTGACCTTTGACTCTGGGCTTCTTGTGGGTCTGGCCAGAGGTAGAGAGGCTCTCTTTTCTCTGGGGGAGGGTGCAGGTTGGGTTTGGGATGCCTGAGAGGGGGGGGGGGGTTCATCACCTGCCCCCTAGACCCCCAAAATGTTGATGTAAATATGGAGCAAGGTACATTAATGGGGTTCCTGTTCGTTTTTCTGCGGTCACTGAGTGGGTAGAAACAACTGCTGGTAGCAGCGCTCCCCCCGGCAGTGGTGGTGCCACATTATTTTCATGCGGTAACACCGCATTTTCTGGGTAGAAACACTTAGCGCGATTCTTTACACTTCACTCTGCTGTAAATGACGCCCCCAGACTTTAGATATTTACAGCACAGAGGCCAGTCTTTGTATGTGCAAGGACTGTTTACATGGGGATGGGCGAAGTCTTTCCAAACCATCTAAAGAGACCGCCCTCACCCCCGCCAACTACTCTAAAGAGAAGGTTGCACTTCACTCTCCTCTAAATGACGCCCTCCGACTTTAGATATCTGCAGCACAGAGGCCATTCTTCGTATGTGCACGGAGTGTTCACATGGGGGGGGGGGTAAGGGGTCTTTGCGTATCATCTAAAGAGGTTCTGCCCATCCACCTCCACCTACTCTAAAGAGATGGTTGCCCTTCAGGTTTGGACCCCACAACGAAAGATGTAGCGCTTAGACGTGCGTAGCTCCGCCTCCGCGTCAGCCTTGGCAAGCCTGTTCCTTCGGGCAGCTCTCGTGTTATGTTAAATAGTTAACTAGCTGTCTGTGTTATTTTGAAGCTGACCTGGTGCACATGCTCTGTTATTGAAATAGAAACCATGTAATTTATAAAGTTTAAACATATTGAATTGAATGTTCGGTTTCGAGATATTTTAAGATGTGTTTGCTTTTTCTCCAGTGTTTAGATTTTTTTTACAGTGCTTTACAAATTAGCATTGGCCCAGGCATTAGCTTGACACTTGCATTATAAAGGCGAGACCTATTGGCTTTGTCAATGCTTGTTTCTTCTGCGCCTGCAGCAGTGATGCTGGCTGGGTGTGTTGATGCGCACACCCCTGCATTCTGTGTCTGACTTCATGGTCACAGGTTCGAATCCTGGCAGATCCGCTCAGACTTCGGTCCTTCCAATCATATAATTGGACAATTACAGGCATCCCATATCTGTCAAGAGACCCGGCAGGAGTAAACGTGTGCTTTACAACCCGCCTGTCATGCCATATCCTGGCTTAGGAGTACTCTTGTCGTTTGTGTAATGCACACCACTCGCAGGTTGGAACATCTATATGTGTACTTTATTTCTATACATATGTGCCCATGTGTATGTTCTGTGAGTACTTATACATGTCTGACATTGAATGGTAGCAGCCGGGCGTGCTTCCGTTTAACCTTATAGCCTCTGCAGTTTGTCAGTGTGTTTGTATGTACATACGTGTGTGCTTCTGTTTTACCCATGTGCCCTCTGCAGGTTGTCAGTATGTTTGTATGTATGCGTGTGCTTCTATTGTGTATCCTCTGCAGGTTGTCAGTGTGTTTGTATGTACATATGCGTCTGCTTCTGTTTTATCCGTTTACCCTCTTCAGGTTGTCAGTGTGTTTGTATGTACATATGTGTGTGCTTCCGTTTTATGAATGTACCCTCTGCAGGTTGTCAGTGTGTTTGTATGTACATACGTGTGTGCTTCTGTTTTACCCATGTGCCCTCTGCAGGTTGTCAGTATGTTTGTATGTATGCGTGTGCTTCTATTGTGTATCCTCTGCAGGTTGTCAGTGTGTTTGTATGTACATATGCGTCTGCTTCTGTTTTATCCGTTTACCCTCTTCAGGTTGTCAGTGTGTTTGTATGTACATATGTGTGTGCTTCCGTTTTATGAATGTACCCTCTGCAGGTTGTCAGTGTGTTTGTATGTACATATGTGCCTGCTTCTGTTTTATCCGTGTACCCTCAGCAGGTTGTCAGTATGTTTCTTTGTACATATGCATGTGCTTCTGTTTTATCTGTGTACACTCTGCAGGTTGTCAGTGTGTTTGTATGTACATATGTGTGTGCTTCCGTTTTATGAATGTACCCTCTGCAGGTTGTCAGTGTGTTTGTATGTACATATGCATGTGCTTCTGTTTTATCCATGTGCCCTCTGCAGGTTGTCAGTATGTTTCTTTGTACATATGCATGTGCTTCTGTTTTATCCGTGTACCCTCTGCAGGTTGTCAGTATGTTTCTATGTACATATGCATGGGCTTCCATTTATCTGTGTACCCTGTGAGTGTTTTTGTATGTACATATTCATGTGCTTCGGATTATCCGTGTACCGTCTGCAGGTTGTCAGTGTGTTTGTATGTACATATGCACATGCTTCTGTTTATTTGTGTACCCTCTGCAGGTTGTCGGTGTGTTTGTATGTACATATGCATGTGCTTCTGTTTTATCTGGGATCCAGCTGCAGGTTGTCAGTGTGTTTCTATGAACATATGCGCATGCTTCCATTTTATCTGGGTAACCGCTGCAGGTTGTGAATGTGTTTGTATGTACACATGCGTGTGCTTCTGTTTTATCCGTGTACCCTCTTCAGGTTGTAAATGTGTTTGTATGTACCTATGCATGTGCTTTGGTTTATATCTGTATTCTCTGCAGGTTGTCCGTGTGTTTGTATGTACATATGCTTGTGCTTCTGTTTTAACCTAGTATCCTCTGCAGGTTGTCAATGTGTTTGTATGTACATATGCATGTGCTTCTGTTTTATCTGTGTGCCCTCTGCAGGTTGTGAATGTGTTTGTATGTACACATGCGTGTGCTTCTGATTTATCCGTGTACGCCCTTCAGGTTGTAAGTGTGTTTGGATGTACATATGCATGGGCTTCTGTTTTATCCATGTACCCTCTGCAGGTTGTCAGTGTGTTTGTATGTACATATGCATGTGCTTCTGTTTTATCCGTGTACCCTCTGCTGTTTGTCAGTGTGTTTGTATGTACATATGCATGTGCTTCTGTTTTATCCATGTACTCTCTGCAGGTTGTCAGTGTGTTTGTATGTACATATGCGTGTGCTTCTGTTTTATCCTAGTATCCTCTGCAGGTTGTCAATGTGCTTGTATGTACATAGGCGTGTGCTTCTGTTTTATCTGTGTACCCTCTGCAGGTTGTGAATGTGTTTGTATGTACACATGCGTGTGCTTCTGTTTTATCCGTGTATCCTCTACAGGTTGTAAGTGTGTGTGTATGTACATATGCATGGGCTACCGTCTTATCCGTGTACCCTCTGCAGGTTGTCAGTGTATTTGTATGTACATATGCGTGTGCTTCTGTTTTATCTGTGTACCCTCTGCAGGCTGTCAGTGTGTTTGTATGTACATATGCATGTGCTTCTGTTTAATCTGTGTACCCTCTGCAGGTTGTGAATGTGTTTTTGTACATACATATGGGTGTGCTTCCGTTTTATCTGGGATCCCTTTACAAGTTGTCAGTGTGTTTGTATGTACATATTCGTGAACTTCTTATTTATCCTTGTACCATCTGCAGGTTGTCAATGTGTTTGTATGTACGTATGCGTGTGCTTCTGTTTTATCCTTCTACCCTCTGCAGGTTGTCACTGTGTTTGTATATACATATGTGTGTGCTTCTGTTTAACCATGTACCCTCTGCAGATTGTCAGTATGTTTCTTTGTATGTATGCATGTGCTTCTGTTTTATCTGGGATCCCTCTGCAGGTTGCCAGTGTGTTTGTATGTACATATGTGCGTGCCGCTGTTTAATCCATGTACCCTTTGCAGGTTGTCAGTATGTACATATGCGTGTGCTTCCATTTATCTGTGTACCCTCTGCAGTTTGTCAGTGTGTTTGTATGTACATATGTGTGTGCTTCTGTTTTATCCTTGTACCCTCTGCAGGTTGTCAATGTGTTTGTATGTACATATGCGTGTGCTTCTGTTTTATCCGTGTACCCTCTGCAGGTTGTCAGTGTGTTTGTATGTACATATGCGTGTGCTTCTGTTTTATCCGTGTACCCTCTTCAGGTTGTCAGTGTGTTTGTATGTACATATGCGTGTGCTTCTGTTTTATCCATGTGCCCTCTGCAGGTTGTCAGTATGTTTCTTTGTACATATGCATGTGCTTCTGTTTTATCCGTGTACCCTCTGCAGGTTGTCAGTATGTTTCTATGTACATATGCATGTGCTTCCATTTATCCGTGTACCGTCTGCCGGTTGTCAGTGTGTTTGTATGTACATATGCATGTGCTTCTGTTTTATCCGGGTACCCTCTGCAGGTTGTCAGTGTGTTTCTATGTACATATGCATGTGCTTCTGTTTATTTGTGTACTCTCTGCAGGTTGTCAGTGTGTCTGTATGTATATATGCATGTGCTTCTGTTTTATCTGGGATCCCTCTGCAGGTTGTCAGTGTGTTTCTATGAACATATGCGCATGCTTCCGTTTTATCTGTGTAACCTCTGCAGGTTGTGAATGTGTTTGTATGTACACATGCATGTGCTTCTGTTTTATCCGTGTACCCTCTTCAGGTTGTAAATGTGTTTGTATGTACCTATGCGTGTGCTTTTGTTTTATATCTGTACCCTCTGCAGGTTGTCAGTGTGTTTGTATGTACATATGCTTGTGCGTCTGTTTTATCCTAGTATCCTCTGCAGGTTGTCAATGTGTTTGTATGTACATATGCATGTGCTTCTGTTTTATCTGTGTACCCTCTGCAGGTTGTGAATGTGTTTGTATGTACACATGTGTGTGCTTCTGATTTATCCGTGTACGCCCTTCAGGTTGTAAGTGTGTTTGTATGTACATATGCATGGGCTCCGTTTTATCCATGTACCCTCTGCAGGTTGTCAGTGTGTTTGTATGTACATATGCATGTGCTTCCGTTTAATCTGTGTATCCTCTGCTGGTTGTCAGTGTGTTTGTATGTACATATGCGTGTGTTTCTCTTTTATCCTAGTATCCTCTGCAGGTTGTAAGTGTGTTTGTATGTACATATGCATGGGCTACCGTCTTATTCGTATACCCTATGCAGGTTGTCAGTGTGTGTGTAAGTACATATGCGTGTGCTTCTGTTTTATCCGTGTACCCTCTGCAGGTTGTGAATGTGTTTGTATGTACATATGCATGTGCTTCCGTTTAATCTGTGTACCCTCTGCTGGTTGTCAGTGTGTTTGTATGTACATATGCATGTGCTTCCGTTTAATCTGTGTACCCTCTGCTGGTTGTCAGTGTGTTTGTATGTACATATGCGTGTGTTTCTCTTTTATCCTAGTATCCTCTGCAGGTTGTCAATGTGTTTGTATGTACATAGGCGTGTGCTTCTGTTTTATCCGTGTATCCTCTGCAGGTTGTAAGTGTGTTTGTATGTACATATGCATGGGCTACCGTCTTATTCGTATACCCTATGCAGGTTGTCAGTGTGTGTGTAAGTACATATGCGTGTGCTTCTGTTTTATCCGTGTACCCTCTGCAGGTTGTGAATGTGTTTGTATGTACATATGCATGTGCTTCCGTTTAATCTGTGTACCCTCTGCTGGTTGTCAGTGTGTTTGTATGTACATATGCATGTGCTTCCGTTTAATCTGTGTACCCTCTGCTGGTTGTCAGTGTGTTTGTATGTACATATGCGTGTGTTTCTCTTTTATCCTAGTATCCTCTGCAGGTTGTCAATGTGTTTGTATGTACATAGGCGTGTGCTTCTGTTTTATCCGTGTATCCTCTGCAGGTTGTAAGTGTGTTTGTATGTACATATGCATGGGCTACCGTCTTATTCGTATACCCTATGCAGGTTGTCAGTGTGTGTGTAAGTACATATGCGTGTGCTTCTGTTTTATCCGTGTACCCTCTGCAGGTTGTGAATGTGTTTGTATGTACACATGCGTGTGCTTCTGATTTATCCGTGTACGCCCTTCAGGTTGTAAGTGTGTTTGTATGTACATATGCATGGGCTTCCGTTTTATCCATGTACCCTCTGCAGGTTGTCAGTGTGTTTGTATGTACATATGCATGTGCTTCTGTTTTATCTGTGTACCCGCTGCAGGTTGTCAGTGTGTTTGTATGTACATATGCGTGTGTTTCTCTTTTATCCTAGTATCCTCTGCAGGTTGTAAGTGTGTTTGTATGTACATAGGCATGGGCTACCGTCTTATTCATGTACCCTCTGCAGGTTGTCAGTGTGTGTGTAAGTACATATGTGTGTGCTTCTGTTTTATCCGTGTACCCTCTGCAGGTTGTCGGTGTGTTTGTAACTACATATGCATCTGCTTCTGTTGTATCCGTGTACCCTCTGCAGGTTGTCAGTGTGTTTGTATGTACATATGCATGTGCTTCTGTTTAATCTGTGTACCCTCCGCAGGTTGTCAGTGTGTTTGTATGTACATATGCATGTGCTTCTATTTAATCTGTGTACCCTCCGCAGGTTGTCAGTATGTTTGTATGTACATATGCATGTGCTTCTGTTTAATCCATGTACCCTCCGCAGGTTGTAAATGTGTTTGTATGTACATATGGGTGTGCTTCTTATTTATCCGTGTACCCTCTGCAGGTTGTCAATGTGTTTGTATGTACATATGCTTGTGCTTCTGTTTTATCTGGGATCCCTTTACACGTTGTCAGTGTGTTTGTATGTACATATTCATGTGCTTCTGTTTTATCCTTATACCCTCTGCAGGTTGTCAATGTGTTTGTATGTACATTTTCATGTGCTTCTGTTTTATCTGTGTACTCTCTGCAGTTTGTCAGTGTGTTTGTATGTATGTATGCGAGTGCTTCTGTTTTATCCTTGTACCCTCTGCAGGTTGTCACTGTGTTTGTATGTACACATGCGTGCGGTTCTGTTTTATCTGGGACTCCTTTGCAGGTTGTCACTGTGTTTGTATGTACATATGTGTGTGCTTCTGTTTAACCATGTACCCTCTGCAGATTGTCAGTATGTTTCTTTGTACATATGCGTGTGCTTATGTTTTATCTGGGATCCCTCTGCAGGTTGCCAGTGTGTTTGTATGTACATATGCGCGTGCCTCTGTTTTATCCGTGTACCCTCTGCAGGTTGTCAGTGTGTTTGTATGTACATATCAGTGTGCTTCTGTTTTATCTGTGTACCCTCTGCAGGTTGTCAGTGTGTTTGTATGTACATATGCGCGTGCTTCTGTTTTATCCTTGTACCCTCTGCAGGTTGTCAGTGTGTTTGTATGTACATGTGAGTGTGAGTGTGCTTCTGTTTTATCCGTGTACCCTCTGCAGGTTGTCAGTGTTTTTGTATGAACATATGAGTGTGCTTCTGTTTTATCTGTGTACCCTCTGCAGGTTGTCAGTGTGTCTGTATGTACATAGGCATGTGCCTCTGTTTTATCCGTGTACCCTCTGCAGGTTGTCAGTGTGTGTGTTGTGCATTTGGCAGGTGTGGACCCTGAATATCGAATACAGAATATCTTGGGACACTAATATCAAGAACACAATATCGAAAGGTAAGCATGTATAGAGTGTCCATGCCTAACCCTGCATATACATTCCTTGATGACATATATATCTTCTAGGTGTGTAGATGTGGAGTTAACAATAGTAAATCTATGCTTCCCTCTGTGCACTTACCTTTCAGTATTCCGTCCCTTGATATTTCGTCCACGATACTAGCGTGCCGCCATATAATTGTACTCAATATTAACAGGGAGGGGCCCGGGAACAAGAGAGGATCCCTGGGGGGGGGGGGAAGCAACACAGCACATGTGGGAGCGTGAATGCGAAGAGGGAAGCAGCACACAACGGAGAGAGAGAGTGGAAGTAAACACATGCTCTCCTGTGGTTGCTGAAAGTGAAGGATAAAAGTAGTTCCGAGAATGTAAGCTGTGGAAGGATACAAAACACCCAAACACAACACTGCGAAGAAGAGCTGCATAGGTTGGAGAGAGAAATAGTGGAGGGATCTGATGGGATGGACTTTGTTAATATCGTCCCACACTGTGAGATGTCAAGAAGCGGTCATACTATGTAGCTTGTTGCTACCCGCAGTGGTGGAGTAAATGAAAGTCCTCCGTTGGCCCATGGCATGTGGCATGTGGCAGATCTCTTCAGTTATTTCATACCTTTTCAGTTGGTGAGGGGTGGTTTATTGCTATGGACTGGTGCAGCACTGGGTGATGGACTGCAGTTTCTATTGTTCAAAGGGAGGAATTTTCTGAGCCAGGTCTGCCTGTTGTCTGTCCGTAACTGCTGCTGCAGAAAGGTAACGCCAGCCAGGTGCAGCCGTCGCACCCTTCATTGTGTCTATATTGGGGTACCCCTGCTTGGACTGTAAAGTGACATGGTTTTATCCAAATCTCATGCACATGAGCCCTCGCCCGAGTAACGTGCCACACCTTGAACTGACTCAATCTAATGTTTAATAAAATGATTTAAAATAACACCATACATATCATATAATCTAATTAATCCTGTAGACAATAAAACATCAGTTTAAAAATGTCCATATATAAATACATAAGGACATAGTTAGTGCATTAGAGAATTGTCCTCAATCTAAAACCACAATAACATATATATGAGAAAAGAGAGAGAACACAAGACAAGAAACCTCTGTCTTTACAAATGTGCTAATCAGTGAAAATAATCAATACAGGCACATGAGGAAACAATTCACATTTAATATTCCTGTATGTCCCACAGATTTTGCACTTTATGTGCATGTATGGTGTTAATTTAAATTATTTATTTAAATATTTGATTGAGTCAGTACAAGTTGTGGCACGTCACTCAGGTGAGCGATCATGTGAATGAGATTTGGATAAATGACTAAATGTATGGAATGAGTGTTGTTGGTAGTTCATAATCCCAAAGGGAAAACCTTGTCACTTTACAGTTTGATACGGAGCTCTGTCCCTTTGGGGGAGGGGCCCCTCTCTTTTTAATTCCGTACTCCTGCTTGGAGCCTGCCCCGGTGCTGTTTGCTGTGATTGGCATCACCTTACGCAAAGGTGGGGAGCCTGAGAGGGACACTTGAAAAGAACCAAGCCAGTTCCACAACCTCTCAGTTGTACAGCGCTGTCCAGCAGCAGGGCAGGCACAGGCTGCGGAGAGTGATGCATCACTTGACATTTACATGGTTCTCTCTCAGCAATCCTGACTGAGCATTTCACCCAGTGCGCCAGGAGAGCTCATTCAAAGTGGACTGCAGGAGTCAAAAATCCATGGTGGAAGCGACGAGAGTCTCAGGTCAACAGAGTAATGTACATGGAATGGAGCACACATGGTTGACAAAAGATCTTGGAATTAGAGTTTTTTAAAAGATCCTCTCCAACGATGTTATAATTTGGTTCCAAACCTCGCCCCAATAGGTAGATTCTTACAAGAGCATCAGTAGAGTATTCCTACAGTTCCGGGCGAGCCTCTGGGGTCCATTGACTCTACTAAGGCAGCCCGTAATGTCCTACAGATAATTTCCAAATGTACATGGACTTCGCCGACTCTTGCTAATCTGTGCAAAAAGCCCTCTAATAGTGACCACATGGGTGCGACAAACATGAATATTACTCTTAAAATTCTCACTTGCACCATGTTCAACGACCTCTTCTTTCGCGACCTGACAAGGATATTTTCCTCTTCCAGCATCACTTTAATGACTGGAAGTTTTCATTTAAATCCCTTAAAGAAGGATTATATTTTAAGAACTTACTATCTGCCTATTGCATCAAGACAGAAGTATTTCTAGATTGTATAACTCCATCTCACCATTGTGATAGTTTAAATTTTCTATTTTCGGGGGAATGTTCTGTGTAAAGGGTTTCCTTCTGATTCTCCAGCTAAGGAAACTTTCTTTAATGGTAACCAATGTTGCCCGAAAGATTATTACAAATTGAGGGCAGTGGCCATTGGCTGTCACACCTAATCGTATAGCTTTTGGTTCCATATATTTGACAAAATGTTCTTCCTTTAAATGTAGATTTCCCAAAAAGTCTTACGAAACTGATTAACAATGAACATCAATTACTTTTGTAACATTTTCAACAAAATACAGAATTATCGTAGGGGAGGTTGTACCCAATAAGATCTTACATTGGTATCCAAGTAGAATAAAACAGGTGGTGGGTTTTCCGAAAATAAGATTAAAGCTCGGGAACCACCTGGAACAATTGTCAATCTCCACCCAGTGTGTGGAGAGAGGATTGTTCGAGGAGCCTGTAGACATGTAAAAGTCAAATCAGGAAATTAAGAAGAGTACATAAGGGTTCAAGCGGGGAGAGAATGTTGTCTTATTGAATTCCCAGAAGTTGGAATATTAAGTGTGATTAAAACGGAAAAAATGGTTACTGTATCACAGCTGTTGGGATAGTATGTGACGTGTGATATCCACTAAAGTCTCCAGGAAAAGTTGGCAAGTAGTGTAACAAGGAATGAGCAGAAAACCTGCTACGGCCTCTGTTTGGTGCCAGAGGAAGTCTGGGTAAGGTATCTGGAGAGGATATATTTGCACGGGTATTTGGAAAGCTCCCAAGAAAGTTTCAAATGTGTTGAGATTTTGTCTTGCTTTTCAGTCTCTACCATAAAAGACACAATTGCAGTGGCGGCTGGTGACATTTGAAAGTGGTGAGGCGTAACATTATTGTCGTACTGCACTGCGGCGAGCGAGCATAGCGAGCGAGGTCGAACAACCTACGGTGAGGTTTGGGGGGGTTCTCCCCCCAAGAAAATTTTGAAAAAAGAGTGGACAAACTGTGCATTTTTAAGCAAATTTGAGGAAGCAGGAAGGTTAATAAAGCAATTAGTGCTGGGCCTAAACTGCCCTCACAGGCTTATCTACAAGTTCCTCATCTCAGCACATCTTAGACACTGATAGGCTGGCGCTGGCAGTGGCCACCCAACCTTACTTGCAGATCTCACCTTGTTTGATGGTAAAGCCAAAGAGTGGATCTCCTATCTCACCAATTGATCTTTCTTGGCCTTCTGCTGCTCCTCCACTTGCCAAGGGTTGTGCATTGGTCATTGCACTGGGTTAAATCAGATGCACAACAGATTGTGACAGGGACAAAAGCTGGGGATGGACTATGGATAAGGGTGGGAATGGGCTGAGGGAGGACTGGGGATGGCTAGAGAGAAGGGTTGGGGTGGGCTACAGAAAAGGACTGAAGATAGTCTAGGCAGGACTGAGGATGAGGCTAGGGAGAAGGGTGAGGAGAGGGACGGGAGAAGGCCTAAGGATGGCCTAGAGAGAAGGCGGCTGAATATGGGCTAGAGAGAAGGACTGAGTATGACACGGACAAGAGCTGGAGATAGTACAGTAAAGGTGCTGGGGATGTGCCAGACCCTCTGCCGAGCCTACCCAGAAATGCATTTCTCAAGTCTGCGGAACTCCCGGAGGAGTCCCAAAATAGGCTCAAAGAACCCTAGGTCGGGTATCCTAGATACCACAAAAATGGCGCTGCAATGAGACTTAACAAAACTATCATTCTGTTGCGGCACGAATTAGGAAACACTGGGTGGCTTTCAATCGCCCACACGCAGGCGGGGAAGGGATGCTATGTTTAACGTACTGTATATTTTGTGCAGATCCCAAAAGTCCTAATAAAATGGTAAACCATCTCGAGTCTTGCAATGCACACGAACTGCACCAGAAGTGCAGCTGTTATGGATAAAAGGGACACTGTTTGCTAAACAAAATAAAAAACAAAGCAAAACATATGTGGCTCGCGCGAGAAATCAATCAAGTTGTCAAGAAACTGAAATTTCAGCATATAAAGTACAAAACACAAACACAGCAAAACTATTTCCAGTCAGAAAGAGAAAGACCATTTCCTCTCAGCAGTACTAAAATTAGAGCGTATTACCTGCAAGCCTGATCGTCGCAGGGCACCGCAGATATCATCTGACTGAAACTAAAGACGGAAAAAAACTGGACAAAAATGATAATCAACAAGCCAGAAAGCTGTCCTCCAACCATGTTTACTGCTGACCCTTTCCAAGATAAACAAGAGATGCACAGAGGAACCAATATGTGGAAAATGACAACTACTACGAAAACATCTGTTTTACACTTCACTGATTGGCACACTGTGCGATGGGACGTAGAGAAGAATAAAACACCTGTGCAGTCAGCCCAGACCCCAGTAGGTGCAAAACGAGGACGACATATCCCAGCAACGAAAATAGCAGCAGTACAATGTTAACTCTGCGCTGTTCTTGTCCCTTTTTCTCAGTGCAAATTAATATTTGATCAGAGCTTTTGTGTAACATATTGGCTCTTGCATTTTAACAGCACCCACCAGCATATGTGAGTCATCCTGTAAACCCGCTTTACTTTCGCGAGCGTTTATAGCAAAACTGAAATAAAATAAATGCCACTCAAAAACGGGCAATGAATAACAAAGTACAAATTGATTTAGAAGGTGCGAAAGATCATGCATGCCAATAATACTCGGTACAGATAAAAAATAAGGTAAATCTGACCTCAAGTAACGATGCGGATGATCGGATCTCCGATTGGTGACGGAAATGATCCAACGATTAAGGAACCAACCAAGGCTGGCTGACTGAGGTGATCCAAGGTACACGACACAACACGAGCCACAAGCAGGAGGTATTACGGCAGTGCAGTGGCAGCGCACGAGAGGTGTGGTGTCTGTGGCGCGGTGACGGTCTGCGATGAGGTGCGTGAGCGTCACAAACGAAATGGCCAATCACAGCTGCATGGCTACACATATGCCACAGTGATTGGCCATACGTTTTCAGCAAGTGTGCCACCCACCCGCGGCACCCAATACTAATGCTGGCTACTTATGCCTCAGACTTCACTGCGGTGTCTCAGCCAATCCAGACGCTGCATTAGCAGCGCCAGGACTGGCTTGAGCAGGGATGCTCCCTGCCCATTAGGAGACCGGGGGCTGCGGCATGAAGCAACCCTCGCTCTCCTAAGGGGAAGGTAGTGCGCATGTTCGGGCTGGTCGTAAAAATGACCAGCCCAAAGCCGAACATGCGCACTATTGCTGCTACCCTGCTGCGCTTAGTGCGCTGTAACAGTAACCTTACAACAGTCTGTCACTGTCAGTTGCTGCATGCTGCCGCAGGGCCAATCACTAGCCCCACCCCCTTCAGCGTCCGATTGCCTCGGGCGGCCCGGTGGAAAATGAAATCGTCAGTGTCACTGAGGTTGCGCGACTCAGTCAGCGCAAGTTATTATTTAATAATACATGTGATGGCGGGATGGCGGCTGGTGGCATTAGTGGGGCAACGCCCCAGCGCCCCAATGGACGCACCGCCACTGCACAATTGTATCCTTAAAGCTTACGAGAGATGTAGTTCCGGAGGTTATTCTTGCCATTCTCATAAAATCAAATTTGGACTGGTGGGCAAAGTTTTTTTCCCCAAGATTATTGTAGGATAATTTACAATGGGACAATTTCTGGAAAGCTGGAAAGGAACGATCGTCGTTGTCAAAAAAGGTCGATCTTTCCACCCCACAAAGCTGCAGATTGAGAAGTCTTTGGGATGTGGGGACAGAACTGGTCACTAAAACAAAGCTTGCATCCTTGAAGGAGTGGTCAATCAATCAATCAATCAATCAATCATAGCATTTGTAGAGCGCACTACATACCCGTGAGGGTCTCAAGGCGCTGAGGGGGGGGGTGGAGGGGTGCTGCTACTGCTCGAAGAGCCAGGTCTTCAGGAGTCTTCTGAAGGTCAGCAGGTCTTGGGTCTGCCGTAGGCGGATGGGGAGGGTGTTCCAGGTTTTGGCGGCGAGGTGGGAGAAGGATCTGCCGCCGGAGGTCGCTCTTCGGATGCGGGGTATTGTGGTGAGGGCGAGGTCAGCGGAGCGAAGCTGGCGGGCGGGGGTGTAGAGGCTGAGTCGTCTGTTGAGGTACGCAGGTCCGGTGTTGTGCAGTGCCTTGTGTGCGTGGGTGAGGAGCTTGAAGGTTATCCTCTTATTGACGGGGAGCCAGTGCAGGTTTCTCAGGTGAGGGGTGATGTGGCTGCGGTGAGGGATGTTGAGGATCATGCGTGCAGAGGCGTTCTGGATGCGTTGCAGCCGTTTCAGGAGTTTGGCAGAGGCTCCAGCGTAGAGGGCGTTTCCGTAGTCCAGCCTGCTGCTGACGAGGGCCTGGGTGACCGTTCTTCTCGTTTCGGTGGGGATCCACTTGTAGATCTTGCGGAGCATGTGGAGGGTGTTGAAGCAGGCGGAAGAGACGGCGTTGACCTGCTTAGTCATGGGGAGGGTGTTCCAGGTTTTGGCGGCGAGGTGGGAGAAGGATCTGCCGCCGGAGGTCGCTCTTCGGATGCGGAGTATTGTGGCGAGGGCGAGGTCGGCGGAGCGAAGCTGGCGGGCGGGGGTGTAGAGGCTGAGTCGTCTGTTGAGGTACGCAGGTCCGGTGTTGTGCAGTGCCTTGTGTGCGTGGGTGAGGAGCTTGAAGGTTATCCTCTTGTTGACGGGGAGCCAGTGCAGGTTTCTCAGGTGAGGGGTGATGTGGCTGCGGCGAGGGATGTCGAGGATCATGCGTGCAGAGGCGTTCTGGATGCGTTGCAGCCGTTTCAGGAGTTTGGCAGAGGCTCCAGCGTAGAGGGCATTTCCGTAGTCCAGCCTGCTGCTGACGAGGGCCTGGGTGACCGTTCTTCTCGTTTCGGTGGGGATCCACTTGTAGATCTTGCAGAGCATGCGGAGGGTGTTGAAGCAGGCGGAAGAGACGGCATTGACCTGCTTAGTCATGGAGAGGGTGGAGTCGAGGATGATTCCTAGGTTGCGTGCGTGGTCGGTGGGTATTGGGGCTGCTCCCAGTGCGGTCGGCCACCAGGAGTCGTCCCAGGCCGAGGGGGTGGATCCGAGGATGAGGACCTCCGTCTTGTCAGAGTTCAGCTTCAGTTGGCTGTTCCTCATCCATTCGGCGACGGCCTTCATTCCTTCGTGGAGGTTTGTTTTGGCGGTGTGGGGGTCTTTGGTGAGGGAGAGAATCAGCTGGGTGTCATCGGCGTAAGAGATGATGTTGAGGTCGGGCGACGTGGGCGAGTGGTGCCATGTAGATGTTGAACAGCGTTGGGCTGAGGGATGAGCCCTGGGGTACGCCGCAGATGATCTCGGTGGCCTCGGAGCGGAAGGGGGGGAGGCGGACGCTCTGTGTTCTGCCGGAGAGGAAGGAGGTGGTCCAGTCCAGGGCCTTCTCTTGGATTCCGGCGTCGTGGAGGAGTGTGCGTAGTGTGTGGTGGCATACCATGTCGAAGGCGGCTGACAGGTCCAGGAGGATGAGGGCCGCGGTCTCTCCGTTGTCTAGCAGGGTCCTGATGTCATCGGTGGCGGCAATGAGGGCAGTTTCGGTGCTGTGATTGCTGCGAAACTCGGACTGGGACGGGTTCAGGATGCTGTTCTCCTCGAGGTAGCGGGTCAGTTGTTTGTTGACGGTCTTCTCGATGACCTTCGCCGGGAACGGGAGTAGGGAGATGGGCCGGAAGTTCTTGAGGTCCTTGGGGTCCGCCTTGGGTTTCTTGAGTAAGGCGTTGATCTCGGCGTGCTTCCAGCTATCCGGGAAGGTTCCTGTCTCGAAGGAGATGTTGATGGCTTTCCGGAGATGGGGTGCGATGGTGGTGCTGGCTTTGTTGAAGATGTGGTGTGGGCATGGGTCTGACGGAGATCCGGAGTGGATGGTGTTCATGATCTTGATGGTGTCGTCGTCGTTTATGTTGGTCCAGGAGAGCAGGCGGTTGGTGCGGATGTTGGTCGTGGGGGCGGGGATCTCAGTGGTTGTCGGGGCGATCGTGGTGTTGAAGCTGTCGTGGATGTCAGCGATCTTGCGATGGAAGAAGGCGGCCAACGAGTTGCATAGGTCTTGCGAAGGTGGGATGTCGTTGGTGTTGGAGCTGGGGTTAGAGAGTTCCTTCACGATGTTGAAGAGCTCTTTGCTGTTGTGTGCGTTGTTGTCTAGGCGGTCTTTGAAGGAGGCCCTTTTGGAGGATCTGATGAGGTGATGGTGTCTGCGGGTGGCGTTCTTGTGGGCTGCGTAGCTGTCCGGTGTTTGTTCGCGGTGCCAGTTCTTCTCTAGCTTTCAGCAGGTTTGCTTGGAGGCCCGGAGGTCTTCAGTGAACCAGCTGGCTTTCTTGCTGGTGTGGCTGTTGGGGGGTTTCTTGAGCGGGGCGAGGGTGTTGGTGCAGTCGTCGATCCACTGTCTGAGGTTGCGGGCGGCGGTGTCGGGGTCGGTGGGGTCGGCTGGTGGGCACCGGGCTAGGGTGGTGGTTAGCTGGTCTTCGGTGACTTTGCTCCAGCAGCGGCGAGGCATCTGTTGGGTGCGGTGGTGCGTGGTGGCCCATGACATCATACCTATGGACAAGGGGGGTTCAGGGAAGGCCATTCTACCTCAGATCGCTGTTTCAGTATATGGTCTCTGACACGGGAGTCGATAGAGCAAAGGGGTCATCTCTTCTGTTGCTTTGTTGACTTCTGTGCTGCCTTTGATGTGGTTATCAGGCAATTATTATGGAGGTTTTAATGACATTGCAAATCCCTTAAAAAAAAATTCAGATAGTTTTTATTTTATGAAAAGGGAACATAAAATAAACATAAAACAAAGAAATACAAAATATAGAATATCCCCCCTCAAAAAAAAGGAATAAGTACAATACGCAGTAGATTCCGAAGATCCGCGAAGCCGGGCACCAGAAACAGCAATGCACTAGGGACAGCCTGGAAGGTTGAGAGAAAGAAGCATCAGCGTGGCATTGCGGCCTGTGGGGCCTTTTTACAAAAACCGTGGGTGCCAAACACAAGACATTACCCAGGGACAATGAATAGATGGACGGAGCAGAGTTTGAGTGCGACTGCCAGGCGATAGATTATGAACTTATAGGATGGAGTGTACCCGTGCATCAGTCCGCTGGTCAAAGGACGGAAGTAGGGGCGGAGAGAGGGAAAGAGTGGGAGACAGAGAGAAAGGCATAGGCAAGGTGGCCACTCTGGGCAGCTCTGGACCCTTCACGTGTGGCACTGGGCAGGGTCTTATGAGGGAAAGTGGCAGTGGGGGGCCTATGGGGGTTTGAGTTCCTGTAGAAATTTGTCGAGTGTATCCCAGAGTCGTCTTGTGCTTGAGGAGACGTGTATGTTGGAGGGCAGTGTGTTATCCGTACTCCTGATCTAGCAAAGTAAGTTCCACCACTTGTCATAGGCGCTAGTGGAAGATGGTTTCCAGTTCGAGAGAAGTGTTTTTGTGCCTTGGGACAAGAGGAGGTCAGCTAATGATGCCGTGTGTGGGTCTAAGAGCTAGGTGTGATGGTTAGAATGGAGTCCCAGCGCGGTTGTAAGGAAACCAGTTACTACTGGGCTCTTTGGGACCTCCTGTATTAGATCTGGAATATTTGTCCAGGGTGGACGTGCTAATTTGCACGTGAAAATCATGTGAGGGAGGTCCCCTGTCTCCTTCCCGCATCGCCAACATAGGGGAGAGTCCCTCAGTCCAACTTTGGATAATCTATCTGGAGTCCAGTAGGTTTTATGGATAGACCAGAACCTGGCTTGTGCTATGGCAGAAGTTTTCGAGTCAAAGGGAGATTTCCAAATTTGTTTCCAGCACGTTTTATTACTATGAAGATTGTTGGAAGGTGAAATGTGTGGTTCCCATTTTAGGATGACTAATTTCAGCAATTGGCCGCTGTAAGTGTCAATAAGTTTGTATAGGTGGGACGTACCGTGGCCTCTTTGTTTAAGGGTGAGTAGCAAGTTTGGGAGGTCTGGTTCATGTGGGCGCTTCAGCTTACCCAGAGCTCCTTTGAAGCGTAGAAATTTATAGAAGTCAATATTAGGGAGATCATAGCATGATTGTAGGTTAGAGAAGGGGATAGGGTTGTCACGGGAACCGAGGGCTTTTAAGTTTATTTCTTTGTGAGTCCAGATGGGCCAGAATACTGACTTCCCATCGAGTTCAATCTGCTGGTTAAATCAAAGGGAGGTGAGGGTCGAGCCTTGTAGCTTGTGCGTTAGACATTGATTGAGTTGGAGGAGTGAGGATGCTGTGTCCATCAAAATCGGTCTAGAGTGATCTAACAGGAGTTTCGCTAAGTTATGGATAGAGAGAATGGAGCTGAGAGGTAAGGACGATGTAAGACCTCTCTCAATGGAGAGCCAAGGAGGAGGGTTCGGATCATGTTGGTTCAGCCACTAGGACTCCGGGGTGATCAGGAAAGCTCTTTGATAGCAAGCGTAGTCTGGAATATTTATGCCGCCAGAGCATTTGTTCCTCTTCAGGATTTTCAAGGGAATTCTAGCTTTTTTATTTTTCCAGACAAATCCAGATATGGCAATATCTAAGGATTTGAAGAAGGTGGCGGATAAAGATACCGGGAGCATGATAGAGATGAAATTGATCAGTGGGGCTATCATCATTTTTACTGTGCTCACGCGTTCCCACCATGTGATGTTTATAGTAGACCATACGGTAAGGAGTTCTTTAATTTTGTGGAGAGTTTTTGTTCATTACGTGTGGCTCAACGTTTGAGGTCCAAAGAGAACCAGATGCCTATGTATTTAATGGCAGACGGTTGCCATTTTAAGCCCAGATCGCTAATGACCATGGCTGTGCAGTGTACATTTAGCGGGAAAACCTCTGTCTTATCTTTATTTAGGGAGTATCCCACCATCTATGAGCATCTATCTATTTCTGTCATAATAATTGGGATGGCGCGGGTGGCATCCTCAGTAAATAACAGGACATCGTCCAAATATGCGGCCGTACATGCCTGCCCGAGTTGAAGTGGAGACCTGTGATCCCGGGGTTGTTTTTGAACACTGATATTAATGGTTCAATTACTAAGAGAAAGAGCCAGGGGAATAGTGGGTACCCTTGTCGAGTGCCTTGTGAGAGAGTGAAATGATGGGATAAATGGCGGTTTACCCTTACTCTTGCTGTCGGGTCTGAGTAGAGAGCCAAGCTGATGTTTAGGTTGAGTGGAATTAAGGAGGAGGCCAGGAGACCTTGTTGTAGTCCTTCTCTGTGTCCAAAGCTAGGGCAGCAGAGGGAGAGTGAAATAGTTTGGCTTTTTGAAGTACGTGGCAGAAGGTCCTAATGTTGTCCACCGCCAATCTGCCTTTAAGGAAGCCCATTCGTGAGTTTGGGATATGTAGTTGGATAACCGATTCAAGTCTATGAGCGGCAATTTTTGCGTAGATTTTGCAGTCAATATTAATGAGAGATACTGGTCTTCAATTTTCAACATTTAGGTGGTCTTTCCCTTTTTCAGGTAGAACCACAATGGTGGCTCCATTACATTGCAAATCTTAAGGAGTTTTCTTGCAGTTTTGAGGGAGTTGGTTCCCAGTGCATAGAAAGTTGTTTGAAAAGAGACGAGTGGAGCTTCCAAGCGATGGAATCCTGAAAATGATGAGCCTGCCAAGAGGTAAGAGTGGTGATGGATACAGAGGGGTCTCATTCATTGAAAATCCCAATAGAAAGGGCTGTCTGTGTTAGCCAGAGGCATTTTAAGACTTGGGCAAAGTGGACAATTGCCCAGGGCCCCAACCTTCCCAGGCGCCCCCTGTGAAAGGGAACTTTCATTATAGTTCACTTATGTGTATTACTATGTCTCAGTCCTGTACATAGAAGTGAGTATTGCTTGGTATCATGGAACTTAAACAAGCAGAGCAATGGTAATACAATTCAGATGTTCAAAATAAGAGCCCCCAAAATATTTCATGCCAATCAATCAATCAATCAATCAATCATGTCACTTATAAAGCGCACTACATACCCGCGAGGGTCTCAAGGCGCTGGGGGAAGAGGGGGGTGGTGCTGCTACTGATCGAAGAGCCAGGTCTTGAGGAGTCTTCTGAAGGCCAGTAGGTCTTGGATCTGTCAGAGGTTGGTGGGGAGGGTGTTCCAGGTCTTGGCGGCGAGGTGGGAGAAGGATCTGCCGCCGGCGGTCGTTTTCCGGATGCGGGGGACTGTGGCGAGGGCGAGGCTGGTCGAGCGGAGCTGGCGGGTGGGGGTGTAGAAGCTGAGTCGTCTGTTGAGGTAGGCTGGTCCGGAGTTGTGGAGTGCTTTGTGTGCGTGGGTGAGGAGCTTGAAGGTTATCCTCTTGTTGACAGGGAGCCAGTGCAGGTCTCTCAGGTGGGGTGTGATGTGGCTGCGTCGGGGGATGTCGAGGATAAGACGTGCAGAGGCGTTCTGGATGCGTTGCAGCCGTCTCAGGAGCTTAGCCGTCGTTCCTGCGTAGAGGGCGTTTCCGTAGTCCAGCCTGCTGGTGACGAGGGCCTGGGTGACTGTTTTTCTTGTTTCGGTGGGAATCCACTTGAAGATCCTGCGGAGCATTCGGAGGATGTTGAAGCAGGATGAGGAAACGGCGTTGACCTGCTTAGTCATGGAGAGGGTGGGGTCGAGGATGACCCCTAGGTTGCGTATGTGGTCGGTGGGTGGCGGGGCTGTTCCCAGTGATGTTGGCCACCAGGAGTCGTCCCAGGCTGAAGGGTTGGAACCAAGGATGAGGACCTCCGTCTTGTCCGAGTTCAGCTTCAGGCGGCTGGTCCTCATCCATTCGGCGAGGGCCTTCATTCCTTCGTGGAGGTGGGCTTTGGCGGTGTGAGGGTCTTTGGTGAGGGAGAGGATCAGCTGGGTGTCGTCGGCGTAGGAGATGATGTTGAGGTTGTGCTGTCGGGCGACGTGGGCGAGGGGTGCCATGTAGATGTTGAACAGCGTTGGGCTGAGGGAGGAGCCTTGGGGTACGCCGCAGATGATCTTGGTGGCCTTGGATCGGAAGGGGGCGAGGCGGACGCTTTGTGTTCTGCCGGAAAGGAAGGATGTGGTCCAGTCCAGGGCCTTCTCTTGGATCCCGGCGTCGTGAAGGCGTGTTCGTAGTGTGTGGTGGCAGACCGTGTCGAAGGCGGCTGATAGGTCCAGGAGGATGAGGGCTGCTGTTTCTCCGTTGTCTAGCAGGGTCCTGATGTCATCGGTGGTGGCGATGAGGGCGGTTTCGGTGCTGTGGTTGCTGCGGAAGCCGGACTGGGAAGGGTCCAGGATGTTGTTCTCCTCGAGGTAGCGGGTCAGTTGTTTGTTGACGATTTTCTCGGTGACCTTCGCGGGGAACGGGAGCAGAGAGATGGGTCGGAAGTTCTTGAGGTCCTTGGGGTCTGCCTTGGGTTTCTTGAGTAAGGCTGTGATCTCGGCGTGCTTCCAGCTTTCCGGGAAGGTTGCTGTCTCGAAGGAGATGTTGCCAGGGCCACCAACATCCTTAAAATGACCCTGGTGTTAGCTCCACATTTTTTTGCCCTCTTTCTAGCAGATCTCCCTTTAGTGTTAGTAAAAACAAACCCCTTGTTCTGAAGATAGCTGGATGACCTGACCTGTGTCTTCTTTATTCAGGTGATCTTGTAATTATGGATATGACGAAAATAGGACTCCAATGGAAATTAGCTGAATTCCATTGGTACTGTACACAGAAAATTGATAATTAATTTGAATAAAGCCAAAGTTATGGTTTTTGGGTCGAAACTCTCTACCGTGTGCGTCTTGAGCATCGAATCCATATTATTGAGGCAAGCAAGTATCGAAGACAAAATATCTTGTCCAAAATCACGAAAGATAAGTAAGCATAGATTTTTTATACTTTTTTTTAAAAACTTGTTTTTATTAGCAACATTGCATCATATCACAACTTAGACATTTATCACGTACATTTTACATGAAGACACTGCATACGTTTATGATCATGTTTCTCGTGCTAACCCAATGTCAGCTTCACGCCTCTGGGGGTTTTCTTTATACTGCAATGTGTTTCAACTTTTTATATCAAACCTAATAGATAAACAATGAAACCAACAAAAAGATTTACCCCTCCCACCTCCCCTCTCCCCGGCAGCAGTCAGCAGTAATAATGCACATTGTCTGAGTTTACAGGTGTGCTGGCATTTTTATTATAGCATTGGTGTGGAGGGGTGTTCTCATTTTCTGTGTTGGGTGTCAACGTGTCGTGGGTGAGCAATTGTGTAGGTGCAGTATTATCATGGTCATGGGTTATCGTCCTGGACACTTCTGTCAACATCTGTCCCCATTCAGTCAGGTCCCTTTCAGTGTTCTCGTCTACTCTCACAGCCTCAAGGCGACATTCTTCTGCCACACCCCATTCACGCATATCATTACACTAGCCTACGCTAGACCCAGCTGACCTGGGTAACTACCGTCCAATCTCGCTTCTACCGGGAATCAGTAAGATAGCGGAGAAAATTGCTAACCGCACCCTTTCCACGTTCCTAGAAACTAATCATGTCCTCCACCACTCTCAAACGGGGTTCCGCCCCGGGCAAGGGACGGAAACCGCTATACTCTCTGTAGTGGAAGAAACCAGGAAAATTCTCGACTCAGGAGGGTCATCAGCAATAATCCTCCTTGACCTGAGTGCAGCCTTCGACACGGTGAATCACCGTGTCCTGGTCAGCCGCCTCAGGGAAGCAGGAGTGACGGGATTAGCCCTATAATGGCTACAATCTTTCCTGGAGGGCAGGTCCTTCCTGGTTTGTGAAGGCGATACGCATTCAAAGCCCATCCCCCTGCAGTGCGGAGTCCCGCAGGGCTCCTCCTTGAGTCCTACTCTTTTTAATGTTTACATGGCCCCGCTGGCAGATGTCGTATCTCCTTTTGGGATCCACATGGTGACATATGCTGACGACACGCAGTTGGTCGTTTCATTGAACCGCTCCAACCATCAGACCAATGACCTTCGGTCTTGCCTTGAGGCTGTGTCCAAGAGGATGAGAGCTTCTTATTTGAAGCTTAACGGTGATAAAACAGAACTCATGATTCTTGGCAACCCTGGGAGCGTGTTATCTAGCACCTTGTGGCCTACTTCTATGGGTCCGGTGCCAGTCCCCAAGACCGAGATCAAAAGTCTGGGAATATGGTTGGACCATGAACTCACGTTCAAAGTTCAGGCGAGGAAGACCGCCGCTGCCTGTTATGGCCTACTTAGAACAACTCGGAAAATTCTCCCCCTCTTACCCTTCCCAGCAAAAAGATACTGATCCAGGCACTAATTTTGTCGAGGATTGACTACGGAAATGCCCTTTACCTGGGAGCCCCAAAGTCAGTAACTGCAAAACTTCAAGTCATTCAAAATTGCGCAGCTAGGCTTCTTACGGAGACTCCCATTAGGTGCTCCGCAAAGCCCGCGTTGCGCTCTCTTCACTGGCTTCCGGTGGAACAGAGAATTAATTTTAAGGCACTCTGCATAGCCCACAAGGCGCTTGTGGGGAGCGGACCCCTTATCAACAACGGCATGATTCGCCCCTACAGGGCGAATAGGAAACTCCGCTCAGACGGGCTTCACTTGGCAGTAGTCCCCAGGATCAAGAAGGCCAGAAGTGGCGGACGGCTTTTTTCGTTTAGTTCCTCCAGACTGTGGAATTCCATTCCGCTGGACCTTCGGAGCGAGCTTAATCATCTGGCATTCCGGAAACAACTCAAGACGTGGCTTTTCCCTTAGTGCACTCAGTTCTCTGGTTATGGCTCAGCGCTGGGATGCTTCCGGGTAGCCATGCGCTATACAAGTGCCCATTCATTCATTCTATCCAATGTAGTTGCAATTCGTCTTTTCACCAGGACCAATCCTAACTGTGCAAATTTAAGCCGTATACGTGTCCCTTTCTTTGGAGTTGGAAATACGCCCAGTAAGCACTGCTTTATAGCGACTTCTATTCGCACCGTTGTTGCAGAACGAAGAGTCTGCACCACTTGATTCCAGTACTGCTGCAAACGTATACAAGTCCATGTCATATGGAGAAATGTGGCAGGGTATATGCCACATCGGGAGCAGGAGGAGGCCAGCCCCGGGGTGAATCGAGCGTGGTGCTGGGGGGTTAGATACGTGCGGTGCATATAGTGAAATTGAATAAGCTTAAATCTAGCATTACTTGCTGCTTCCGCCACCTGCGCCAGAGCTTTCTTTCATTCCCCATCTGTTAAAAGGGATGGGTAAATCTACGTCCCATTTTCCCCTGACTGCAGATAAATCGGCTGCACGGTCCTCCTTCAGGGCTTTGTATATGCACGAAATTAGGGCCTTACTACAGCCTGGGTCTAGCAGTGTTGTCAATGTACGCGACTCCTGTGGCTTCTCCGGGAAGGTAGTCCATATCTCACCGACCGTACTCAAGATCTTTGCGTACTGTAGGAAATGTCCTACTGGTACCTGGAAGCAATCCTGCGCCTTGAGGAAGGTCAAGAAACTTCAGTTTTGATACAAATCCCCTGCAGACAGGCATCCTCACTCGTGCCATTTCAAGATATCCATGCATGCCTGTATGCTCTGAAATCCCCGTAGCCACCGGAGCGGGAGTGCTACAGCGTAGGGTGCCATGCGGACTACTAAGGCGACTGCCTGTTCCCAGGCTACAGCTACTTGCCGCACTATATGGGGGCAATCTCTGGGGACCCTCGCTCCCATCATTAAGAACCTTTGTAACCGTGACCCATCATTCCAATCTCCCAGTAAGTCTTTTTCCGTTGTACGGCCTTCCATACACCACTGCGCTGCGCATTGTAATACTCACGCTATGTAATATAACCTAAAATCAGGTAGACCCGAGCCCCCTGAGTCCATGTCTAGCTTGAGCGTTTCTAGCTTCACTCTGCTTCTTCCCCCTGCCCACACCAGCGAAGTCAGTAGGCTATTGAGTGTATCAAATGTAGTCTTTGGAATACTGCAGAAAGAATTCTGCAGGACATACAGGCAGCGGGGCACCATCACCATCTTTGCCACAGCCACTCGTCCCATGACAGATAGTGGGAGCTTGTTCCAAAATTGTTTGACTTTTTAAGTCCCACCAGTACACTACCCATATTTAGTTCGTATTGAGCCTCCGGTAGATGGGCTACCTGAATGCCCAAATATCTAAAATGGTCCCATTTCCAAATCAGTCCCACCTCAGGAAGGTCCAGGGGTGATCCCCTCGCGAGGGCAGCTAGCGGGAACATTATCGATTTCCGATGATTAATATGGAGGCCAGAGGCAGCACCAAAGGAGGCCAATGTCTCCAAGAGCACAGGGATCGCCTCCTCCGGCTGTCTAATGTATAGGAACGCGTCATCCGCATACAATGTAATCACATGTGTACGGCCGTCCACCATTACGCCCCAGGGCATCATGTCCCTCCTCAGTCTCACTGCCAAGGGTTCCATTGCCAAGGCAAAGAGCAGTGGTGATAGCGGGCACCCCTGTCTCGTGCCCCGTTCAATTTTTATAATTTCCGATACCTGACCCCCATTTCGTACACAAGCTCTCGGCTTGTTATATAGCAGTTTAACCCAGGCAATATATTCCCTTCCAAAACCCATTCTTCTCAGCACCTCCCATAGATATTGCCACCTTAGCGTGTCAAAAGTTTTTTCAATATCCAGGGCCACAGCTGCCGCCCGGATTTCGCTATCAGCCACTGAGTGAAGGACGTGAAACAGTTGATGAATATTCATGTGCGTACCCCTCCCGGGCATGAACCCGCATTGGTCTTCAAAAAACCAATGAATTCACAACTCTGCTCAATCTCATGGCCAGGACTTTAGCGAGTAATTTAGCATCTACCCCCAGCATGGACAATATGCACCCGGGTGCATATTGCAATATGCACCCGGGTCCTCTATGCTCCGACCAGGCTTAGGAAGCATGATTATCTGCGCTTCCCTCATGGACCGTGGCAGGCATTCAGCCTGTTTAGCCTCCTGTAGGGTTTCTAGAAGGCGTGGAAGCAAAATGTCCGCATATGTCTGGTAGAATTCCATGGGAATTCCATCCGGTCCTGGTGACTTGAAACAGGCCATGGCTCGCAATGCCTCCCGCAGTTCCCCCAGGCATGGCGCTGCTTCGAGTTCTTCCCTCTGTTCTTCCGTGAGTCATGGGAGGGGGACACCCGGGAGGTACCCCTCATCTATGGGTAATTCTGTCTCCGAGACCTCACTATATTTCAGCTAGGTAGTGAGATAGTACCTGATTAATACTGGCCTGTGTAGTGGCCATATCGCCGTCAGGGCGGTGCAACGTCAATATTAGCGGAGATGGACGTTCCCGTTTCAGTAACCACGTCAACAGCCTCCCAGATCAGTCACCCTCTCTATGTAAGAGTTGGCGATATTCCCGAGGGACTAAACAGTCCAATCTATCCCAAATCTCTCCGACCTGGCGCTGCACCTGCAAGAGCGAGCCATGGTCTCATCCTGACACCCTCTCCCCTTGTTGAAGCGTAGTCAGTCTCTGCTCCGCAGCTACCAATTCCGCCTCCAGTCTTTTCCTAGTGCCTCCCACCCTGGACAGTCACCCACCGCTGGTGACCACCTTGAACGCGTCCCATTCCACACTTCTGGTCTCGGTGGTCAACCAGTTGGAGGCGAAATACCCCGTAATGACCTCTCTGAGCTCCTCTTTAAATAATGGATCTCGCAGCGCAGTCGGTTGTAAGCGCCACAGCGGGACTCTCGGCCTATGTCTCTCCGGTCCCCATTCCAGCAATTCCGGAGCATGGTACGATAAAAACCGGCACAACATCTCAATCCGTATCACCGCACCACACGCCTCCCTGGGGCATAAACATTCACCAAACATACCTCCACACCATCAAGTTCACCATGCACAATCACATATCTGCCTTCTATGTCCACCACATAATTACGTAATTTAAAGGGAACCTGTGTAGCCACCCAGATAGCCCTGGCATAGTTAGAGTAGGTAGATGCAAACAACTGTCCCCTCCATTTCTTGTGAAGTTTCTGTATCTCGGCGTCCAGTAAATGTGTTTCCTGTAGCATAGCAACGTGAGCGCCCTGTCGCTGCAGATATGTTTGTACTCTATAACGCTTTACAAATGAATTTAGCCCCCTTATATTCCACGTCATCATTTTGTATCGTCCCATGTCATCCAGTCCATACCTGTCCTATTCAATGTGTATACTGCTTGTGTACTGCCATCATTGCTGCCAGAGAGAACTATAAACTGAACATTCAAAACAATCCACCCCCCCGGGTAGACACTGTAAGAACAAAACGTGCATCCCCATATGATATCCAAACCCCCACCTCCCGCTCTTACAAACTGTTAATGAACAAACCCAATCTGATCCATCAATAAATTTCAATAGCAAAAACAATAATACAAATACTGTCCTCACGCACTTCCCGACTCTCATCTCATTAACAATCCTTCCGCATGCAGTCATCCAATATATGTCTGTTACCGGGCAAAGGGTGGCGCCCCTCCGGACACAAAATGTATCCGCCAGATGCGTCCCTCCCAACCATCACTCACACCCTTCCATACACTTACCGACACAACATACTCACACAATCATATCTACTATCATCCGAAAAATAAGAAAATTATTAAAGAGTGAAAACAAAGACCAGAAATAAAAACAATAATACAAAAGAGCTAAAGATGAATATAGACAAAGAAGAAAAGAAAGGGAGAAAAAGAAGGGGAGGCGTCATCCGCCCGTTAATATCTGTATCTGTCCCAGGTCAGCTCTTCATCTTCAGAGCATGGGAGGGAAGCAGCATGCAACAAAGTACATCGATTGGGGGGGGGGGGTTCGTCTCGTCCGTATCCCGATCTCCATGTGTACACATCTTTCTGCTGATTCCAGCACCAACCACAGTTTGTTCAAGAGCTTCCCAGCTGCGGAGTGTCCTCGACAATGTCGCCCGTGCTTGTCTCCGATCCTGTGGCCGTTACCACCTCCACCAGTGCCCGACCTGCTTCTCGTTCAGCTTGTTGCGCCATCTAGTCTATTCGGGGACACCTCATGCCCTCACCACCAGAGTCTGTTCTTTCCAGTTCCAGGGAGCCATACCTAGGTACCACCACCCGTTGTGTGGATCTGGAGGGTTTCTGGGACTTCCTGCGATGGCTACCACTTTTTCCTCCTCTGGACTTAATGGGATCTCCCCATTTCTCTCCCCCTATGTGTTATCCGCTCATCACCGTGGACCTCCAACCAGTCCCATGCCACCTCCGGAGTTGTAATGAAGTGTGTCCGATCTGCATGAAGGACCTTCAGCTTTGCAGGGTAAAGGAGCATATATTGTAGATCCATAGCTCGCATTTTTTGTTTCACTCCGATAAAGGACGTTCTCTGCTGCTGAACCAAGCGGGTGTAATCTGGAAATATACGGATCTTTTGATTGCCAAAGGCAGGGTCTCCTTCACGCCTGGCCGCTTTAAGAATGCAATCTCTGTCCCTAAAGTTTAAGATTTTTGCTATTAGGGTCCTAGGTTGGGCTCCCGGGGGTGGCGCGCTACAAGCGCCCAGTGCACTCGTTCCACTATGAAGATCGAGGAGAGTTCAGCCGTGGGGAGCGCCTCCTTCTTCCATTTCTCCAGAAAAGCCTCCGGCTCCCTTCCCTCCACACCTTCTGGGAATCCCACGAAGCGCAGGTTGCATCTGCGAGAGCGCCCCTCGGCATCTTCAGCCCGTCGCTCCAGGGTCGCTGTCTTATGAGAGAGTTCGGTCAATGTTGCTTTTAGGGTAGCGACTTCAGTCTGCATTTCACAGACCGTTTGTTCCGTGCCCAATGAGCGGTCCACGACAGTGCGGAGGTCAGCCCGCAACAGGCCAACATCCAGTGATACTGCATCTATTTTGGCCTGGACGATCGGACTAGAGGCTTCAATTGCCGCAAGTATCTGGGCCCCTGTAGGTTCTGGTCGATCCGCGTCTGCTCCTGTCTGCACCACATGCACCTGGTCAGTTCTCTGTGGGGCCCCCTGTGCAGTGTAGTGATCCATTTTCATCTGCTGGGCCCCCCTTTGAGGTCTCTCTTTACCCATGGCACGGCTCTCCCCCTGGCAGCAGTCGCGGCAGACAGCTACTCCACACTCTAATTATGCGTGGTAAATTTGGGCTTTATTCCCTTCCTATTTCCCTGTTTACCAGATGCCCCGGTGCTCTGTGTTCCTCGTAGGAGGGATGGTGAAAACGGGCTTCACCCCTACCCTGTATTGGACCTGCACGCTTCTGGTCGATTGAAGTTATGTCCTCTGGGCCTATTTGCACTTCGTTTTGTCGCTCCATCGCGCTAGAGTGCAATATGGGTTCGATCATTTACCACTGCAAGCTTTGTTTCAGTGGAGCCCTTGTCGTGCACCTCTCAGTCTGTTCGGGCTTCCCGACTCAGTGACTGTCTTCTGGGTCATCTGAGCTGCGCTCTTTCTATACCTGGCCTTTTTCGCGTAACCCTCAGTCCCAATCACTTTGTCACCTGAGCGAGTGTCTATACCCAGCGTGCATATTTAGTGTTGGGGGAGCCTGCTCATTCACGTCCTTTTTTCTCCTTTGTGTATCCTTTACTTTTCTCCCACTGTCCCTGCACCGCCAGGGTCAGTCCGGGCCCAGACTCCTCACCTCCACCACAAAGATCCTTGATCAGGCCAGCACCGGTCCCAACGTTTGTGAGCGCTCCTGGAGGGGGGAGAGCCACTACCGTGGCGTCGCCGTGCTGAGTCACTACCAGAGACCCAAACAATGCTCCTGCACCGTGCCTATTTATGGCCCCTCAATGTCTATGCCACTCATAGCCCCCGCCGGAGGCTGCCTCGCTGTCCTCAAAGCTAGGGGCCACAAGTCAATTCCATGGGGCCTGGGGGGATGGGTGGTTTTCAAGCCCCCCGATGGACAGGCGTCTCCTCACCACACCCCGCAGTCCCTCGCACCCCCTCCGGTAGGGCTCCGACACCGGGGAGGGGTGCCGGGCTCGGCGCTGTCTCACCTTGTCAGTCCGCGTACTCTTGGGCACACTTCATCGGGAATGGAGCATTCTCCCTCGTCTCCGCGTACCAGGCGCCAGATTGCGCCAGGGCCCGATTCCAGTCGCTCGGGCAGTTCCGTTCGGAGCTCTGTCTCCACTTCGCTCGAGTAAGGCGAGGAATGTTTCCCCCCAGCTGGAAAACAGCAAGGGGAATACAAAATTTTCCAGCTATCGCGACAAGAATTTTAGATTCTATTAAGGACACGGAGGCGAGGATTATGCTTTCTCAATTTCTTTACTACTCAACAGCAGCCAATGGGAAAAAAGTAAACATTACAATAAACTACATTTCCCATGAGGCTTTGAACCACGCCTCCTTAATCAACCAATAACAACAGAGGTTAGCATACAAAATAATGAGGCACCCTCTTGGCTTCCTCTTTCTTTGCAAAAAACAGTCCTGAAAGTGTCCGAAAAAATAAACAACAGTCTTGACTCTCAACGGAGAGTAAAAACAGCAGATCCAACTCTCAACGGAGAGCACGTCCCAACATTCTTGGATACGTCAGCAATCCTCCAACGACGAGGAGATCCATACCATAGATCATCGCAGCATTAATTTTGTTCGGAATCAGTTCCTGAAACAGAAACAAGTTTGAAAATAGGTAACCCAAAAGGTTTGATATCTCAGGGTGGGAAAATAACATTGCATAGTAAATTATCTTGCAACATGAGAGTTGACATCTTACCTGTCCCAATGGGTGGGATAATCCTCGCCTCTGTATCCTTAATAGAATCTAAAATTCTTGTCGCGATAGCTGGAAAATTTTGTATTCTATGGCAGGACCGGAGGCTCAGATTATGCTGGTTCAAAGCTGACCAACAACAACAGAAGAAACATGCGTAATAGGTTTATAATAAAACACTTTAAACATTGAGTCCGAAGACCAATCTGCAGCTTTCAAAATGTCTTCTAAGCGAGACCCCAGAAAATATGCTTTAGAGGCCATAGAGCCTCTGGTGCAGTGCGCACCATAAACAGAAATGTCAATCCCTGCTTCAGACATAACCCACCTGACCCAACGCGCCAAGGTGGCCGCTGAAACTGGACGGAAAGGCTTTTGAATTGCTAACAGCAATTAACCCAAGGGGTCTGCCCTATGAGCTAATATGCGTTCCTCATATACTTTTAAACATTGTAAAACACATAATTTGTTATTGTGAGGAAAGGCAGGATACTCAACCGAACGTGACATGGTCTTGGTCCTCCTAGAGATGATGAAAGACACACCCTGGGGAGAGAACATCCTTCCTGCCAAATCTAAAGTGTGCACATCAGAAACTCTCTTACAGGAGATTAAACACAATAACATAGTAAGTTTAGCAGATAATTGTTTTAACGATAAATCTTTGTTATCTGGCCAAGATTCTAATAAAGACAAAACTTTAGAAACGTCCCATAACGTAGTGTATCTGGGACGAGGCGGACGAGCCACTCTGATGCCCTTCAGCAACTTACACACAAGGGGATGCATCCCCACCGGCTTACCATCGATGTGATTGTGTCCAGCCGAGAGAGCTGACCTGAAATTATTAACAGACCTGTATGAAAGACCTGCTTCAGCACATTCAGATAAAAAGTTCAATACTTCCTTCACATCTGATCCCACGGGATCCACCTGTCGTTGAAGGCACCAACCCACCCATCGCTTCCATGAAGCAGAGTATCGTTTGCGGGTGGATGGAACCCAAGCTTGGTGTATAAACTTGGCAGCCGCCGATGAAAGGCCCTCAATTCGTTCGTGTCTCCTGAGAGCGTCCAGACCATGAGGGATAACTGGTTCTGCTGGACCAGAGGATGAGGGGATCCCACTGGGTCCTGGAGAAGCATTGGAAACACAGGTAGCTGAAAAGATAAGTCCACCGATAACTCCAAAAGTGTCAGAAACCACGACTGAGTCTTCCACAATGGTGTGACCAACACTACTGACGCACCTGCCGACGGACCTGGGCCGCCACCCTCGGAATCAGAGCGAAAGGGGGAAAAGCATAGTTCCTCTGAGACCCCCAATGTTGAAGGAACGCATCCGTTCCCATCGCCATCGGATCCGGTCTCCAGCTGAAGAAGCGTGGGAGGTGAGCATTGAGGCGAGAGGCAAAGAGGTCTATCATGCAAGGACCTCGCATATTCATGATCTCTACAAAAAGCGAAGGATGGTGTTTCCAATCGCTGTAGTCCCTCAGGAACCTGGAGTTCCAATCCACTATCTGATTGAGCTTGCCGGGCAGATACTCCGCTATCACACTGATCTTCTGATCCAGGCAAAAATGCCAAAATTCCCTCGCAATGTTGGCCAACAGCCGGGATTTCGTCCCTCCTAGGCGATTGATGTATCGCACCGCTGAAACATTGTCCATCCTGAGAAGGATGCAACAATTGCTCTTTAGAGGGGAGATCGATTTTATGGCAAAGGAGCCCGCTAACAGCTCCAGACAATTGATGTGCAACTTTAACTCGTCGGCGGACCATCGTCCGCCGGTGGCAAAGTCTCCACATCTTGCACCCCAGCCCGAACGGCTGGCATCGGACTCTATGATGACGTCTGGAGAGGCGCCGAAAATGGCCCTGCCATTCCACGCTTCCATGTGTTCTAACCACCAAAGAAGCTCCTCTCGAGCCTCTGGAGACAGGGGAATCAGGTGGTCGTACGAATACCTTTTTTGTAGATAATAAATCTTGAGTCGCTGCAAAGCTCTGTAGTGAAGGGGACCTGGGAAGATGGCTTGAATGGATGAGGCCAGAAGGCCTACAATCCTCGCTAAGACTCTCAACGAGATCATCTGCTTCAACAGGGTGGAGCGGATCTCTCTCTTTATTGATCTGATCTTGGTCATGGGCAGGAGTAACTGAGTGGTGCCTGCATTTATCTGAAACCCCAGAAAGTCCATCTGTTGGCTCGGGTGGTCATAGATTTTTGGAGATTTATCACAAACCCTAACTCCTGTAACAGGGAGGTTGTCCACCGTAAGTGTGTGAGCAGAAGGTTCCGATCCTGTGCCAGAATTAACATGTCGTCGAGGTAGACGATCATGCGAACTCCTATCTCCCGCAGACGAGTGACCACCAGCTTTAACAGCTTGGTAAACACCCAAGGGGCTGAGGACAGGCCGAAAGGGAGGGAAAGATACCGGTACCATTGCCCTTTCCAGGAGAATTGGAGAAATTTCTGATGGGAAGGGCAAATGGAAACCGTGAGGTAAGCATCTTTTAGATCCAAACGGACCATCCAGTCCTTTTCCAAAAGAAGATCTCTCAACAGATGGATACCCTCCATCTTGAAGTGTCTGTATACCACAAAAGGGTTGAACTCCCTGAGATTTAAAACTAGTCTCTGGCCTCCTCCTTTCTTTTGCACCACGAAAACGTTGCTGCAAAACCCGCCGGGAATGAAGGGTCCTACGGCAATAGCTTGCTTGGCCAAAAGTTCCTGAAGCTCGGAGTCGATAAAAGCTTGCTCTTGTAGGGAAAAAAGTAGAGGAAGAGGAGGGGCCACCTGACAAGGGGAATCTATTAATTCCATCTGATAACCTTGAACCGTGTGGAGAATCCACGCATCCGTGGTTAGTTGTGTCCAATTCATCGCAAAATGTAACAATCTGCCCCCGAGGGGGATCATTGGAAAGATTGGCGGACATACCTGATGACTGGGCATCAAAGTTCTTATAACCCCTGTTGACGCCCCTGTTGAATTGGCCACGGAAGCCTCAGGACCTGGAGGGGTAGAAGTCCGCTTGTTCTGGCTCCTGGGTATACCCCCTGCGCCGTGGTGCGAAGCCTCGCTGGGGACTTGGATTGGTGTAGCGGCCGGCCGAGCGTCCCCTGCCACGACCGTTCCTACCAGAGACCGGGTGAAAGACCCTCTTGAGCGAAGACTGTGACTTGTCTAAAGATGCAAAAGTGCTAACTAATTTCGCTATGTCCTTGACAAAACGTTCCCCAAAAAGCTGACCCTCAGCCAGAGGGCCTGGTTCGGCCGAAGCCAGCTCTACAAGTTGCGGATCGATTCGCAAAAGGACAGACTTGCGCCTCTCCAACGAGAGGGCGCAATTGGCGTTGCCAAGGAGGCAAATCGCCCTCTGGGTCCACCCCGCCAGGACCTCCGGATGAATAGCAGCTCCGGTCTCTTGCGCTTGAAGGGCCAATTCAAGGATTTTTGCCAGGGGACCTGCCACGTCTAACAACTCATCCTGGCACGCCCTAAGGGCGCGATCTATGCCCTTTTTTGGGTCCTTCTTATACTTCTTCAAAAAAGTGGTCATAGATGAATCAATATCTGGGGTAACTGCCACCTTGTGAGCCAGATCAGGGCGGGGGCATTCGGATTTAAGGCGGGCTCTAACTTCTTTATCGAAGCTCTTGCGCAAGTGGATTTGCATATATTCCGCCACTGCCGGGGCGGGAGCCCAGTCTGAGGAGCGGGGATGGACGATGTCCGAACGGTCAAAAGAGAAGGGGGAAGGATGGACGGGCGGGTAAGAATGTTTGCGCTTCTTGGCGCGTTTGCGGGGTCGGGATTCTTGGGATGAATCAGTGTCCGTGTCAATATCAGTAGTGGGATCCGGGATAGAGAGTGTAGGGGCAGGAGAAGAGGGGGCAGGAATGTCACCTTGGGCCTGTTCTTTGGAACTGCGCAGTTTGGAATAAACTTGAACGTGAGGCCAAGGAAGCCCAGCCGGCTCAGGGGAGGTGAGGGGGGCGGGTTTCGGAGTACCAGAGGGAGCAGGGTTATTACCAACTAGCTGTTCCAGACGTTGGGAAATAGGCAGTAAGGCGGAGGAGAGGACTTTATCCAGCTTAGAGTCTAGTCTCTTGTCAATGAGAGCTTCCATAGAGTCCTCATAATAACACTCTTTGTCATCAGGGGGATCAAACGCAGCCACCTCCTCCTCATAGACCTCGCAGTCCGACATATTGTATTATATATAGGCTTATATATATATATCTCAAAAATTCCCCAGAGAGAAGCTTAAATTTTACAACCCAAAATCTCTCAAGAGATTGGGCGTCGGTCAGGAGCAAAGCTGGGGCAGTGGGGGCCACACAGGTACCAAAAAATAGCCCTTGTCGATAGGACTAACGGAGGGTATAAAACCCTATTTGCCTAGTCAGCCAAGGGCTGCCAAAAATTATTCCCCAGTGAAACTGGGACTGAAGGGGTTAATATTCTCCCAAGCAATGCAAGAAAGAAGGCTGCCTGATTAATGAAGGCCCGGTACCGGCTCCGCCGTCTGCCAGCTGCGTTTATCCCTACTAACCAGCCCGGGATGAGGCGTCTTTCCAGCTTGTCTGCGAGGGAGCTGCACGCATGCACAGACGCGTGCAGGCTCCCGAGACGCACGCAAGCCTCCCGAAGGGCTCCGGCATGCGCCTCGCTCCCAGAGGGGGGTGGGGGGGCAACCCCAGGCAGCGTGCGAGTGCACGAACAAAAATCACAATATCCGCGCAGCAAATAACTTAAACTGGGCAAGAAAAGTTCATATTAAGGGGCAAATAAGCACTATACGATAACAGTGCAACACGCGCTGAGGTGAAAAAACGGCAAAAATGCGATCGCGAGCGCCGATCGCAGTGCGGCGCGAGAGCGTTACGGCAATGACAATATACAGCAACAAGCGTATGTAACTACAAAGCCTGAATCAATAAAACCATTAGGTTAATAAATCGCAATACTTAATATCACAGACAGAGTAAGACCAAAATAATGAGGCACTTATCTTGACTGCGGAGCAGCAAAGAAAATGGAAGACAAGATGGTGCCTCATTATTTTGTATGCTAACCTCTGTTGTTATTGGTTGATTAAGGAGGCGTGGTTCAAAGACTCATGGGAAATGTAGTTTATTGTAATGTTTACTTTTTTGTCATTGGCTGCTGTTGAGTAGTAAAGAAATTGAGAAAGCATAATCTGAGCCTCCGGTCCTGCCATAGAATCCACAGCCGCGCTGTCAAGGGAATGGGGAGGCTAGCGGTTCTATTTGCCCTCAAGCGACCACCGCCATTTCCCCCCGCCACTCCTCACTCCCACATCCGGGGAAGCGCAGGCCCGATACACTCTGGCCTGTTGCAGGGGCCAGCCCGACCTCTCAATTCTTGCTCTTACTTTCTCCACCGCAACCGGGCACTACTTTAAAATGCTCGCAGACCCATTCAGGCAGGGTATTTTTAGGATTATTTTACGGGAGGCTGCGGAGCTCTTCAGGCAGCGTCCGCTCCGGTCGCCATCTTGGCACGCCCCTCAGATTTTTTTATAATTAACTCCACTTATATGTATCTTGGTGACATATCTATCATATATATGTTTGAGGTACGTAGAATAGTAAATCTATACTTCCCTATCGATTTTTTTGTCCCTTCATGATAATCTTTTATGTCGATATTCTCAGGCTCGTTCTTCAGTAGTACCACCCTCCCCGACTACACGTGGTATATAGGCTCCAGGATGTGACTTCCTATAAGTATTTAGCTGTGTTCTTTTGTAAGAACTTACAGTGGAAGGACTACATTGATCATTTAAAATCCAGATCATTGCCCCCACCCTTCCAGAATCCACACTCAGGAGAGCACAGTCAAGAGGAGAGCCATCCCAGGACTTGGAACCAGCCTGCAGCGGGAACTGCACATCTCAGACAACACAACAAGCTACAATGCTAGAGATCACAAGGAAGAAAGTGTAACCTTCCTGAATACCTCACTGTGGTGAGAAACCCAAAGTACAGGCAGACACTCGCCAAGCACAGACCCAGTGACCACAGACTAGAAATAGAGAGTGGCCGGCAGAGATCAAACCACAAACTCAGGGTTGGAACCTGCCAAGAGTGTGCCTTGGGAGAAGAGGAGGCTGAGGACGCGTTCTACTCCACCCCTCCGCCTGAGAAGACAACCCGACATCTGTCCACCCACATCCTGCGAGGAGAGTCGAGGCTTTGTTAGTGAGGCCGAAGAAGTAAAACTGAGCCAGAAGGAGCAGAGAGGGCAGCAAGACATGCTCTGCGATTCACCAAAAAAGACCCAATGAAGAAAGGATGGACTTCGAAAGAGTCTGGACACACTGCAACACTCAACGTATTCGGCCTTTGTGTGCAAAGTCCATTAGGGTGGCACATGTGAGTTAAACCACACAACACTGTTTACTATAATTATGAGAAAACAGAGACCATGTATTAAATCACAGCAGAAATTTAGAAGGTGTCTAGGAGCATGGGAGGTGCTAAGACCAGTACCCGTTTTAGGGTAATATCCAAAGAAACGTACCTGAAACAACATCCTGACACTGAAAGCACAGCTGGTGCTCACTGTGAGGTCAAGGGGATGCTGGCCTTCAGAAGCTGCCCTCACTAGCCCAGGTAGTTGAAGGATAACAGCACAAATCTAATAAGAACCCCCACAGCTAGCACTCCTTTGCAGGAGGGTTCTCAGTGCCTGGATCCCCTCACGGGTGATTAGCCGCACTTTACAAGTCCTGTTTGATTGATTGATTGACAGCCACCATCACCTAAACACAGCCTGACCAGATGAACTCTGGAGAGGCTTGTACCTCAGCAAGTCCTGCACGTCCCTTCACCACACAGCCTCTGGCACTGAAAACTCATTCTGGGAACTCTCTAGGGACTTCAACTGCAATGCTTGTTACTTGTTTGCTCAAAGTTACTCAAGGTTTACCAGGATAACATCAAAGATGTGTGCATCGATCACAGGGAACAGCAGAGGATCCATACCCTTATCGATCCTCAAGCGCCAACCCATACATCACGGAATAGAATATGCATAAGTTGATCATCCACAGCAGAACCCCTTTAACTGGATAAAATATCCTGTAATGCCATACCGGTATGTCAGCATAGCCACAATCTATGGCCTTACATGGAAGTGTGACATCTAAGTCCTGGCTCCACCATTCACATTCCTCCTTTTGACGTGCTTGCCCTTTCCCGTACCCGTCCTTGCTGTTGCTTGCACCTTCCCACCCCTTGCTGTTGCTTTCACCCTCCTGGCCTCCTGTCCCGCTCCATGTTGTTGTTTGCATCCTTCCACCCCTCTTCGAGTTGTTGGTTGCCCCTCCCTCCCTCCTGTACCGCTCCATTTTCTTGTTTGCACCCTTCCTCCCCTCTCCGAGTTGTTGCTTGTCCCTCCCACCCTCCTGTCCCTCTTCGTGTTGTTGCTTTCCCCCTCCAGTATTGCTCCTTGCTGTTGCTTTCACCCTCCTGGCCCCCTGGCCCGCTCCTTGCTGTTGCGTGCACCTTCCCACCCCTTGCTGTTGCTTTCACCCCTCCTGGCCTCCTGTCCCGCTCCGTGCTGTTGTTTGCACCCTTCCACCCCTCTCCGAGTTGTTGCTTGCCCCTCCCACCCTCCTGTCCCTCTCTGTGTTGTCGCTTGCCCCCTTTCGTACTGCTCTTTGCTGTTGCTTTCACCCTCCTGGCCTCCTGTCCCACTCTGTGTTGTTGTTTGCACCCTTCCACCCCTCTTCGAGTTGTTGCTTGCCCCTCCCTCCCTCCTGTCCCTCTCCGTGTTGTTGTTTGCACCCTTCCCCCCTTCGAGTTTTTGCTTGCCCCTCCCACCCTCCTGTACCGCTCCGTGTTGTTGTTTGCACCCTTCCACCTCTCTCTGAGTTGTTGCTTGCCCCTCCCACCCTCCTGTCCCTCTCTGTGTTGTTGCTTGCTCCCTCCCGTACTGCTCCTTTCACCCCTCCTGAGCTCCTGTCCCGCTCCGTGTTGTTGTTTGCACCCTTCCACCTCTCTCTGAGTTGTTGCTTGCCCCTCCCACCCTCCTGTCCCTCTCTGTGTTGTTGCTTGCCCCTTCCGTACTGCTCCTTGCTGTTGCTTTCACCCCTCCTGGCCTCCTGTCCCGCTCCGTGTTGTTGTTTGCACCCTTCCACCTCTCTCCGAGTTGTTGCTTGCCCCTCCCACCCTCCTGTCCCTCTCTGTGTTGTTGCTTGCCCCTTCTGTACTGCTCCTTGCTGTTGCTTTCACCCTTCCTGACCTCCTGGCCCGCACTGTGTTGTTGTTTGCACCCTTCCACCTCTCTCCGAGTTGTTGCTTGCCCCTCCCACCCTCCTGTCCCCCTCCGAGTTGTTGCTTGCCCCCTTCCGTACTGCTCCTTGCTGTTGCTTTCACCCCTCCTGGCCTCCGCTCCCTCTCCGTGTTGTTGTTTGCACCCTTCCACCTCTCTCTGAGTTGTTGCTTGCCCCTCCCACCCTCCTGTCCCTCTCCGTGTTGTTGCTTGCCCCCTCCCGTACTGCTCCGTTCACCCCTCCTGACCTCCTGTCCCGCTCCGTGTTGTTGTTTGCACCCTTCCACCCCTCTCCAAGTTCTTTCTTGCCCCTCCCACCCTCCTGTCCCGCTCCGTGTTGTTGTTTGCACCCTTCCACCCCTCTCCAAGTTGCTGCTTGACCCTCCCACCCTCCTGTCCCTCTTCATGTTGTTGCTTTCCCCCTCCAGTATTGCTCCTTGCTGTTGCTTTCACCCCTCCTGGCCTCCTGTCCCGCTCTGTGTTGTTGTTTGCACCCTTCCACCTCTCTCCGAGTTGTTGCTTGTCCCTCCCACCCTCCTGTCCCTCTCTGTGTTGTTGCTTGCCACCTCCCGTACTGCTCCTTTCACCCCTCCTGACCTCCTGCCCCGCTCCGTGTTGTTGTTTGCACCCTTCCACCTCTCTCCGAGTTGTTGCTTGCCTGTCCCTCTCCGTGTTGTTGTTTGCACCCTTCCACCTCTCTCCGAGTTGTTGCTTGCCCCTCCCACCCTCCTGTCCCTCTCCGTGTTGTTGTTTGCACCCTTCTACCCTTCTCTGAGTTGTTGCTTGCCCCCTCCCGTACTGCTCCTTGCTGTTGCTTTTCACCCCTCCTGACCTCCTGTCCCTCTCCGTGTTGTTGTTTGCACCCTTCTACCCCTCTCTGAGTTGTTACTTGTCCCCTCCCACTCTTCTGTCCCTCTCCATCTTGTTGGTTGTCCTCTTCCACCCCGGCCCGTCCTGTTGCTTGCTCCCTCCCGCTTTGTATGTGTTCTAGCCATGTTGCACAGCAATGTGGCTGCTGTACAGCATGGCTGAAAGCTAAAAAAAAAAACACCATGACACTGTCAGAGCTGGCCGCCTTGTTGTGCTTTTTTTGTTGCTGACAGGAAGGAAGGCCAGGAGCCATCAGCACCCTCCGTGCTGCGCGCCCCCCCTCCTTCCGAGATACCTCCCACCCTGCCCTGCTGCCAGCAATTTAAACAAGCATTTGCAATGCAATAGGTCTCGCATTTATGCGTGTTTGAGCTATTGGCACTGTAAATGACAATGCCTTTTGTTTATGTTTTGGTTTTAAAACATAAATAAAGGCATTGTCATTTACAATGCCAATAGCTTAAACACGCGTAAATGCGAGACCTATTGCATTGCAAATGCTTGTTTTAATGGGGTTCAGTCTGGTATGCAAATAATCTCCTAGTATCGCGGCAGCCTCACGGACACATCCTCCTCGCCTCCACCCAATCCACAGGAAATAAGTACCAGAGCAGCTGCACAGATGCGAAGAGAGAGGGCTCAGATTCTACAAAGAGCAGCTATATAGGCTTACAACTCTATGCACCATTGCGTATTTGAAGTTCGTTCCCCCCCCTACAGGTGGGATAGCCACAGACATGAAAATGAACTCCTGTAAGATACAGGGGCAATGGCTGCCCAGAGTATGAGAACTGAGCAGTTGCGTCTGTGCAGCTGCTGCCACTGTTCAGCAGCGGGAGACACTCACCCATGGTGGATGCTGCCAGGAAGCCAATACGCTGCCGTTAAAACGCTCACGCCGCCCGCCCTGACTGCTGAAAAGTCAACAGAGACACAAAATTAAAAAAATAAACCGCTATCTCTATACACATGCTACTGTCTGTTGGCGCAGCTTACGTATTAATAACTCTTTCCCTATTTATATTTTTTCTATGTACTTTTTTTCAAATGCATGCTGTCGTATACTTTTTCCTACCTTACTTTTTCAATGCACTATTTTACTATTTACAAACACTCGTGACACAAGGACTATTGATTAAAAAGCCATAAACGCGACAAAAAAGGCCAAAAAGTAAAACGCACTTAATGTAGCACAGAATGTATTGAATAAAGCAGGGCGAAAGCATAGGAAAAAGTTTGCACCTGTGATTTACTAGTACAGTTGCCCTAGAATTGGGAGTCTTGCAGTAATTTCCTTCCTTTACTTCTGTTTCTGCAAACTGACACATGGCATAGTCACAAAAGTTTTCGAAAAGGTCCTTTAAACGTCAGCTGGAAGCGTTTTTACAGTTGACTTTTAGAGGGCAAATAAGGACATTATTTTTATTGGTTGCTAGTAATCCGCTTTTTCGTACTCTTCTAACACAGCTGTGACTCCACCCATTGACACACATACACAAACACACAAACATATAGAGGTGCACACACAGAGAGACACACACACAGACACATAGAAACATATATAGATATTAAGGTACAAACAGATACAGATATATCTAGGCACACACCCACAGAAGCACATACATACAAGAGAAACAGAAATAAATAAAGATACACACTTAGAATAAGGCACAAATAAAAACACAGAAAATGAAAAAATTAGAGAGAAAGAGAGAGAGTGAAAATGAACGCGATCGCGATAGGGAAAACAAAGAAGCCTGCAAATGGTGCGCACGCGCGCCACAGCTAAGCATGTGATTTCAATTATCACGCCCGTGTCTGGGCACGATAATTGAAACCACATGGCCTATTGGTGTCTATTACGCGCACCAAGCGCGTAATAGACACCAAAAGGCCATGGGAGGAGCATCGCGTAATAGACACCAATAGGCCATGGGCGGAGCAATGCGCCCGCCTTTGGCCAATTGCGTGCAGTCTTTTATAAAAAGACGCACGAAAAGGCCAATGGGGTAGCACAAAAGGAATCGCACACGCACGAGCGTGTGCGATTCCTAGGTCAGTGCTGAATCCCCGTTTTTCACCTACTAAATGTCTCGCGCTGCGCGAGCACTGTTGCGCAGTGCAACGCTAGGCGCAAGACCTAAAAAATGATGCACTATGAGGCATAGAGCTTTTTAAAAAACTTTCCGCCGTGCTGCTCACCAGCCGTGCTGCTGGGCATCATGGTTAAAAACATTGACAAAGCCAATAGATCACATAGTCGAGCACTTTTAGCTTTGCCAATGCTTATTTATATTTGAGTTGTCTAAACTTCAGACGTGTGACTTTCCTCCGAGTTATTGCATGAATTTTAGACAGAACAGGTCGAAAGAACAAGTCGAAAGTAGAGGCAATCGCTGGTCACTTTTTCTGACTTGTGCTGTCTGCACGTCATGCACTAACCTGGAGAAATTCCGAGTTATATCTGTGAACTTTACAAACCTCCATAGTCTCCTCTGTGCTGATCCGGCCCAGGATTCCAATGCTCCACAGCGCATGTCCACGGTGATGCACGTGTCTGGGGCCATCAGGTCACACTCAGGAAGCACTGCAGGGTCCTGTCCACAGAGAAGGGAAGCGAAGAGATCCGGCTGACCCCAGCCTCAATGGCTGGCAGTCTTAAGAGCTCAGCGCTTCTCCGAAAGCTGCCCTCCATCATCATTCAGGGCGCTGCCCTCCATCATCATTCACGGCGCTTTCTTGTCCGGCTGGCCCTCCAGCGTGGGGTGAGGATGCAGAAGAGATGGTCAGGGCTTTAGCACTGGTGGCGCCTGGTGAGACAATCTTATTGCCCCTCCCCCTCCTCATGACCTCCTCCTCGGATTCCCTCATGTCCTCACGGTCTCCAGTTCGTGACTCTGACTCCTCCGGGCACGAGGTGACGTAGCAAAGCAAACTACACCTTATCCAATCCAGACGCTGCTCAGAGCAGCATCCGGATTGGCTGGAGCAGGCTGCCTCGGCGCTCCGAGAGGCACTGGAGCCCTGTGCCTGCTCGCCACCCAGCTGCCTAAGATAGCAGGGTTGAAGAGTTTGAACTGCGCATTGTCAGTTTGGCCCTAGCAAGGTAGCCGGCCAAATCAGCATGCGCACTTCAGAGAGAAGGGGCCACTCGTCCTCGCTGCCAATCAGTAGCAATGAGGCACTGGCCCCGCCCTGTCCTCTCCTTTGGTAGAAAGCTGGAAAAGTAAAATGGTAATAAAATCATTTCTAGTCTCATTTTATGTTTCCAGCTTTCTGCGCAGCAGTGTGGGGGGGGAGGGGGCTGAGGCTCCTCTGTAGCAGTGTGGGGGGAGTGAGGCTCCTCTGCTCGTATGGAGGCACCGCCACTGCACTACCACGAGGCAAAAGCGCCCCTCATCTCTCCATAGCCCTTCTCTCACATACATTTCATTTGTTTTAAAGAGCTGGTGAAGGCTGGATTTACTAACCCACTCAGCTATTCACACCAAAATACAGATATGTTCTTTGCAGCAGGCACATTAACCCGCTGTGCAACTTTATGAGGAGGCAAAACTGCCACTGGACAAAACTCTGATCTCTCTGCCTCTAGCAGGAGCATTAATCACAAGGGTTATCCTGACATTTTTGTTGCCGCCTGAAAACCCAGATCAGTTGACTGGGGGTGAGTGTTTGATTGGCTCAAACGTTCCGTCCATCATCCCCTTTTGTATCGCTTTGTTTGCCCTAAGTTGGCGGGGGTATGCCCAGACGTGGGTCCCTTGCTCACTTTGCCACTGGATTCAAGCAAGCCTGGCTGATGACGGCTGGAATGCCAGAAACCGGTCCTAGGATGCTTGTTTCCGGTCCAGGGAAGACATGGCTTGGCAGTTCGGGCTGGACTGTTCCATGAGGCACAGGGTCAGACTGATTTGCATATGGCCATGTCTGAACTGGGGTGGTGGAGTGAGCTAAAGAATGATGATGGATTAAACCCAGATCAGTTGACTGGGGGGAGTGTTTGATTGGCTCAAACGTTCCGTCCATCATCCCCTTTTGTATCGCTTTGTTCGCCCTAAGTTGGCGGGGTATGCCCAGACGTGGGTCCCTTGCTCACATTGCCACTGGATTCAAGCAAGCCTGGCTGATGACGGCTGGAATGCCAGAAACCGGTCCTAGGATGCTTGTTTCCGGTCCAGGGAAGACATGGCTTGGCAGTTCGGGCTGGACTGTTCCCATGAGGCACAGGGTCAGACTGATTTGCATATGGCCATGTCTGAACTGGGGTGGTGGAGTGAGCTAAAGAATGATGATGGATTAAACCCAGATCAGTTGACTGGGGGTGAGTGTTTGATTGGCTCAAACGTTCCGTCCATCATCCCCTTTTGTATCGCCTGAAAGCTGGAGCACAAGGAACTCTGTGGCAGGTGCTTTTAAATCGTACGGTATTGCTAGACGCTGCCCCCCCCCCCCTCCGAGGTCAGCGCCCCCTCCAGGTCAGCGCCCAGTGCGGCCGCACCGCCTTAAGGCCGGCCCTGATTAAACCACCCCCCATCTGCACTTTATCCAGCTGGTGTGTTCGAGTCCGCGACCCCCGGCCGAATCACCCCGGGCCTCTTGTGTGCATAGTGCTATATTATGACTTTTATGGGCATTGTAATCATTCCTACATCTCCTCTTCACCGGAGAACTCTGCGCCGCAACCGTTGATGTGTGTAAAGTGCTTTGAAGTCCGCCTTGTGCCTCTTCTGCGCTTTGAAAAACTGCAAAATACCACAAACCAGAGAAATAAACTGACAGAGCCACGGAGACGGCTTCGGGCACCCACCCGGGCTCCAGCTTCACCCTGCACGGGTGCTGAGTGAAGTTCCACCCCCCGTCTGCCCCCAGTTTCCAGTTCCATCTGGACTGCTGTCCCCGTGGTGGGGGGAGGGGCGGGGGTGGGTAGGTGAGTCTCTCCCCAGGTGTGTGCTCCAGGGCGTAGACACAACATCGGAGGCACCGCTGCCCTCACTGCCGCTGCCCCCAACCCTCCACAAACACTCCCAGGGAGCAATTCAGCCAGGGCTGTCTCTTATCGCTTGAGCCAAGACTGTCTCTTATAGCTTGAGTCGGGGCTGTTTCTTATAGCTTGATTCAGAGCTGTCTCTTATAGCTTGAGCCAAGGCTATCTCTTATAGCTTGAGCCAAGGCTGTCTCTTATAGCTTGAGCCAGGGCTGTCTCTTATAGCATGAGTCAGGGCTGTCTCTTATAGCTTGAGTCAGGGCTGTCTCTTATAGCTTGAGCCAAGGCTGTCTCTTATAGCTTGAGCCAGGGTTGTCTCTTATAGCGTGAGTCAGGGCTGTCTCCTATAGCTTGAGTCGGGGCTGTCTCTTTTTGCTTGAGCCAAGACTGTCTCTTATAGCTTGAGTCGGGCTGTCTCTTATCACTTGAGCCAAGACTGTCTCTTATAGCTTTAGTCAGGGCTGTCTTTTATAGCTTGAACCAGGGCTGTCTCTTATAGCTTGAGTCAGGGCTGGCTCTTATAGCTTGAGTCAGGGCTGTCTCTTATTGCTTGAGCCGGGGCTGTCTCTTATAGCTTGAGATGGGCTGTCTCTTATAGCTTAAGCCGAGGCTGTCTCTTATCACTTGAGCCAGGACTGTCTCTTATCGCTTGAGCCAGGACTGTCTCTTATAGCTTGAGCCAAGGCTGTCTTTTATCACTTGAACCGGGGCGGTCTCTTATAGCTTGAGCCGGGGCTGTCTCTTCTTGCTTAAGCCAGAGCTGCCTCTTATCGTTTGAGTCAGGGCTGGCTCTTATAGCTTGAGCCAAGGCTGTCTCTTATCGCTTGAGCCAGGACTGTGTCTTTATAGCTTGAGTCAGGGCTGTCTCTTATCGCTTGAGTCAGGGCTGTCTCTTATAGCTTGAGTCGGGGCTGTCTTTTATCGCTTGAGTCGGCGCTGTCTCTTATCGCTTGAGTCGGGGCTGTCTCTTATTGCTTGAGCCGGAGCTGCCTCTTATCGCTTGAGTCAGGGCTGTCTCTTATCGCTTGAGTCGGGGCTGTCTTTTATCGCTTGAGTCGGGGCTGTCTCTTATAGCTTGAGCCGGGGCTGTCTCTTATCGCTTGAGTCAGGGCTGCCTCTTATTGCTTAAGCCAGAGCTGCCTCTTATCGCTTGAGTCAGGGCTGTCTCTTAGCGCTTGAGCCAAGGCTGTCTCTTATCGATTGAGCCGGGCTGTCTCTTATAGCTTGAGCCGGGGCTGTCTCTTATCGCTTGACCCAGGGCTGTCTCTTATGTTTAATCCAGGGCTGTCTCTTATAGCGTGAGTCAGGGCTGTCTCTTATAGCTTGAGCCGGGCCTGTCTCTTATCGCTTGACCCAGGACTGTCTCTTATAGCCGGAGTCAGGGCTGTCTCTTATCGCTTGATCCAGGGCTGTCTCTTACCACTTGAGCCGGGGCTGTCACTTATCGCTTGATCCAGCACTGTTTCTTATCACTTGAGCCAGGGCTGTCTCTTATAGCTGGAGTCAGGGCTGTCTCTTAGATCTTGAGTCAGTTCTTTCTCTTATAGCTTGAGCCGGGGCTGTCCCTTATCGCTTGATCCAGGGCTGTCTCTTACCACTTGAGCCGGGGCTGTATCTTATCGCTTGATACAGCAGTGTCTCTTATCGCTTGAGCCAGGGCTGTCTCTAATAGCTTGTGCCAGGGCTGTCTGTTAGCGCTTGAGCCAGGACTGTCTCTTATCCCTTGAGTCAGGGCTGTCTCTTAGCGCTTGAGCCAGCACTGTCTCTTATCCCTTGAAAATCAAGGAGAGGGGCTCGTATGTTCCAATTGAACCGCAAAGGAGAGCGGGTACCGGAGTAAGCAGAAGCCGTGAGCCACAAAGCTGCGGATAGGCGCTCCGGGAATATAATAAACCCTTGGCTAAGTGAACCGTCTCAAATATGAAAGGGGGTGATTTGAACAGTACAGAACCACTGACTAAATAGCGGAAAACCCCATGCAGGGATACAGTGGAGATTCATAGAGAACACTGAATCATTGGTGTACCTCCTAAAATAATTTCTACCGAAGCAACCATTAACGGAGTCCTTTTGCACCGGTGAGTTGCGCAGTGGATGGGGAAATGAATGGTACATAATCAAATGTTTGTGCCATTTGTAATAATGGAAAGGAGTGAATCAAACTTTTTGTCCTGAAGAAGGTGGCTTGATCGAGGCTATGCCACCGAAACGCCTCGACGCTTAAAACTTTGTTAAATTTGTTAAAAGACAGTAGCAACACGAAGACAGGAAAGCAATTATCCTGCAGAGTGCTGTCTATTATTTCAAATTAACAGTGACAAGACAAATATAACCGTCTCATTTTATTCCTTTCCAAGAAGTGGGTAGTGTAATGAATTTGTACAATTGTGATACATATGGGTTTTAAACATGTTTTGTATGTCTTTTTAGGAAAAATTGTTCATTTGCACATATTTGTTATGCATTATTGTGGTATTGTCAATTAAATATCAATGAAATATCTTTATAAGTGCTTTAGCATCCGGAGTGGAGTATTTACGGTACTTAGTGTGATAGTGAATGCTTGTGGTGAATAAGTGTATGGACATTATGTAGAGCATTTCCAAAGAGAACATTTGTTTTTATCTTATCCCTTGAGTCAGGGCTGTCTCTTATCGCTTGAGCCAGGGCTGTCTCTTATCGCTTGAGCCGGGGCTGTCTCTTATCGCTTGAGCCGGGGCTGTCTCTTAGCGCTTAAGCCAGCACTGTCTCTTATCGCTTGAGCCAGGGCTGTCTCTTATCGCTTGAGCCGGGGCTGTCTATTATCGCTTGAGCCAGGGCTGTCTCTTATCGCTTGAGCCGGGGCTGTCTCTTATCGCTTGAGCCAGGGCTGTCTCTTATCGCTTGAGCCGGGGCTGTCTCTTATCGCTTGAGCCGGGGCTGTCTCTTAGCGCTTAAGCCAGCACTGTCTCTTATCGCTTGAGCCAGGGCTGTCTCTTATCGCTTGAGCCGGGGCTGTCTATTATCGCTTGAGCCAGGGCTGTCTCTTATCGCTTGTGCCAGGGCTGTCTATTATCGCTTGAGCCGGGGCTGTCTCTTATCGCTTGAGCCGGGGCTGTCTCTTAGCGCTCGAGGCAGGGCTGTCTCTTATCCCTTGAGGAAGGGCTGTCTATTATCGCTTGAGCCAGGGCTGTCGCTTAGCGCTCGAGGCAGGGCTGTCTCTTATCCCTTGAGTCAGGGCTGTCTCTTATTGCTTGAGCCAGGGCTGTCTCTTACCGCTTGAGCCAGGGCTTTCTCTTATGCTTGATCCAGGGCTGTCTCTTACCGCTTGAGCGGGACTGTCTTATCATTGGAGCCAGGGCTGTCTCGTACTGCTTGAGCAAGGGCTGTCTCTTATAGCTTGAGTCGGGGCTGTCTCTTATCCCTTGAGCCAGGGCTGTCTCGTATTGCTTGAGCTGGGTCGATGTTGCTTCTCCTCGATCGATGTCTGTCGTTTCCCGAGTCTGGGTGTCTCTCTACTACCTGAGTATCTGTCTCTACTCCTTGCGTGTCTGCCCCACTTCTTTCTTGGTGTCTGTATCGTCTTCCAGGGTGTCTGTTTCTCCCTCATCGGTATCTGTCGTTCCCTGAGTTTCTTTTACCCGGGTGTCTGTCTCCTCAATCGGTCTCTGTCATTCCCCGTGTCTGGGTGTCTGTCTATTCTCTCTGAGTGTCTGTCTCTTCTTCCTAGGTATCTGCCTCTCCTCCTTGGATGTCTGTCTCTTCCACACGGTGTTTGCAGTATTGCAGAGTCCCTGTGAATAACACTACTTTGAGGCCAAATTATGAATGGGAAACCTTCTTTGTAATGTAGAGAGCAGGGGCTGGGGGGAACCTCGCAGGGAAGAGAGGTGTGTGGAAGTGGCTGTTAGTTTATTTCTGCAGTGCTGTGGGGGTGTTTGGGTGTCTCTGCGGTGCTGTTATCTTACAACAGTCAGGAGCCTCTGTCTTAGTGGGGAGGGGTGGGATGAGGGTCCTTGGGTGTCTCTGCAGGGCTGCTCGGTGTGCATTCAGGAACACTGCGTCGAGGGTAGAGGAACTTGAATGTCTCTGCAGTGCTGTGCTGGTAGTGCAGCCAGGGGTGCTGTGTATGTGTGAGGGTGCATGGGTGTCTCTACAGAGTTCTGCTGGTAGTGCAGTCAGGGATGCCGTGTATGTGTGAGGGTGCATGGGCGTCTCTGCAGTGCTGTGCTGGTAGTGCAGTCAGGGATGCTGTGTATGTGTGTGGGTGCATGGGTGTCTCTGCAGTGCTGTGCTGGTAGTGCAGCCAGGGATGCTGTGTATGTGTGAGGGTGCATGGGTGTCTCTGCAGTGCTGTGCTGGTAGTGCAGTCAGGGATGCTGTGTATGTGTGTGGGTGCATGGGTGTCTCTGCAGTGCTGTGCTGGTAGTGCAGCCAGGGATGCTGTGTATGTGTGTGGGTCCATGGGTGTCTCTGCAGAGTTCTGCTGGTAGTGCAGTCAGGGATGCCGTGTATGCGTGAGGGTGCATGGGTGTCTCTGCAGTGCTGTGCTGGTAGTGCAGCCAGGGGTGCTGTGTATGTGTGAGGGTGCATGGGTGTCTCTACAGAGTTCTGCTGGCAGTGCAGTCAGGGATGCCGTGTATGTGTGAGGGTGCATGGGTGTCTCTGCAGTGCTGTGCTGGTAGTGCAGTCAGGGATGCTGTTTATATGTGTGGGTGCATGGGTGTCTCTGCAGTGCTGTGCTGGTAGTGCAGCCAGGGATGCTGTGTATGTGTGAGGGTGCATGGGTGTCTCTGCAGTGCTGTGCTGGTAGTGCAGTCAGGGATGCTGTGTATGTGTGTGGGTGCATGGGTGTCTCTGCAGTGCTGTGCTGGTAGTGCAGCCAGGGATGCTGTGTATGTGTGTGGGTGCATGGGTGTCTCTGCAGTGCTGTCCTGTTAGTGCAGCCAGGGATGCTGTGTATGTGTGTGGGTCCATGGGTGTCTCTGCAGTGCTGTTAGGGATGCTGTGTCTGGGGAAGGTCATTGGGTGTCTTTGCAGTGCTGTGCTGTTAGTGCAGCCACGCATGCTGTGGCTGGAGGTGCACATATATCTCTGCAGTGCTGTGCTGTTAGTGCAGTTAGGGATGCTGTGTATGTGTGTGGGTGTCTCTGCAGTGCTGTGTTTTTAATGCAGTCAGGGATGCTGTGTATGTGGGGGTGCATGGATATCTCTGCAGTGCTGTTAGTGCAGTTAGGGATGCTGTGGCTGGGGGTGTGTTCATGGGTGCCTCTACAGTGCTGTGCTGTTAGTGCAGCCAGGGGTGCTGTGGCTGGGGGTGGGGTTGCATGGGTGACTCTGCAGTGCTGTGTTGGTAGTGCAGTCAGGGATGCTGTGCATGTGTGTGGGTGCATGGGTGTCTCTGCAGTACTGTGCTGTTAGTGCAGCCAGGGATTCAGTGTATGTGTTGGGGTGCATGTGCGTCTCTGCAGAGCTGTGCTGTTAGTGGAATTAGGATGCTGTGTCTGGGGAAGGTCCTTGGCTGTCTCTGCAGTGTTGTGCTGTTAGTGCAGTCAGGCGTGCTGTGGCTGGGGGTGTAGGAGCATGGGTGTCTCTGCAGTGCGGTGCTGTTACTGCAGCCATGGATACTGTGTATGTGTTGGGGTGCATGTGCGTCTCTGCAGAGCTGTGCTGTTAGTGCAATTAGGATGCTGTGTCTGGGGAAGGTCCTTGGCTGTCTCTGCAGTGTTGTCCTGTTAGTGCAGCCAGGCGTACTGTGGCTGGGGGTGGAGGAGCATGGGTGTCTCTGCAGTGCGGTGCTGGTAGTGCAGCCATGGATGCTGTGTATGTGTGGGGGTGCATGAGTGTCTCTGCAGTGATGTGCTGTTAGTGCAGCCAGGGGTGCTGTGGCTGGGGGCGGAGGTGCATGGTTGTCTCTGCAATGCTGTGCTGGTAGTGCAATCAGGGATGCTGTGTATGTGTGTGGGTGCATGGGTGTCTCTACAGTGCTGTGCTGTTAGTGCAGCCAGGGGTGCTGTGCATGTGTGTGGGTGCATGGGGGTCTCTGCAGTACAGTGCTGTTAGTACAGCCAGGGATACTGTGTTTGTGTTGGGGTGCATGAGTGTCTCTGCTGTGCTGTGCTGTAAGTGCAGCCAGGGATTCTGTGTATGTGTGTGGGTCAATGGGTGTCTCTGCAGTGCTGTGTTGTTAGTGCAGCCAGGGGTGCTGTGGCTTGGGGTGGAGGTGCAAGTATGTCTCTGCAGTGCTGTGCTGTTAGTGCAGCCAGGCGGGCTGTGACTGGGGATGGAGCAGCACAGATATCTCTGCAGTGCGGTGCTGTTAGTGCAGTCAGGAATGCTGTGGCTGGGAGTGAGGGTGCATGGGTGTCTCTGCAGTGCTGCGCTGTTAGTGCAGCCAGGAATGCTGTGTCTAGGGGGGTACATGGTTGTCTGTGCAGTGTTGTGCTTCCAGGTCTGGCATGGCTGGGGAGGGAAGGTGCTGTTTTATTTCTGCAGTGCTGTGCTGTTAGTGCTGTCAGAGATGGTGTGTATGTGTGGGGGTGCATGGGTGTCTCTGCAGTGCTATTAGTGCAGCCAGGGATGCTGTGTATGTGTGGGGGTGCATGGGTGTCTCTGCAGTGCTGTGCCGTTAGTGCAGTCAGGGATGCTGTGTTTGGGGAAGGTCCTTGGATGTCTCTACAGTGCTGTGGCTGGGGGTGGAGGTGCACAGATATCTCTGCAGTGCACTGCTGTTAGTGCAGTCAGGGATGCTGTGTCTGGGGAAGGTCCTTGGGTGTCTCTGCAGTGCTGTGGCTGGGGGTGGAGGTGCACAGATATCTCTGCAGTGCAGTGCTGTTAGTGCAGTCAGGGTTGCTGTGGCTGGGAGTGGGGGTGCATGGGTGTCTCTGCAGTGCTGTGATGTTAGTGCAGTCAGGGATGCTGTGACTGGGGGTGGAGGTGCACAGATATCTTTGCAGTGCTGTGCTGTTAGTGCAGCCAAGGATGATGTGTATGTGGGGGAGAGTGCATTGGTGTCTCTGCAGTGCTGTGCTGTTAGTGCAGCCGGCGATGCTATGTCTAGGGGGTGCATGGTTGTCTGTGCAGCGTTGTGCTTCCAGGTCTGGCACGGCTGGGGAGGGAAGGTGCTGTTTTATTTCTGCAGTGCTGTGCTGTTAGTGCAGTCAGGGATGCTGTGCCTGGGGAAGGTCCTTGGGTGTATCTGCAGTGCTGTGCTGTTAGTGCAGCCAGGCGTGCTGTGGCTGGGGGTGAGGTGCACAGATATCTCTGCAGTGCAGTGCTGTTAATGCTTTCAGGGATGCTGTGTATATGTGGGGGTGCATGGGTGTCCCTGCAGTGCAGTGATGTTAGTGCAGTCAGGGATGCTGTGGCTGTGGGTGGAGGTGCATGGATGTCTCTGCAGTGCTATGCTGTTAGTGCAGCCAGGCGTGCTGTGGCTGGAGATGGAATTGCACAGATATCTCCGCAGTGCGGTGCTGTTAGTGCAGTCAGGGATGCTGTGGCTGGGAATGAGGGTGCATGGCTGTCTCTGCAGTGCTGAGCTGTTAGTGCAGCCAGGGATGCTGTGTCTAGGGGGGTGCATGGTTGTCTCTGCAGCGTTGTGCTTCCAGGTCTGGCATGGCTGGGGAGGGAAGGCGCTGTTTTATTTCTGCAGTGCTGTGCTGTTAGTGCTGTCAGAGATGGTGTTTATGTGTGTGGGTGCATCGGTGTCTCTGAGGTGCTGGTAGTGCAGTCAGGGATGCTGTGTATGTGTGTGGGTGCATGAGTGTCTCTGCAGTGCTGTGCTGGTAGTGCAATCAGGGATACTGTGTATGTGGGGGTGCACGGATATCTCTGCAGTGCTGTTAGTGCAGTTAGGGATGCTGTGGCTGGGTCCATGGGTTTCTCTACAGTGCTATGCTGTTAGTGCAGCCAGGGGTGTTGTGGCTCGGGGTGGAGGTGCATGGGTGTCTCTGCAGTGCTGTGCTGGTAGTGCAGCCAGGGATGTTGTGTCTGGGTAAGGTCCCTGGGTATCTCTGCAGTGCTGTGCTGTTAGTGCAGTCAGGGATGCTGTGACTGGGAGTGGAGGTGCATGGATGTCTCTGCAGTGCTATGCTGTTAGTGCAGCCAGGCGTGCTGTGGCTGGAGATGGAGCTGCACAGATATCTCTGCAGTGCGGTGCTGTTAGTGCAGTCAGGGATGCTGTGGCTGGGAATGAGGGTGCATGGGTGTCTCTGCAGTGCTGTGCTGTTAGTGCAGCCAGGGATGCTGTGTCTAGGGGGGTGCATGGTTGTCTGTGCAGCGTTGTGCTTCGAGGTCTGGCATGGCTGGGGAGGGAAGGCGCAGTTTTATTTCTGCAGTGCTGTGCTGTTAGTGCTGTCCGAGATGGTGTTTATGTGTGTGGGTGCATCGGTGTCTCTGAGGTGCTAGTAGTGCAGTCAGGGATGCTGTGTATGTGTGTGGGTGCATGAGTGTCTCTGCAGTGCTGTGGTGGTAGTTCAATCAGGGATACTGTGTATGTGGGGGTGCACGGATATCTCTGCAGTGCTGTTAGTGCAGTTAGGGATGCTGTGGCTGGGTCCATGGGTGTCTCTGCAGTGCTGTGATGTTAGTGCAGTCAGGGAGGCTGATGCTGGGGGTGGAGGTGCACAGATATCTTTGCAGTGCTGTGCTGTTAGTGCAGCCAACGATGATGTGTATGTGGGGGAGAGTGCATTGGTGCCTCTGCAGTGCTGTGCTGTTAGTGCAGCCAGCGATGCTATGTCTAGGGGGGTGCATGGTTGTCTGTGCAGCGTTGTGCTTCCAGGTCTGGCATGGCTGGGGAGGGAAGGTGCTGTTTTATTTCTGCAGTGCTGTGCTGTTAGTGCAGTCAGGGATGCCCCTGCCTGGGGAAGGTCCTTGGGTGTGTCTGCAGTGCTGTTCTGTTAGTGCAGCCAGGCGTGCTGGGGGTGGAGGTGCACAGATATCTCTGCAATGCAGTGCTGTTAATGCAGTCAGGGATGCTGTGTATGTGTGGGGGTGCATGGGTGTCTCTGCAGTGCAGTGATGTTAGTGCAGTCAGGGATGCTGTGGCTGGGGGTGGAGGTGCACAAATATCTATGCAGTGCTGTGCTGGTAGTGTAGCCAGAGAGGCTGTGGCTGGGGGGAGACGGTCCCTGGGTGCCTCTGCAATGCTGTGCTGGTAGTGCCGCCAGGGATGTTGTGTCTGGGGAAGGTCCATGGGCATCTCTGCAGTGCTGTGCTGTTAGTGCAGTCAGGGATGCTGTGGCTGTGGGTGGAGGTGCATGGATGTCTCTGCAGTGCTATGCTGTTAGTGCAGCCAGGCGTGCTGTGGCTGGAGATGGAGCTGCACAGATATCTCTGCAGTGCGGTGCTGTTAGTGCAGTCAGGGATGCTGTGGCTGGGAATGAGGGTGCATGGGTGTCTCTGCAGTGCTGTGCCGTTAGTGCAGCCAGGGATGCTGTGTCTAGGGGGGTGCATGGTTGTCTGTGCAGCGTTGTGCTTCCAGGTCTGGCATGGCTGGGGAGAGAAGGTGCTGTTTTATTTCTGCAGTGCTGTGCTGTGCGGTTAGTGCTGTCAGAGATGGTGTTTATGTGTGTGGGTGCATCGGTGTCTCTGAGGTGCTGGTAGTGCAGTCAGGGATGCTGTGTATGTGTGTGGGTGCATGAGTGTCCCTGCAGTGCTGTGCTGGTAGTGCAATCAGGGATACTGTGTATGTGGGGGTGCACGGATATCTCTGCAGTGCTGTTAGTGCAGTTAGGGATGCTGTGGCTGGGTCCATGGGTGTCTCTACAGTGCTATGCTGTTAGTGCAGCCAGGGGTGCTGTGGCTCGGGGTGGAGGTGCATGGGTGTCTCTGCAGTGCTGTGCTGGTAGTGCAGCCAGGGATGTTATGTCTGGGTGAGGTCCCTCTGTATCTCTGCAGTGCTGTGCTGTTAGTGCAGTCAGGGATGCTGTGACTGGGGGTGGAGGTGCATGGATGTCTCTGCAGTGCTATGCTGTTAGTGCAGCCAGGCGTGCTGGAGATGGAGCTGCACAGATATCTCTGCAGTGCGGTGCTGTTAGTGCAGTCAGGGATGCTGTGGCTGGGAGTGAGGGTGCATGGGTGTCTCTGCAGTGCTGTGCTGTTAGTGCAGCCAGGAATGCTGCGTCTAGGGGGGTACATGGCTGTCTGTGCAGTGTTGTGCTTCCAGGTCTGGCATGGCTGGTGAGGGAAGGCGCTGTTTTATTTCTGCAGTGCTGTGCTGTTAGTGCTGTCAGAGATGGTGGGAATGTGTGGGGGTGCATCGGTGTCTCTGAGGTACTGGTAGTGCAGTCAGGGATGCTGTGTATGTGTGTGGGTGCATGAGTGTCTCTGAAGTGCTGTGCTGGTAGTGCAATCAGGGATGCTGTGTATGTGTGGGGATGCACAGGTATCTCTGCAGTCCTGTGCTCCTAGTGCAGCCAGGGATACTGTGGCTGGGGGTGGGAGTGCATGGGTGTCTCTGCAGTGCTGTGCTGTTAGTGCAGCCAGGGGTGCTGTGTCTGGGGAAGGTCCCTGTGTGTCTCTGCAGTGGTGTGCAGTGCTGTTAGTGCAGCCAGGGATGCTGTGGCTGGGGGTGGAGGTGCACAGATATCTCTGCAGTGCGGTGCTGCTAGTGCGGTCAGGGATGCTGTGTATGTGTGTGGGTACATGGGTGTCTCTGCAGTGCCGTGTTAATGCAGTCAGGGTGCTGTGTATGTGTGGGGGTGCACGGATGTCTCTGCAGTCCTGTTAGTGCAGCCAGAGATGCTGTGTCTGAGGAAGGTCCCTGGGTATCTCTGTAGTGCTGTGCTGTTAGAGCAGCCAGAGTTGCTGTGGCTGGGAGTGGGGGTGCATGGGTGTTTTTGCAGTGCTTTGCTGTTAGAGAAGTCAGGATCCTGTGTCTAGAGAAGGTCCCTGGGTGTCTCTGCAGTGCCTATGTTGGTAGTGCAGCCAGGGATACTGTGTATGTGTGGGGGTGCATGGGTGTCTCTGCAGTGGTGTGCTGTTAGTGCAGTCATGGATGTTGTGTATGTGGTGGGGTGCATGGGTGTCTCTGCAGTGTTGTGCTGTTAGTTCAGTCTGGGATGCTGTGTATGTGTAGGGGTGCATGGGTGTCTCTGTGGTGCTGTGCTGTAGTGCAGTCAGGGATGCTGTGTATGTGTAGGGGTGCATGGGTGTCTCTGCGGTGCTGTGCTGGTAGTGCAGTCAGGGATGCTATGTTTGTGTGGGGGTGCATGGGTGTCTCTGAAGTGCTGTGCAGGTAGTGCAGTCAGGGATGCTGGTTATGTGTAGGGGTGCATGGGTGTCTCTGCGGTGCTGTGCTGTTAGTGCAGCCAGGAATCCTGGGGGTGGAGGTGCCCCGATATCTCTGCAGTGCTGTGCTGTTTTGCAGTCAGGGATGCTGTGTCTAGAGCAAGCCCCTGGGGGTCTCTGCAGTGCTGTGCTGGTAGTGCAGTTAGGGTTGCTATGTATCTGTGGGGGTGCATGGGTGTCTCTGCAGTGCTGTGCTGTTAGTGCAGCCAGGAATCCCGTGACTGGGGGTGGAGGTGCACAGATATCTCTGCAGTGCTGTGCTGTTTGTGCAGTCAGGGATGCTGTGTCTAGAGCAGGCCCCTGGGTGTCTCTGCAGTGCTGTGCTGTTAGTGCAGTCAGGGATTGTAGGAAACTGGCTCGCTGTACAGTGTACTAAAATGAAGTACACTGTCTAGGGAGTCTGGGGAATCCCCAGTGGGTTCACAGAGGTATAAGTAGATAATACTAACTCTCTTTTTGTGGTAGTGTGGGAGAGCAGTTAGGCTTATCAAAGGGTAGTGCTAGGCATTTGTTGTACTCACAGAGGCAATAAATGAGACACACACTCAAGAATTACACACCATAGAAAACAATAGGAAAAAATCAGAAAAATGTATAGAAATTCACACAGTTCACCTTCTTGTTTTAGGTCCACATGGGACCAGGTCCAAAGTTCCAGCAGGAGAAGTTTGGGAGCGCCCTTGATCAGCAGGAGCAGAGTGCTGAGGTCTTGGAGAGAGAGGTGTGGTGCAGCGGCCAAAGCAGGTGACTCTGGAGCGCGGGGCTCACGGTTCGATTGCTGACGGCAGCTCAGCTCAGCATCATGTGACTCTGGGCAATAGTTCACTTAATCTCCCCAACGGCCCGCCTGGATACCCTTAGGGGTGATAAGTTTGTGCTTTACAAATGTGGAATTTGTTTTGGAAGCTGGTGCGCACAGACGAAGGGGACCACTGGAAAATGCACTGCACAGAGGGACTTAAAGGTAAGTTTGGTGGGTCTCCTTAGAGGGAGGAGTTTGCATGGGTCTGAGGACCATGGGAGCAGAGCTGGTTGGTCGGTGCTAGGGCCGTTGGGGCCGGGTGCAGAGCGAACAGGACAGCCGGGAATCGTGCGTCTTGAGGTCATCATGGTCAGGAGCAGGCAACTTGAACAGGCGATCTCGGGACAGTTGGGCCACTTAGGAAGTGGGTCTTGGGTGTCTTGACATCCCTCAACTGGTGCTTGCTTCTGGTGCTTTGGGAGTCCGGAGTGGACTCTTCTTCTGGGTGTTTGCCGTTGGGGGTCCAGTACCTCGGGTATTGGTACGCCACGGCTTTGGTAGGTCCTGGTGTCTCCAACCTTGGTTGGGAGACAGATCTGATCCTCTGGAGCTCTTGTACCTTTTTTTGCTTCAGTGCTGTGACAAGGTCGTCGGGGGCAGGAAGTCAACAAACCAAACTTCACGGGATTGGTGCTTGCGGGGTGCAGGGAAGTGATACCTTCACTCCAAGGGAGCTTCATGATGAGTTCTTCTTGAAAGCTGGAGGTGCTCCAGTGTTCTTGGAGTCCTTTCAGGTTCAGGATGACACAGCAGGCAGCGATTGTCGAGTCCTTGAAGTAGCAGGCAGGGTTTGGCGTCTTTACTTCTGCAGCAGGGCTTCAGTTCTCATGCAGTGGGTCTTCTTTGTCCTGGTCTTCTCTTGTCCGTCAAACCTGATGTTCAGGTCTTCGGGTGCCACCTAAATACTGAACTCAGGGGCGTTACAAGGGGAGACAGGTAGCAGCCAATGGGCTACCTACCTTTAGGGTGACTACGCTCTCTAGTGACAACTTCCTGTGGGAAGGGGCACTGCCCTAGCCTTGATAGGATGCTTTCCCACCATCCCAAGCTGGTGGATTTTCAGGAGAGGGGTTCACATCACCTGCCCCGCCCTAGGGGTGGTCTAGGCTAAGTGGGGACCCTCCTCCTATCTAACTAATTTTCCCACCTTTCCTCCCACCAAAAGTGGAGCAGGAAAGGGGGCTTGATCTCCCCCACTATCTGGAGGTTCCTGTGTCGGATTTCAAAGGCAGCATGCCTTTGAAGCTTCCCGCCCAGGAAGGCCATCCTGTCCTGGAGGAGGTGTGAAGCACCTCTGCCCAGAGCAGGCTTGTCTCTGTCCTCTGAGAGCACTGGCTCTCACCCCATGAGGTCAGAAACATGTCTGGTATTGGCAGGCTGGCGAAAACATGTCAGGAACCACACTAGTGCTTGGTTGGTTTTCAGGGGACCCTCTAAAAGGGTCTCTTGTGTGAATTTATTAACAAATCCACCACTGGCATCAGTGAGGATCTATTAAGACAAGATGTTTGGTACCAAACACCTTAGGAATCAGAGAAGCCCTCATGGAGCTAGGAAACTCATGTTGCATGTATCCAGCCCATGTACTCTTCAAGGCTTTCATGTGCACTTACAACATCTCAGAATAGACTGGACATTGTAGGGACATATCTGCTCATACATATATGCCCACACATAGGATATAGTACACCCTGACTAAGGGCTAAAGGCCTGCAGTAGGGGTGACCTGACTATACCTTATGCAGTGTATGTGTGGTATGGCACACAAGGCTGTGTGCCATGTCGACTCTTCGGATTTCTCTGCACCAAGACACGCAGCCTGCAATGGCAGAGTACATAGCCTTGGTGAGGGGTCCCTGGGGTGGCACAACCACTGCTATAGCCTCAGAGGACTCTCTCAGTACTCATGCCCTAGGTACCAGGGGTAGCAGTTACTAGGGACTTACAAGGTTAACTGAAGTTGTGCCAAATATGGTACATGTTTTGGGAAAGAGATCTGGCACTGGGAGCTTGGTTAGCAGGGACCCAGTGCACTTACAGTTCGAAATCACATCAGACGTCAGGCAAAAAGTGGGGGCTAACCATGTCAAAAGAGGCACGTTCCTACATGGGGGCTGTATCTAGGGGAGTGCTGCGTTGTTAGTGCAGCTAGGGATGCTGTGGCTGTAGGTGGATGTGCAAAGATATCTCTGCAGTGCTGTGTTGTTAGCAAAGTCAGGGATGCTGTGTCTGGGGAGGTCCCTGTGTGTCTCTGTAGCGCTGTTCTGTGTTGTTAGTACAGCCAGGGATGCTGTGGCTTGGGGTGGAGGTGCACAGATATCTCTGCAGTGCTGTTCTGTTAGTGCAGCCAGGGTTGCTCTGTCTGGGGGGGCTACACAGATGAAGTGTTGTGCTTCCAGGTCTGGTGTGGCTGGGGAGGAATGGTGCTGTTTTATTTCATCAGTGCTAGCCTGTTAGTGCTGTCAGAGATGCTGTGTCTAGGGTGGCGAGAGTGCTAGTTTATGACTGTACTTCTAGTTAGGGGCATGCAGTCCTGCCAGCTTGTAAATATATTTAACTGTGTGAGGAGGGGCCCCGACCTTGGAGGGGATGGGACCTCATGCTGAGAGCTACCTAAGAGGCAATCTGCCCCCCAACAATCCATCCACCCCGCTCCACCAAAAAACAAAGGGTCGCTGTGGCTGTTGCTGATGTCCTGTGTTCTTTTCACACCCCTTAATGGACATCAGCTGCTTACTACCTCCAAGGACAAGCTGGAAAGCAACTTGGCTCAATGGCTTTCAGCTCGTTTTCCCTGCCACTGTGTGATTTCGGCTCCTCACCGAGTGACCCTTTGTAGGGAGTTGAATTGGTGTGGCACACGGTGGCGCAGTGTGAGTTGGCAGCTCTGGATATCTTCACAGGGCTCTCTCTACCTTGATGGTTTTAGTGGAGTTCTCAAGTTTTGAATATTACTTTGCCAGACACAAAAATTACACCCCATACAGATGTTTAGACATACATACAAACCAGATTTATCAAGGATTGGGGGTGTGACCAGGCACCGAACAAGTTGGCAGACATCTGCTGAGGTTCCTGGACCCACCAGGGGAAACATCCCTAAAATATCCTGTTTATTATGCAGCACACACTGGCATTGGCCGTGCATGGAGAGGGACGTCATCCGCAGTAGAATCCACAGCAAACTGGGTTCAGTGGGGTTCCGCAAAGGCAGAACATTGTGACCGCGGACTAGTGAGTCTTGCTGGTGATGATTGTGAGTTGTAAGGAGCCGTGAATCACAGGGCCTGGCATCGTGAATCAGTGACACAAAAGAGATTCTAGCTCCTCCCCCTCTCTGACTCCTCCCCTTCTTTGAAGGTGAGCGGTACAGCCATCGGGACCTGGGCCAGGAAGGGGGGGCATACTAACTGCGCCTGTCTCTCAGACTTCTTCGTCCAACACACTGCTAAGTGCTGCGTACCATAATATGATAACTGCTCCTCTGTGGTCATCACATACGGCATGAATCACTTCCCTCATAGTATCAAAGCAAAGGCAACATACTTCCAACCACCCACCCTACATTGTGTAGCGTGCTACCCATTTTAGCAAGCGCTTCAGTCCCCCACATAGTGGCAATAGGCGCTGTATAAAGATTACAATACAATACACGCCAACAGAACTGATGGAGAGGGGAGGCTCCTGATTTTTAACACCTAAAATGGCTTTATTTCAGCTGTCTCCCGCCTAAAATGGTCTCTGCTTCAATTTATGTCAATGGAGGAAATACATTCACCTGCTTTTTTTTTCAAAATCTCCCACTTTCTGCTTTTAAAATGTTGGCATGTATGGCAGGTGGTTGGAAGAGGCGGGGGCCCTAGTTGGCATTGGGCCTTCGAAGGAGGGGCCGGCAGCCTTGGTGATGGGGCCTCTCTTACGTGGTGGTTTGCGGGTGCCCTGAGTGTTTAAATAATTTTGTGGCCCTAAAGGGAGATACAGTGTGTGCAGGAAGGTGTGGGGCTGGCGCCTGGTCTCTGTGGAGTGATACTGATGGAGGAGCTCGACCCGGTGTATCGGACAGCAGAATTACCTGGCCAGATCTGTGGACGTCTAAGGCCTCTGAAGACACAGGAAACCACTGAAGCAGCAATAGGAGCAATACAGTGCACTGTGAGGGGTCTGGCGGGGCATGGAATTGACAAGTGGCATCTTGTAATTGTATCTCACTGCAGAGGTGGTCTTGGTGTCCTGGTGGACCCGAGAGGTCTAAGTTGACAGGCCAGGAGGGGGGAGGGGGGCAGAGCTGGCAGTATTTGCTCTCCTTTGGATATGCAGCAATGAGTTGTCCCTTAGAGAAGCGCGATAACCCACCCCTGCAGTTGTTGGACCCACCAGCTCTGGCAGAGCAGCGCCAAGGGTGAGGAAGCAAGGATTGTCCTTTGGCCTCTGAAATGGGAAAATATTGTGGCAGTAAGGAACAATTACAGCTTTGAACAAAACGAACTGAAGAGCTTCTGGGCGATGGGCAATTGTAGAACCCTAAAGAGGGCACAGATGACAGAGTGCTTTCACCATCAAAGATGCACTTGCAGCTGTAAAACACACCCAAACCTCTCTTGAAACCAAAATCGACACAGAGTCTATAGGAGTCATTTTGCTGCAAACAGACTTTAAGAAAATGAATGACAAAGTGAAACAAACTCCATTTTTAATTGTTGAAGAACACCAAAGATGAAGTTGCTACCCTTTGCACTGCTGTCACTCCCCTTACAGAGAAAAAAGCAGCCATGCAGGCCAGACTTGAAGATGTGAAGGGTGGATCGAGGAGGAATAATATAGAACTGGTGGGTATGCCAGAGAGTACGGAGGGGCCAAACGCAGCCATGTAGGCCAGACTTGAAGATGCCAAGGCTGGATCGAGGAGGAATAATATATGACTGGTGGGTGTGCCGGAGACTGCGAAGGGGCCAAGCGCAGATATGCAGGCCAGACTTGAAGATGCAAAGGGTTGATCGAGGAGGAATAATATACAACTGGTGGGTGTGCCAGAGATTGTGGAGAGACCAAATGCAGAGTTATGCATGCCAGACTTGAAGATGCAAAGGGTGGATCGTGGAGCAATAATATACGACAGGTAGGTGTGCCAGAGAGTGCGGAGGGACCAAATGCAGAGTTATGCATGCCAGACTTGAAGATGCGAAGGGTTGATCGAGGAGGAATAACATACCACTGGTGGGTGTGCTGGAGAGTGCAGAGGGACCAAGTGCAGAGTTATGCATGCCAGACTTGAAGATGCGAAGTGTGGATCGTGGAGGAATAATATATGACTTGTGGGTGTGCCAGAGAGTGCGGAGGGACCACGTGCAGAGTTACGCATGCCAAGACTTGAAGATATGAAGGGTGAATTGTGGAGGAATAATATACGACTGGTGGGTGTGCTGGAGAGTGCAGAGGGACCAAATGCAGAGTTATGCATGCCAGTCTTGAAGATGCGAAGTGTGGATCATGGAGGAATAATATACGACTTGTGGGTGTGCCAGAGAGTGCGGAGGGACCAAGTGCAGAGTTACGCATGCCAAGACTTGAAGATACGAAGGGTGGATCGCAGAGGAATAATTTACGACTGATGAGTGTGCCGGAGAGTGTTGAGGGACCAAGTGCAGAGTTTTGCATGCCAGACTTGAAGATGCGAAGGGTGGATCGCGGAGCAATAATATACAACAGGTGGGTGTGCCGGAGAGTGCGGAGGGACCAAATGCAGAGTTATGAAGGACAGACTTGAAGATGCGAATGGTGGATCGCGGAGGAATAATATACGACTGGTGGGAATGCCAGAGAGTACGGAGGGACCAAATGCAGAGTTATGCATGCCAGACTTGGAGATGCGAAAGGTGGATTGTGGAGGAATAATATACGACTGGTGGGTGTGCCGGAGAGTGTGGAGGGACCAAATACCGGGTTATGCATGCCAGACTTGAAGATGTGCAGTGTAGATTGCGACGGAATAATATAAGACTGGTGGGTGTGCCGGAGAGTGCGGAGGGACCAAATGCAGAGATTTGCAGGCCAGACTAAAAGATACGAAGGGTGGATCACGGAGGAATAATATACGACTGGTGTGTGTGCCGGAGAGCGCGGAGGGACCAACTGCAGAGTTATGCATGCCAGACTTGAAGATGTGCAGTGTAGATTGCGACGGAATAATATAAGACTGGTGGGTGTGCCGGAGAGTGCGGAGGGACCAAATGCAGAGATTTGCAGGCCAGACTAAAAGATACGAAGGGTGGATCACGGAGGAATAATATGCGACTGGTGGGTGTGCCGGAGAGTGCGGAGGGATCAAGTGCAGAGTTATTTGTGGAGGACTGGAAGCTTAGGGACCTCAAGGCCAGGGGTCTCTCCAAGATCTTTTCTGTGGCGAGAGCACATAGGGTAACTGCACCATCTCTGAAACCCGGCATGCCACCATATGCTATCATAGACCGCATTTTCAATCACCGGGATGGGTATGCTATCCTGCAGGCATTATGGTGGCAGGGAGACTTGACACATGAAAGCGTGGAGGTGCAGATTTTTCCAGACTTTACAATGGCTGTCCAGAAGAAGAAGCCCAGCTTGAAGAGGTCAAGAGACAGGTCAGAGAAAAAGAAATAAAAAATATTAGGGTGATTCTGGCAAAATTGTGCGTAATCGTAGATGGGTAGGCATGGACTTTAAATCTTCTAAAGAAGCCGGGAGTGGATTGAAGGGTGGTGTCAGGTCACCAGGAGGCAAGCTGGTATAACTGGAAATTCTGGGCGAGATGCCCCCGAGGTGACTGCAACAATACCCAACACAACAAGAGGGCTGGCACTGGGAGACGAGTCCCGTTCCCCCTCTCGATAAGGCCCAGATAGAGAAGCCAGGCGGCAGCAGACATATTGGAGACAATCAACAACAGAAAGGATAACGAAGCAGAAGAATCGCTGACCACCGATGGAAAACAAAAATGAAAAAAAAGTGACATGAAACCAGGACCTGATGACTTGAGTTTTGCTATATCATTTTGTATGCAGATGGAAATTTATATGGAGAATAGCTGCTGATCTTTTCTAAAAAGTCGAGGATACTTTGCTGATGGAAGAGCCTCAGCTCTGTCTATATTGCACTGTGTTAAATATAAAGAATACCAAAATGCTTGCAATGGGGATTACCACTCAGTTGTACATGCATATTAAAATAGTATCCATTACTATGAATTACTATGGAAAGGATGGGGCGGGAGGATCCCTTTAAATTGGAGTGGTGGGTAGTACAAAGCTTGCAGAGCAAGAGGTGCAGGGAGTAGAGAAAGGGGAAGGATTGGGTGTTAAATAGTGTTTCACATGGAACACACTATTCTATACAGACCCATTGGCTAGGGTGCGGATAGGCCAGGTCATATTGGATAGCTACAGAGTGGAGTGTGGAACGTGGCATCGATGCCCTCTGTCCCCTTGCTCTTTGCTCTAGCAATGGAGCCCCTCGCTACTCGTGAGAATGGGTCCTTGGTATCTGGGACAGCAGGTTGGCGATCCCTACCACCGTATAGCTTTATATGCGAACGACCTGCTAATTTTCCTCAAAAACAGGAACACTGGCAAAAAGTTAGTTGGCAGAAATTTAGACTCTTCCCGACAGAGGTGGGACGACCTCCGCCAATGGGGCCAGAACAGCTGCGCTGGGAGCCCTGCTTCCTGTCTTATTTGGGGATCAAAGTCTTCCATGACCGGGCTGACATTAGTGTCACTATGCATGAATGTGGATTTTTGGAAAACATTGCCACTATTGGTGGCGTGACGAGTGGCTCTATTGAATACGGTGGCCCTTTTACCGCTCCTATACTGTTTTGGGGCGCTCCCAGTTTGGATCCCTCGAGCCATGTTTCGAGACCTAGAATCCTTGATAATTGCATTCATTTGGGGGTCTGGATGTAGAAGAGTGGCATTATCGACAATACAGTGCCCAACGGCAGAAGGTGGGCGGGCGGTCCCCAACTTTGAGGTGTATTACATCGCAGCACAACTTCAATGATTTACTCAATGTTTGATGGGGCGACAGTCCCTGGACAGTATTGTAGGAAAATTTGTTTCTGAACTATGCAACCTGGTCAGGACATTGCTGCGAATCGGACGCCCCGCAGCTGAGGACTATCAAGAGCTCCGGTTGATGTCCAGATGTTGGGCCAGATGTCTTCAGAAAACAAGCACAAGGGTCCCGTATTCACCTGACATGTCCATTGCCATGGTAGCGATGCTGCCGCATGGTGAGCATTGGGGGAGGTTAGAGTATTTGACCACGGCCAGAGCTGAAAAGGTGGGTGATCTATTCAATCTGGAGAAGTTCAACCCGCTCGAGGAATTCTGAGTGGAACTTGGCCTTCCACAGGGTCACGTTTTGCTTCACAGAACGGTAACTGCAGCATTCCCAACCATTGGGACACTGGCACATCGGAGCCACAGCCTCACAAGAGTTGCCAGTATATGCTACATTCTTCGGGTACCTTCAAGACGGTTGTATGCCTTTACAGGACGATACGAGAAGGGGTGATCCGGCCTCTGGAGGCTCTATGGGTGCGCTGGGAAGGAAATGTGGGGGTGCCTCTACCGGAGCGGGACTTGGAGGTAATTGACTAATTGCTATGTCCTCCACAGGGCTTACCTTACACCGGGGCGCAATAGTAAGCAGTTTCTTGTGGGCGACACGGAATGCCTGAGATGTGGAGAGGTGGATGCGGAGCTCTTCCACATGCTGTGGTCTTGCCCATCACTGCAGCCTTACTGGGGGGAGGTTGCGAGAACTGTTGCTGCAGTGGTGGAGAAGGAGGCCCTCATGTAAATCATGAGGGATGTAGGGGCGAGGAAGGAGGGGGGCGGGAGTTGACTGTTTTGATGATTCAGTGGGAATACGAGGTATGATGGAGGACTGCTATGATGTGTAATTGAATGCTGAGTGGCAACAGAGACGATAAATGTCTTGCTTTCTTTTTAGTACTGTCCCTCTGACCTGAACCTAATAAAATCTATTAAAAAAAAAAAACAAAGGTGCATCACATACTAGCACTGTGCATCTTGTAGTGCAACAGGTGTGTGAGGTGGCGGGGGCATGCATGGGACGCATCCACAGGTATAAGACCCACCCACAAGGGAAGATCATGGCTTTATCCGTGAATGTGAATGGACTGCTGTAGGAAAGTAGAATCTGCTTTCATGGTTACCCCCACTTTGTGCTGGTGTCATACTGTTTTTTTCTGACTAGTCCGACTGGGATCCTGCTAATCAGGACCCCCAGTCACTGTGCTTCCTCCCTAAATTGGCTATGGTGAGTACCTTGGTTCATTCCTAATTGGCTGCTGGTATAACCTAGTAAGTCCCTAGTATATGGTACTAAGGTACCTAGGGCTTACGTACAACAGGGGCCCCCCATGGGCTGCAGCATGTATTATGCCACTCATAGGGGACCCTCCAACCTCTGACTTCAGGGCTGCCATTGCAGCCTGAGTGAGTTGGTGCTCGCACTTCTCATGAAAGATTTAAGTTGCCTTATATCTAATATCACTGCACTTAAAACCTCTACGTCACTCCTCTAGTAGGCCTTTCAGTCCTGAAGGCAGGGTGCTCGGTTTTAAGTATGAGGGTGCACCTGCATGAGCAGGACATACCTGCAACCTTCGGAGTCCATTCTCCCGGGTTGTCAATGTATCAAACAATACGATATATAGAGTGGCCATGCGTCATTACGCGATGACCATCTCTAAACTGACAGTAACGAACCCTGTCAAGGTTGGTATCAAACATGTTGGCATCATAGCCCCACACATGATTCCATACACTGTAAATCTACTTCTGGAGGCCCTCAGTGCTCCCGGTATGTGATTTCCAGAACCTGACAGCAAGTTAGGGCTGCTGCCGACCTGAGACATGATTCTGCCCTCCTGCTGCTGAGCCAAGCTCGAGCAGGGGAAGGCAGAACAATAGGTATCCTGTCATAGGGAGGTGTGACCAGACAGGGTTTAGTGTATTGGGAAAGGGTGGGGGCGCTTGCCAGCGCTACTCATACTGCTTGAAGGGCACATTTGGTGCCCTCCTTGCATACTCCAGCTCAAACCAGTTTGGGGAGCCGGTGGCTCCTGCTCTGGCGTGAAACTGGTCAAAGGACATGGGAGTATCCACCCCACTGTCCAGCCCCTCCTCTGGGAGGGACCCCTAAATCATCCCAACCCTTTCCTTCGGGTACTTAAGGGCTTGCCTGAGGGTGGGTCCCTAGATTCGTTGTGGGATTCGATTCAGATCAACCTCCGCGTCTTCTTCAACCATCTGGACATTCTGACCGAGTCGTGCAGACCGCATTGGACTGACGGCATCGGACTTCACCTTTGGAACCGAGACTGCAACCAGGAAGACTCATTCTGCTCCTGAGCTATTCGTTCTGCAAGCCTTCTGCACCGTCAGTGTCCGTGCTCCATACAGGACCCTTGCAGGTCCTGTGGACATCCAAAGACACCCGAAGGAATCTCTCTTGAAGTGAAGGAGTCACTCCCCTGCATCCGCAGGCACCACAACGCAGCTGACCGATTGCTGATCCTGGTTTCCAACCGGGTCGGTAACACAGGAGGTGGTTTTACAACTTCCTTGAGGCCTGCACTGTCTTCGGACTGAGTCTGAGGTCAGGATCCCTCGTCGAAACCGCCAGAGCCAAGTCCCTGTGCACCGCGTCGGCTGGCTGTTGCTAAGGTTGGGTGACTCTCTTCTCCAAAGATCTTCGGGCCTTGTCGAGGGTCATCTTTGATTCCAGTAGGCTCCCTCCCTTGCTCGGGGCCAACCCTGACTTACTTGAACGTAGTGAGTCTCTTGGACCTTGCTGGTCCCGACACCGTACCTTTTCGTCTTCTTCCATGTGTTGCCATTGCCAAGGCCTGTGGGTACTCCCGCCAGACACCGACCCCCTGGATATCGACATCCGACGTGGGACAGCTCGTGCACCGTTCTTGATCGTCCTCAGCGTCACCTTGTCCATGTAGCTGCAGAGACAAGGGTACCGTCAACTCTCCTGTAACAGCCGACGTTGGTGGGCATTCGACTCCCGTGCCTCCTGGTCACTCCTGAGTGACCTAGAGTCTGTCCCCTCTGCTTACAGGTACTCTTCTTCTTGAATCTACCCTTGGATTCCACCGGAGCTTCTTCGCCAGCAGCATCTTGTTGGAAGTCCCCCATTGGGGTTCCTGACGTCACTTTGTACCGATGTACCCCGCTTCCCTGGGGCAGGTAAGATGGTCTCCCTGGTATCCACGGGTGGGGTGACCCTCGAACCGTCCATGCGCCGGATTCCAGGAATCTGGCGCATTTGCCGTATGTCGGGACAGAGGAGATCTGGATTACGAGTCTGGATCTGATTTGGTTGACCCTTATTGTGGGGTGTCTTCCCGAGCTGCTATACGTTTATTTCAGTCCTTTAAAGAAACTGTTGAATACTCTACTTGATACTTGAAGCCCTGATGAAGTTCCTTTGGTCAAAGGAACGAAACACGTTGGCTGATGGCCACTTTTACTTCTAATACCATTGAAGGAAACTAATGGACTTATACATATGTTTCTGACTTCATTCCTGGTGCACCTTTTATCTCTAAAGAATTTGCCTAATCTGGATACCAGTGGCGCTCAACGGCAGCAAGTGCCGGAAGCTGATGCACAGGACTCTTAATGTTTGTGGATAGGGATTGATGTGCTGAGCCTTAGGTCAGCCGCTGTAAGGAGTCTTTGTTTATTTCCACTATTTTGGTATATGGTTTGGCCCACTGTATTTTTGTGCTATTTACCTGTCGCATTATCAAAGTATTGTGTGATTTGTAATTGTTAGAATTGGGGGTCTCTAGTTGGCACAGGTAGGTACTTGTGACAAATGGGGACCCTCGCCTCTAGTCAGGGTAGGGGGTACACTCCTAAAATAACCCCTGCTCACCCCCTTGGTAGCTTGGCACGAGCAGACAGGTTTATCTCAGAGGCAGTGTGTAAAGCATTTGTGAACACATACAGTAATCTAGGGACACACTACAGATGGACACCACACAAGGTTTATATCAAAAATAAGTATCCTTTATATAGTTTTACCACAAGACCATAAACGACAAAAATCCACAATACTGTACTTAAAATGGTAGTTTCAGCTTGGTTCAGTTCAGTTCTTAAGATGCGACACTTTAAGTCAATGTACCTTACGATGCGGGACGCTTCCACAACAAGCAATGTTGCAGCGATGGAAATGAGACAAAGTTCTGGGGCAAAGAAATAAAGACGTCAAGTTCTTCCTGATGCGGCACGCTTCTCCGATGTTGTGAGAAGTCTCGACTCGATGCGTCAGCTGCAGCGGCGACACCCTTGTTCCGTGATGCGACGACAGCGGCTTTGGCGGCGACCCTCTTCTCCGACGTTGCGAGACGCTTCCGCTCGATGCGACAACTGCAGCGGCGACACCCTTGTTTCGTGATGCGACGGCAGCAGCTCCGACGGCGGCACGCTTCTCCGTGGATGCGAGGCGCTTCTCTCGATGCGGTGCAATGCGTCAGCTACAGCGGCGACATCTACGATGCGACGGCAGCGGCTGCGACGGCGACAAGCTTCTTCCTCGATGCGAGACTCTTCTCTTGATGCGGTGCAATGCGACAGCTACAGCGGCGTCATCTC